>JARQOC010000002.1:303866904-304466904 GCA_033576535.1 Allobates femoralis | reverse complement strand
GAGGATGGCTAAAGGAAACAGAAGATGGGTAGGAAGAGTGGGAAACAATTGGTATGGTATAAGAAGGAATAGTCGGTAAAAATGGGGTAGTCACACGGGAGTCATGTGATGACTCAGCAGACGACTGGAAGGGCCCTAACTGTCTGTCGCCATGTTGGGGAAATGGAGCATTGACAGCGTCAGGAGGATCGTCATGTGGATGATGTCGGGGGGGCCAGAGGTGGTTGAGATGTCCGTATATTAGGGCCCTTCTGCCTGGCCCGCTCCACCAGTTCCTGGCAGCCCCATAATATATAGGACTGCTGATCAGAGGACATGCTTTCCATTTCTCTGACCACCGATCGAAAATACAGGGTGGTATTATCTTTTAAATATCCCTTCACCTCCATCAGGTCGATGTGGCCGGAGCACATTTCTGTGTTTGTGCATGGACCATGTCTACGTGTGGTGCACATGTGTGTCCATGTTGTCAACATGGCGACATATTTCTTTTTGGCAAAGCCAGGGAACGCTGTTACACGAAAATGTCCAGCCACACGGATGTCAGTGTGACATCCGTGTGTATGAACCACGGATGAATCAGACAAGGCTGAACATAATTACATTTCTGACTCACCTTGCGCAAGCGATGTCTACTCCTCTCCTTTCCCTGCTGCCGCTCATTAGGCTCATGAATATTGAATTCACTGAGAAAAAGAGCGGACCGTAAGTGAGAGGAGCAGCAGCGCTGAAGTGAGGGGAGTATGAAATTACATGATGTCCATGTGCTATCCTTGGATACACGTATAGCACACGGACAGCACCCATCGTGTGACAGGTCTGTGACAGGTCTGTGACAGGTCTGTGACAGGTCTGTGACAGAAAAGGTGTGTAGGTCCCCCACCCAAACATCCGTGGATTGACGCATGTGTGAATAACCATACACAGTTTGAACCTTAAATAACATTAAACAAATTACCACAAAAAAAAAACAAAACATAATAAATGTATACTTACTCTCTAGCAATCATACATTGTCGCAAAAAATCTAACGCACAGGAGTAGCGGTACCGGGTTTTCTTGGAAGCGTCAGACCCACTGTGAACCCGCATGTCCTCATTGAACTGCCTCCTATAGGTGTCCCGTAAGTTGCTCCATTTGCTCTTCACTAGATCACCTTAAAAAAAAAGAAAAATGTAGACAAAATATTAATAAATATAAACAAAATATTTTCTTTCAATGCTTACAACGTGTTCTATTAGACTACCTACATCCTTTCACATATTTATTGTTTCTGACTGTCAATAGCCTTCCTTGGCTAAAAACAACAACATTGATGTATTGAAGATGACCTTGATATTTTAATACGTCTGCCACAAAAAAAATTTTTTATACATGCATCGATTGTATAAAATTTTGGGCTCTTTGCATCAGTAATACTACTGCCGCGTCGATGTTTGCCTGTCGTGTAACCAATCAACGATGCAGATTTGTTGTGAACGTAATACAGTGCTCCTGCTGACCAACCCCCTGTTCAGCCTCCTGCCCCGCGCTCCTACAGTGTGGTGGTAAAAAAATACATAAAAACTCACTGACTATACACAGTCCTGCAGCACACTACACCTACAACAAGCCTTTTACATATTTTTACTATCCGTCATTGCCTCTGAAGTGGAACAGCTGATCAGTCACATAAGCATATGTGAATGATCGTCTGACCAAGTTGCCAGTGCACGACACATAGTACAATTATGTAGATGCTATAAGACGGACGTGTATCATCAGTGAGGTTTTATTTATCAAAGTGGTGGGCCACAGGATGACCTGGAGGGAAGATGACAAGAAGTTAGTGGGGTGGGGGGGTTCCAGTAGGAACATTCTAGCAGAGGAGGCCGAAGGAGCGGATGCCTAAAATAACCTGTTAGGTACAATCAAACCCTTTAATCAAAAATCTATACTTACGGTGACGATCTTGGCCGCGGATGTTCAGAGTCTCCCAACCTCTGAGTACCCCCGCGCAGACTTGGTCCCAGAGTCGTCTAGTGGTAGCAATGTTGGCGTGGTTTGGGTCCCGATGGTCTCAGAGGGCTGTCCTAGGCTCCACAACTTGGATCAGGAGGTCAGTATCGATGTTGAAATCCCCCTCCTGATCTGTACCCCTCTGAGAACCCTGTAATGTAAATATCGAACAATGATTAACAAGTTAAAAAAAAAATCTTTTAATTTGTACATTACATGAAATATTGTACTTACACGGCCCCTACCACAACCGCCTCTACCACGACGATCCTGGGACTCCTGCGATGCCGATCCTCCTGGTATCGGTGGTCTCTGTGGAAAAAATGTGTGAAATTAAAATATAACATTAGTAACTAAGCTGGTAAAAAATACCAAATAAAAAAATATAACTCTTGCAGAATGGATCCTTACATGCTCCATTTCCCCTGTCTCCATTTCCAATGTGGTCTGCTGGTCAACACTTCTGTCAGGGCTTGGTCAGACATTTGTAGGTGCAACCATCAAAGTTTATCAAACAAGAAAGCTCTTTACACTGAAGTCAAGAATCTGTGAAAAAGCAAAAACACATATACATTATTATCATTTAATTCATTACTCTGCATGACCAAAGTAAACAGAGTGCACATTTTTTAAACAATCACACTTTTCAACTTTTGCACCAACAATTACATACTGCAGCTATTGTCATGCAAGCCTGGAACCCACACGCAAAGCCTAAAGCCACACAAACATACAGACACACACACAGACACACACACACACACATACATACAGAGACACACACATGAATACAGACACACACACACACATACACACACACACACCGACACACACACATACAGACACCCTGGGTGCACCCCTGGACCCTTAGCGCACCCCTGGACCATGGACCCTGAGCGCACCCCTGGACCCTGGGCGCACACCTGGACCATGGACCCTAAGCGCACCCCTGGACCCTGGGCGCACTCCTGGACTCTGGGCGCACCCCTGGACCCTGGGCGCACCCCTGGACCATGGACCCTGAGCGCACCCCTGGACCATGGACCCTGAGTGCACCTCTGGACCCTGGGCACACCCCTGGACCCTGAGCGCACCCCTGGACCATGGACCCTGAGTGCACCCCTGGACCCTGGGCGCACCCCTGGACCCTGAGCACACCCCTGGACCCTGGGCGCACCCCTGGACCCTGAGCGCACCCCTGGACCATGGACCCTTAGCACACCCCTGGACCCTGAGTGCACTCCTGGACCCTGGGCGCACCCCTGGACCCTGAGCACACCCCTGGACCCTGGGCGCACCCCTGGACCCTGAGTGCACCCGTGGACCATGGACCCTGAGCACACCCCTGGACCCTGGGCGCACCCCTGGACCCTGAGCGCACCCCTGGACCATGGACCCTTAGCACACTCCTGGACCCTGAGCGCACCCCTGGACCATGGGCGCATCCCTGGACCCTGGGCGCACCCCTGGGCCATGGACCCTGGGTGCACCCCTGGACCCTGGGCACACCCCTAGACCATGGACCCTGAGTGCATCCCTGGACCCTGAGTGCACCCCTGGACAATGGACCCTTAGTGCCCCCCTGGACTATGGACCCTGAGCGTACCCCTGGACCCTGAGCACACCCCTAGACCATGGACCCTGAGCGCACCCCTGGACCCTAGGCGCACCCCTGGACCATGGACCCTGAGCACACCCCTGGACCCTAGGCGCACCCCTGGACCCTGAGCACACCCTTGGACCCTAGGCGCACCCCTGGACCCTGGGCGCACCCCTGGACTCTGAGTGCCCCCTGGACCATGGACCCTGAGCGCACCCCTGGACCATGGACCCTGAGCGCACCCCTGGACCCTGGACGCACCCCTGGACCCTGGGTGCACCCCTGGACCCTGGGCGCACCCCTGGACCATGGACCCTGAGCGCACCCCTTGACCCCGGGTGCATTCCTGGACCCTGGGCGCACCCCTGGACCCTGAGCGCACCCCTGGACCATGGACCCTGAGCGCACCTCTGGACCCTGGGCACACCCCTGGACCCTGAGCGCACCCCTGGACCATGGACCCTGAGTGTACCCCTGGACCCTGGGCGCACCCCTGGACCCTGAGTGCACCCCTGGACCCTGGGTGCACCCCTGGACCCTGAGCGCACCCCTGGACCATGGACACTGAGCACACCCCTGGACCCTGGGCGCACCCCTGGACCCTGAGCGCACCCCTGGGCCATGGACCCTTAGCACACCCCTGGACCCTGAGTGCACCCCTGGACCATAGGTGCACCCCTGGACCCTGGGCGCACCCCTGGGCCATGGACCCTGGGTGCACCCCTGGACCCTGGGCACACCCCTGGACCATGGACCCTGAGTGCATCCCTGGACCCTGAGCGCACCCCTGGACAATGGACCCTGAGTGCCCCCCTGGACCATGGACCCTGAGCGTACCCCTGGACCCTGAGCACACCCCTAGACCATGGACCCTGAGCGCACCCCTGGACCCTAGGCGCACCCCTGGACCATGGACCCTGAGCGCACCCCTGGACCCTGGGCGCACCCCTGGACCCTGGGCGCACCCCTGGACCATAAACTCTGAGTGCACCCTTGGACCCTGGGCGCACCCCTGGAACCTGAGTTCCCCCTGGACCATGGACCCTGAGCGCACCCCTGGACCATGGACCCTGAGTGCACCCCTGGACCCTGGGTGCACCCCTGGACCATGGACCCTGAGCGCACCCCTGGACCCTGGGTGCACCCCTGGACCCTGGGCGCACCCCTGAACCATGGACCCTGAGCGCACCCCTGGACCCCGGGTGCACCCCTGGACCCTGAGCGCACCCCTGGACCATGGACCCTGAGCGCACCCCTGGACCCTGGGCACACCCCTGGACCCTGAGTGCACCCCTGGACCATGGACCCTGAGTGCACCCCTGGACCGTGGGTGCACCCCTGGACCCTGAGCACACCCCTGGACCCTGGGCGCACCCCTGGACCTTGAGCGAACCCCTGGACCATGGACCCTGAGTGCACCCCTGGACCCTGGGCGCACCCCTGGACCCTGAGCACACCCCTGGACCCTGGGTGCACCCCTGGACCCTGAGCGCACCCCTGGACCATGGACCCTTAGCACACCCCTGGACCCTGGCGCACCCCTGGGCCATGGACCCTGGGCGCACCCCTGGACCCTGAGTGCACCCCTGGACCCTGGGCGCACCCCTGGACCCTGAGCGCACCCCTGGACCATGGACACTGAGCACACCCCTGGACCCTGGGCGCACCCCTGGACCATGGACCCTTAGCACACCCCTGGACCCTGAGCGCACCCCTGGACCATAGGTGCACCCCTGGACCCTGGGCGCACCCCTGGACCCTGAGGGCACCCCTGGACCATGGACCCTTAGCACACCCCTGGACCCTGGGCGCACCCCTGGGCCATGGACCCTGGGTGCACCCCTGGACCCTGGGCACACCCCTGGACCATGGTCCCTGAGTGCATCCCTGGACCCTGAGCGCACCCCTGGACCATGGACCTTGAGTGCCCCCCTGGACCATGGACCCTGAGCGTACTCCTGGACCCTGAGCACACCCCTAGACCATGGACCCAGAGCGCACCCCTGGACCCTAGGCGCACCCCTGGACCATGGACCCTGAGCGCACTTCTCGACCCTGGGCGCACCCCTGGACCCTGGGCGCACCCCTGGACCATGGACCCTGAGCGCACCCCTGGACCCTGGGTGCACCCCTGGACCCTGGGCGCACCCCTGGAACCTGAGTTCCCCCTGGACCATGGACCCTGAGCGCACCCCTGGACCATGGACCCTGAGTGCACCCCTGGACCCTGGGTGCACCCCTGGACCATGGACCCTGACGCACCCCTGGACCCTGGGTGCACCCCTGGACCAAGGGCGCACCCCTGGACCATGGACCCTGAGCGCACCCCTGGACCATGGACCCTTAGCACACTCCTGGACCCTGAGCGCACCCCTGGACCATGGGCATCCCTGGACCCTGGCGCACCCCTGGGCCATGGACCCTGGGTGCACCCCTGGACCCTGGGCACACCCCTAGACCATGGACCCTGAGTGCATCCCTGGACCCTGAGTGCACCCTGGACAATGGACCCTTAGTGCCCCCCTGGACTATGGACCCTGAGCGTACCCCTGGACCCTGAGCACACCCCTAGACCATGGACCCTGAGCGCACCCCTGGACCTAGGCGCACCCCTGGACCATGGACCCTGACACACCCCTGGACCTAGGCGCACCCCTGGACCCTGAGCACACCCTTGGACCCTAGGCGCACCCCTGGACCCTGGGCGCACCCCTGGACTCTGAGTGCCCCCTGACCATGGACCCTGAGCGCACCCCTGGACCATGGACCCTGAGCGCACCCCTGGACCCTGGACGCACCCCTGGACCCTGGTGCACCCCTGGACCCTGGGCGCACCCCTGGACCATGGACCCTGAGCGCACCCCTTGACCCCGGGTGCATTCCTGGACCCTGGGCGCACCCCTGGACCCTGAGCGCACCCCTGGACCATGGACCCTGAGCGCACCTCTGGACCCTGGCACACCCCTGGACCCTGAGCGCACCCCTGGACCATGGACCCTGAGTGTACCCCTGGACCCTGGGCGCACCCCTGGACCCTGAGTGCACCCCTGGACCCTGGTGCACCCCTGGACCCTGAGCGCACCCCTGGACCATGGACACTGAGCACACCCCTGGACCCTGGGCGCACCCCTGACCCTGAGCGCACCCTGGACCATGGACCCTTAGCACACCCCTGGACCCTAGTGCACCCCTGACCATAGGTGCACCCCTGGACCCTGGGCGCACCCCTGGGCCATGGACCCTGGGTGCACCCCTGGACCCTGGGCACACCCCTGGACCATGGACCCTGAGTGCATCCCTGGACCCTGAGCGCACCCCTGGACAATGGACCCTGAGTGCCCCCCTGGACCATGGACCCTGAGCGTACCCTGGACCCTGAGCACACCCCTAGACCATGGACCCTGAGCGCACCCCTGGACCCTAGGCGCACCCCTGACCATGGACCCTGAGCGCACCCTGGACCCTGGGCGCACCCCTGGACCCTGGGCGCACCCCTGGACCATAAACTCTGAGTGCACCCTTGGACCCTGGGCGCACCCCTGGAACCTGAGTTCCCCCTGGACCATGGACCCTGAGCGCACCCCTGGACCATGGACCCTGAGTGCACCCCTGGACCCTGGGTGCACCCCTGGACCATGGACCCTGAGCGCACCCCTGGACCCTGGTGCACCCCTGGACCCTGGGCGCACCCCTGAACCATGGACCCTGAGCGCACCCCTGGACCCCGGGTGCACCCCTGGACCCTGAGCGCACCCCTGGACCATGGACCCTGAGCGCACCCCTGGACCCTGGCACACCCCTGGACCCTGAGTGCACCCCTGGACCATGGACCCTGAGTGCACCCCTGGACCGTGGGTGCACCCCTGGACCCTGAGCACACCCCTGACCCTGGGCGCACCCCTGGACCTTGAGCGAACCCCTGGACCATGGACCCTGAGTGCACCCCTGGACCCTGGGCGCACCCCTGGACCCTGAGCACACCCCTGGACCCTGGGTGCACCCCTGGACCCTGAGCGCACCCCTGGACCATGGACCCTTAGCACACCCCTGGACCCTGGCGCACCCCTGGGCCATGGACCCTGGGTGCACCCCTGGACCCTGAGTGCACCCCTGGACCCTGGGCGCACCCCTGGACCCTGAGCGCACCCCTGGACCATGGACACTGAGCACACCCCTGGACCCTGGGCGCACCCCTGGACCATGGACCCTTAGCACACCCCTGGACCCTGAGCGCACCCCTGGACCATAGGTGCACCCCTGGACCCTGGGCGCACCCCTGGACCCTGAGGGCACCCCTGGACCATGGACCCTTAGCACACCCCTGGACCCTGGGCGCACCCCTGGGCCATGGACCCTGGGTGCACCCCTGGACCCTGGGCACACCCCTGGACCATGGTCCCTGAGTGCATCCCTGGACCCTGAGCGCACCCCTGGACCATGGACCTTGAGTGCCCCCCTGGACCATGGACCCTGAGCGTACTCCTGGACCCTGAGCACACCCCTAGACCATGGACCCAGAGCGCACCCCTGGACCCTAGGCGCACCCCTGGACCATGGACCCTGAGCGCACTTCTCGACCCTGGGCGCACCCCTGGACCCTGGGCGCACCCCTGGACCATGGACCCTGAGCGCACCCCTGGACCCTGGGTGCACCCCTGGACCCTGGCGCACCCCTGGAACCTGAGTTCCCCCTGGACCATGGACCCTGAGCGCACCCCTGGACCATGGACCCTGAGTGCACCCCTGGACCCTGGGTGCACCCCTGGACCATGGACCCTGAGCGCACCCCTGGACCCTGGGTGCACCCCTGGACCAAGGGCGCACCCCTGGACCATGGACCCTGAGCGCACCCCTGGACCCCGGGTGCACCCCTGGACCCTGAGCGCACCCCTGGACCATGGACCCTGAGCGCACCCCTGGACCCTGGGCACACCCCTGGACCCTGAGCGCACCCTTGGACCATGGACCCTGAGTGCACCCCTGGACCCTGGGTGCACCCCTGGACCCTGAGCACACCCCTGGACCCTGGGCGCACCCCTGGACCCTGAGCGCACCCCTGGACCATGGACCCTGAGTGCACCCCTGGACCCTGGGCGCACCCCTGGACCCTGAGCACACCCCTGGACCCTGGGTGCACCCCTGGACCATGGACCCTTAGCACACCCCTGGACCCTGGGCGCACCCCTGGGCCATGGACCCTGGGTGCACCCCTGGACCCTGGGCACACCCCTGGACCATGGACCTTGAGTGCATCCCTGGACCCTGAGCGCACCCCTGGACCATGGACCTTGAGTGCCCCCCTGGACCATGGACCCTGAGCGTACTCCTGGACCCTGAGCACACCCCTAGACCATGGACCCAGAGCGCACCCCTGGACCCTAGGCGCACCCCTGGACCATGGACCCTGAGCGCACTTCTCGACCCTGGGCGCACCCCTGGACCCTGGGCGCACCCCTGGACCATGGACTCTGAGTGCACCCTTGGAACCTGGGCGCACCCCTGGACCCTGGGCGCACCCCTGGACGCTGAGTGCCCCCTGGACCATGGATCCTGAGCGCACCCCTGGACCATGGACCCTGAGCGCACCCCTGGACACTGGGTGCACCCCTGGACCCTGGGCGCACCCCTGGACCATGGACCCTGAGCGCACCCCTGGACCCTGGGTGCACCCCTGGACCCTGGGCGCACCCCTGGACCCTGGGTGCACCCCTGGACCCTGGGTGCACCCCTGGACCATGGACCCTGGGCGCACCCCTGGACCATGAACCCTGGGTGCACCCCTGGACCATGGACCCTGGGTGCACCCCTGGACCCTGGGCGCACCCCTGGACCCTGAGCGCACCCCTGAACCATGGACCCTGAGCGCACCCCTGGACCAAGGGCACACCCCAGGACCATGGACCCTGAGTGCACCCCTGGACCCTGAGCGCACCCCTGGACCATGGACCCTGAGTGCACCCCTGGACCATGGACCCTGGGTGCACCCCTGGACCCTGGGCGCACCCCTGGACCCTGAGCGCACCCCTGGACCATGGACCCTGAGCGCACCCCTGGACCAAGGGCACACCCCTGGACCATGGACCCTGAGTGCACCCCTGGACCCTGAGCGCACCCCTGGACCATGGACCCTGAGTGCACCCGTGGACCATGGACCCTCAGCGCACCCCTGGACCCTGAGCGCACCCCTGGACCATGGACCCTGAGCGCACCCCTGGACCCTAGGCGCACCCCTGGACCATGGACCCTGAGCGCACTCGTGGACCCTGGGCGTACCCCTGGACCCTGGGTGCACCCCTGGACCATGGACTCTGAGTGCACCCTTGGACTCTGGGCGCACCCCTGGACCCTGGGTGCACTCCTGGACCCTGAGTGCCCCCCTGGACCATGGACCCTGAGCGCACCCCTGGACCCTGGGTGCACCCCTGGACCATGGACCATGGGTGCATCCCTGGACCATGGGTGCACCCCTGGACCCTGGGCGCACCCCTGGACCATGGACCCTGAGCGCACCCCAGTACCCTGGGTGCACCCCTGGACCCTGGGTGCACCCCTGGACCATGGACCCTGAGTGCACCCCTGGACCCTGGGTGCACCCCTGGATCTTGGTTGCACCCCTGGACCCCGAGCGCACCCCTGGACCATGGACCCTGAGCGCAACCCTGGATCCTGAGCGCACCCCTGGACCATGGACCCTGAGCGCACCCCTGGACCCTGGGTGCACCACTGGACCCTGAGCGCACCCCTGGACCATGGACCCTGAGCGCACCCCTGGACCCTGGGCGCACACCCTGAATCCTGAGCACACCCCTGGACCATGGAACCTGAGCGCACCCCTGGACCCTGGGCACACCCCTGGACCCTGGGTGCACCCCTGGCTGGACCATGGACCCTGGGCACACCCTTGAACCCTGGGCGCACCCCTGGACCCTGGGTGCTCTCAGGGTCCATGGACCCTGAGCGCACCCCTGGACCATGGACTCTGGGCGCCACCTTGGACCCTGAGCGCACCCCTGGACCATGGACCTTGAGTGCACCCCTGGACCCTGGGCGCACCTCTGGACCCTGAGCACACCCCTGGACCATGGACCCTGAGTTCACTCCTGGACCCTGGGCGCACCCCTGGACCCTGGGTGCACCCCTGGACCCTGAGCGCACCCCTGGACACTGGGTGCACCCCTGTACCATGGGTGCGCCACTGAACCCTGGGTGCACCACTGGACCCTGGGCGCACGCCTGGACCCTGTTTGCAAATTTTCTATATGTAGACAGCAATGAACTCACCTCCTATATCCCACAGCTGCTCCTGCACACTCCCTATCCAAGACGGCGCCTGAAGAGAGCTGGGGGAGGGCTATTTTACACTTTGGGAGCGGTCTGGGAATCTTGGAACATGCTCTATAAGAAAATCGGATCCGAGATTGGATCCGATTTTCTATCCAATCCGAGCCCCATAGGCAACCATTGTAATAGAATCAGACCGATTCCGGTCCGATTCTATCCGATTTTTGACTCGAATGCAAAAATCGGAGCAGTCTCCAATTTTTGCATCGGAATGAGATCGGACTAAATCGGATCAGACGCAATTCGGATGGCAATTAGTGCACATCCGAATCGGTCCGATCCCCATAGGAAGTCCGATCCGATGCTGTCTGATTTCTATCGGACAGCGTTGGATTTGCAAAAATCGTAGTGTGAAACCAGCCTGACTCCCATCTTCTTTATTGAGGAGATTAAGTTTGTGGATGACATGGCCTGGGAATGGTTGCATTGGCCAAAGCCCAATCACCCCTATGATCAGTGTACCTGAGGCAAGGTTAGTGGCATTCTTACAGGAAAGGGTTTTGGCTTCCTTGTGGAACTATATACTGGGCATCGGTGCTACGTCAACCAGTCTACCCTGCTGAGTGACCATCTTCCCAAAAGACTGTGCACCATCTTTGCCAGGGAGGAGGTCCCCTTCATGAAGGTGATGGGCAGCAAGGGGTGGTTCTCAGTTGATGTAAGTAGGGTTTCAACCGCCAACGAATTTGAGAAGTTGCAGGAGGAGGCCTATAGGGAGAGAATGTGGTGTCTTAGTTAGTCAGTCATCTGCATCCAAACCCACTGGGCCTGTTGTTTTTCCACAAGTTGCTCCTGTCTGTCCTAAAGGGCATGATCATTCCCTAATTCTTTCAACGTCTTCTCTAGCGGTGGCCATGCTGGAGTGTGCTGGGGGGCAGGTGGTGGCAGAAAATGCCCCTGCAGGAATAGCCCCTGCGACCAACCCCAGACTGTTTGGCAGCTAATTACCATCACCAACGCCGATCTTCAGCTCGGGCAATGCTGAGAATGCTGGCAGACAGTATTGGCACCAAGACTTTCGTAAAAAAAAAAAAAAAAGGGCATCTTGTTTGGTCGATGACCCATTCCTTAGTTGGCATTTTGTCTAGAGAAGGACTTTTTTGAGTTATTGTCTTTTCAACTCTTCCTTGTCCGAGGCATGCGTTATTGTTAAGGTTATATATCCCCTTCCCGTTTGCGCTTCTCCCTACTGGATGAGCGACATGCATACAGCCTTTGAGCTACAACTCAAAGACCTTAATGCATCTCAATAAATTCGATTATCATCAAAAAGTTAATTTATTTCATTAATTTAATATATAAAGTGAAATTATATATATATATATATATATATATATATATATATATATATATATTAGCTGTGAGCCCGATTCTAAAGAATCGGGAGTCTAGAATCTGGAGAGAGAGAGGGGGAGAGAGAGGGGGAGAGAGAGAGGGAGAGAGAGGGGGAGAGAGAGGGGGAGAGAGAGGGGAGAGAGAGAGAGGGAGAGGGAGAGGGAGAGAGAGAGAGATATAGATAAATAGATATAGATATAGATAGATAGATATAGATATAGATAGATAGTTATAGATATAGATAGATATAGATATTGTTAGATAGATATAGATATAGATAGATATAAAGATAGATATAGATATAGATAGATAGAGATAGAGATAGATAGATAGAGATAGACATAATAGATAGATAGATATAGATAGATAGATAGATAGATAGATAGATAGATATGGATATATATATATATAGATAGATATATATATATATAGATAGATATAGATAGATAGATATAGATATATATATATATATAGATAGATATATATATATAGATAGATATAGATATATAGAGATAGATAGATAGCAAAGATAGAAAGATAGATAGATAGATATAGATATAGATATTGATAGATAGATAGAAAGATATAGAGATAGATATAGTAGATAGATAATATAGATATAGATAGATAGATAGATATAGAGATAGATATAGAGATAGAGATATATAGATATAGATAGATAGATAGAGATAGATAGATAGAGAGAGATAGAGATAGATAGATAGAGAGATAGAGATAGATAGATAGAGAGTAGGGATGAGCGAGTCTACTCGCTAGGACTCGTTACTCGGCGATTCTTAAGGGACTCGCTGGACTCGGTAATCGGCGAGTCTTTTAGCGAATACTCGCTCAGTAACGAGTCCAATGCAAGTCAATGGCAATCTTAGTTTTGTCAGAGTTTACTTTATCTCACTCGCTAGACTCGCTAGACTCGCTCTATCACATCGCTATATAGCTTGAATCTCCCCAAACAGCAGCGAGTCTGAGCGAGTCTACGAGTCCGAATCCTAGCGAGTCTGCGATTCCGAGTCCTGTATTCTCTATTCGGGACTCGCGAATCCAGAATCTTTTATGTTACTAGTCAGCATTGCGTGTTAGGTCAGAAAACTTGTGAAGACAGCCAATAATAGTCAGTAATGCCATAGCAGCTTTGGTTGTGTCAGGACTATGATTGGCTGCTGTCCATCGTGATGCCTATGTCATCTATGACAGGCAAGGCAGTATATAAGGCTTGCCCCCGCCATGTTGGGCACATTCCTGAGAAGAGCTGACCTAGTGCAGGGAGACTTGGAGCAGATCTAGGGACAGTTAGGCAGTGTAGAAGTCACATATAACCCAAAAGTTCTTTTCAGAACTAACAGGACGGAGTGTAGGAGTCAAGATTCCTCACACATAACCCAAAAGTTCTTTTCAGAACTACCAGGACGGAGGATTGCTGTACAGGACTGTAAGGAAGGGGAGATAGGAGCAGCCTTACAGTGAATCCAGCACCATCCTCAGAGCTTAGTTCACCCAGCTTTCCGCAGAGCTGTAATCCTAAGCTTTTTCTTATTTTTGGCACTAGTCTACCAAATAATTTTGGTGCCATTTTTCCACAAAAAATTTCCTGTGCCAGTGCGTTGCTGTACGGTGTCCTGCCTGCAGCTCGCACGGTACTTGTAAACTTGCACGCAGCCAGCACCGCAGCCTAACAGTGCCTGGTTCTGCGTACTAAACAATTTTTTCCTGTGCCAGTGCGTTGCTGTACGGTGTCCTGCCTGCAGCTTGCACGGTACTTGTAAACTTGCACGCAGCCAGCACCGCAGCCTAACAGTGCCTGGTTCTGCGTACTAAACAATTTTTTCCTGTGCCAGTGCGTTGCTGTACGGTGTCCTGCCTGCAGCTCGCACGGTACTTGTAAACTTGCACGCAGCCAGCACCGCAGCCTAACAGTGCCTGGTTCTGCGTACTAAACAATTTTTTCCTGTGCCAGTGCGTTGCTGTACGGTGTCCTGCCTGCAGCTCGCACGGTACTTGTAAACTTGCACGCAGCCAGCACCGCAGCCTAACAGTGCCTGGTTCTGCGTACTAAACAATTTTTTCCTGTGCCAGTGCGTTGCTGTACGGTGTCCTGCCTGCAGCTCGCACGGTACTTGTAAACTTGCACGCAGCCAGCACCGCAGCCTAACAGTGCCTGGTTCTGCGTACTAAACAATTTTTTCCTGTGCCAGTGCGTTGCTGTACGGTGTCCTGCCTGCAGCTCGCACGGTACTTGTAAACTTGCACGCAGCCAGCACCGCAGCCTAACAGTGCCTGGTTCTGCGTACTAAACAATTTTTTCCTGTGCCAGTGCGTTGCTGTACGGTGTCCTGCCTGCAGCTCGCACGGTACTTGTAAACTTGCACGCAGCCAGCACCGCAGCCTAACAGTGCCTGGTTCTGCGTACTAAACAATTTTTTCCTGTGCCAGTGCGTTGCTGTACGGTGTCCTGCCTGCAGCTCGCACGGTACTTGTAAACTTGCACGCAGCCAGCACCGCAGCCTAACAGTGCCTGGTTCTGCGTACTAAACAATTTTTTCCTGTGCCAGTGCGTTGCTGTACGGTGTCCTGCCTGCAGCTCGCACGGTACTTGTAAACTTGCACGCAGCCAGCACCGCAGCCTAACAGTGCCTGGTTCTGCGTACTAAACAATTTTTTCCTGTGCCAGTGCGTTGCTGTACGGTGTCCTGCCTGCAGCTCGCACGGTACTTGTAAACTTGCACGCAGCCAGCACCGCAGCCTAACAGTGCCTGGTTCTGCGTACTAAACAATTTTTTCCTGTGCCAGTGCGTTGCTGTACGGTGTCCTGCCTGCAGCTCGCACGGTACTTGTAAACTTGCACGCAGCCAGCACCGCAGCCTAACAGTGCCTGGTTCTGCGTACTAAACAATTTTTCCCTGTGCCAGTGCGTTGCTGTACGGTGTCCTGCCTGCAGCTCGCACGGTACTTGTAAACTTGCACGCAGCCAGCACCGCAGCCTAACAGTGCCTGGTTCTGCGTACTAAACAATTTTTCCCTGTGCCAGTGCGTTGCTGTACGTGTCCTGCCTGCAGCTCGCACGGTACTTGTAAACTTGCACGCAGCCAGCACCGCAGCTAACAGTGCCTGGTTCTGCGTACTAAACAATTTTTCCCTGTGCCAGTGCGTTGCTGTACGGTGTCCTGCCTGCAGCTCGCACGGTACTTGTAAACTTGCACGCAGCCAGCACCGCAGCCTAACAGTGCCTGGTTCTGCGTACTAAACAATTTTTTCCTGTGCCAGTGCGTTGCTGTACGGTGTCCTGCCTGCAGCTCGCACGGTACTTGTAAACTTGCACGCAGCCAGCACCGCAGCCTAACAGTGCCTGGTTCTGCGTACTAAACAATTTTTTCCTGTGCCAGTGCGTTGCTGTACGGTGTCCTGCCTGCAGCTCGCACGGTACTTGTAAACTTGCACGCAGCCAGCACCGCAGCCTAACAGTGCCTGGTTCTGCGTACTAAACAATTTTTTCCTGTGCCAGTGCGTTGCTGTACGGTGTCCTGCCTGCAGCTCGCACGGTACCTTCCATCTCTCTTAAAATATCTTAGCCTCTAGTGTGTACCTTTCTCGAAATAGTACCTGCTACTTGTTTTACAAGCCCCCAGAAAGCCACCAGAAATTATAAAATGTCACACAAAAAACCAAATCCCAAAAAAAGTCTTGCTAAGGGACAGGGACGAGGTACAGGCATTGGTAGTCGTGGCCAACTATCCACCAGTTCGGGCAGACAGACGAGGATTGATCGATCGTTCCTCCTGTCTAACTTTCCCCGTCAGGAAAGTAAACGAGTATTGAGGCCGGAAGACGAACAGCATCTAACGTCTTGGCTGGCAGACAAGACCTCAACAACAGGTTCTTGCAGCACTCAAGGTTCCTTGAGCACTGTGTCTACTGTTGGTACATACCATGCTGGGTCATCTAATCCACAACCTCTTCACAGTTCCTCAGACCAACAGCAGCCCCATGAAAATGTTGACACACACATGGGTCACTCAGATGACTTATTTGGTACATATAATCCTTTACATGAATCCGGTTTGCCAGACTCCGTAGTAGATGAGATACTTGATGAAGAATTGTCCAATCATGGACAAGTTTTAGAGACACCCCGGCCACATGAACGTGTCTTTCAGCAAAGTCTTAGACCGTCTCAGGAGTTGGAGGATGATGATGATGAGACAGTGACACACTTGTCATCTGGGGAGCAAAATCTATCTTGTTATCGGGAAGATTTAGAAGAGGAAGGGGTTGATGATGAGACAACTGATCCCACGTGGAATGTTGCGATGCAGAGCCAGCAGAGCAGCACGGAGGAAGACAGTGTGTATGTCCCACCAACAAAGGCACCAAGGCCGACTCCTCCCACCAGAACTGAAAGAGTCACCACTGTTGCCCAAAATGTGTCCACTGTGGCTCAAAATTTGTCAAATGTTGGACAAAATGTCTCAAATGTGGGCCTCAGTAATCCTCAGGGAGTACAGTCAAGCCTAGAGGTCGGTCAGCCACTGTGTGGAAATTTTTTAAAGATGGGCCTTCTCAAGAAAATGTGGTCATCTGTACCATCTGCCATGCAAGGCTAAGTAGAGGCCACGGGAAAGGAAACCAGAGCACCAGCAGTATGCGGAAGCACATGGCTGGTCAGCACCCTATTCAGTGGTCAAAAGTGCAGCCTTCCACAACAGTGTCATCTGACCCAAAGACTGCGACAACAACTCAGATACGTCCGTCACAATCAAGTGTTGCTGAAGCTGGTCCAGCTCATATGTACTCATCACAAGCAGCGGTTGCAGAGAGACTGAACACGAGTGCAGACAGTTCTCGGTCAGCAACATCCTTACAGTTATCAGTGACACAGCTGTACGAAAGGAAGCAGAAATACCACTCTTCCCACCCATTAGCCAAAAAAATAAATGCCCAGATAGCTAAGTTGTTAGCAGTCGAGATGTTGCCGTTTGAGCTTTTGGCTGTGGCAGTACCACGCTACTCGGTTCCAAGCCGCCACTACTTTTCACGTTGTGCCGTCCCCGCGTTACATGAGCATGTCATTAACAACCTCAAGCGTGCCCTCACCAACGCTGTAACCGGGAAAGTACACCTTACTACGGACACGTGGACAAGCAGTTCAGGACAGGGCCGGTACATCTCGCTCACCGCGCATTGGATCAACGTTGTGGAGAGTGTGCCAAACGATGTTAGTGTAACATCAAACATCCTACCCACGCCACGGATAGCTGGCACAACCTCATTCAGGGTCTCTGCATCATCCTATATGTCCACTACCCCATCTTCCGCTTCCTCGACCAATCCTCAATTGCCCTCAACATCACGGCCAAGTTGGGAGGTTTGCTGCAGTGCTTCAGCAAGACGCCAACAGGCTCTGCTGAAGCTGATCTGTTTAGGTCACACACCGCACACTGCAGTAGAGCTGTTGAAAGGTCTGAAGGAACAGACAGATGAGTGGCTATCCCCACTCCAACTCCAGACCGGACTCGTGGTGAGCGACAATGGTCGTAACCTAGTGGCTGCACTAAAGCTCGGAAACCTTGTGCACGTGCCTTGCATGGCTCACGTGCTGAATCTAGTAGTGCAGAAATTCCTGCGTACATACCCAGAGCTATGTGACCTACTGGAGAAGGTGCGTCGAGTTTGTGCACATTTTCGTCATTCGTCAACAGCGGTTGGAAAACTTTCATTGCTTCAAAAGCAATTGAATTTGCCCAACCACAGACTCATTTGTGACATGCCGACACGATGGAACTCTACATTCCATATGTTATCGAGGATCAATGAGCAGCAGAGGGCAATATCCGAGTATCAGTTGCAACATGCCCGTCAGACCGGCAGTCAGCCACGACATATTAGTACAATGGAGTGGGTGTGGATCGCTGACACATCTGAGGTTCTTGATAATTTTGACTACTGCACAAAACTGGTGAGCGGTGATCAGTCCATCATCAGTGTCACTATACCCATGCTGTGTCTGCTGAAAGAATCCCTCATTAATCAGAAAAATGAAGCATTGAGAGCCCAGCAGATGGCTATGGAGCCAGATTTAAACAGCGCAGTACCTAGCCAGCAAAGCCAGTATGACCAGGCAACTATGGCTCCTGAGGAGGAACAGGAGCAAGACGATGAAGAGGATTTATTTTTTGTTGGTGCCGATGTCAACCCAGATGGTACTCACAACCCCAGCTTTGTGTCTGTCCACCATGGGTGGCCTGGAGAGGAGGAGGCGGAGACAGACTTTGCGGATACAATGGGTATTGAACATCGTTCTGAGGACACTGAAGACATGACTCTATGCAGCTTAGGACACATGGCTGACTTCATGTTGACTTGTCTGCTAGAAGACCCACGAGTGATTAACATATTGCACAACGACCTCTACTGGTTGGCCACCTTTCTGGACCCACGTTATAAAGATAAATTCACCTCGCTGCTGTTTCAGTCACCACGTGGCTTGACAATTGACTATTTCAAGAGGGTTCTTGTGGATAATATGCTTCGAATATCACCGTCAGACAACACTCTGCCCATAGTTAGCAACTCTGTGCAACAGCAGCCTTTGGTCGGGGCACAATCATCCACGCTGTCCAGAAGAGATGCTGGAAAGATGTCCGCAAAGTGGGCTATGTTCAATAAGCCATCGAACCTGCAGCGCCATGTTGCTCCAGTAACCATCTCTCGGAGACAGAAACTTACCAACATGGTACAAGAATACTTAAGTGACAGTACCTGCTTCCTGACTGATGCCGCAGTCCCGTTTAATTACTGGGTCTCCAAGCTCCACACTTGGACAGAGCTCTCGTTGTATGCCTTGGAGGTGCTGGCATGCCCTGCAGCTAGTGTGACATCAGAGCGGGTTTTCAGTGCCGCTGGGGGTATCATAACTGATACCAGGACACGTCTTACTCCAGAGAATGCAGACAGGCTTACTCTAATTAAGTTTAATAGGAACTGGATTTCACAAGACTTCTCGAGCCCTGAAGACGACAGTACTCAGAGCTGAAGTGCCACGTTCAACATCAATATGATATAATTAATCATTGTATTATATTGTGTCTTTTTGGTACAAGCAGTATGTACAAGACCAGTAACGATTTGCGTAACCATGTTCCTGCAACCTGGTAATGAGGCTGCTTCATCTTAAACCAAAACTACACCTTAACTTCGGTTTCATTAACCATCACAACACCTTTTGACAAGGAATCAACCTTTATTTTCTGTAAGCAAACATTTAAAAGCCCCTTGGGCTAATTTTTTCAGCCACCCTGGCTAACAAGCTGATCATGGCCCTTAGGCCTGCATTTTTAACCAAAATGCAAAACAGCCCCTTGGGCAAATTTTTAGAGCCACCATGGCTAACAAGCTGATCATGGCCCTTAGGCCTGCATTTATACCCAAAATGCAAAACAGCCCCTTGGGCTAATTTTTTGAGCCACCCAGGCTAACAAGCTTATCATGGTTTGGGAGACACCCTGGCTAACAAGCTTTGTATGGCCCTTAGACCTATATTTATACCAAAAATGGGAAACAGCCCCTTGGGCTAATTTTTGGAAACACCCAGCCTAAGAGGCTTATCATGGCCCTTAGGCCTGCACTTATACCCAAATTGCCAAACAGCCCCTTTGGCTAATTTTTTGAGCCACCCTGGCTAACAAGCTGATCATGGCCCTTAGGCCTGCATTTATAACCAAAATGCAAAACAGCCCCTTGGGCTAATTTTTGGAAACACCCAGCCTAAGAGGCTTATCATGGCCCTTAGGCCTGCACTTATACCCAAATTGCCAAACAGCCCCTTGGGCTAATTTTTTGAGCCACCCTGGCTAACAAGCTGATCATGGCCCTTAGGCCTGCATTTATAAGCAAAATGCAAAACAGCCCCTTGGGCTAATTTTTGGAGACACCCAGCCTAAGAGGCTTATCATGGCCCTTAGGCCTGCATTTACACTCAAAATGCCAAACAGCCCCTTGGGCTAATTTTTGGAAACACCCAGCCTAAGAGGCTTATCATGGCCCTTAGGCCTGCACTTATACCCAAATTGCCAAACAGCCCCTTTGGCTAATTTTTTGAGCCACCCTGGCTAACAAGCTGATCATGGCCCTTAGGCCTGCATTTATAACCAAAATGCAAAACAGCCCCTTGGGCTAATTTTTGGAAACACCCAGCCTAAGAGGCTTATCATGGCCCTTAGGCCTGCACTTATACCCAAATTGCCAAACAGCCCCTTGGGCTAATTTTTTGAGCCACCCTGGCTAACAAGCTGATCATGGCCCTTAGGCCTGCATTTATAAGCAAAATGCAAAACAGCCCTTGGGCTAATTTTTGGAGACACCCAGCCTAAGAGGCTTATCATGGCCCTTAGGCCTGCATTTACACTCAAAATGCCAAACAGCCCCTTGGGCTAATTTTTGGAAACACCCAGCCTAAGAGGCTTATCATGGCCCTTAGGCCTGCACTTATACCCAAATTGCCAAACAGCCCCTTTGGCTAATTTTTTGAGCCACCCTGGCTAACAAGCTGATCATGGCCCTTAGGCCTGCATTTATAACCAAAATGCAAAACAGCCCCTTGGGCTAATTTTTGGAAACACCCAGCCTAAGAGGCTTATCATGGCCCTTAGGCCTGCACTTATACCCAAATTGCCAAACAGCCCCTTGGGCTAATTTTTTGAGCCACCCTGGCTAACAAGCTGATCATGGCCCTTAGGCCTGCATTTATAAGCAAAATGCAAAACAGCCCCTTGGGCTAATTTTTGGAGACACCCAGCCTAAGAGGCTTATCATGGCCCTTAGGCCTGCACTTATACCCAAATTGCCAAACAGCCCCTTGGGCTAATTTTTTGAGCCACCCTGGCTAACAAGCTGATCATGGCCCTTAGGCCTGCATTTATAAGCAAAATGCAAAACAGCCCCTTGGGCTAATTTTTGGAGACACCCAGCCTAAGAGGCTTATCATGGCCCTTAGGCCTGCATTTACACTCAAAATGCCAAACAGCCCCTTGGGCTAATTTTTTGAGCCACACAGGCTAACAAGCTTATCATGGTTTGGGAGACACCCTGGCTAACAAGCTTTGTATGGCCCTTAGACCTACATTTATACCAAAAATGGTAAACAGCCCCTTGGGCTAATTTTTTGAGCCACACAGGCTAACAAGCTTATCATGGTTTGGGAGACACCCTGGCTAACAAGCTTTTTATGGCCCTTAGGCCTACATTTATACCAAAAATGGGAAACAGCCACTTGGGCTAATTTTTCCAGGCACCAATCCTATGCCTGCATCGTGGGCGGTGCTTGGACTATCATCCTGCTGGAGCCTGTTGAAGGGTCCCACTGTACGCTCCATACAAAACGCGTAGACGCGATGTGTAGCATGTAGACGTCCCAGCCTCTCACATGTGTGTTCATAGTCTTGTTGCCATAGCGAGGCATAAAGTAACCCCCCAAACACAGGCACTGTTTGTCAGCAACAGTTGTATGTGGAGTCATGATTTGACACTTAGTAACCAAGGTGACTTCATGCGCCATGCGGGCCGTAAAGTACTTGCTAATGATGCTCTCTCCCCTGTCCCCCACGCCAACTGTCTCGGGGTAATCCTTGACTCCTCCCTCTCCTTCAAGCCCCACCTGTAGTCCCTAACCAAGTCCCTGTGACTCCAACTCAAAAATATTTAACCAATTCGGTCGTTCCTCAATCCTGACACTGCTGAAACACTCATAAATGCCCTCATCATCTCCCGCCTTGACTACTGCAACCTCCTTCGCATAGGTCTCCCTGCCAACTCTCTTGCAACTCTCCAATCTATACTAAACTCTGCTGCCCGGCTAATCCATCTGTCCTCACGCTACTCCCCTGCCTACCCCCTCTGCCAAGCCGTTCACTGGCCCCTCCGGCCCACAGAGAGCTCACTTTAAAACACTGACCATGACATTCAAAGCCTTACACAACCTATCCCCACCATACATCTCCGACATGATCTCCCGATACCATCCCTCACGCAACCTGCGTTCATCCCAAGAACTTGTCCTACAGTCCACCCTCATCTCCTCTTCCCACAACCGCATACAGGATTTCTCCCGGTCATCCGCCATGCTATGGAACTCCCTGCCCCACCTCATCAGTCAGTCGCCTACCCTCTGAACCTTAAAGATACTTATAAAGACTCACCTCTTCCGACAGGCCTACAACCTGCCATGAGACCCCGCTACACGCCCCACGACCGACACCTTCCCCACCCTATTGTATCCCCACCCACCCCTCGTAGAATGTGAGCCCACGCGTACAGGGTCCTCTACTATTGTACCTGTATGACCTTATTGTCTATGTTTATTGTACTTGTCCTTCTCTACCTTTTCCTCATGTAAAGCGCCATGGAACCTATGGCCGCTATATAAATAAATAATTATAATAATTATGATGACTTGAAGCCCAACCAAAAAAAAAACTCCACATTCATTCCTTGAAAAAAAGACAGACACAAAGCTGGTTTTTAAAACTGTGTTTAAAAAAAAAAATGGCAGCACTGTTTGGACATTCCAAACAATACTACCTTTAATTAAGGTAACTACATCAACAACAATAAATGGAGCCCTACAGGTCCTGGTAGGTGGGCTGTCCGTCCTGCAAAAGGTCAAGGGCCCCACGGATGGCCTGGCCGAACCCTTCAGGGTGGATCATCTGAACAGGTGTAGGGAACGGTGGTAGGTCCCTGTTCGCTGGCCACTGGCAGTGAGGCAAAGCCCTGTGGGGTGGGACTTGGCTGTCCCGTGTTGTGGGCCTGCCCAGCCTGTTACAGTTTATTTTCCACCCATCCAAATATTGGAACACATCACCGGGGTCGTTTCCTGGCTGACAGGCTTCCAGCACTATCTGTAATGCTGACCTTGCCCGCAGTAGCCTGTCAAATGGAATATTATCCATGAATGGTATAATACTGCGGGCAAAGTCAGCATTACTCTGTTGCACACTTAATTGTGCAGACCCCGGGATGGGACCATAAGCTGGGCCTGCCGCTGGTGGCGTCGGTGGTGGTGCTGGCCCTGCCGCTGGTGGTGGCGGTGGTGGTGCTGGCCCTGCCGCTGGTGGTGGCGGTGGTGGTGCTGGCCCTGCCGCTGGTGGGGGCGGTGGTGGTGCGGACCCTGCCGCTGGTGGCGGTGGTGGTGGTGGTGGCGGGGACGGCGGTGGTGGTGTTGATGGGCCTGCCGCTGGTGGCGGCGGTGGTGGTGCTGGCCCGGCCGCTGGTGGCGGCGGTGGTGGTGCTGGCCCTGGCGCTGCTGGCGGCGATGCTGGTGGTGGTGGTGGGGCGGCGCGACGGCGGTGGTGGTGGTGGCGCCGGCCGTGGTGGTGGTGGTGGGTGTTCTCCACGCCGCCTTCTGTTTGGCGGTGGAGGGTTCACAGCACGCCGCCCTCTGTAGTAAGCTTCTCTGTGGGTAAAGTAAAAAAAAATTTGGTGAATGCATTGCATTTGGAAACAAAAACATAGGTCAAACATTAAGTTGCACGCTTTTTAGACTCTGTGTATCTGTGTATTATTAATCAGATATTTGTTATTATTATGAAAGAATAACCAACTGTACATAACATAAAGGAATACGTGACTTTCTTTGCTAATTCCATACTAATACATAATTTTTCACCCCCTGATTAACACCCACCCCCCCCATCCCATCTAATCTAGACGATCAATAACACCAATGGTTCACATGAAAAAAAAAAGTCCCCCTGACTTCACTTTTTACTTGACATACTTAATTCACAAAACTTTTAGCTTATATCATCTATATAAAGCAGGGAAGGGGTTGAAAGGTATACAATATATATATATATAATCTATTTATATAATCGGGAGTTTGAAATTCCGGCACTGTAGCCTAATCCCAAACTCCTTAGCGTCACTGCGAGCGGAGACGCGTATGCGCCTTCGCGAGCCGCAGACGCTTAACTCACACAGCCGCTATAGCGTTTTCTCGAGCGGCCTCGCGCCCTCCGCTCACAGCAAGACCTGCGCCCCTCACAGCGCCCAATCCGCCCCGGCATGCTGGCATTTGTACTTCCCCCGTCTGTGCACCCACAGGTCTTAGCAGATCACTGATGCTGACAGCGGGGGGGGACAACACAGACAATCAAATCAGGAGGAGGTCAGTGTCAGGAGGAGATGACAGACGCCCGCCGGGGCCTGTGACACTGCAGAGGTCACAGCGGGGCTGTGTGTGCGGACAACGGGGAGGCCGGGGGCTACGGACGTACCGGACACATCCTCTGCTCCTGGAGATGTGCCGCGGTTCCGCGCTCGCAGCGTATCTGACGCTGGAGCAGCGCTCACCACGCCCACACCACGCCCTCTGCCAAACAACTCACACCTCTCACTAACCTCCTGCAGCTAACCACACCCCATGTTTACCTTTGCCATGATGTCATTCAGCTGCGGCCGCTATCTTTAATAAGGTCAGAAATTATGGCAGTAATCGGATCTCTGCTCCCTCTAGCACGCCCCAACACTGTAGCACCATCTATTAACCCTATTCTCATCACCTATATACTCTGCTACCCACAGAGCCGCCTGTATACTCTGCTACCCACAGACCCGCCTGTATACTCTGCTACCTCAGACCCGCCTGTATACTCTGCTACCCACAGACCCGCCTGTATACTCTGCTACCTCAGACCCGCCTGTATACTCTGCTACCCACAGACCCGCCTGTATACTCTGCTACCCACAGAGCCGTCTTTATACTCTGCTACCCACAGACCCGCCTGTATACTCTGCTACCCACAGACCCGCCTGTATACTCTGCTACCTCAGACCCGCCTGTATACTCTGCTACCCACAGAGACGCCTGTATACTCTGCTACCTCAGACCCGCCTGTATACTCTGCTACCTCAGACCCGCCTGTATACTCTGCTACCCACAGACCCGCCTGTATACTCTGCTACCCACAGACCCGCCTGTATACTCTGCTACCCACAGACCCGCCTGTATACTCTGCTACCCACAGAGCCGTCTTTATACTCTGCTACCTCAGACCCGCCTGTATACTCTGCTACCCACAGACCCGCCTGTATACTCTGCTACCCACAGAGCCGTCTTTATACTCTGCTACCCACAGACCCGCCTGTATACTCTGCTACCCACAGAGCCGTCTTTATACTCTGCTACCTCAGACCCGCCTTATACTCTGCTACCCACAGACCCGCCTGTATACTCTGCTACCCACAGAGCCACGTGTATACTCTGCTACCCACAGAGCCGAAATGGAACCTAATGTATATATTAATAAATAATACTAAATGTACACAACAGTGCTGCAGACACATACCTTGGCATACGGGCCACCGGGTGAAGGAAGGACAGCCGGTCATAAAAGTGGTAGTGGTTGAGCAATGGAGCGGCTCCCGGTTGTCTCTCTGAGTACTGCCGGTTCTGCTTCTTATGCTGGTCCCGGCAGCTCCTCCACCGTTTTTTAAGATGGTCAACTGTGAAATGATTTGAAACCGGCTTTAGAGATGTGTAATATTTGAAACAACAAAAGTATGTGTACAAATCAACAATAACATTTTATTCATTTTGTGTGTGTAATGTGTATACAAGGCACAGTGACACGACAGTGTGGAACATCATCAACAGCATTACGGACATTGAGCTCACGTGGCCACAATCACAAATGAGGCAGGACACATGTCAACGCATAGAGAATGTAATAGTGCGGGCACCAGACTCTGGTCATTAGTGGTATTTATATACACCCAACCCCTTGGCCGAAAGAGCCAGGAGGATCAGACATTAAACTCATTGTACTGTTGTGACCCCATCCAAATATAGGCAACTATGCGGTGGAGCATGATAACACATTCAGGGTCCTGTATACCCTGCTATGGGGGCCCTGTATTCCCACTGCTGGGGGCCCTGTAAACCCACTGGGCCACTGTCTACCCACTGCTGGGGGCCCTGTATACCCACTGCTGGGGGGGCCTGTACACACACTGAGGGCCCTGTATACAGGGACTGACTGGCACCCTACAGTTTGGGTCGCAACCCTCCCTCACTGGCCCGACACAGGTGAGGACGGGGGGTGGGGGGGGGTGATGACTGGCGGCTGCCTCACAGTCACCGCAGCTCCCGCATTATCCTATGGCTCGCTCCCAGCCGCAGCCTCGCGCTCCTCACAGCCGCTCGCTAACAGTCGCAGCCGCACGCCACTCACAGACGCTCACTCCCGGACGCAGCCGCGTGCTGATGACGTCATCGCGCGGCCAGGAGCTTCCGTTTCCGCCTGCTGCTTCAGGGACATGCGGATTATTCATGCTCCTGCAGCCGCATGACCCGTGGCACCTGGGCCAGTCCGCCCCTGCCTGTATACCACAATATGGGGGCATGTATACCCAGCTGGGGGCCTGTATACTCTGTAGGGGGAGGTGTATACTCTGCTGGGGGGCTGTCTACCAGTGATAGCCGCTGTATACCAGGATGGCGGTGAATATGTTTTCATAGTTTTTCGGGGCAAAAATAGGGGGGTGGCTTATACACGGGTCGGCTTATACACGAGTATATATACAGTAAATGCAATATATAACGTGTGAACTCATTTAACTTACTTAGATTGCTCTGTTCCTCATGGTCACTCCGATGGAACGCAGGGAACATCTCTTGGGCGATCTCTCTCCAGGCTGTATTAATTAGGGTCGTATCCCCATACTCAGGATCTGTAGGGAGCCATAGAAATGGACGAGCCTCCACAAGTGCAATAAGACGCAGTGTGTTCACCGTGCCACGTCCTGCTGCCATGATTGCACTGATGAATGGATCGCTCTGTGTGTGCGCCTGTCAGCGCGACTCGCTTCCTGTTTCCTTCATGGTGTGTGCTGGAGAATCCCTTCCTTCGCATCATCGGCTACAAGCCTCAAAATAAGAGAAAAACCAGCGAGTTTGGACTCGCACACTTTCAGAGACACATCAGCGAGTTGTAAATGTCATTATTCGCTATTACTCGGTTCCCTATTCATTAACATTGGACTCGCTGGACTCGCAACGAGTCCCGAGTCCTTGACTCGGACTCGTTGGGGTCTTGCGATTCCGAGTCTTTTCGGACTCGCTCATCTCTAATAGAGAGATAGATAGAGAGATAGAGATAGATAGATAGGTGAGTGCCGCGGTAAGTCCGGCACGTAGGTCCATTGCGATTTTCTTGGGCCGGCGACAGCCGAGCGCCGTGGCCGAAAATTGAACCAAGGGGCCGGCCATGCATTGTTCGAAACACCGCTATGTATCTCTATGGGAAGTGAGGCGCTATTCTCATTGGTCGCTGTGTGCTGGCGCCGACCAATGAGAATAGCGCCTCACTTTCAGCGGTAAATTTGAAACTCAAAGTCGTCCATTATATCTCAATGGGAAGTGAGGCGCTATTCTGATTGGTCGCTGTGTGCTGCCGGCGACCAATGAGAATAGCGCCTCACTTTTAGCAGTAAATGTGAAACTCAAATTCGTCCATTATATCTCTACTAGCTGTGAGCCCGATGCGATTGCATCGGGATTCTAGAATCTGTGTAGAGTTTAGTCAGTATATTTCAAATATGTCGGCATAGCAGCCACCGCTATTCCGATTGTTCGGCGCACTGAAGGCGGTGACCGATCAGAAGAGCGCCGCGCTGTATGGTGCCATACTTCATATACATAAAATATTTTAAGTTTCACATTCACCATTGTAAATGAGGCGGTATTCTCATTGGTTGCTGTCTGCTGCTGGCAAACAATGAGAATAGCGCCTCACTTTCATCAGTAAATGTGAAACTCAAAGTCGTCCATTATATGTCTAAGATGGTGGCCTGATTCTAAATAATAGGGAGTATAGCATGCATATATACATTATTCATTCAAATGTGACAATAATGCACATAAGTGAAAGGAAAAAACAAAAGGTTGCGCCACGCTGATCCCACACATAAAATAAGGGTTAATCAGGGATACACTCACCTGGCACTGTTGTGCGCCGCACAACAGGGAATGGAATACAAATAATGGAATAATGCACATAAGACATGATATGTATCTATGAACTACCTATGTTTGTATAGTATATGTCAATGTAGTACATGTCATGATTCTATGGCAAGGCTTTTCGTACAGATACTGGCACTGATGTATTGTACAGATTATTAACATTCATATATAAATTGAATATACATAATCTATGGTTTAACCAGTACATGTTTCCCCACGAACCACGGGAAGGTAGCCTTACAGCTGGTGGGACCTACTCTACTCTATCCCTAATTATTAATATTTAGACTCCTTTTAAATCAGATATTTTTCGCCTATTTGCAGAAGGTGTGGAATAACAAAATACAATTTCTGCACTTGACACCAAAGGGCCTACCTACAGATCACTTTCAGCAGGTAACATGTAATGTATATGGAACTTCCAGTTAGCTTGCAGTAAATACGGCAAACACAGCTTCAACAGATTCACAAAATGCAACCACTAAAAATCAGAGCTAACTGCGATTTTGGTGGTTGAAAGTGTCGAATGCACATGTGCCGCAACTGCCGCAAGTAAACCACAAATTCTATATAAATTTCATGCAACTTACAGTAAGAATGCTGTAAGTCACAATTAGGCAGCAAGTGGCAAAATTGCTTTTTTCCCACTATAAATTCAACAAATAGCAGAAGAATTCAGATTTAAAATCAAAATGTCTATTCTTTCCCTATGTGTCTAAATATGTACCTATGTGTCTAAATATGTACCTATATGTATGTATGTACTTATATGTACAGAACACAGTTCAAGATAGAGATGTGTGTGAACAGGCGTCCCACCCGTCTCTTAGCTGTTCACAAAAACCTCACCCTGTGTAAAAAGAAAATGAAATCTCTCAGCAGCTATACTGCTGGAGCTTCAGGTTCTTATCACTAAATGCAAGCATTTAGATGATACACATCTACAATCTACAACAAAATGTGTTTATATACATATACTATGAAATATAAAAATAATGTTACTAAGCTTAAAAAACTAAGAACTATATATCTTAAATATTTTATATCTATTAACTAATTATAATGTCTTTATCTATAACTAAACGAATTTTTTTTTTTTTTTTGTTTTTTTAATATTCCGATACATATATGGCTAAATGAATATTTTTGTATTTATTTTTTTTATTCCTATACATCTATGGCTAAACTAATTTATTTTAATATTTGTGTTAAATTAGAAAGTAACTATACATCTAAATGTAATATGCATCTAAAGAATTAAAATTTAAATATTTTTATACACTATATTTTTATTGAAAACTAAAACTAAGGACTATATATCTTAAATGACTATTTTATATCTAATAAGTAATTATAATGTCTACCTATAAGTAAACAAATTTTTTTGGTATTTAAGTTTTTTTCTATTCCTATATATCTATTGCAAGACTAATTTTTTTTGGACTTTTTTTTTTTTATTCCTATACATGTATTGTTAAACTAATTTATTGTAATATGTGCGTTTAATAAGAAAGTAAGTATGTATCTAAATGTAATATGTATCTAAATAATTTAAAGGAAAATATTTTTATATATTATATATTTTTAGTGAAAACTAAAACTAACGACTATATATCTTAAATGACTATTTTATCTACTATATAATTGCCGTAGGCACTTCCGTGTCGGACCCCGAAAAAGACCGTGGCTTTGTCACTCTGTGACGTCACCACGCGCGAGCAATGGCCGCGAAGCGTCCATTGCGAGTCGCTGGCCGAAAATCGAACCAGAGGCTCGGCCACAAAGTTAGCGATTTACCGCTCATGTAGCGCGAGCAATGGCCGCGAGGCCATTGCGAGTCGCTGCCTGAGCCGCCGCACCTGCCGCAAGTCCCCCTATACTTTCTATGGGGATCCATTGCGAGTCGCTGGCCAAGCGCGAGCAATGGCCGCGAGGCCATTGCGAGTCGCTGCCTGAACCGCCGCACCTGCCGCAAGTCCCCCTATAATTTCTATGGGGATTACCGCAACCGCGCCGCAAGTGTAACGGTTATGCGGCAGGTGCGGTTACACTTGCGGCGCGGTTGCGGTAATCCCCATAGAAAGTATAGGGGGACTTGCGGCAGGCGCGGCAAGTGCGGTTTTGCACTTGCGGCAAGTGCGGTCGCGAAAAAAAACGCAGTCAGCCGCGGTTTTTTTCGCGGCCGCACCTGCCGCAAGTGCAAAACCGCATTTGCCGCAAGTCCCCCTATACTTTCTATGGGGATTACCGCAACCGCGCCGCAAGTGTAACCACATCTGCCGCGTTTGCCGCATACGCGGCAGATGCGGTTACACTTGCGGCGCGGTTGCGGCATACGCGGCAGATGCGGTTACACTTGCGGCGCGGTTGCGGTAATGCCCATAGAAAGTATAGGGGGACTTGCGGCAGGTGCGGCAAGTGCGGTTTTGCACTTGCGGCAAGTGCGGCCGCGAAAATCTTAAAAAAAATGTAAAAAAATTTAAAAATATTCTATTAATGCTAATAATAATGCTATTAATGCTAATAATAATGCTATTACTGCTAATAATTATGCTATTACTGCTAATATTAATGCTAATAATGCTAATAATAATCATATTAACGCTATTAATAATGCTATTAAGGCTAATATTCATGCTATTTATGCTATTCAAAATGCTATTAATGCTAATAATATTGCTATTAATGCTCTTTATGCTAATAGTAATGTTATTAATGCAATTATTTATGCTATTAATTGTATTATTAATGCTATTAATGCTATTAATAATGCTATTAATGCTAATAATAATGATATTACTGCTAATAATAATGCTATTAATGCTAATAATTATGCTATTAATGCTAATATTAATGATAATAATGCTAATAATAATCATATTAACGCTATTAATAATGCTATTAATGCTAATAATATTGCTATTAATGCTCTTTATGCTAATAGTTATGCTATTAATGCGATTATTTATGCTATTAATTCTATTATTTATGCTATTAATGCTATTAATAATGCTATTAATAATGCTATTAATGCTATTAATGCTATTAATAATGCTATTAATGCTAATAATAATGATATTACTGCTAATAATAATGCTATTAATGCTAATAATTATGCTATTAATGCTAATATTAATGATAATAATGCTAATAATAATCATATTAACGCTATTAATATTGCTATTAATGCTAATAATATTGCTATTAATGCTCTTTATGCTAATAGTTATGCTATTAATGCGATTATTTATGCTATTAATTCTATTATTTATGCTATTAATGCTATTAATAATGCTATTAATAATGCTATTAATGCTATTAATGCTATTAATAATGCTATTCATGCTATTAATAATACTATTAATGCTATTAATGCTAATATTAATGCTATTAATTGTATTATTAATGCTATTATTGCTATTAATAATGCTATTAATGCTAATAATAATGATATTACTGCTAATAATAATGCTATTAATGCTAATAATTATGCTATTAATGCTAATATTAATGCTAATAATGCTAATAATAATCATATTAACGCTATTAATAATGCTATTAAGGCTAATAATCATGATATTTATGCTATTCAAAATGCTATTAATGCTAATAATATTGCTATTAATGCTCTTTATGCTAATAGTAATGCTATTAATGCAATTATTTATGCTATTAATTCTATTATTTATGCTATTAATGCTATTAATAATGCTATTAATAATGCCATTAATGCTATTAATGCTATTAATAATGCTATTCATGCTATTATTAATACTATTAATGCCATTAATGCTAATATTAATGCTATTAATTGTATTATTAATGCTATTAATGCTAATAATAATGCTATTAATGCTAATAATTATGCTATTAATGCTAATATTAATGCTAATAATGCTAATAATAATCATATTAACGCTATTAATAATGCTATTAAGGCTAATAATCATGCTATTTATGCTATTCAAAATGCTATTAATGCTAATAATATTGCTATTAATGCTCTTTATGCTAATAGTAATGCTATTAATGCGATTATTTATGCTATTAATTCTATTATTTATGCTATTAATGCTAATTAATGCTATTAATGCTATTAATGCTATTAATGCTATTAATAATGCTATTCATGCTATTATTAATACTATTAATGCCATTAATGCTAATATATTAATGCTATTAATTGTATTATTAATGCTATTAATGCCAATAATAATGCTATTAATGCTAATTAATTATGCTATTAATGCTAATATTAATGCTAATAATGCTAATAATAATCATATTAACGCTATTAATAATGCTATTAAGGCTAATAATCATGCTATTTATGCTATTCAAAATGCTATTAATGCTAATAATATTGCTATTAATGCTCTTTTATGCTAATAGTAATAGCTATTAATGCGATTAATTTATGCTATTAATTCTATTATTTATGCTATTAATGCTATTATTAATGCTATTAATGCTATTAATGCTATTAATAATGCTATTCATGCTATATTAATACTATTAATGCTAATATTAATGCTATTAATTGTATTATTAATGCTATAATAATGCTATTAATGCTAATAATAATGCTATTACTGCTAATAATAATGCTATTAATGCTAATAATTATGCTATGAATGCTAATATTAATGCTAATAATGGTAATAATAATCATATTAACGCTATTAATAATGCTATTAAGGCTAATAATCATGCTATTTATGCTATTCAAAATTCTATTAATGCTAATAATATTGCTATTAATGCTCTGTATGCTAATACTCATGCTATTAATGCGATTATTTATGCTATTAATTCTATTATTTAGGCTATTAATGCTATTAATAATGCTATTAATGTTATTAATAATGCTATTAATGCTATTCATGCTAATATTAATGCTATTAATGCTATTAAGGGTAATAATCATGCTATTAATCCTATTAATAATGCTATTAATGCTATTTTTAATTCTATTAATGCTATTAATAATTTTATTAATGCTAATAATGCTATTACTCCTCATAATAATGCTATCAACACTATTATTAATGCTATTTATGGTAATAATGCTATTAATACTAATAACAATACTATTATTAGTACTATTATTGCTATTAATAATGCTATTAATGCTAATAATAATGCTGTTACGGCTAATAATTATGCTATTAATGGTAATAATAATGCTATTAATGCAAATAATATTGCCACGTTCTAGAATCCCGATGCATTTGCATCGGGCTCACAGCTAGTATCTAATAAGTAATTATAATGTCTATCTATAACTAAACTAATTTTTTGGTATTTAGGTTTTTTTCTATTCCTATACATCTATTGCAAGACTAATATTTTTTGGACTTTTTGTTTTTTAATTCCTATACATCTATTGGTAAATAATTTATTGTAATATGTGCGTTTAATTAGAAAGTAACTATGTATCTAAATGTAATATGTATCAAAAGAATTTAAAAGAAAATATTTCTATAGACTATATATTTGTAGTGAAAACTAAAACTAACGACTATATATCTGAAATTACTATTTTATATATAATAACTAATTATAATGACTTTATCTATAACTAAACTAATTTTGTTGGCATTTTTTTTTTCTATTACTATACATTTATGGTGAAACTAATTTTTTTCTAATTTTTTTTTTTTCTATTACTATACATCTATAGATAAACTAATGTATTCAAATATTTGTCTTTAATTAGAAAGTACATATGTATCTAAATGTAATATGTATCTAAAGAATTTAAAGTAAAATATTTTTATAGACTATATTTGTAGTGAAAACGAACACTAACGACTATATTTCTTAAATAACTATTTTATATCTAATAATGAATTATAATGTCTTTATGTTACCCCTGGGGGGTCTGCCGCCCGTGCCCGCGGCCTGCTGCCCTTACTCCCTCTGCTGGAACAACACTGCTCCTCTCACTTCCGGTACCACTGCTTCAGCACATGAAACTGTCTCCAATTCAGTTTCTGCTGGATAGACTGCAGGGAGCTTGCTCCTCCCTTCAGCCAATCACCAGGTCTCTGTGTCCTGCCAATCAGGACGGCCCTGTTCTGATATAAACCTCCTGTTTCCAATCAGTCGGGGCCAGGGCAACCTTCTCCTTAGTGAACCTGCCACTACTGGTCTGTCAGGTCGCTCCTTAATTGGTCTGTTACCTGATCTTTCTGTGTTACCTCCTCCAGATCTCGTTCCTGCCGGCTCCTGGCTGATCACCGTGTTCCTGGATGGTCTCCTGGATCTCTCCAAGCTGATCGCTGCTTCTCGCCTGGCTCCGGATCCCCCGTGGTCCTGGGATTCCCTGTGTTCCTGGATTCCCCTGTGTTCCTGGTTCCCCGTGTTCCGGGTCCTCTGTGTTCTCGGTTTCCGCTTCTTGTTGTATACCCGGTTGCTGCCACGTCGCCTGGGGTCGGTTGAACACTCGTGTTCGCTTCACTGGCCCCTTCGAGGCTGATCCTGGTGGTATCCCTGCATAGGGGTCAAGCGCTCCGGGGTCTCCCTCGCTGGGTTTCCTGTGCTGCGACCGTGTGGCCCTCTCCAGGGGCGTGGGTTTTGTTCTGTTCCGCTTTGGTTAATAAACCTGTTGACTCTACAGTACTTGTCTGCCTCTCTTTCACCCGGTATCAGCATCCGCTTTACGCGGTCCAGTGGGTCCACATGTGAGTCCGTCAGTAGGACGTGACACTTTATCTATAACTAAACTGTTTTTTTTGGTATGTTTCTTTTTTTCTATTCCTATACATCTATGGCTAAACTTTTTTTTTTTTTATTCCTATACATGTATGACTAAACTAATTTATTGTAATATTTTTGTTTAATTAGAAAGTAACTATGTATCTAAATCTAATATGTATCTAAAGAATTTAAAATATTATTATAGAGAATATTTGTAGTAAAGAGTATTTCACTATTGGGCAGCAGTTTGACTTAAATGGGTGTATCCAGCACTTTCACCTTAACATTGCATCGTGTTTTCACTCGTGAAAAAGCCACATATAACTGTCCATGTCCAAAAACGGGTTCTGGCAAAAAAATCCCTACTTTCTCCAGTGTTTGGCCTTGGGATTTGTTGATGGTCATGGCAAAAGCAGGCTTCACAGGAAATTGTCGACGTCTTAACTTGAAAGGTAAGCCAGTTTCTGATGGAGATAAATCAATCCTTGGAATAAACACCACATTTCCTTCTGCAGACCCAGTAATGACTTTTGCTTGAATCATATTGTCAAACAAAGCGATGACAATCAAGCGAGTCCCATTGCAAAGACCTTTTCTGCTGTTAAAGTTGCGCAAAAGCATGACAATGGTACAGATTTTTAATTTGAGGCGATGAGAAGGCATTCCTGTTGGTGTGAGTGAATTTAAAAATTACACTGGATATTGGTCTGGATCTTCTGTCTCATCAGGATCAATGGAATCATCACTAATGTATTCAGTGTATTCACCAGCAACGCAATCCATAACCTTAGAGTTCACCATATCCACATTTTTAGGACGTGCATGTGATGCAGCAATCTGAATGCTTTCATTGTTAGGTACATCAATGAGAATGTGTTCACCAAATATAGCAAGTATGAGTGAGCCAGTGCAGATTATGTCTTGTGGGATTTCAATGATATCATCTCCAAGGTTGAAATCATTGGACAATTCACCATTTCCCAGTTGAAGTAACCAACTGCTATAATCAGGATCAATGGAACGCATGTTGTTGAAGAGTGGCAATTGAGTTAAAAGCTGCCATTTTCGTGAGTATTTAATACAACTCTCTATAATGTCAGTTCTTGTACCATGAGGGATGATAGGCAGACACTGTCGAAAGTCTCCTCCCAGAACAATGACTTTCCCTCCAAAAGGTGTTGTATTTTTCTTGGAGATATCTGTTGTCATGACATCCCGTAAAAGTTGATCTATCACATGCAATGCATATTTAGATAACAGAGTGGACTCGTCAATAATGAAAAGTTTGGTACTTTTCAAATGTTGTGCAGCATCTGTATCATTTTTAATTCTGGAAACGGATGTTTCATTTATTGGAATTGGTATTCCATAAAGCGAATGGATGGTTCTTCCTCCTTGCAATAAGTTAGCTGCAATCCCAGTACTGGCTGCAGGTGAAACAATTTCGCCTTCTCCTCTTAGTTCATGAATTAATAAATCATACAGATATGTTTTCCCACTGCCACCTGGACCGTCGATGAAAAAGCACTTAGGTTGTAGAGTTCTATCATGTAAAGCTTGATTGATAGCAAAAGTTGTTGGTCATTTAAAGTAGCTTTCATTTCCCGAGCTCTTCTTAACTCATCATCCTTGTTGTATTGTGGAGCGATGTGTGGCTTTCTTTTTGGTCGTGGTAGATTAAAATCAGTAAAAGTTTTGGCATGAAATTTTAGAACATTTTGGACATCTGTCATTGCATATCCTTCACAATCCTCACACTCCTCAGTGGTGGAGTGGTATGCATGACAGTAGTCTTGGATAAAGTCTTGTTTAAATTCTTGCCACAACTCCAATGGATGAGCTGGAGGACCAAAAATACATATATATGCAAACATATCACGAAGCTGTGCAGGCATGTTGAGAACACAGGCATCCAATAAAGTATTTCTCCAAACAGTGTCATCGAAGAGCAATCCAAGGGCTAATGCCGCCTCTTTAAAAGTTGGGTATGTCACTTCATTAACAGTCTTAATGTTGTCAAAACTTGTTGCTCCTTTGACATGCAGTAACAACAACCTTAAATAGTACCGTTCTTGTTCTTTCATACTGACAGTATACATTCTTCCAATCACTGAAGAACCTCCTCGCTTTCTAATTTCCCATGCACCTTGTTTCCAAACATAGTGCTCTGGAATTTGGCGGTAGAAGTAATCCTGAGCATGTGGGTAGTGATGGGCGAATCCTAAATTACTCGGAATCGCTTGACTCTAGCGAGTCCGAGCCCAGGACTCGCTACTCGTTGCGAGTCTAGCGAGTCCAATGTTAATGAATGGGGAAGCGAGTAATAGCGAGTAGTGTGAGATTTACAAATCGCAGATGTGTCTCGGAAGCTTCAGCCTGAAGCAATCCTAGTTTTGTCATTTATTTGCATTGGACTCGTTTACTTTGTAAGTAATCGCTGGGAAACTCGCACAGATAAGAGAAGAGTCCTGTCTGCTCTGTGCAGCTCCAGGGTCCTAGAGCCTGCCTGCTGCCTGATGTAGTAGTGCTGAGATTGTTCTCAGTCTGCTCATTCCCTGTGTACAGACATGAATGTCTGTGCACAGATTTGATGTACCAGAGCTGAGATTGTTCTCAGTCTGCTCATTCCCTGTGCATAGACATCTATATCTATACACAGGGGATGTAGCAGAGAGGACTGCATCGGACGGAAGAGGATTTTTTTAATTAAAGATGGAGTCCCTAATGGCTTTTTTTTTTATTTCTAATAAAAAAATTTCTCTGTGTTGTGTTTTTTTTAAAACAATTTAATAGAAATTCATGGCGGTCATGTCTAATATTGGCGTGACCGCCATAAATTTCGGGCTTAGGGCCAGCTGATAATACAAAGCTGGCCCTAACCTCTATTACCCAGCGTGCCACCACCACCAGGGCCGCTGGAAGAAAACACAGAGAAAATTTTTTATTTTAAATAAAAAAAAAAGCCATTAGGGACTCCATCTTTAATTAAAAAAATCCTCTTCCGTCCGACGCAGTCCAAAACGCGATGTCCTCTCTGCTACATCCCCTGTGCATAAATATAGATGTCTATGCACAGGGAATGAGCAGACTGAGAACAATCTCAGCACTGCTACATCAGGCAGCAGGCGGGCTCTAGGACCCTGGAGCTGCACAGAGAAGACAGCTGGACTCGGCTCGCAAAGAAACAGCAGTTACTTTGCGAGTTTCCCTGCTATCACTGGCACAGTAGCCAGTGATTACTCGCACGAGTCTAATGCAAACAATGGCAATCCTAGTTTTGTCAGCGTTTCTGACAAAACTAGGATTGATATTGATTTGCATTGGACTCGTGCGAGTAATCACTGGGAAACTCGCAGAGTACCGAGTCCTGCGAGTCCCTTACTACTCGCCGAGTAACGAGTCCTAGCGAGTAGATTCGCCCATCCCTACATGTGGGTCATTCTCATTCAGCTCAAAGTAGGCAATAAGAGTGGATTTTCTGTGCATTGTGTAACTGATGTTTTCAACAGAGTCATCCTCATGAAAATAAAGTGGTTGAGAATGTGGGAGATGTACGGCAAGACGAATAATGGAGTGTGATTGTCTATGCATAGGGTAAGCAAAGATTCGCCAAGCTGCCTCTGGTGCACTCACGTATCTTGAATCCATGAATTGATGTGTTTCATCATGGTGGATATTAGTTTGGCAAATTTCAAGATTGGCTTTATCATGTCCTTTGTAGACATATTTGAATAGGTATTTAACACTTTGAATGGAAGCACATACCTCAACATTAATATGACACTTGTATTTTAATAGTAGGAAAGGGTTATAGGGAACAACCCAAGAATTATCAATCATCTTTGAATTGTGTTCAAAGGATGATCCTTCCTTTCTTTGATAAGTAGGGTATGCATCCTCAGCTAAGACTGTTTTTGTTTGGAAATCTTTAGGAAAACCTTTCTTACACTTTCCAAGATCCATACATGGAGAATTGGGGTTGTGTTGTCCACAGGGTCCATGAATCATGTGTTGCATCACAATTTCATGGAGCACAGGATAATCTTCTGGATCAGGGATTTCAGCCCAAACTATATTATCCACTTCAACCTCAGTTCTTAGTTTGGATTTGCTATCCAGAATGATCAAAATGTGAGCGTGTGGTAGGCCACGCTTTTGGAATTCAATAACATGAACCATTGCACAAACTTTGCCAAATAATCCACTGTTAATGTCTTTTAATAGGGCTTCCAGTTTAATTCTGAAGACACTGGCGACTAAATCAGATCTATGTTCCACACGCTGCCATGGCTCTAAATTGATTTTAATCTCCCTCCATTTAGGATTACAGGTCATGGTTACGAAAAGATCCAGTCGTCCAAATTTAGTGACAATAGCCATGGCATCCTGATAGCGTTGCTGCATGTTTCTTGGACTGCCTTCAAAGGAAGATGGTAAAATGACCGTCTTGCCAATGGGAATACCTTTCTCAATAGATTTTTTCTGGAGATGTTCCTGAAGTACGCAATAATCCTCCACTTTTAAATCCTTTTGGTGTTGACGGATAAAATTTAAGCAATTTGCCTCAATTTTCACATACGCATCCACTAAGTACTGCTGCGTTAGTTTGCCACCATTCAGGACAGGATTGAACCGATTCCGTACAGACAACAAATAGCAATAATACTGGAGCTGTGTAACCCTGCGTTGAATTTGGCCTTGATGCTTGAGTCCCTCATGCCAGCCTTGTTCTCCATGAGGGAAAAATAAGGGATACAGTAATGCATCTAAATTGCTGTGTAGAATACTGACTTGCTGTGTTTTTGGGGCCAAGGGGTTATTTGGATCAGGTTTCAAATGAATTAAAATGTCTCTATTGAATGGTGGCTCTCCATCAGCATGTTCAAAGACCAGAGCAACTTCATTGACAGTAGGATTGTTATAGCGTCTAGGGTCTTGCTGTCTGTCTTGTTTAATGGCCATGATAATATTTGGCATAACGGTGCCATGTTCTACTGCCTTCTGTTGTTCTTCTAATTCAACGTCACGTAGCATTTTGTAGGCCGAAACAAAGGGATTAATATTATCAAATTGAAGAGCAATGATACTCATTAAAGTAGGATGACATTTAACATTTTCTGGAGAGTGTAGGCGTTGTTCTGTAGCGGTTGCAGTATCTAAAATGTACAGTTGTGCATATGCTGGAGGTTGATCTTGAGCAGGATGGAGTGTTCCCGTGCGATGATAAATTTGCCATGAATTCGGAAACAGTAAGGGCCGTGTCCAGGTGGCGGAGAAACATGGGCACCCATGGAGGCAAAAGCAAAAGAACTATTAATGCTCCTGATATTCTCCATCAAATTTTTACTGTACTCACTCTCTCCTTTCAGCAGGCGTTGGAAGACCTCCGGGTATTGACGTAATGGTACCTTTACTTTTCCCTTGTGGCAACAAAGAGTAAAGTGTTTATCTGATGGGCGTTCAATCGTTCATCAGTAAAATGCAGAGCCTCACAATGTTCACATATTAACTTCATGGGACCACAGGTATGTTCTACAATAGCATGATCCTGATCAGTAAATCCCATTGGATGTAGGAAAGGTGTAGATAACAAATGTAGCTGTTTATTGTGTAATCCTACATAGATGAGACGTGGAAGGGACGTAGAATCAAAACATTCAAGAAAAGAAGAAGTTGAATATAAATTGCGTTGTGGCTCTTGCAATGTTGAAGTGGAAGAACGTGTGCGTACGTCACGACGTGATGCAGCCAAATGGGTCAAGCGGAGTTTTTTAGACGTAGGAGACAGCGTATCTTGACGCATCTGTCTTGTCCTTTTTTTGCGGATAATGTTAGCCTGTTTGCTGTATGGCGTCTCCTCAGCAGAGTGTTTTCGTTTACATGTAGCCTTGCGATGTGGTAAAGGCTGTTCAGTTGTAGTTAACACAGTAGAAGAAGAGGTGGCAGCAGTATGAGGATCAGATGAAGAGGAGGCAGCAGTATGAGGATCAGAGGAAGAGGTGGCAGCAGTATGAGGGTCAGACGAAGAGGTGGAAGGAGTATGAGGATCAAACGGATCTCCTGTAGGCATTAACTGTTGTTGTTGGCGTCTTTGACGCGCAGCCATTGATTTTTTGCCTAATCGTTCCGTCCTTCCTTCCAAAGAATCTTTTGAAAGGCGTGTCTTCAAAGCAGCCTTTTCCTTGTCCAAGCGAAGTCGTCTTTCTTCAGAACTCTCTTCCGCACGCTTCTTGCGCAAAACTGCATCCTTGTCAAGCTTTGCTTTTGTTTTTCCCATGGAGGTCATAGGAAGTGTTAAAGGCTGTTCACTTTGTAAAATGTCAGTAGAGGAAGAAGCAGGAGTAGTATCTTTGTCAGACGGTTCTTCAGTGGCAGTAGTATCTTTGTCAGATGGTTCTTCAGTGGCAGTAGTATCTTTGTCAGATGTTTCTTCAGTGACTGGAAGTATTTTTTGTTTGCGTCTGCGACACTCAGCCATGGCTCTTTTTGCCATTCGTTGGCTTATTTCTTGGGAAGACAGTTCAGAAATACGTTTTTTCAAAGCAGCCTTTGCAGCATCCAGCCGAAAACGTCTCAGTGGAGAAGAGAGTTTGGCAATGCGTAAGACTTTAGCAGCCTTAGCACGATCTAAACGAAGACGTCTCTGTTCCAAAGTCTCCCCTACAATGCGTTTCGCATGAGCAGCCTTAACACAATCTAAGCGAAGACGTCTCTCTTCCGAAGTCTCCTCAGCAGTGCGTTTCGCCTTAGCAGCCTTACGAAGATCTAAGCGAAGACGTCTCTCTTCCGAAAGTCTCCTCTGCAATGCGTTTGACCTGAGCAGCCTTAACACGATCTAAGCGAAGACGTATCTGTTCTGAAGTCTCCTCAGAAGTGCGTTTCGCCTTAGCAGCCTTATCACTATCTAAGCGAAGACGTCTCTCTTCCGAAGTCTCCTCAGCAGTGCGTTCCGCCTTAGCAGCCTTATCACTATCTAAGGGAAGACGTGTCTCTTCCGAAGTCTCCTCAGCAGTGCATGTTGCCTTAGCAGCCTTCTGTCGATCTAACAGAAGACGTGTCTCTTCTGAAGTCTCCTCTGCAGCCTCCTTGGCAAGAGCGATATTTTTTGTTGGAGAGCTCATCTTCGTAAGAATACGCAGTGAATCCAATCAAAAATGAGCTAGAGTGTGTTAGTTAAGGAAACAATCAATAATAACTATTTATAAACTAGCTGTGAGCCCGATGCAAATGCATTGGGATTCTAGAACGTGCAATGCGTTTGACCTGAGCAGCCTTAACACGATCTAAGCGAAGACGTATCTGTTCTGAAGTCTCCTCAGAAGTGCGTTTCGCCTTAGCAGCCTTATCACTATCTAAGCGAAGACGTCTCTCTTCCGAAGTCTCCTCAGCAGTGCGTTCCGCCTTAGCAGCCTTATCACTATCTAAGGGAAGACGTGTCTCTTCCGAAGTCTCCTCAGCAGTGCATGTTGCCTTAGCAGCCTTCTGTCGATCTAACAGAAGACGTGTCTCTTCTGAAGTCTCCTCTGCAGCCTCCTTGGCAAGAGCGATATTTTTTGTTGGAGAGCTCATCTTCGTAAGAATACGCAGTGAATCCAATCAAAAATGAGCTAGAGTGTGTTAGTTAAGGAAACAATCAATAATAACTATTTATAAACTAGCTGTGAGCCCGATGCAAATGCATTGGGATTCTAGAACGTGCATTAATTTGATTATAGTAGTTTATAGCTGTTAGCCTGATGCAAATGCATCGGGTATCTAAAATATGTTTATTGTTTTTTTTAAAGATTTTTAAATAATAATCGCATCATCAATAGCAATAATATAAGCCATAGCATTATTATTAGCAGTAATAGCAGTATTAATAGCATTATTAGCAGTATTATGAGCATTAATAACAGTATTAATAGCATTAATAGCATTATTATTAGCATTAATAGCATTATTAATAGCATTATTAGCATTAATAATAGCATTAATAACATTATTAATAGCATTAATAGCATTATTATTAGCATTAATAGCATTAATAATAGCATTATTAGCATTAATAATAGCATTAATAACATTATTAATAGCATTAATAGCATTATTATTAGCATTAATAGCATTAATAATAACATTATTAGCATTAATAATAGCATTAATAGGATAAATATTAGCATTAATAGCATTAATAGCATTATTAATAGCATTAATAGCATTATTATTGGCATTAATAGCATTAATAATAGCATTATTAGCATTAATAATAACATTAATAACATTATTAATAGCATTAATAGCATGAATAGCATTATTATTAGCATTATAGCATTAATAATACCATGAATAGGATAAATATTAGCATTAATAGCATTAATAGCATTATTAATAGCATTATTATTAGCATTAATAGCATTAATAGCATTATTATTAGCATTAATAGCATTAATAATACCATGAATAGGATAAATATTAGCATTAATAGCAATAATAGCATAATTAATAGCATTAATAGCATTATTAATAGCATTAATAGCATATTAATACGATAAATAATTAGCATTAATAGCATTATTATTAGCATTAATAGCATTAATAGGATAAATATTAGCATTAATAGCATTAATAGCATAATTAATAGCATTAATAGCATTATTAATAGCATTAATAGCATTATTATTAGCATTAATAGCATTAATAGCATTATATTAGCATTATAGCATAATATTAATAGCCATTATATAATTATTAGCATTAATAGCATTATTATTGCATTAATATAGCATTAATACATTATTAATAGCATTAATAGCATTATTATTAGCATATTAAATAGCATTATTATAGCATTATTTAAGCATTAATAATAGCATTAATAACATTATTAATAGCATTAATAGCATTATTATTAGCATTAATAGCATTAATAATAGCATTATTAGCATTAATAACATTATTAATAGCATTAATAGCATTATTATGAGCATTAATAGCATTAATAGTATTATTAATAGCATGAATAGCATTATTAATAGCATTAATAGGATTAATAGCATTATTAATAGCATTATTAATAGCATTATTAGCATAAATAATAGAATTAATAGCATAAAAAATAGCATTAATAGCATTAGTATTAGCATAAAGAGCATTAATAGCATTTTTATTATTTTAATTAATTATTATTATTATTTTATTAATTTAAATTATTATTATTTAGTGAGACATTCTATTTACAGTGCTAATGAAAGGCTGATTATTATTAGCATATATTTTTTTTATTATCATTTTATTAATTATTATTATTTTTAATTTATTTTTTTATTATTTTTTAATTATTTTTAATTTTTTTTTTATTATTAAATTTATTATTTAGGCTGAGACCAGTTCTCTTTCAGGTCCGCTGAAAGGGCTGATATAATTAGCATATATTATTTTTTATTATTATTTTTATTGAATTATTTATTATTTTTAATTTATTTTTTATTATTTTTTAATTATTTTTAATTATTTTTTTTATTATTAAATTATTATTTAGGCTGAGACCCAGTTCTCTTTCAGGTCAGCTGAAAGGGTGATATAATTAGCATATATTTATTTTTTAATTATTATTTTTATTGAATTATTTATTATTTTTAATTTATTTTTTTATTATTTTTTAATTATTTTTTAATTATTTTTTTTATTATTAAATTTATTATTTAGGTGAGACCCAGTTCTTTAGTGTAAAGGCAATAATTAGCATTATTATTTTTATTATATTTATTGAATTATTTATTAGTTTATTACATTTATTTTTTAATTATTTTACATTATTTTACTTAATAGTTTTTTTATTATTAGATGTATATATTAGGTGAGACCATTCTCTTTCAGGTCGCTGAAAGGGCTGATATAATTAGATATATTATTTTTTTTATTATTATTTTTATTGAATATTTATTATTTTTATTTTTTATTATTTTATTATTTTTTAATTATTTTTTTATTATTAATTTATATTAGGCTGAGACCCAGTTCTCTTTCAGGTCCGCTGAAAGGGCTGATTAATTAGCATATATTTATTTTTTTTATTATTATTTATTATTGAATTATTTAATTATTTTTTAATTTATTTTTTTATTATTTTTTAATTTTTTTTATTATTTTTTTATTATTAAATTTATTATTTAGGCTGAGACCCAGTTCTCTTTCAGGTCCGCTGAAAGGGCTGATATAATTAGCATATATTTATTTTTTTTATTATTATTTTTATTGAATTATTTATTATTTTTAATTTATTTTTTTATTATTTTTTAATTATTTTTTAATTATTTTTTTTATTATTAAATTTATTATTTAGGCTGAGACCCAGTTCTCTTTCAGGTCCGCTGAAAGGGCTGATATAATTAGCATATATATTTTTTTTTTATTATTATTTTTATTGAATTATTTATTATTTTTAATTTATTTTTTTATTATTTTTTAATTATTTTTTAATTATTTTTTTTATTATTAAATTTATTATTTAGGCTGAGACCCAGTTCTCTTTCAGGTCCGCTGAAAGGGCTGATATAATTAGCATATATATTATTTTTTTTATTATTATTTTTATTGAATTATTTATTATTTTTAATTTATTTTTTTATTATTTTTTAATTATTTTTTATATTTTTTTTATTATTAAATTTATTATTTAGGCTGAGACCCAGTTCTCTTTCAGGTCCGCTGAAAGGGCTGATATAATTAGCATATATTATTTTTTTTATTATTATTTTTTATTGAATTATTTATTATTTTTTAATTTATTTTTTTATTATTTTTTAATTTTTTTTATTATTTTTTTATTATTAAATTTATTATTTAGGCTGAGACCCAGTTCTCTTTCAGGTCCGCTGAAAGGGCTGATATAATTAGCATATATTTAATTTTTTTTATTATTATTTTTATTGAATTATTTATTATTTTTAATTTATTTTTTTATTATTTTTTAATTATTTTTAATTATTTTTTTATTATTAAATTTATTATTTAGGCTGAGACCCAGTTCTCTTTCAGGTCCGCTGAAAGGGCTGATATAATTAGCATATATTTATTTTTTTTATTATTATTTTTATTGAATTATTTATTATTTTTAATTTATTTTTTTATTATTTTTTAATTATTTTTTAATTATTTTTTTATTATTAAATTTATTATTTAGGCTGAGACCCAGTTCTCTTTCAGGTCCGCTGAAGTAGGCTATATAATTATCATATATATTTATTTTTTTTTAATTATTTTTTATTGATTTAGTTATTATTTTTAATTTATTTTTTTATTATTTTTTTAATTTATTTTTTTAATTATTTTTTTTATTATTATAGTTTTATTATATTAGGCTGAGACCTCAGTTCTCTTTTCAGGTCCGCTGAAAGTCTGATATATTAGCATATATTTATTTTTTTTTATTATTATTTTTATTGAATTATTTATTATTTTTAATTTATTTTTTTATTATTTTTTAATTATTTTTTTATTATTAAATTTATTATTTAGGCTGAGACCCAGTTCTCTTTCAGGTCCGCTGAAAGGGCTGATATAATTAGCATATATTTTTTTTTTATTATATTATTTTTATTGAATTATTTATTATTTTTAATTAATTTTTTTATTATTTTTTAATTATTTTTTAATTATTTTTTTTTATTATTAAATTTATTATTTAGGCTGAGACCCAGTTCTCTTTCAGGTCCGCTGAAAGGGCTGATATAATTAGCATATATTTATTTTTTTTATTATTATTTTTATTGAATTATTTATTATTTTTTAATTTATTTTTTATTATTTTTTAATTATTTTTTAATTATTTTTTTTATTATTAAATTTATTATTTAGGCTGAGACCCAGTTCTCTTTCAGGTCCGCTGAAAGGGCTGATATAATTAGCATATATTTATTTTTTTTATTATTATTTTTATTGAATTATTTATTATTTTTAATTTATTTTTTTAGTATTTTTTAATTATTTTTTAATTATTTTTTTTTTATTAAATTTATTATTTAGGCTGACACCCAGTTCTCTTTCAGGTCCGTTTATTTTTTATTTATTTTTTTATTATTTTTTTATTATTTTTTAATTATTTTTTTTATTATTAAATTAATTTGTTCGCATTGAAATACATTAGCGGTGTGTCGGCGATTTTATGGCCGCCGACCTGGTTCTATTTGTCGGCCCTAAAATCGTGGACACACCGCTAATGCATGTGTATAGGCAGTGAGCTCGAATTCTGATTGGTCTGCGTCCAATCCGAAATCGGGCGGACTGCCCATAGACTTGCATTAGCGGTGTGTCCGCGATTTTAGGGCCGACAAATAGAACCAGGTGGCCGGCCATAAAATCGGCGACACACCGCTAATGTATTTCAATGGGATCTGAGGTGCTCTTCTGATTGGCTGAGGGCATTAGAGAGCGACCAATCAGAAGAGCAGCTCACATCTCATAGAGATAGAATGGCGGATTTTGCGTCCATTGTATCTTAATGAGAAGTGAAGAGGACGTCGGAGATGGAAGTTGGCGGAAAGAAGACAGAAGATCCCCGGGGCCGGACGAAGAGGCGGAGATGGCGGAAAGAAGAGAGAAGAGCGGCGGGGCCGGAGGAAGAGGACGGCTGGCCGGACGAAGGGATTGTGGATCGGACGGACGATCAGATGACTAAGAAGGCATGTAAGTGATCGACGGGGACGTTAGGTTAGGGGACGGCGGGGGCTTCGGGTGTAGGGCCTTAGGTGTTAGCGGCGGGAGCTTAGGAGGCGGCGGGGCTTAGGGGATAGGGGCTTAGGTGCGGCGGGACTTAGGGGGCAGGGGGGGTAGGGGTTTAGGTGCGGCTTCGGGGGTGGGTATTAGGTGCGGCAGAGGGTAGTGGGTGCGGCGGGGTAGTGGGTTAGGGCGGCAGGGTGTAGGGACTTCGGGCGGGGGGGTAGTGGCTTAGGGGTTAGGTGCGGCAGAGGGTAGTGGGTGCGGCGGGGGTAGTAGCTTAGGGCGGCAGGGGGTAGGGGCTTCGGCGGCGGGGTAGTGGCTTAGGGGTTAGGTGCGGCAGAGGGTAGTGGCTGCGGCGGGGTAGTGGGTTAGGGTGGCAGGGTTGTAGGGGCTTCGGCGGCAGGGTAGTGGCTTAGGGGTTAGGTGCGGCAGAGGGTAGTGGGTGCGGGGCGGGGTAGTAGCTTAGGGCGGCAGGGGGTAGGGGCTTCGGCGGCGGGGTAGTGGCTTAGGGGTTAGGTGCGGCAGAGGGTAGTGGCTGCGGCGGGGTAGTGGGTTAGGGCGGCAGGGTGTAGGGGCTTCGGCGGGGGGGGGTAGTGGCTTAGGGGTTAGGTGCGGCAGAGGGTAGTGGGTGCGGCGGGGTAGTAGCTTAGGGCGGCAGGGGGTAGGGGCTTCGGCGGCGGGGGTAGTGGCTTAGGGGTTAGGTGCGGCAGAGGGTAGTGGCTGCGGCGGGGTAGTGGGTTAGGGCGGCAGGGTGTAGGGGCTTCGGCGGCGGGGTAGTGGCTTAGGGGTTAGGTGCGGCAGAGGGTAGTGGGTGCGGCGGGGTAGTAGCTTAGGGCGGCAGGGGGTAGGGGCTTCGGCGGCGGGGGTAGTGGCTTAGGGGTTAGGTGCGGCAGAGGGTAGTGGCTGCGGTGGGGTAGTGGGTTAGGGCGGCAGGGGGTAGGGGCTTGCGGCAGAGGGTAGTGGCTGCGGCGGGGTAGTAGCTTAGGGCGGCAGGGGGTAGGGGCTTCGGCGGCGGGGTAGTGGCTTAGGGGTTAGGTGCGGCAGAGGGTAGGGCTGCGGCGGGGGTAGTGGGTTAGGGCGGCAGGGGGTAGGGGCTTGCGGCAGAGGGTAGTGGGTGCGGCGGGGTAGTAGCTTAGGGCGGCAGGGGGTAGGGGCTTTGGCGGCGGGGTAGTGGCTTAGGGGTTAGGTGCGGCAGAGTGTAGTGGCTGCGGCGGGGTAGTGGGTTAGGGCGGCAGGGGGTAGGGGCTTGCGGCAGAGGGTAGTGGCTGCGGCGGGGGGGTAGTAGCTTAGGGCGGCAGGGGGTAGGGGCTTCGGCGGCGGGGTAGTGGCTTAGGGGTTAGGTGCGGCAGAGGGTAGTGGGTGTGGCGGGGTAGTAGCTTAGGGCGGCAGGGGGTAGAGGCTTCGGCGGCGGGGTAGTGGCTTAGGGGTTAGGTGCGGCAGAGGGTAGTGGCTGCGGCGGGGTAGTGGGTTAGGGCGGCAGGGGGTAGGAGCTTCGGCGGCGCGGGTAGTGGCTTAGGGGTTAGGTGCGGCAGAGGGTAGTGGCTGCGGCGGGGTAGTAGCTTAGGGCGGCAGGGGGTAGGGGCTTCGGCGGCGGGTGTAGTGGCTTAGGGGTTAGGTGCGGCAGAGGGTAGTGGCTGCGGCGGGGGTAGTGGGTTAAGGCGGCAGGGGGTAGGGGCTTCAGCGGCGGGGTAGGCGGCGGGGTAGTGGCTTAGGGGTTAGGTGCGGCAGAGGGTAGTGGGTGCGGCGGGGGTAGTGGCTTAAGGCGGCAGGGGGTAGGGGCTTCAGCGCGGGGTAGGCGGCGGGGGGTAGTGGCTTAGGGGTTAGGTGCGGCAGAGGGTAGTGGGTGCGGCGGGGTAGTGGGTTAAGGCGGGCAGGGTGTAGGGGCTTGCGGCAGAGGGTAGTGGCTGCGGCAGGGTAGTGGGTTAAGGCGGCAGGGGGTAGGGGCTTCGGCGGCGGGTGTAGTGGCTTAGGGGTTAGGTGCGGCAGAGGGTAGTGGGTGCGGCGGGGTAGGGGCTTGCGGCAGAGCTTAGGGCGGCAGGGGGTAGGGGCTTCGGCGGCGGGGTAGTGGCTTAGGCGGCAGAGGGTAGTGGGACGGGACTTAGGGGGTAGGGGCTTGTGGCAGAGGGTAGTGGGACTTCGGCGGCGGTGTACAGCGCGATGGTATACTACAGTCCCATAGGCATACGCGAGTCGTTGGCGCATGGGCATGGGACTGTAGTATACTATAGCGGTGTACAGTACTTCTGTGGCTTGGTTAGCGTTGGGTGCGCCAGCGACTTCGCATGCCAGCTTCGCGGGGCATTGCTTCGCAAGGCCACAGACAGAGTCCAGGATAAGAAACCCAGGACTCGCTAACCAAGCCACCAAAAGTTGCGCCGCTCCGACGGAAGTCAGTTACGGCAATTATATAATAAACAATAAAAGTAAAGTGTGTATTTCAATAACCTGTGAAAAGCAAATCATGGACGTCTGTAGAGTACCAAATAAATATTTAATGATGTTTACTGTATGTAGTTGTGAATGCAAATCAGTGTGTTAAACTTCCTTAAAAAGACTTGAAGGCAAAACAAATGGATGTAAGGGCCCTTTCAGACGCGCGTTGTAAATGCAGAGCTCCAACATTGTAAAAAAAAGCGATTAAACTACCGATATGACGGCAAGTTCTGCATAACCGCCAGCAGTGGTGGAATTACAGAAGTTGGTGCAAAATGGCAGAGGTAGCGTTCAGTTGTACCTTGAATTTATGGTTTTGTGATTATTGCGGAAAAAGTTGTTTTTATTTTTCTCTCTGGAGTTGGGGAAATAGCGGCATTAACGGCGAACATAAAATGGCGCAATGTGACCAAGCAGGGTGAAAAAAGAAATAAGGCAACTTCCGCAGTACATGGTGAAACAGGCAGGTCAATGTAAAAATGAACATTAATCGGGCACTGTAGCGGGACCTTAACCAACTGCACCCCTGGTGGTGGAGATGGTGAACGTGCATAAAGATTCAGAATATTCCCACGTTATAGAATTATGTAAATCTGCATGTACAACGCGCATAAGAAAGGGGCCCCAGTGGGTCATATAGTGCAAAATGCCATGCAACCAATATATTTTCTATGTAAAAGTAGTTAATGTCCCACTGGCATGACAATAAGACAGTGGTAAGGTAGCATTACATCCAAACTATTAAAGATAAGACAGGTAGTAGTCCTACAGACTAATTAGTATGAAATATAAGCAAAATAGCATATAATGGGTTAATGTACTCCTAACAGTCTAACGACACACTGCAAGTAGAAATAAAATAAAGAACAGTCTGTAAGGGGTTAAAGTAGCACTGGCACGCGTACAAAATACGGCACGATCAATAAAATGAAAAATAGTATTAAAAAAGGTAGTCTTCAAATGCCAGTAGTAGACCACATAGTGACATAGGCAGTGAATAGCCAAGACAATAGAAGGGGTTAATGTACTACTTACATCCTATAAAACAGTGTGGATGAGAAAATAAATAAGAAATGGTATAGAAGAGGTTAATTTTCAAATGTCATGAGTACAGCACATAGTGACACAGTTACTGAATAGCAAACAGAATGGAAAGGGTTAATGTAGCACTTTGAACCCTATAAAACAGTGTGACACAAAATTAAAATGGAAATGGCATAGAAGAGGTTAAAGTAGAAATTGGCCTTAGTACAGCACATAGTGAGAAAGCAACAGGAGTACAAATAGAATAGAAGGGGGTTAAAAAGGTTATTAAAAAACAGAACAATATGTTGAAATGTAGCTCATATCAAATTAGTATAAAGAAAGGGTTAATATAACCATAGGCATTAGGAATATATACTCTGATGTGATATTGTACTGTGAAAACAGCTTTTTAGGTACTTTTTAGGCTTTTTTTTTTTTAAGTACTGCAAAAATTCAAATTTTGCGCTTTAAATTGACGGACGCGTAATGTTCATTCATAAAATAGCGGCAGACGCCAGCCGCTGTGTGATTGGGCAGCGGAAACTTCAAAAACATGGCGGCGTGAATCCGATTGGTCGGCGCTCAGCGGGGTCACTGGCGTCTTGGATGCCCAGCGCCTGGTTCTGTTTTCGGCCGGAGCGCACGGCTCAGGTCGGTCGTAGCATGGAAGTAGGTAGCTCCGCCCCGCTATGCTATGATTGGTCTGGCGGCAACTTGAGAAGATGGCGCTGAGCATAGCGATTGGTCGGCGCTCAGCGGGGAAAGCCGCGCTTTCCCTGCCGAGCGCCTGATTCTATTTTCGGCCATATTGGTCGGCGGCATCGGGGTCACCGCTTTTAGCGTGGAACGCCGCGCTTGGAGCGCCGAACTCGGCACCGAATTGTGGAAGTGTGTGCGAGTGTGTGGCTCAGCTTTCCCCGGTGAGCGCCGGCACACACTCCCACAAATCGGCGCCGAGTTCGGCGCTCCAAGCGCGGCGCTCCGCGGTAAAAGCGGCGACCCCGATGCCGGCGAGCACTATGGCCGAAAATAGAACCAGGCACTCGGCAGTAAAAGCGCGGCTTTCCCCGCTGAGCGCCAACCAATCGGAATAAAACCGCGATCAACCGCGACCAATCACAATCGCGCCTCATTCTTCCATGTATCCCTATGGGAAGACGCCCTCCAATCACAATCAAGGCGCCATTTTTGAAAATACACCGCGACCAATGACAAAAAATCAGTAAATAAAAAATAAAATAACATAATAATAAATAAATGCACATAAAAAAAAAAAAAATCAAAATGTATAAAAATAAAATATTTATAACATGAAAAAATAAAAAAATAAAAAAATAAAACTAATCCAAAAATAAAACTTCAATTCAAAATAAGACCTTACTATATTTAAAAAAACAAAAAAAAATATATATATAAAAATAAAATCAGAATAACATTAACTAATGAAAATCACATAAAACTAATAAAATGCGCAAAAAATCGAAGGCCGATGGCGCGAAGCAGTATGGCCGAAAATGGAACCAGGGCCTCGGCAGGGAAAGCACGGCTTTCCCCGCTGACCGCCGACCAATCGGAATCAGAGCGCCATCTACCGTGACCAATCACAATCGCGGCGCCATTTTTGAAAATACAGAGCGACCAATCACAATCGCGCCTCATGTCTCAATACATCTCTATGGGAAGAGATGCTGAGAATTCGATTGGTCAGCAGTCAGCGGAAAGAGCAGAAACTTGTATGGGCGGAGCCTGAATAAGTGTTCGGCCACAGCGGGCTGATGCATCGCGAAGGCTGCTAGAAGCGCCGAAGTTTGCGCTTGTAGCGCAGAAGTCGGCGCTTGCAGCGGCTAAGTGTCCGAACAGTGGCGCAGGCTCCATGCAGCGCCGATTGGCGCTGCATGGCGCAACATAGTAAAAAGTGGTGAAAAAAAAAGATTGCAAAAGAGGTGAAAATAAAAGTTAGCATCAGGAATATAGCCTCTGATGTGAAAAGGTATCTTTCAAAAAGGATATCTTAGCTGATAAATTGCAGAAGCCGATCCGACGCTTGCTTCCCGACGGGCCTCACGAAGGATGGATATCTTGGCTGAAATATAGTCCAACAGATGGTCCAGCGGTAGCTTCTCGTTCTCCCTCAAAGACCCTCACGAAGGATGGATATCTTGGCTGAAATATAGTCCAACAGATGTTCCAGCGTTAGGTTCTCGTTCTCCCTCAAACAGGATACAAAGAGGCGGAAGATTCAAATTTGGCGCTATAAATAAGCGGCCTTATCTCATTGGTAGGCGGCAACCTCAGAAAGATGGCGCCATGAATGTGATTGGTCGCTGTCTATGTTTAAAAATGGCGCCGTGATTGCGATTGGAGGGCGCCTTTCCTTAGGGATACATGGAGAAATGAGGCGCTCCTCTGATTGGTCGCCGTCAGCACAGAGCGACCAATCAGAAGAGCGCCTCACTTCCCATACAGATACATAGCGCTATGTTGGCGATTTTATGGCCGGGCCCCTGGTTCTATTTTCGGCCACGGGGCTCGGCTCTGATCCGTCGTTCCACGGCTCCGGAGACTCGCCTCGCGGCCATTGGTCACGCCTTAGCAATGGCTCGCAATCATTGCGAGTCGTTGCCGATGCGCCAGCTATCGCCGCGAAGGGCTCATTGCGAGTCTCCGCCCCCGTGGAACGACCGACCACAGCCGAGCCCCGTGGCCGAAAATAGAACCAGGGGCCCGGCCTGAAATTTGGCGAGACACCGCTAATGTATCTCTATGAAAAGTGAGGCGCTATTCTGATTGGTCGCTGTGTGCTGCCGCCGACCAATCAGAAAAGCGCCTCACTTGCCATAGACATAGAATAGACGACGTAGACTTTCAAATTTTTCAAAGTTTTCTGATTGGTCGGCGGCAGCACACAGCGACCAATCAGAAAAGCGCCTCACTTCCCATAGAGATAGAATGGGCAAAAAAATCATCCATTCTATCTCTATGCGAAGTGAGGCGCTTTTCTGATTGGTCGCTGTGTGCTAACGCGGACCAATCAGAATAGCGCCTCACTTGCCATAGACATATAAGGGACGACGTTGATTTTCAAATTTACCGCTGAAACTGAGGCGCTTTTCTGATTGGTCGGCGGCAGCACACAGCGACCAATGAGAATAGCGCCTCACTTGCCATAGAGATATAATGGACGACTTTGAGTTTCAAATTTACCGCTAAAAGTGAGGCGCTATTCTGATTGGTCGCCGGCAGCACACAGCGACCAATGAGAATAGCGCCTCACTTGCCATAGAGATATAATGGACGACTTTGAGTTTCACATTTACCGCTGAAAGTGAGGCGCTATTCTGATTGGTCGCCGGCAGCACAAAGCGACCAATCAGAATAGTGCCTCACTTCCCATACAGATATAATGGACGACTTTGAGTTTCAAATTTACCGCTGAAAGTGAGGCGCTATGCTGATTGGTCGGCGCAGCACACAGCGACCAATCATCATAGTGCCTCACTTCCCATAGAGATACATAGCGGTGTTTAGAGGAATTTATTTGGCCGGGCCCTTGGTTCTATTTTCGGCCACGGCGCTCGGCGCTTGTCGGTCGTCGCCGGGGCGGGAGACTTGCCTCTGCAATGGCTCGCAATGGCCGCTTCGATAGATAGATATAGATAGATAGATATAGATAGATAATCTATCTATCTATATATCTATATCTATATCTATCTATCTATATCTATCTATATCTATCTATCTATATCTATCTATCTATATCTATCTATATTTATCTATCTATCTATATCTATATATCTATATCAATCTATCTATATCTATATATCTATATCTATCTATCTATCTATTTATATCTATCTATCTATGCCGGCAGCACACAGCGACCAATGAGATTAGCGCCTCACTTCCCATAGAGATACATTGCGGTGTTTAGAGGAATTTATGGCCGGGCCCTTGGTTCTATTTTCGGCCACGGCGCTCGGCGTTTGTCGGTCGTCGCCGGGCGGGAGACTCGCCCCTGCAATGGCTCGCAATGGCCGCTTCGATAGATAGATATGGATAAATAGATATAGATAGATAATCTATCTATCTATATATCTATATCTATCTATCTATCTATCCATCTAAGGCTGGAAGAAGGTCATCACTGACCGAAACGTCGCCATCTTTATACCTGAAGGCCATTAAATGCAGAATATACAACTGAAATTGGAGTGCTGCAGCCTTTTTTGCATTTTTTGTCTAGGATTAGGTGGCTGGACACCACCTCAAGGACTGATCAAGCACCTAACTTTAAGTTAATAAGAAACGCTGCTCAAATAACCTTTTTTCTCTGTATCTATCAATACTCTTGTCTGCACTAATTTTGCATCTAAGTGCTGCTCCTCTAGGTTGCAGCGTTAATTAGGGTACACCAAAAGCATCGTGCTAAAAACCTACTCTTGGCTGCACTAATTTTGCATCTAAGTGCTGCTACTGTCTGTTGCAGCGTTAATTAGTGTACACCAAAAGCCTCGTGCTAAAAACCTACTCTTGTCTGCACTAATTTTGCATCCAAGTGCTGCTCCTTTAGGTTGCAGCATTAATTAGGGTACACCACACCAAAAGCCTCGTGTAAAAACCTAAGCTTGTGTGCACTAATTTTGCATCGAAGCGCTGCTCCTCTAGGTTGCAGGGTTAATTAGGGTACACCAAAAGCCTCGTTCTAAAAACTTACTCTTGTCTGCACTAATTTTGCATCTAAGTGCTGCTCCTCTAGGTTGCAGCGTTAATTAGGGTACACCAAAAGCCTCGTGCTAAAAACCTACTCTTGTCTGCACTAATTTTGCATCTAAGTGCTGCTCCTCTAGGTTGCAGCGTTAATTAGGGTACACCAAAAGCATCGTTCTAAAAACCTACTCTTGTCTGCACTAATTTTGCATCCAAGTGCTGCTCCTTTAGGTTGCAGCATTAATTAGGGTACACCACACCAAAAGCCTCGTGTAAAAACCTAAGCTTGTGTGCACTAATTTTGCATCGAAGCGCTGCTCCTCTAGGTTGCAGGGTTAATTAGGGTACACCAAAAGCCTCGTTCTAAAAACTTACTCTTGTCTGCACTAATTTTGCATCTAAGTGCTGCTTCTCTAGGTTGCAGCGTTAATTAGGGTACACCAAAAGCCTCGTGCTAAAAACCTACTCTGGTCTGCACTAATTTTGCATCTAAGTGCTGCTCCTCTAGGTTGCAGCGTTAATTAGGGTACACCAAAAGCCTCATGCTAAAAACCTACTCTTGTCTGCACTAATTTTTCATCTAAGTGCTGCAACTGTCTGTTGCAGCGTAAATTAGGATATGCCAAAAGACTCTCTATTGTAGTCAGCGTTTGTGTCTGACTAGTCCACCTGCAGGGCCTTAATTTCAAAACCTGGGGTCTTGCTGAAAACCTACTCTTGTCTGCACTAATTTTGCATCTAAGTGCTGCTCCTCTAGGTTGCAGCGTTAATTAGGGTACACCAAAAGCCTCTCGTGCTAAAAACCTACTATTTTCTGCACTAATTTTACATCTAAGTGCTGCTACTGTCTGTTGCAGCGTAAATTAGGATACGCCAAAAGACTCGCTATTGTAGCCAAAGTTTGTGTCTGACTAGTCCACCTGCAGGCTTAATTCAAGGTCGGCTAACCTCTCTTCTACATATTTTGCATCTAAGTCTGCTCTCTAGTTAAGCGTATTAGGGTACACCAAAAGCATCGTGCTAAAAACCTACTCTTGTCTGCACTAATTTTGCATCTAAGTGCTGCTCCTCTTAGGCTTGCAGCGTTAATTAGGGTACACCAAAAGCCTCGTGCTAAAAACCTACTCTTGGCTGCACTAATTTTGCATCTAAGTGCTGCTCCTCTAGGTTGCAGCGTTAATTAGGGTACACCAATAGAATCGTGCTAAAAACCTACTCTTGTCTGCACTAATTTTGCATCTAAGTGCTGCTCCTCTTGGCTGCAGCGTTAATTAGGGTACACCAAAAGCCTCGTGCTAAAAACTTACTCTTGTCTGCACTAATTTTGCATCTAAGTGCTTCTACCGTCTGTTGCAGCGTAAATTAGGATATGCCAAAAGACTCGCTATTGTAGTCAGCATTTGTGTCTGACTAGTCCACCTGCAGGGCCTTAATTTCAAAACCTGGGGTCGTGCTAAAACCTACTCTTGTCTGCACTAATTTTGCATCTAAGTGCTGCTCCTCTAGGTTGCAGCGTTAATTAGGGTACACCAAAAGCATCGTTCTAAAAACCTACTCTTGTCTGCACTAATTTTGCATCTAAGTGCTGCTCCTCTAAGTTGCAGTGTTAATTAGGATACACCAAAAGCCTCGTGCTAAAAACCTACTCTTGTATGCACTAATTTTCCATCTAAGTGCTTCTCCTCTAGGTTGCAGCGTTAATTAGGGTACACCAAAAGCCTCGTGCTAAAAACCTACTATTTTCTGCACTAATTTTACATCTAAGTGCTGCTACTGTCTGTTGCAGCGTAAATTAGGATACGCCAAAAGACTCGCTATTGTAGTCAGCGTTTGTGTCTGAGTAGTCCAACTGCAGGGCCTTAATTTCAAAACTTAGGGTCGTGCTAAAAACCTACTCTTGTTTGCACTAATTTTGCTTCTAAGTGCTGCTCCTCTAGGTTGCAGTGTTAATTAGGGTACACCAAAAGCATCGTGCTAAAAACCTACTCTTGTCTGCACTAATTTTACATCTAAGTGCTGTTCCTCTAGGTTGCAGTGTTAATTAGGGTACACCAAAAGCCTCGTACTAAAAACCTACTCTTGTCTGCACTAATTTTGCATCTAAGTGATGCCCTCTGGGTGGCAGCGTTAATTAGGTACACCAAAAGCCTCGTTCTAAAAACCTACTCTTGTCTGCACTAATTTTGCATCTAAGTGCTGCTCCTCTAAGTTGCAGTGTTAATTAGGGTACACCAAAAGCCTCGTGCTAAAAACTTACTCTTGTCTGCACTAATTTTGCATCTAAGTGCTACCTCCTTTAGGTTGCAACATTAATTAGGGTACACCACACCAAAGTTCTCGTGTAAAAACCTAAGCTTGTGTGCACTAATTTTGCATCGAAGCGCTGCTCCTCTAGGTTGCAGCGTTAATTAGGGTACACCAAAAGCATCGTGCTAAAAACCTACTCTTGTCTGCACTAATTTTACATCTAATTGCTGCTCTTCTACGTTGCAGCGTTAATTAGGGTACACCAAAAGCCTTGTGCTAAAAACCTAATCTTGTCTGCACTAATTTTGCATCTAAGTGCTGCTACTGTCTGTTGCAGCGTAAATTAGGATACGCTAAAAGACTCGCTATGGTAGTCAGCGTTTGTGTCTGACTAGTCCACCTGCAGGGCCTTAATTTCAAAACTTGGGGTCGAACTGAAAACCTCTTGTTGCACTAATTTGCATCTAGTGCTGCTCTCTAGTTGCAGCGTTAATTGGGGTACCCCAAAACATCGTTCTAAAACTACTCTTGTCTGCAATAATTTTGCATCCAGTGTGCCCTCTAATTGCAGTGTTAATTAGGATACACAAAAGCCTCTTTGCTAAAAACCTATTTTGGGTCTGCACTAATTTTCATCAGTGCTCTCCTCTAGGTTGCAGGTTTAATTAAGGTTTACACCAAAGCCTCGTGCTAAAAAACCCTTTCTTTTCCAAATTTTACACCAAGTGTTATTCTTTGGGGGAAAAAAATTGGATCCCAAATGTTTTGATCGGGTTTTGGCTAATAGCCCCCCCGGGCCTTTTTAAAACCCTTTCTGCCCCCTTTTTTTCACTAATTTTTCTTAAGTTCTTTTGGTTCACGGGGAAAAACCCAAAACTGTCCCAAAAAAATTTCTTTTTGCAAAATTTGGGGGTTTGGGGCTTACCTTTGTTTTTATTAATTGGGTCCAAAAAAAAGCCCGGAAATAAAAACCATTTTCTGCAAAATTTTCTCTGTCTCCCTTTGGTTTTTAATTAGGGTCCCAAGAATGGCTAAAACCCCCCGCTAAATTTTGCATTGTGTCTTAGTACAAATTGGGGAAATAAAACCTGTGCTAAAAACTTTTGGGATTTTTTTGGGTTTTCCAGGTTTGCGCTAATTGGGGTTTCCAAAAGCTCGTTTTAGATTTTTGTTACTAGTACCTCCCCTTTTTAAATTAAAAGGGGGGTTCAAAAAACCCCCTTTTTGACTAATTTTTTTGTGTGCTTTTTGCATTTTTTTTGGGCCCCAAAAACCCTTGAAAAAAAACCCCCTTTTTTTTGCCAAATTTTGCATTAAGGGGCTCCCCTCTGTTGCTTTAATTTGGGGTACCCCAAAAACCGTGTAAAAACTATTTTTCTACAAATTTTTTTAAGTTGCTCTCTGTTCAGCTTAATTAGGAACGAAAGCTCGTTTTACCTTTTTTTTTTTCACCAAGGGGGCCCAAATTTCAAAATTGGGTCCAAACCTCTTTTTTTACACTTTTTGTTTAAAGTGCTGCCTTGGGTTTCAGCTTTAATTAGGGTACAAAAAAGCTCGTGCAAAAACCTACTCTTGTCTGCAAAATTTTGCATCTAAGTGCTGCCCTTTTTGTGCGCTTTAATTTGGGGGACCCAAAACCCTCTTTGAAAAACCACTTTGGCTGAAAATTTTCCCTTAAGGGCCCTTTAAATTGGGGGTTTTTAACCCAATTTTGGGTTAAAAAATTTTGTCGGGGAAAAATTTTGCCTAATTTTTAAAATGGGGACAAAATTTGGGCACCAAAAAAAAAATTTCTTGCTGCATTTTTTTGTAAAAGGCTTCAGCCCAAATTGGTTAAAAAACTCGGGTGCCTTTGGTTGACGTTTTGGACCCAAAATTTCAAAAACTTTGTAAAACCTATTTTTGCCAATTTTGATTAAGTGCTGCTTTAGGTTCACAATTGGGTCCCGGTTCAAAATATTTGTCTGCAAAAATTTTGTCGGGGCCCCCTCTATTGAGTGATTGGAAAAAACCCCCAAAACCTTTTTTCAAAAATTTTTCGGTTTTTCCCTCGGTTAAATTTTTTGGGGCCCCAAAAGCCTCTTTTAAAAAACCATTTTTTGCAAATTTTTCTTAAATTTCTTTGTTTTTACAAAAATTGGGTTTAGAAAAAGCCGCTTTTATGCGTTTTTTTGATACCAAAAACTCGGGCAATTTAAAATTTATTTTAAAAACCTTTTTGTTGCACAAATTTTGTTAAAAACCCCTCTTACATTTTAAATTTTTACACAAAAACTGCTAAAACCCTTTGCTAAATTTTCCCCAACTGTTTTTTTCAGTTTTAATGGGTCCCAAAAACCCGTTTAAAAACTTCTTTTAAACAAATTTTGATTTTTTCCCTCTAGGTTCCCAGGTTAAGGGGAAAAAGCCCCAAAAATCTTTTACAATTTGCCCCAAATTTTCTTTTGGGTTTGCGCTTTTGGGGTCCCCCCGGTTTAAAAACCTTTTTAAAAATTTTCCTTTCTGACTTTTTGCATAATTGGGGGCCCCAAAAGACTCGTTTTTAGTCCCCCTTTTGTTTAAAATTCCCCTGCGGCCTTTAATTTAAAAATGGGGTTCGTTTAAAAACCTTTTTTCCCAAATTTTGCAAAAACTCTTTTTGGTTCCCAATTTTAAAAAAAAGCCTTCTAAAACCTTTTGTTGCCCTTTTTTTACAAATGCTGCCCTTAATTCATTAATTGGGTCCCCTTGGCTAAAAATCCCCTTTGACCTAATTTTGATCAAGTGTGCTCATTGCAGCTTAAATTTTTGGGCAAAACCCTCCGCCATTTTTTTTTTATTCAGCGTTTTGGGAAAAAAAAATTTAAAACCCCCTTTTTCCCAAGATTAATTTTCTTTGGGGTTTGGGTCCCAAAACCCTTTAAAATTTTTTTTTGCCCCCAATTGGGAATTTTTTAAAAAAAATTTTTTTGTCTTTTGAAGGTTTTGGGGCCCAAAAAGCTTGAAAAAAACCCTCTTGTTAAAATTTTCTGTTGCCCTATTGCACTTTTAAAGGGTCAAAAAATTTGTCCTAAAAACTCCTTTTTGGAAAATTTTTTTACTTCCCTTTTGCGGGGGTTAAAAAAAAACGCAAAATTTTTTTTTGGGTTTTTGATTTCCCCCCCCCTTTTTGGGGTTGTTAAAAAACCTCTTGCCCAAAATTTATCTGTCTGCATTTTTTAGGTTGCCAAATTAGCCCAAAAAAAGGGCAAAAATATCTTGTCCAATTTTGCACAATCTGCTCCTTGGGGGCAGCGATTGGGTACCCAAAAAAACCCCGTAAAAACCATTTTTCTGACTTTTTTAAACAGTTTCCTTTTTGGGTTTGGGTACAAAAACTCTTTTGTTTAAGTCTGCTACTCGTCCTGTTGCAGCGTAAATTAGGATGACGCCAATAGACACGCTAATTGTATCAGCGTTTGTTCGACTATCCACCTGCAGGCCTTAATTTTCAAAACCTGGGATCTAGGCTGAAAACCTACTCTTGTCAGCACTAATTTGCATCTAAGTGCTGCTCCCCTCAAGTTGCAGCGTAAATAGGGTACAACAAACGAAGCATCGTTCTAAAAACCTACTCTTGTCTGCACCTAATTGTTTGCATCTAAGTTGCTGCTCCTCTAATTTCAGTGATAATTAATGGTACACCAAAATCCTTGTGTAAAAACCATCTCTTGTATGCACTAATATTTGCATCTAAGTGCTGCACCCTCTATTGCAAGCTTTAATTTAGTGTACACCAAAAGCATCGTGCTAAACAACCATACTCTTGTCTGCACTAACTTTTGCATCTAATTGCTGCTCTTCTAGGTTGCAAGCGTTAATTAGGTACACCAAAAGCCTCGTGATAAAAACCTACTCTTGTCTGCACTAATTTTGCATCTAAGTGCTGCTACTGTCTGTTGCAGCGTAATTTAGGATACGCTAAAAGACTCGCTATGGTAGTCAACGTTTGTGTCTGACTAGTCCACCTGCAGGGCCTTAATTTCAAAACTTGGGGTCGAACTGAAAACCTACTCTTCTCTGCACTAATTTTGCATCTAAGTGCTGCTCCTCTTGGCTGCAGCGTTATTTAGGGTACACCAAAAGCCTCGTGCTAAAAACCTACTCTTGTCTGCACTAATTTTGCATCTAAGTGCTGCTTCTCTAGGTTGCAGCGTTAATTAGGGTACACCAATAGAATCGTGCTAAAAACCTACTCTTGTCTGCACTAATTTTGCATCTAAGTGCTGCTACTGTATGTGGCAGCGTAAATTAGGATACGCCAAAAGACTCGCTATTATAGTCAGTGTTTGTGTCTGACTAGTCCACCTGCAGGGTCTTAATTTCAAAACTTAGGGTCGTGCTAAAAACCTACTCTTGTCTGCACTAATTTTGCATCTAAGTGCTGCTACTCTAGGTTGCATCGTTAATTAGGGTACACGACACCAAAAGCATCGTGCTAAAAACCTACTCTTGTCGGCACTAATTTTGCAACTAAGTGCTGCTCCTCTAGGTTGCAGCATTAATTAGGGTACACCAAAAGTCTCGTGCTAAAAACCTACTCTTGTCTGCACTAATTTTGCATCTAAGTGCTGCTCCTCTAGGTTGCAGCGTTAATTAGGGGACACCAAAAGCCTCATGATAAAAACCTACTCTTGTCTGCACTAATTTTGCATCTAAGTGCTGCTCCTCTAGGTTGCAGCGTTAATTAGGGTACACCAAAAGCCTCGTGTAAAAACCTTCTTTTGTCTGCACTAATTTTGCATTTAAGTGCTGCTCCTCTAGGTTGCAGCGTAAATTAGGGTACACCAAAAGCCTCGTGCTAAAAACCTACTCCTGTCTGCACTAAGTTTGCATCTAAGTGCTGCTACTTTGTGTTGCAGCATGAATTAGCATACGCCAAACGAGTCGCTATTGTAGTCAGCGTTTGTGTCTGAGTAGTCCACCTGCAGGGCCTTAATTTTAAAACTTAGGGTCGTGCTAAAAACCTACTCTCGTCTGCACTAATTTTGCATCTAAGTGCTGCTCCTCTAGGTTGCAGCGTTAATTAGGGTACACCAAAAGCCTCGTGTAAAAACCTACTCTTCTCTGCACTAACTTAGCATCGAAGTGCTGCTCCTCTAGGTTGCAGTGTTAATTAGGGTACACCAAAAGCCTCGTACTAAAAACCTACTCTTGTCTGCACTAATTTTGCATCTAAGTGCTGCTCCTCTAGGTTGCAGCGTTAATTAGGGTACACCAAAAGCCTCATGCTAAAAACCTACTCTTGTCTGCTCTAATTTTGCATCTAAGTGCTGCTCCTCTAGGTTGCAGCGTTAATTAGGGTACACCAAAAGCCTCGTGCTAAAAACCTACTCTTGTCTGCACTAATTTTGCATCTAAGTGCTGCTCCTCTAGGTTCCAGCGTTAATTAGGGTACACCAAAAGCCTCGTGCTAAAAACCTACTCTTGTCTGCACTAATTTTGCATCGAAGTGCTGCTCCACTAGGTTGCAGCGTTAATTAGGGTACACCAAAAGCCTCGTGTAAAAACCTTCTCTTGTCTGCACTAATTTTGCATCGAAGTGCTGCTCCTCTAGGTTGCAGCGTTAATTATTGTACACCAAACGCCTCGTGCTAAAAACCTACTCTTGTCTGCACTAATTTTGCATCTAAGTGCTGCTACTGTCTGTTGCAGCGTAAATTAGGATACGCCAAAAGTCTCGCTATTGTAGTCAGCGTTTGTGTCTGAGTAGTCCACCTGCAGGGCCCTAATTCAAAACTTAGGGTCGTTCTAAAAACCTACTCTTGTCTGCACTAATTTTGCATCTAAGTGCTGCTCCTCTAGGTTGCAGCGTTAATTAGGGTACACCAAAAGCCTCGTGTAAAAACCTTCTCTTGTCTGCACTAATTTTGCATCGAAGTGCTGCTCCTCTAGGTTGCAGCGTTAATTAGGGTACACCAAAAGCCTCGTGCTAAAAACCTACTCTTGTCTGCACTAATTTTGCATCTAAGTGCTGCTCCTCTAGGTTGCAGCGTTAATTAGGGTACACCAAAAGCCTCGTGTAAAAACCTTCTCTTGTCTGCACTAACTTTGCATCGAATTGCTGCTCCTCTAGGTTGCAGCTTTAGTTAGGGTACACCAAAAGCCTCGTGCTAAAAACCTACTCTTGTCTGCACTAATTTTGCATCTAAGTGCTGCTCCTCTAGGTTGCAGCGTTAATTAGGGTACAGCAAAAGCCTCATGCTAAAAACCTACTCTTGTCTGCACTAATTTTGCATCTAAGTGCTGCTCCTCTAGGTTGCAGCGTTAATTAGGGTACACCAAAAGCCTTGTGCTTAAAACCTACCGTATATACTCGTGTATAAGCCGACCCGTGTATAAGCCGACCCCCCTTCTTTTGTCCCCAAAACCTGGGAAAACTTATTGACTGGCGTATAAGCCGAGGGTGGACTCCAGCACAGATATACAGCCCCCAGCAGTGTGGTATACAGCCCCAGCAGTGATGGTATACAGCAGGTCCCCAGCATCGTATACAGCCCCAGCAGTGTGGTATATAGCAGGTCCCCAGCATCGTATACAGCCCCAGCAGTGTGGTATATAGCAGGTTTCCAGCATCGTATACAGCCCCAGCAGTGTGGTATATAGCTGGCCCCCAGCATTGTATACAGGCCCAGCAGTGTGGTATATAGCAGGTCCCCAGCATCGTATACAGCCCCAGCAGTGTGGTATATAGCAGGTCCCCAGCATCATATACAGCCCCAGCAGTGCCAGCCCATTATACAGGCCCCTTCACAGTATGGCGGCGCCTGCCCCCCCTCACAGGATGGCCCCCCTCACGCAGTGCGGCGCACATACATTACCTGGCTATCAGCTGTCACCCTCCGGTGGCGGATTGCGGCTCCTGGCTCCGGCTTCCATCTTCATCTGTGTCTTACTGCTTTGTAGCCGGGGCTCATCACGATGACGTCATCGCGAATTCGGCCGGTCACGTGACAAGCAGGAAGACACAGATGAAGATGGAAGCCGGGAGCCGAGATCCGCCACCGAAGGGTGACAGCTGATAGCCAGGTAATGTATGTGCGCAGCGCTGCGTGAGGGGGGCCATCCTGTGAGGGGGGGGGCGCCACCATACTGTGAGGGGGGCACTGACTCGCGTATAAGCCGAGGGGGGGACTTTTCAGCCCAATTTTTGGGCTGAAAAACTCGGCTTATACTCGAGTATATACGGTACTCTTGTCTGCACTAATTTTGCATCTAAGTGCTGCTCCTCTAGGTTGCAGCGTTAATTAGAGTACACCAAAAGTCTCGCGCTAAAAACCTACTATTGTCTGCACTAATTTTGCATCTAAGTGCTGCTACTGTCTGTTGCAGCATAAATTATAATACGCCAAAGGACTCGCTATTGTAGTCCACATTTGTGTCTCATTAGTCCACCTGCAGGGCCTTAATTTCAAAACTTAGGGTCGTCCTAAAAACCTACTCTTGTCTGCACTAATTTTGCATCTAAGTGCTGCTCCTCTAGGTTGCAATGTTAATTAGGGTACACCAAAAGCCTCGTGCTAAAAACCTACTCTTGTCTGCACTAATTTTGCATCTAAGTGCTGCTACTGTCTGTTGCAGCGTAAATTAGGATACGCCAAAAGACTCGCTATTGTAGTCAGCGTTTGTGTCTGACTAGTCCACCTGCAGGTCCTTAATTTCAAAACTTAGGGTCATGCTAAAAGCCTGCTCTTGTCTGCACTAATTTTGCATCTAAGTGCTGCTCCTCTACGTTGCAGCGTTAATTAGGGTACACCAAAAGCCTCGTGTAAAAACCTTCTCTTGTCTGCACTAATTTAGCATCTAAGTGCTGCTACTGTCTGTTGTAGCGTAAATTAGGATATGCCAAAAGACTCGCTATGGTAGTCAGCGTTTGTGTCTGACTAGTCCACCTGCAGGGCCTTAATTTCCAAACTTAGGGTCGTGCTAAAAACCTACTCTTGTCTGCATTCATTTATCATTTGTGTGCGGCAGCAGTGGCTTGTAGCTCCAAGTAGTGTACGCCAAAACACTGTATACGCGTCAGCGTCTGTGTCTAACCGTTCCAACTGCCGGGATTAAAACGCTCTAATCTGTAATCTCACTGTCCAGCTACAAACCAACTCTTGTCTGCATTCATGTACCATTTTTGTGTGGCAGGAAGGGGTTGTAGCTACAATTTGTATCCGCCAAAACACTCAATATACTTGTGTCAGCGTTTGTGTCTGACCAGTATAGCTGCTGTAATTTAATCTTCAATCTCAGTATCCAGCTCAAAAACCACTGGTCAGCATTTTCAGTTGACAGGCGGGTGCATTTATCTGTAACTAGCTGGCGGCCCGATTCTAAAGAATCGGGGGGTCTAGAATGCATATACAGTTTATTTAGTAAGAATTAACAATAATGCAATTAAGACATGATATCTATCCATCAACTACCTATGTTTGTATGGTGAATGTAATTTTTGAAAATTTAATTGTTCTGTGGTAACGCTCTTAGTACACCTACTGGCTAATAATTGTGTATCAATTCAGTAGCTTTATTTAAGATATGAATATTCATAGTGTACATATCCGCCAGTTTGTGTTTGCCCACCAGCCACGGCAAGGTGGCCTTACATCTGATGGGGCCCTACTCTACCTTATTTCGATTTCTTAACACTTTGACACCTTTCACATCAGCTTTTTTCTGCTATTTGCAGAAGATGGGGATGAAAAAAGTAGAATGTCTGCACTTGCCAGCTAAGGGCCTACCTGCGGCACACTTGCAGCAAGTCCCATACAATGTATATGGAACTTGCGGTTAACTTGCTGTAAATGCGGGAAACGTGGTTTCGGCAGCTGCACCAAATGCAGTCGCTAAAAACCCGCTGGTAACTGTGATTTTTGGGGCCTAAACTGCCGTAACCATGTGTGCTGCACCTGCCGCAAGTGAACCACAAATTCCATATACATTGCAAGCAACTTACGGCAAGAGTGTCGTAGGTCAGCCCTTAGGCAGCAAGTGCAGAAATTATTATTTTTCCACTTAAACTTCCATAAAGAACGGAAAAATGCTGCTGTAAAAGCAAAATGTCTCTTTTTGTATGTATCTATTTCCGTATCTATCTAAGTTTACAGAACACACCTGAAGATGGAGATGTGTGTGAACAGCCATCCCACCCGCCTCTTAGCTGTTCACAAAAACCTCATCCTGTTTAAAAACAAAATTAAATCTCTCAGCAGCTATAGTGCTGGAGCTTCAAATACAGGTTCTTATCACCAAATGAAGGCATTTAGATGATACACATTTAACATCTTGTAGTTAATGTGTGTTCCACTTACATATAAAAATTTGTATTGAGATATCATATTTCTAAATTTATGTAGATATGATATCGAGTTACTAACCGTAAATAGAGCTAGCATTACTGATGTATGTAAAGTGCTATTAAATTCATAGCACTATAAAAAAAAAAATTAATATGCTAATGACTACATATGTTATATACGTATTTCCTACATAAATACTTAAAATCTATATCTATATGATTACACTAATTTTTTTGGTATTTTAAATATTTTTTGACTATATTTCTATGGCTACACAAATTTTTTTTTGTTTTTGTGTTTTTTTCCTTATCTATATACATATATGTTTCTACAGGTCTATATGTTCTTAAAAAAACCTAATAATCCAAAATATAGAGAAGTAACTTTAAAGTAAAATATTTGTGTAGACTACATTCCGTGTGAAGACTTTGGTACTATCAGGCAATAATTGTCCTTGAAGTGGTGTATTAACCACTTTAACTCTCACATTGCAGCATTGCTTCACCCTGGAAAAAGCAACATACAATTGACCATGGGCAAAAGCAGGTTCCGGTAGATAAATACCAACTCGATGGAGGGTCTGGCCTTGAGATTTATTTATGGTCATTGCAAATGCGGGCTTGATGGGAAATTGTCTCCGTCTTAACTTAAAAGGTAATGCAGTCTCTGATAGACATACAGTTAGGGCCAGAAATATTTGGACAGTGACACAATTTTCGCGAGTTGGGCTCTGCATGCCACCACATTGGATTTGAAATGAAACCTCTACAACAGAATTCAAGTGCAGTTTAATTTGAAGGGTTGAACAAAAATATCTGATAGAAAATGTAGGAATTGTACACATTTCTTTACAAACACACCACATTTTAGGAGGTCAAAAGTAATTGGACAAATAAACATAACCCAAACAAAATATTTTTATTTTCAATATTTTGTTGTGAATCCTTTGGAGCAATCACTGCCTTAAGTCTGGAACCCATGGTCATCACCAAACGCTGGGTTTCCTCCTTCTTAATGCTTTGCCAGGCCTTTACAGCCGCAGCCTTCAGGTCTTGCTTATTTGTGGGTCTTTCCGTCTTAAGTCTGGATTTGAGCAAGTGAAATGCATGCTCAATTATGTTAAGATCTGGTGATTGACTTCGCCATTGCAGAAGGTTCCACTTTTTTGCACTCATGAACTCCTGGGTAGCTTTGGCTGTATGCTTGGGGTCATTGTCCATCTGTACTATGAAGCGCCGTCCAATCAACTTTGCAGCATTTGGCTGAATCTGGGCTGAAAGTATATCCCGGTACACTTCAGAATTCATCCGGCTACTCTTGTCTGCTGTTATGTCATCAATAAACACAAGTGACCCAGTGCCATTGAAAGCCATGCATGCCCATACCATCACGTTGCCTCCACCATGTTTTACAGAGGATGTGGTGTGCCTTGGATCATGTGCCGTTACATTCTGGTACAGGTTGATCTTTGTCTCATCTGTCCATAGAATACTTTTCCAGAACTGAGCTGGCTTCTTGAGGTGTTTTTCAGCAAATTTAACTCTGGCCTGTCTATTTTTGGAATTGATGAATGGTTTGCATCTAGATGTGAACCCTTTGTATTTACTGTCATGGAGTCTTCTCTTTACTGTTGACTTAGAGACAGATACACCTACTTCACTGAGAGTGTTCTGGACTTCAGTTGATGTTGTGAACGGGTTCTTCTTCACCAAATAAAGTATGCGGCGATCATCCACCACTGTTGTCATCCGTGGACGCCCAGGCCTTTTAGAGTTCCCAAGGTCACCAGTCAATTCCTTTTTTCTCAGAATGTACCCAACTGTTGATTTTGCTACTCCAAGCATGTCTGCTATCTCTCTGATGGATTTTTTCTTTTTTTTCAGCCTCAGGATGTTCTGCTTCACCTCAATTGAGAGTTCCTTTGACCGCATGTTGTCTGGTCACAGCAACAGCTTCCAAATGCAAAACCACACACCTGGAATCCACCCCTGACCTTTTAACTACTTCATTGATTACAGGTTAACGAGGGAGACGCCTTCAGAGTTAATTGCAGCCCTTAGAGTCCATTGTCCAATTACTTTTGGTCCCTTGAAAAAGAGGAGGCTATGCATTACAGAGCTATGATTCCTAAACCCTTTCTCCGATTTGGATGTGGAAACTCTCATATTGCAGCTGGGAGTGTGCACTTTCAGCCCATATTATATATATAATTGTATTTCTAAACATGTTTTTGTAAACAGCTAAAATAACAAAACTTGTGTCACTGTCCAAATATTTCTGGCCCTAACTGTAAATCAATGCGTGGAATGAATACCACATTTCCTGCTGCTGAGCCACTAATGACTTTTGCTTGTATGAAATTGGCATATAAGGCAGTGACAATGAGGCGCGTACCATTGCAGAGACCTTTTTTCGTGTTCAGATTACGTAGTAAAATGACAATGGTGCCAATTTTAAGTTTGAGCCGATGTGAAGGCATTCCAGTTGGTGTTAGGGAATTCAAAAACTCAAGTGGGTATTGATCCAGGTCATCAGGTTCATCAGGATCGATGGAATCATCACTGATATATTCTGTATAGTCACCTATCAATAAATCCATGACTTGAGAATTGACTTTCTCCACGTCCTCATTTTTTGGACATAAAATTGCATGAGAAGCAGCTGTATTTATGCTTTCCCTGTCATTTACATCAATACAGAGATGTTGTCCAAAAATGTCATTTATTAAAGAGCCAGTGCATGTCATATCTGGAGGAATTTCAATAACATCATCTCCAAGGTTATCTTCATTAGATAGTTCACCATTTCCCAGTCGAAGCAACCAACTGCTGTAGTCAGGATCAATGGAGCGCATGTTGTTAATAAGTGGCAGGCGAGTAAAATGTTGCCAGTGTTGTGAGTATTTTAAACAGCTCTCTACAACATCAGTTCTTGTCCCTGGAGGGATGATAGGAAGACATTGTCTAAAGTCGCCTCCAAAAACAATGACTTTACCTCCAAAGGGTGTTTTTTCTTTGTGAGCTAAATTTGTTGTCATGACATCACGTAAAACTCTATCAATGACATGGAGTGCATATTTCGATAGCATTGTGCACTCATCAATAATAAAAAGTTTAGTGCAGTGGAAATCTTTTACTACATCGGTATCATTCTTAATCCTGGAAACAGATGTTTCATTCACAGGAATTGGAATCCCATAAAGAGAATGAATGGTTCGTCCACCTTGTAGTAAGTTGGCGGCAATTCCAGTAGTGGCAGCAGGTGACACAATGTCTCCTTGTCCTCTTAGCTGATGTAGGAGTAGGTGATATAGGTACGTTTTTCCGCTGCCACCAGGACTATCAAGGAAAAAACACTTTGGTGTAGAATTAGTGTCTTCTAAAGCTTGAGTGATAGCATCCAAAGCAAAAAGTTGGTCCTCATTTAGAGTAGCTTTCATTTCAGCAGCTGTTGCTAACTCATAATCTTTATCATACTGCGGGAGGAGGTGTTGTTTTTTGACTGGACGTGGCAAATTAAAATCAGTATAAGTTTTGCCATGAGCTTTAAGAACATGTTGGACATCTGTCATAGCATAGCCTTCACAATTGACACACTCCAGAGTGTCGGAGTGGTATGCATGGCAGTAGTCTTCTACAAAGTGTTGCTTAAATTCATTCCATAAGTCCCGAGGTTTAACTGGAGGACCAAAAATACAAATGTAGGCAAACATGTCATGTAACTGTGCTGGCATGTTGAGAATACTGGCATCAAGTAATGTATTTCTCCACAGATTATCATCAAATAGTAAGCCAAGGGCTAATGCCGCGTCTTTGAAGCTTTGATATGTGACTCTGTGTACAGTTTTTATGCTGTCAAAACTGGTTGGACCTTTGACATGTAACAATAACAATCTTAAATAATAGCGTTCTTGGTCTTTCACACTAACAGTATACATTCGTCCAATCACAGAACCACCTGCTCGCTTTCTTACTTCCCAAGAACCTTCTTTCCAAACATAGTTCTCTGGAATTTAACGGTATAAATACTGATGAGCATGCTGGTTGTTTTGATTAAGCTCAAAGTAGGCCATGAGTGTAGAATTGCGATGGAGCTTTTGTTTAATGTTTCCAATAGAGTCATCCTCATGAAAATAGAGTGGCTGAGAATGCGGTAGATGTACAGCAAGGCGCATAATACTATGAGATTGTTTATGCGAATATTTGCCAAGCTGCTTCCGGTGCACTGACATATCTTGAGTCCATGAATTGGTGTGTTTCATCATGTTGGATGTTAGTCTGGGAGATTTCAAGACTGCCTTTATCATGTCCTTTGTAGACGTATTTAAATAAATATTTCACAGCCTGAATGGAACCACAAACTTCAATATTAATATGGCACTTGTATTTTAATAGCAGGAATGGATTATATGGCACCAACCAAGAATTGTTAATCATGTGAGAATGGTGTTGAAAAGAGGGCCAAATTGTCAGCGATAAGTAGGATAGGCATCCTTCGCTATGATGGTTTTTGTTTGCAAATCTTTAGGGAAACCTTTGGTACACTTCCCCAGATCCATGCAGGGAGAATTTGGATTGTGTTCTCCACACGGACCATGAATCATATGTTGGAGAACAATTGTATGGAGCAGAGGGTAGTGGGTAGGATTAGGAATTTCAGCCCACACTGTATTGTCTACGTCGTCTTCAGTCCTTAATTTGGAGTTGCTATCCAGAATGATTAAAATGTGAGCATGTGGTAGGCCATGTTTCTGAAATTCAATGACATGAACCATCGCGCACACTTTTCCAAACAATCCCTTGTTAATAACTCTTAAAAGAGCATCGAGCTTAATTTTGAAAACACGTGCAACTAAATCTGGTCTGTGTTCCACATGCTGTCATGGTTGTAAATTAGCAGTTATTTCACTCCATTTTGGATTACAGGTCATGGTTATAAAGAGATCAGGGCGACCATATTTTGTGACAATGGACATGGCATCTTGGTACCGTTGCTGCATGTTTCTGGGACTACCTTCAAATGAGGATGGTAAAATCACAGTTTTTCCAATGGGGATTCCCTTCTGAATATATTTTTTAAGTAGATGTTCTTGTAGAACGCAATAATCCTCCACTTTGAGATCCTTTTGATGTTTGCGGATGTAATGGAGTCGATTGGCTTCAATTTTCACATAAGCATTGACAAAATATTGCTGAGTGAGTTTTCCACCATTGTGGAGTGGATTGAAGTCATTTCTCACAGACAGCACATAGCAGTAATATTGTAGCTGTGTAATCCGACGTGGATTTTGTCCTTGGTGCTTAAGTCCATCATGCCATCCTTGGTCTCCATGAGGGAAAAATAAAGGATATAATAAGGCATCTAAATTGCTGTGGAGGATGCTTACTTGTTGCGTTTTGGGAGCTAAAGGGTTGTTCGGGTCAGGTTTGAGATGAATTAATATGTCGCAATTAAATGGTGGCTTTCCATCATCATTTTCAAAGACAACGGCGACTTCATTCACAGTAGGATTATTATAGCGTCTTGGATCTTGCATGCGATCTTGTTTCAGGGCCATGGTTATATTTGGCATGACAGTGTTATTTTGTAAAGCTTTAATCTGTTCTTCATGTTCCACATCTCTTTTTTTTTTTTTAAACATTAAATTTTTATTAAAGTTTTAAGGCATATCAAAACAAAACAAATGCAGCCGAGAATATAGGTTCGGCAATATGCTTCATAACAAACATGTTAGGAAGAACACAATTGAGGAAAGAAAGGAAAAGGATTGAAGGAGGCTAAAAAAGACGGGAGGGGGAATACATGGGGGAAACATAGCCCTGCCAATGATAATAAAAACACAACTTCATATCATCCCTATGTCAAATATCTTAATTATTAATCCTGAACGCAGTTAGTTCTGCACTTCTCTAATATAATCCCAAACGCTACTTCAGCAAGTGTGGGGTAAATCCAGATGTCCAGAGTTTCATCAGAGATGGTTATGCCCGAACTGCGAAGATGTCCAAAGATCCCACCATCCAAGTCTTCTGTTTTTAGTCTGTAAGTCATGTGCCAAAATTGTTTCATACTGAAAATGCAGCGCCAATTGATTTATCAGCTCCTTCTCTGTGGGTGGGAAAGTTTGGCACCATACTCTGGCTATACATATTCTAGCTGCAATTAAAATATTAGCAACCATTGGTCTTAGAATTGGGGGAATATCCCCCAGCCCAATACCCAATACCGACATCTGTCCCGACATGACAATAGGGACACCTGTCACTTTGTGCAGAACCCGCTCAACCGAGTGCCAAAAAGGTTGGAGCTTGTGACAAAACCACCACATATGTTCCATGGTGCCTATTTGACCACAACCCTTCCAACACAGTGGGGAAGAGGATGTACAAAACTTAGCTAAACGTACGGGAGTTAAATACTAATTTAAGTGAACCTTTTTTGCTTGCTCTAAATGATTAATGCAAGATGAGTATTTAGAGGCGTATGAGGCCGCCTCGTACCAGGCCTCTATCGGGGCTGAGAAGGAGAGGCGATGCTCCCAGGCCTCCATGTATGGTGATTTGGACCTATCATTGAGCGAGAGCAAAGCATGATATATAATAGATATGCCATGGCTACTTATACATGCTCGTTTAAAGTAACCCACTAATGAGTCATCAACAGAGACAGCGTCTGGGAGAGAGTAAGCACAAGACTGCAGCAGATGGCAAACTTGCAAGTATTGGTAGAACAAAATATTGGGCAGGGAGTATTTAAGGGCGATTGCAGAAAAGGGAAGAAACCCGTCTGAATCCATGAGCTTATCCACTGTAAGAATTCCTCTCGACTTCCAGTGGCCCAGAGACATGTCTGGGATCATATTTTCCACTGCTTGCAGAGATATATATTTGTGCAAAAACAAAAATTTAGATCCACTAAAGGAGTGCCAGATCCGCAGGAGAGTGATCATAGAATGGAGTAAGCTGCCTTGTGTCGGTACGTGGAGGAGTCCTATCTCTAAGAGAATTCTGAGAGAACGTGTTGGCGCATAGCATGACTCAATTTGTAGCCAATGTAATGAGACTGTATCCCCTGACCACCAGAGTTTCGCCGGTTCGAGCAGCTCGGCCTTATAATAGGAGAGAACGTCGGGTACCCCTAGTCCACCCTTATTTAGTGGGAGTATCATGAATTCGTGAGGTATACGGTGCGGTTTATGATTCCATATAAATGACTTGAGCAAACGCTGCAATCTGGACGTACAGGTTCGCGGGAAATTTAAAGGAAGACATCGGAATAGGTACAGTATATGATCTTTGGGAGAATTAACATTTTAACCACCTGGATCCTAGCCATCCAAGAGAGGCAAAATGGGGAAATCTTAGTTAATTCAGAGTTTATCTCTTTAATTAGTAAGTCGCAATTCGCCTTTACAATGTTATGGGTGCTAGTAATAAAGATTCCCAAGTACTTAAAGCCTTCCGGAGCCCAAATGAAAGAGTAACGATCTCGAATGATATTCTGAGTTAACGTGTCAACCTTCACTGGGAAGAGGACTGACTTGGAGACGTTGATACGATAATATGAGGCCGCTGAGAACTCCTCCAATGTTCCCTTTATCTCTGTGAGTGAAGAGAGGACATCAACACAGGTAAACACTACATCATCGGCATATAAGCCGATCTTGTGGTCAACGTCTCCAATGTTCCACATCTCTTAACATCTTGTACGCAGCTACAAATGGATTGACAGTGTCTAAAAGAGTTGCAATAAGACTCATCAGAGTGGGATGACATTTCTGTTTTTCTTTACATTACAAGCATTGTTCTGTAGCAGTGTCCAAAATATAAAGTTGGGCATACGCAGGAACTTGATCTTCAGAGGGATGTAGTGTTCCAGTGCGGTGGTATATTTGTCCATATATGCGGAAACAATATGGGCCATGTCCAGGTGGTGGTGAAATATTTGCACCCATGGAGGCGAAAGCAAATGAACTGTTAATGCTGCGTATGTTATCCATGAAATTTTTACTGAATGGACTTTCTCCTTTCATTAAAAGTGTCAAGACGTCTGGATATTGTGGTATTGGTATACGGACTTTGGCCTTATGACAACAAAGGGTAAAACTTTTATCTGATGGTATTTCATCCCCAAAATGTAGGGCGTTACAATGTTGACACAAATAGTTCATAGGACCACAGGTGTGTTCTTGAATAGTACTGTCATCTTGAGTGACAGCTTTAGGCAGTAGAGGGTGAGGCATTGTTAAAGGGGCATTAGAACGTTTGTGTAGAGCCACGTATATTAACCGTCGGAGAGGTATAGGCTCCTGAAGGTGTGATGAACCTTCATTTGAGGTAGTAGAAGGTTTATTTTGACGATGTAAACGGCGGGCAGCAGCAGCTTTTTGTAAGCGATTTTTGTGCGACTTAGGAGACTCATTAGTGACACGTGTGTGAAAGGCAGCGTTAACTTTGTTCAGGCGACAGCGTTTAGCTTCCGAAGTCTCAGCATCACGATATTTGCGCTTAAGTGTAGTGTGTGAAGCTGGTCCAGTATCTGCAGTGTGAGCACCTTGAGTAACTGCACATTGAAGTGTTAGTGTGGTCCAAAAGCATTACTGTGGAAGGGGGGGTAGTTTTTTTGCGGCGTCCATGTGCTGCGGCAGCTTGTTGTTGTAAACGTATGGCTTTGTGCTCAGGAGCCTCATTGGCGATACATGTATTAAAAGCAGTCTTAACAGTATCCAGGCGATGGAGTGTCTGTTGTTCAGTGTTGTTAGCACGCTGTTGTCGTTTACGCGCTGCAGCGGCGGCTTTTTTGTCCTTGTCATTTTGATTGTTATTATTGGAGCTCATGTTGGCGTGGCCAAATTACCGTAATAGGTAATAGGCAAGTAATAGGCAGTATATAGTATTAATACATAAGATTAGTCCTTTAATGTCAATGTAGTGGCTAATAGTAGCCAGGAAGTAATATTGGCAATGAAGGGGTTAATCTAAGTTGGTGGTAATGGTACAGAATAGGTGAATAGCAGGCACTAAGTTTTAGAAGAAAATTAGTACAGTTAATGGAGTGTCTGTATATAGCACCTTAAAGAAGGTGAAATAGTCAATATCCCAGAAAGGGTTAATAGGGAGTAGTGAAATATAGCAGGTCAAAGGTGTAATTTCACAGTTCCTGAATACGAAATTAAATAATTAATAGAGGTCTTAGCTCTTTTTTGAAGAAGTTCAGCAGGAGCTCGAAATGCGACGTGCGTCCGAGAGGCACTGCGCAGTAGAATGAAGCTGTGAGGTGAAATTTCAAATTTCGCGCTCTAAAATGGCGGCCGTGAAATTTTGAAATTTTGCGCTCTAAAATGGCGGCCGCGAAATCTCGCGAGATTTCGGAGCCGTCATGTAAATCCAGCGGGAACTTTGGATTTCAAATATGGCGCCGTGCTCCGCCCCACTCTTCTCATTGGTCGCTCGCGCCTGGCGCCGACTAATGAAAAGAGCGCCACGAAACACGGCGCCATCTTTCAAATTTTTTTTTTTTAACTTCTTAGATTTTAAAACATGGCACCGTGCCGCCGCTTGAATCTGATTGGTCGCTCGCTTGCGAGCGACCAATCAGAATGGCGGTGGTGGTGCCGGGCAAATCCCAACTGGCTCGCAGCTCCCCGGAGCTGAGCCAGGATATGGCTGGCACGGAGATCCCTGAGCTCCGGGCAGCGGCTCGCCACTCGGGAGACGACCGGCTAACGGCTCGCCACGGTCGTCCCGCTTAGGGCGGCCATCTTGGTCCACCCTAAGCGGGTGCACCTTGGGACAAAGTGACGGAAGTGTGTGCAAAGTGACGGAACTGACGTCACAAATTGCTTGTGTTTTTATATATTAGATGTTTCCACCTGCGGCAATAAAAACACGCTCTGACAAAACGCTAATGGCAGGGCAGGACTTCCAAGGCGTAGAGGGACGATTCCTGCCACGTGTCCAGTTTGGATACCCAATAATTAGAAGGCACAGAGGAATCTAGGAGCACTTATGTACGATCGGCAAGGTACTCCATCAGCATCTTTACAAACTCTGCAGTCCTTGTGACAGTACCCTGCACCTGAGGGCCTGTGCTATGGGAGGGGCTAAGAAAACTCTCCCAGATCTTTGAGAAAAAAAAGAGAAAAAAAAGAGAAAAAAAAATGCACAGCACTCACAGACAAAATGTGAACTGGTGCCAGCAGGGACGCTGGGTCAAATAACTAGAAAAAGTTCTCTGCAGCACTCAGTTACTACCAATGACGTACAAATGCTAACAAGCTATATGTATATGAGAAAAAAGTTTAAAAACTTACGTTTTTTTCAAAAAACTCAAAAATCATCTTTTTATTTCTGAAGTTCTTGGTACATACATTGGCCAATGTCTGTTTGCTCATCGACTGCGACAAAGTGACTTCAGATCCGATGAGTCCTATCGCTGACATCCCTGTCCTCCTTGTCCACCCCCACTTCTCAGTGGGCAGACTCCATCTCGACCCTAGATCACCTGTGGTCAATGAGGGTGCAATTGCAGCATGGAGCCAGCATCTCCATATGATACAAAAAAAAAAAACTGCACAGCACTTACAGACAAAATGTGAACTGGTGCCAGCAGGGACGCTGGGACAAAACGCTAACGGCAGGGCAGGACTTCCAAGGTGTAGAGGGACAATTCCTGCCACGTGTCCAGTTTGGATACCCAATAATTAGAAGGCACAGAGGAATCTAGGAGCACTTTCGTACGATCGGCAAGGTACTCCTTCAGCATCTTTACAAACTTTGCAGTCCTTGTGACAGTACCCTGCACCTGAGGGCCTGTGCTATGGGAGGGGCTAAGAAAACTCTCCCAGATCTTTGAGAGTTTTCCCCTACCTCTGCTGGATTTGATTTGTGCCTCTCTCGGCCGGACACCTTGGTTGTCCACCGAACCGCGACCTCTGCCGCAAGCATTTTCAGAAGGGAATTTTTTGACTAATTCTGCAACTAGGGCCTTCTGGTACTGCAGCATTTTTGTAGACCTCTCCGCCTCCGGAATTATTATTATTATTATTATTATTCATTTATACAGCGCTATTAATTCCATAGCACTTTGCATACATGAGTAATGCTGTCTCTCTTGGAGCTCACAATCTAAACATCCTATCAGTATGTCTTTACAATGTGGGAAGAAACCGGAGTACCCGGAGGAAACCCACGCAAACCTGGGGAGAACATACAAACTCCTTGCAGATGTTGTCCTTTGTGGGTATTGAACCCAGGACCTCAAGCCAAAGTGCTGCAAAGGCTGCAATGCTAACCACTTGAGCCACCGTATAAGAGAAATAAAGTTCTCCTTGTAGCATTGATCTAAAAGTGTCACCAACCAGTAATGAGTGTCCGCCAAAATGTTGATAACGCAAGGGTCACAAGACAGGCAGCATCACATAAAGTCAGCCATGTGCGCCAGACTGTTAACATGCAAGACTTCAGGATGATTGACCATGCTGTCTTCATCATCCTCCTCCTCCTCTCCCCTGTCATCTGGCCATCCGACGGTAAGATGGTTGTGCATGTATTACCGTCAATTCCGCATGAAAGTAGCTCCATTTCTTTATCCTCCTCCTCCTCATAATAGTCTTACAATGCACGTTGGGATGAGATGAGGGTGGGCTGTGTGTAATCACCCCGTACGGTTTATTGCTCCAACTCATCGTGCTCCGCCTGCAATGCATTGTTTTTTATTTTGAGCAGACAGCATTTTAGAAGACAGAGAAGCGGGATGGTGACACTAATTATGGCATTATCGCCCCTCACCATCTTGGTAAAGTTCTCAAAGTTTTGGAGGACGGTACATATGTCGGACATCCATGTCCACTCCTGAGGTCTTATGTGTGGAGTTTGGACCGTATACCGACGGCCTAGTTGACGCTGGTACTCAACAACTGCCCTCTTCTGCTCACAAATCCTGACCAACATGTGCAGTGTGGAATTCCAATGCGTGGGGACATCACAGACCAGTCTGAGATACGGAATCTGCAAACGCTGCTGAAAGCTGGCAAGGTTGGCTGAAGCAGTAGGTGACTTTCTAAAATGTGCACACAGGCAGCGTACTTTTACGAGCAGATCAGACAGCTCCGGGTAGTATTTAAGAACTTGCTGAACCACGAGGTTGAGCACATGGGCCACGCAAGGAACATGTGTCAGCTCGCCTCGCTCAGAGCCACCACCAGGTTCCGGGCATTGTCCCACATGGCCATGCATAGCTGTAGGTTCAGCGGTGTGAGCCAGTGATCTGCCTGCTGTTTCAGTGCTTTCCCCAACTCTTCAGGATTGTGGGGTTTGTCACCTACGCATATTAGCTTCTGCACAGCCTGTTGCCGCTTAGCCAAGGCAGTGCTGCAGTGCTTCCAGCTTTGGACTGGTGTAGAGGGTGAAGTGAAGGAGGAGGAGGGTGAGGATCATGAAGTTCCGGAGCTGTACACTGTGGGTGAAACCCTGACTGAGTTAGGGCCTGCAATCCTTGGTGTCGGAAGGACGTGTTCCGTCCCAAGCTCAGACTGAGTCCCGGCTGCCAGAATATTAACCCAGTGTGTCGACAGCGAGATGTGCCACCTATGCCCACTAGCAATTGTCCACGTATATGTGGTTAGGTGGACTTTTCCGGAAACTACGTTGTTAAAGGCACGTGTAATGTTTTGTGACACGTGTTCTTATGTAATGTGGTGACAACACACCGGGAGAAATAGTGGCGGCTGGGGACTGAGTAACGTGGGACGGCCGCCACCATCAGGTCGCGGAATGCTTCCGTCTCCACTAGCCTAAAAGGCAACATTTCCAGCGCTAGCAGTCGCGAAATGTGCGAAATTGTGGCATGTGGGGCATTGGCAATGTATTTGCGCCTCCGTTCCAAAGATTGTTGTATGGATAACTGAACGCTGCGCTGGGACAAGGACATGGTTGATGATGTGGTATTTCTGCTTGTGCAACTAAAGGTGCAGGACAGGAGGCATCTTCGCGTGCAGTATGGACAGGGGATTGTCTTGCACGCACAACAGTGGGAGATGCAGTGATGTCACCCGCAGACACTGCTCCTGCACTGTGGTGTACATACCACAAAGTCGGGTGCTTTGCTGCCATGTGCCTGATCATGCTGGTAGTGGTCAGGCTGATAGTTTTGCTACCCCTGCTGATGCTGGCATGGCAGGTGTTGCAAATAACCTTTTTGGAATTATCTACAGACACCTTAAAAAACAGCCAGAGTCGGGAAGACCTAACAGTTGTACTGACAACTTCTGTCATGTTGTTGTTCCGGGGAACAGTTGCCTGCCTTCTGCCTGCGGACACCACCCTGCTTCTTCCAGCCTGTTGTCATTCTTCGCCTCCCTCCCCCTGTGCACTGCTGTCCTCGCTCTGCATGTCCTCCTGCCAGGTTTGCGAAAAAAGAATGCGCATATAGGGTCTTATCTTAATTAAACACTTTCGCTTAGTGATGTGGAATTGCTCACCTTTGTCAGTTGTGATCACCCACAACCGGTAGAAAAGCATTATGGCAGCTGCTGCAGGGACCGCACTCCCACAGAAAACCGTGGTTGTGATGCAAAAGTTCTTTGGACGAAGTGTCTTATTGTCCGCGCTTGCTGCTATAGGATCAAAGGAACCGAGACACAGGAATGTCTGGATCAGCAAAAGCCTTTATTTGCCGACGCGTTTCGGAGCCTCCTACCGAGCTCCTTCTTCAGGGAACATCCTGAGGAATGTTCCCTGAGGAAGGAGCTCGGTAGGAGGCTCCGAAACGCGTTGGAAAATAAAGGCTTTTGCTGATCCAGACATTCCTGTGTCTCGGTTACTTTGATCCTATAGCAGCAAGCGCGGAACAATAAGGCACTTTGTCCAAAGAACTTTTGCTCCTGCCAGGTTGGTTCAGTTACTGGATCATCCACCACGTCGTCTTCCACTTCCGCACCCTAGTCCTCCTGACTTTCAGGCAATTGTGTTTCATCATCATCCACCTCTTGTTACGACACATTCCCACTGTTGCCTTCATGAGACCGTGGCAGCTCAAATATTTGGGCATCGGTACATATGATTTCCTCATGACCCACATCAAGTGGAGCTGGCGAGAGGCCAGAATCTAAGAATGGATAAGTGAACAGCCTTCAGAGTGTCCAAGTGTGGGATCAGTTATGTCCGGGGCCGGGCACTCGGCATAGTGGGAGGAAGGAGGATCAGGGTGTAGAATGTGCGGTCCAGTCTCACGGCTATTCACACTTGACCGTGTGGAAGACAGGGTGCTTGGGTTGGTGGTGCAACACTGACTGGAAGCATTATCCGCTATCCAACTAACAACCTGTTTACACTGGTCTTGGTTTAATAGTGGTGTACTGCAGCGGTCCCCTACAAATTGGGCCAAGAAAGGTCGAGCGAGATAATGTTGGCGTTTGTCGTGACGCAATTGAGCTTGCACATGGCCTCAGCCTCTGCATGCACCACCATCACGTCCAGTACCTTGGCCCTTACCACCGGCCTTGCGCATTTTCAATGGTGTGGCTGCCTGTATACAGCTAAATGAAGGTGTCCAAAAGATGGTTTTTAGCTGGTAGATGGTAGATGGTATACCGGTCAGTCACAAACGCTGAGATGGGTATACTGAGTGTTTTGGGGTATACAGATTGGAGCTGCAACCCCCTCCTGCCTCAAAAAAGGGTAAATGAAGGCGGACAGGCTGACTCTGATCAAGATGAACAAGGTTGGATTGGGCCTGACTTCACCACACCTCCACCAAATGATAGTATAATTTAAATTTTTTGCCGGTAAATTGCCATGCACCTCCGCACACCCACACATGGGTACACACTTTATGACTTTGGTTACTTGCTGTTCTGCTCCTCCTTCTCCTCATCCGCCACCATCATATGATCAGTGCGACCGTGGTTCATGATGCCACAAAAACATAATTTTTTTTACATCATATTTATAATGATGAAGACCCTCACCGTTCAAATGTTAGGCAGTAGTTTCATGTATACCCCTAGGGGTAAATGTTTCGGTCCATGCTTACAGAATGGGCATTACAAGTACAGTAGACCCGCTCCTTTGTAATGGAAACAATATTTAGAGGCTCTCTTCCATGTTTCTTTCCAGGGGCATTGAAGGGCCTCACAATTTTTGGCTTCCCTACAAAAGACCCACTTGCTTAAAATGGGCACATTATTTAAAAAGGCTCTCATGCACGTCTCTATCCAGGGGCATTGAAGTGCTACACAATTTTTGGCTTCCCTAACTAGGGAAATAGAACAGCATACTCACTTGCTTAAAATGGCAAATTTTTGTAAAAGGCCCTCATGCACGCCTCTATGCAAGGGCATCTTGGTGCCTCCAAACCTTTTGCTTCCCTGCCTAGGGCAATACTGCAGCAGATACACTTGCTTACAATGGCCACATTTTTTTAAAAGGCCCTCATGCATGCCTCTATCCAGTGGCATCTTGGTGCCTCCAAACCTTTGACTTCCCTGCCTAGGGCAATACTAAAAAAGACCCACTTGCTTACAATGGGCACATTTTTTGAAAAGGCCCTCATGCACGCCTCTATGCAGGGGCATCTTGGTGCCTCCAAACCTTTGGCCTCCCTGCCTAGGGCAATACTGTAGCAGATACACTTGCTTACAATGGCCACATTTTTTTAAAAGGCCATCATGCACGCCTCTATCCAGGGGCATCTTGGTGCCTCCCAACCTTTTTCTTCCCTGCCTAGGGCAATACTAATAAAGACCCACTTGCTTAAAATGGGCAAATTTTTGGAAAAGGCCCTCATGCACGCCTCTATCCAGGGGCATCTTGGTGCCTCCAAACCTTTGGCTTCCCTGCCTAGGGCAATACTGCAGCAGATACACTTGCTTACAATGGCCACATTTTTTTAAAAGACCCTCATGCATGCCTCTATCCAGTGGCATCTTGGTGTCTCCCAATTTTTGGCTTCCCTGCCTAGGGCAATACTAATAAAGACCCACTTGCTTAAAATGGGCAAATTTTTGGAAAAGGCCCTCATGCACGCCTCTATCCAGGGGCATTGAAGTGCCTCCCAATTTTTGGCTTCCCTGCCTAGGGCAATGCTACAAAACACACACTTCCTTACAATGGGCACATTATTTAAAGAGGCCCTCATGCACGTCTCTATTAGGGGCATCAGAGTGCCACACAATTTTTGGCTTCCCTGCCTAGGGCAATACTAAAAAAGACCCACTTGCTTACAATGGGCACATTTTTTGAAAAGGCCCTCAAGCACGCCTCTATGCAGGGCATCTTGGTGCCTCCAAACCTTTGGCTTCCCTGCCTAGGGCAATACTAAAAAAGACCCACTTGCATACAATGGGCACATTTTTTGAAAAGGGCCTCATGCACACCTCTATGCAGGGGCATCTTGGTGCCTCCAAACCATTGGCTTCCCTGCCTAGGGAAATATTACAGCAGATACACTTGCTTACAATGGCCACATTTTTTGAAAAGGCCCTCATGCAAGCCTCTATCCAGGGGCATCTTGGTGCCTCCCAACCTTTGGCTTCCCTGCCTAGGGAAATACTACAGCAGATACACTTGCTTACAATGGCCACATTTTTTGAAAAGGCACTCATGCATGCCTCTATCCAGTGGCATATTGGTGTCTCCCAATTTTTGGCTTCCCTGCCTAGGGCAATACTAATAAAGACCAACTTGCTTAAAATGGGCAAATTTTGGGAAAAAGCCCTCATGCACGCCTCTATTCAGGGGCATTGAAGTGCCTCCCAATTTTTGGCTTCCCTGCCTAGGGCAATGCTACAAAACACACACTTCCTTACAATGGGCACATTATTTAAAGAGGCCTTCATTTACATCTCTTCCCAGGCGCATGGGAGTGCCACACAATTTAAAAAAAAAAAATCTTTCATATAATCCAAAAAACTAACATACACCAACTCTGTCTCACAAGTGGGTATGAGCCCTTAACATTTTTTCCATGAAAATCCGTTTTGGTTTCATTTTGGAACGTTTTCTTGACAGTCCGTAAAAGTGGCGTAATAGTCTGACAACATTGTTGACATCAGTGACCTTGGGGTCTGAAATGCTTCCAGGGGTCTTCCCCATGCTGTTCCCATGTCATTTGAGCACTGTTCTGATACTTTTGTGACATTTTTAGGCTTTTTCCATGCTGCCGGGGGTCATGTCAGAAAAATACTCGGGTCTCCCATAGGATAATATTGGGCTCGGTGCTCGGGCCGAGTACACGAGTATCTTGGGATGCTCGGCCCGAGCTTCGAGCACCCGAGCATTTTAGTACTCGCTCATCACTAGTACTAATGTACCATGCGTTTTTGCATGCGTTTTTGAAGGCAGCTACTCACATAAGTGCAGGAAAAAGCAGGAAAAGTAGTTTTCAGTCACACTAGTCCTGTGACTGTAGTCCGGGTTCAAACAAACGGGAAAAAGGTAAAGTCCAGCAGTAAAGTCTCTTATGGCTTTAAACACATTTACGGATTAACACATTTTACACAATTTCCCTATGGGTGTCTCTGCTTAGGAGGCCGGGTCTTACATACTTTCTTTACCCCTGGCACTTTCTATTCCCAACTTGATATGCTTTGGACTGTGCCCAGTTCCTCCACCCTTCTATACACTACTATTCACATTTGCGGACTAGGTCACTATTTACATTGGGTTACTAGCTACTATGTTACTTTACATTTTACACTCATTCTCCATATCTAGATGGGGTCTGTCCTTGGGTACTACAACATGATATACGTGGACTAGGTGTTGCATGTGTACTGACTTCCCTTTGAGGTGGTAAGGCAGGTAGCTGTCAGCGAATTCTTGGTCTTACTGTAAGACTAGCAGGTTCACCGATTGTAGGAATCTCTGGTTCCGGTACAACAGGCTGCACTTCTTGCAATTGAACGGTTCTTCTGGTCTTCCTGGTTCTGGTATTGGTTCTGGTTCTTCTACGAGTTGAATTGGGACTTGATTTTCCACAGGTTGATAGAATGAAATGACTGGTATTATAACTGCCCCATTGTATTGAGGCCAGTCCTCTGGTAAATCTCCAATTTCAGTAGGAATCACTTTTTCTTTTGGTTCTTCAGCTGCTGATAAGGGATGAGTTATTTGTTGTGGTTTCAACTGATCAGGACATCTCTTTAGATGATCTCTTGATACTGTTGCGGTTGTTTTTCCTTCATCTCTGCTAATTACGCAAGTCTTTGAATTATCAAAATTTGATTGCATAACTGTATATTGTTCTGATTCCCAATGATCATCTAATTTGTTTGTTCTTCTTTTTCTTTTGAGGACTAGTTCACCTGGTGTTAAAGGTTCTGCTGAGGCGTGTTTGTTGAAGTCATGCTCTTGCTTACTTCTACTTTGATCTAAGTTCTTCTCAACACTTTCCTGAACTTTCTTGTACCGCTCCAATCTTCATCTGAAGTGTCTTGGGTTGGTTCTACTGTTCCCATCTCCAAGTCAATTGGGAGTTTTCCAGGTCTTGGTCGCATTAGGTAAGCTGTTGCATAGCTAGTAGAACTGACAGGGATGTGATTGAAGATATCCACTAAGTCAGGTAGCTTTTCTAGCCACTGATTTCTCTCGTCAAATGGTAAGGTCTTCAACATATTGATGACAATGTTGTTAATTTTCTTGCACAGACCATTTGTTTGCGGATGATACGGTGTGGTTCTTATCTTCTTACATCCATGCAATCCTAAGAACTCGTGGAATAGTTCTGACTCAAACGCTGGACCTTGATCTGTCAATACTTGATCTGGATACCCGTGTGGTCGACAGAAATTACTCGGGAAGGTCTTGGCTGCTACTTCTGCAGTTAGATCTTTAACTGGTACTACTACTAGGAACCTTGAGTAGTGATCAACCATTGTAAGAGCGTAGGTGTACCCTGTTCTGCTAGGTGTTAACTTCACATGATCTAGAGCCACGATTTCAAAGAGGTTTCTTCGTAATGATCGGCTGTAGCAGAGCTTTCTGACTTTGCTGGTCTTTCCTTCTAAGGTGACACGGTCCACAGTTTTTACACCACTTTTCAATTGAACCTCTCATGCCGACCCAATAGAAACGGTCTTTTAACAGCATCTTCAGTTTCTTCCAACCAAAGTGTCCCGCATCATTGTGGTAAGCTTCTAGTATCATCTGGATCTCTCTTTTTGGAACAACTATTTGCCAGATAAGTTCATAGGTTCTGGGGTTAAGGTGATGTCTGCATAGTTTCCCTTGATAGACGAACAGTTTTCCTTTTTCTTTCCATAGGCGTTTGGCATCTTGCGTAGCATATGAACTTAGACAGGAGTGTTCTTTGGTAATTAGCTCTTGGATTAAACTAACATCCGGGTCACTGTCTTGGGTCTCTTTCCAGTTATGGTGGGATAACGGGTTCACCGTTCTCTCTTTACGTCTTTGACTCGCCTGATGACATGAAGCTGTACTTGGATGGTGGAAAGCTGGTAACTCTACTTCTTCCAGTTCATCTACGCTATTTTCCTTCATCTGGTAGATTAGGCATTCTGGATAGGGCATCAGCATTGCCATTCTTATGACCTGCCCAGTACTTGACAGTGAAGTCGTAGTTTGATTATCTTGCCATCCAACGCTGCTCCATGGCTCCCAACTTTGCAGTCTCTAAATGCGTTAGAGGGTTGTTGTCAGTGAAAGCCGTGAACTTGGAGGACGCCAGGTAGTGCTTGAAACGTTCTGTGATCGCCCAGACTAAGGCTAGGAACTCCAACTTGAAAGAGCTGTAATTCTCCGGGTTCCTCTCTGTTGGACGGAGTTTTCTGCTGGCATAGGCTATCACTTTCTCTTTGCCTTGCTGTTTCTGTGCCAAGACTGCTCCTAAGCCTTGTGATATGGCAGCCAGCCATGGTCTGAATGGCGGCACTATACATGGCCAGTATGTTTCACACAGGCAGACATCTGCTGCACTGATTTTATGAATGTCTTGCCAGTACCTGGAAGCAAGTCTGCTTAATAGCATAGCAAGAGTTAAGCTTGCAACTTGCTGGAGATGTGGGTGTGTCTCAGGATGTTTAATGGAGTCTGTGTTTGACATGTGGGAGACAGACAGAGACTGAGCATGGAGAGCTCAGGTCCTGGAGGCCTGTGTGGATTGACTACAGGCCGGCCGTATGTGAGGTAAAGACAGACTATACTTGGCAATATGTTCTGTGAGCTGCAGAAAGGCTCCTGTTTATATGCTGGAGGGCGGTTAATGCTGAGACAATAAACCGACATGAACTTTTATTAAGTGGAGAGACTGTTGCTGTTTCTGAATATTGCTGCCAAGTGAGTGAACCCCAACCCGATCTGTGATCGCTACGTCACAGCCTTCATTGCTTGCATCGGTGTATAACAGGAACGGCAGGTTGTAATCAGAGTAGGTCAGGATCTCTTCTCCAGTTAAGGCATCTTTCAGCTTCTGGAGGGCCTCTGATCTTGCCTTTCCTGGATTGAGGTACCAGGAGATCTTGCATGGGCGCTGCCATCTTCGTGTAGCCCTTGATAAACCTCCTGTAGTACCCGACCAGTCCCAAGAGTTGACGTACCTCTCTGAAGGTGGTTGGCGATGGCCAGTTCTGGATGACTGTTACCTTGTCCGGGTCGGGTGCTACACCTTCTGCACTGACCACATGTCCCAGGTACTGGACTTTGGGTTTTAACAAGTGACACTTTGACGGTTTCAGCTTCATACCATACTTGGACAACGATTCAAATACTTCGCTCAGGTGTTGCAGGTGATCTTCATAGGTCTTGGAGTACACTATGACATCGTCCAGGTATAGCAGTACAGTCTCGAAGTTTCTGTGGTCTAGGCAACACTCCATCAGCCTCTGGAATGTTCCTGGTGCGTTGCATAACCCGAATGGCATGCTGTTGAACTCACATAACACCATTGGTGTCGTGAAGGCTGTTTTCTCACGATCTTCTTCTGCAACGGAGACCTGCCAGTACCCACTAGTAAGATACAAAGTTGAATTGGCAGACTTTAATGCAGCTAGTGACTCTTCTATGCGTGGTAACGGGTATGCATCCTTGTATGTTACTCTGTTGATCTGCCTATAATCTACACACATCCTCATACTACCGTCTTTCTTTTTAACCAGGATCAGTGGTGCTGCACAGGGGCTACAACCATCTCTAATGACCCCTGCATTCTTCATGTCCTGTAGCATCTCTTTTGCTTTCTGGTAGTGTGCTAGTGGTATAGGCCTGTATCTTTCTTTTATGGGTGGATGGTTACCTGTGGATATGTGATGTTGTACCCCTTTAATTCTCCCAAAATCAAGTGGATGCTTGCTAAACACTTGTTCATATTCCCGAACTACCCGATAAACTCCATTTTTCTGGTGAGAAGATGTGTTATCAGTTCCTATACTGAGCTCCTGACACCATTTCACTAGCTGGTTCTTGGAATCAGGGGGTTCGTCTGACACTGTCTGAGCTAGTGATTCAGCTTCATGTATTGAGTTATCTATATGGTACAGTTTTGCAACAGTGGAATACCTTGGCAGCTTTACTTCATCATCACCATAGTCTAATACACGTACAGGGACCCTTCCTTTTCGTACATCAACCACCCCCCTGGCTCTCAGGAGTGTAGGACTACTATCAGACATCACTGGCTCCACTACTGCCTGGTAGTTCTGCCCTCTGAGGCCTACTGCTGCCTGACACCAGATCATCATTTCACTTCTTGGTGGTACTACAATAGGAATTGGGTCTGTTACACGTACACTGCCAATTTCACCATTAAACATTGTTACCTGTTGCTGATATACAAGAGCTCAGATCTCCTTCTGAAGAGCTCTCCTCTCGCCTGGCTTAGTGGTATCTGCACTCTGTTGGAGCAAAAACAACACTTCATCTAGGCAGTTAACCATTACATTGGTACCCAGTATCACATGTGGATCCCGCTCATTTGATTTGTCCTGAACCACTATAAGTCCCTGGTTCTTTAACTGTACCCTTCCCACCTTTACTGTTGCCTCCCACTGCCCCTCTATCATCACGGGCAGCCCGTTAGTGGCTACAATGTTCAAGTCAGAGTTTGGGGGTTCCAGTTCTATGTCGGACCAGAACCATTTGTAAAGGATACTCCGGATGGTGGTCACCTGGGATCCCGTATCTACCAATGCAGTGGTAGCAATGATGGACAGGTACGGACGATCTCCCACGTACCTGCGTTCCCAGCTGGTTGGGCCTGGACTGTCTACTCCTGGGGTTGGCCCTGCGGTCCCAGGGGCTGCTTGTTTAAAGGGCAGAACCGGTAGATGTGTCCTTCTTTGTCGCACTTGCGACAGATGGGCTGTCCATCAGCACTGTAGCGATCTGTGGTCCTCCCTCGAAGCGGTGGTGTCCTCCTCTTCATCCATGGAACGTCGTCGGGGCTGTCAGCGAGCTGGATCTTGTCTGATGGCCTTGCTTCTGTCTTGTGAAAAGAAAATAGGGAGGGGGACAAAATGTCCCTGAGGAAGGCGCCGGGTGTGGCGCTGAAACGCGTAGGAAAGAGGAGGAAATAAAAGGATGGAATAACTGCTGTCTCTTTGGTGAGTTTATTCATGCCACAGCAGCGCGGACCGTGACACACCAGCACTCCCATCATTATCTTTGCTTCTGTCTTGGGTCGCCTGGCACCTCGGAGCTTTGCCACCTCTTTGGTCAGCTGGCGTACTTCTGAACACAGACTGTCAAACCGGTCAGGGGTCACAGCCTGCATACTGGATTTTGCTGCTGGGGATGAAGAAAGTGCTTCCGGCACGGAAGGGGTTTTAGTCCATTGTGGCTTGTGGGGTTAAGTATGGCACTGCCGGGAGCTGCTGTCCCTTAACAGTTAACTCTTTCAGCGTAGCAAACTCTGCATCAGGGTTTTGAAGAGCCCACCAGCGCGCTTGTTTCCTATCATCAGGTAACTTAAGGCCTATAACAAACTGTTCAATTAGCGTTTTGTTTACATCACAAACGCCACAGGGATTGGCTTGTTTAAGGAGTCTCCGTGCCTCTTGCAGGCGTAGGGAAAAATCTAGGACACTTTCCTGTGCCCCTTGCTTGCAATGGTAAAACAACAGTCAGATTTAATTCAGATTCAGTATGATGATCAAAAACTCTCTTTAGCTTTGCAAATATTTGCACAACAGACTCCTGATCTTCCACAGACCAGTTTCGGGTTTCCCGCTCTGCTGCACCTGTTAACTGTCCCATTAACATAGTAACATAGTAACATAGTTTCTAAGGTTGAAGGAAGACTTTAAGTCCATCTAGTTCAACCCATAGCCTAACATGTTGATCCAGAGGAAGGCAAAAAAAAACCATGTGGCAACACTAAGCTCCACAATGGGGGAAAAAATTCCTTCCTGACTCCAGATACGGCAATCAGACTAATTCCCTGGATCAACGCCCTATCAAAGAATCTAGTATGTATAACTGGTAATATTATAGTTTTCAAGAAAGGCATCCAGGCCCTTCTTAAATGTTAGTAGTGACTCACTCATTACAACATCATGTGGCAGAGAGTTCCATAGTCTCACTGCTCTTACGGTAAAGAATCCGCGTCTGTGATTATGATTAAACCTTCTTTCCTCCAGACGTAGAGGATGCCCCCTTGTCCCAGTCTCAGGCCTAAGAGTAAAGAGATCATTAGAAAGGCCTCTGTACTGTCCCCTCATATATTTGTACATTATTATAAGATCACCCCTAAGCCTTCGTTTTTCCAAGCTAAATAACCCCAAGTTTAATAACCTGTCTTGGTATTGCAGACTTCTTAGTCCTCTAATGACTTTTGTCGCTCTTCTCTGGACCCGCTCTAGTTCAGCTATGTCTTTCTTATACACCGGAGACCAGAATTGTACACAGTATTCTAAGTGTGGTCGCACTAGTGACTTGTATAGAGGTAAAATTATGTTCTCCTCATGAGCATCTATGCCTCTTTTAATGCATCCCATTATTTTATTTGCCTTTGCAGCAGCTGCCTAACACTGGCCACTAAATGTGAGTTTGTCATCTACCCATACACCCAGGTCTTTTTCAGTGACAGTTTTGCCCAGTGTTTTACAATTAAGCACATAATTATACCTTTTGTTTCCTCTGCCCAAGTGCATGACTTTACATTTATCCCCATTAAAGCGCATTTGCCATTTAGCAGCCCAAGCTTCTAGTTTACATAAATCCTCCTGTAATATAAAATTGTCCTCCTCTGTATTGATTACCCTGCAGAGTTTAGTGTCATCTGCAAATATTGAGATTCTACTCTGTATGCCCCCTACAAGGTCATTAATAAATATATTAAATAGAAGCGGGCCCAACACTGACCCCTGTGGTACCCCACTGTTAACTGTGACCCATTCTGAGTGTGCTCCATTAATAACCACCCTTTGTTTCCTATCACTAAGCCAGTTTTTAACCCACTTACACATTTTCCCCTATCCCCATTGCCCTCATTTTATGTATCAACCTTTTGTGTGGCACCGTATCAAAAGCTTTTGAAAAGTCCATATACACCACATCCACTGCATTTCCTTGGTCCAGTCCAGAACTTACTTCTTCATAGAAGCTTATTAGATTAGTTTGACAGGAACGGTCCCTCGTAAAACCATGTTGATAATGGGTCATGAGGTTATTTTTCTTCAGATACTCCAGTATAGCATCTCTCAGAAAACCCTCTAGGATTTTACCCACAGTAGAGGTTAAGCTAGATAATTTTTACACCAACAAAAACACTAATGGTGGGTTTACACACACCAACTTATCTGTCCAACTTCTGACCAACTTGCTGGTTGCAGTGAAATCATGGACACATATTTCCATTTGTACACAGCCACAAAATGGAGCAATGTGTCCATGATTTCACTGCAACCAGCAAGTTGGTCAGAAGTTGGACAGGTAAGTTGGTGTGTGTAAACTGGCCATTAGGGTATGTGCATATTGGACGGCTCTGCATCATTGCAGACCGTCAGAAAACTGGTGTAGAATTTCAGGAGCTGAAATTCCTGACCTCAGCAGTGTCATTTATTTAGCGTTTTTTTTAACGTTCTGTGTGCGGTTTATTAGCGTTCATACAGCGGTTTTCTCGGCGGTTTTCTTGGCGTTTTTAAGACTGTTTTTTGTGCACTTGTAAGCTTTGAGTTTGGACATAAAGTTGATGTAAACACAAAAAAAAAACAAAAAAAAAACCTACATTCTCGCATCATTTCCTGTCACACCATCCAAAAAAAAAATTTTGGAGAGCAATCATCTCGAGCCTGTCTTGTACATATGGCCATCAGAGTGCTGTCTACCATGCTACCCCTACGTCGTTTGCGCCTGCGGAGGCCGTACAAACAGCTCTTGCTGCTAACCATACTCCACTGGCTACAATGTGAGGAAGAGGAGGAGAATGAGGTAAGAAATATGTATGTGGCTTCCCAGAAACATGTATTTCAGCCGTGCTGTAATATATTATATATATAGTCTTCTCTATAGATATATATATAATATTATAATTAATAATTCCGCAGGTCAGTGGGTCTAAAAGCCTACAGCACAGGTATACAGGCCCCACGAGTGAGTGACACAGGGTATGCAGGGACCTGATGTCTGTGACACAGGGTTGAGACATCCCAGCAGTGTGGCACACGCGCGCTACAGGACCCTGTAGTGTTGAACACAGTCCCCCTCCTGCTGGCACACTGTACCAAAACATATTTCGGATGGCACTCTCATCGATTTTCGCCTCCCATCTTACCTTCAGTGTTGTTCTTGTGCTATTGCGCTGTGCCTCTTCTCACTCTGTATTTTATTACCTGTGGAACTTCAGTTGTGAGACGGCAGTTTGAGATTCTTCTAATCAGTAATGAAAGTGCACTGTAACATCACCTGTGATTTTTGTTATAACGGGAGGATGGGAATGTTGCTGTCAGAAGGCCATGGATGGTAAGATTGAATCTATGTCAGCAGGGGTTGCCTCACAAATGTGTTTGTGGTGACGAGTCGCACCTGGAGGGGTCCTAGAAACTTAATGCCCTGCATACACCTACTGCCGATGAAAGGGGGGATGCAGAATACATGTCTTGAGTTAGAAGACACAACATAAGTGGGTGTATAATTTGCGTGATATATAATGGGGTAATTCTGCAACCCAATTCTTATGCCTACTTAATCGGCTTTCACGCCTTAAAATCATGTATCGTATGTACAATAATCATATGGCTGCTGGATTAAATATGTAATATGACCCCTCAATGTTTGCTTGTTTTCTAATGGTTTTTTATTTTTTAATTTTTTTATTTTTTTCAGATTCCTGGCTACTGGCGAGAGCTATGGTTCGCTCCATCTACAGTTTAGGGTGGGAAAAAGCACAATATCGAATATTGTAAAGGTGACGTGCACTGTCATCTGGGAGCAGTTGCAGCCCTAATGGCCACTTTGCACACGGCTACATTTCTAGCTTATCCACAGGTAACTTACTGGCTGCAGTGAAATCATGGAGACATTATTCCATTTGTACACAGCAACAAGATAGAACCATGTCTCCATGATTTCACTGCAGCCAGTAAGTTACCTGTGGATAAGCTAGAAATGTAGCCGTGTGTAAAGTGGCCATTAGTGAAGCCTTCTCCAAACGAGGAGACTTGGTTGCAGGTAGCGGCAGGCTTTCAGTCTGTGGCCAACTTCCCTAACTGCATAGGTGCAGTCGATGGGAAACATATCCGTGTGCAACAGCCTCCTCGATCAGGATCCAGCTTCTATAATTACAAGAAGTATTTTTCAGTGGTCCTGATGGCGGTGGCTGATGCTCATTACCGGTTTGTTGCCATCGATGTTGGTGCCTATGGTAGTACAGGGGATTCTCGTGTGTTGAGAAACTCACAAATTGGTATGCAAGTGCACAAATTGGGGTTATTTATTCGTATTTTGTTTAAGTCACTAGGCAACGCTGATTCCATCCCTAAAGGTACCGTCACACGCGGCAATATCGTTGGCCATTTCGTTGGCAATTCCATAATTCGGCGATGTGGAAACTACATCGCCTATGCGTAGTGGTGTGAGACAGGGCAATTTAACGGCGACAAATCGCCGTTAGAGAGTCGCCTGATTGCCCTGCTCTGCAGTGAAATCAGGCGATTTCCACCAGGCGATTTCTGCGCATCATGGCGTGTGACAGAGCGATAGCGATGTAGAAAGCGAGCTCAGACCATCTGGAAGCAATTCCAGAGGCGTACCTGAGCACTCTGTTCGGCGCGCCCCATGTGCCGCGATTGGTGGCCGCTCCTGCATTCCCATTGGCTGGCCATGGCTAAGGCGCCATATTTGATGATCTTTGCTTTCTTCACCAGACTCATCTTCTTCTTCTTCACAAGTGTGTTGAAAGGCAAAGTACGAGCGTCATAGAGTACCGTATCATAGTGATACTGCATGTATGCTGATTGGCTGTCCTGAACAAATGTCGAAAGGGCGAAAATGTACATTGGTGTATGCAAACATACCCTGAAATATATGTGTACTAAGCCAACTGCTATTGCTGTTGGCTGAAATGTGAAAAGCAACATGTTCACCATACACAAATCACACAGCATATGTTACCAGAAACGAAATTGTAACGCATGTATGTCCTCCATTTGCCACGCACGTCCATCACCCTGCGGTTCCTTCTTCATGTATTGAGGTGACGTTATGGTGTCCCAGAAAGGCACACAACTCTGTTGCGCCTTAACTTGTGCAGTCCCTCAAGTCTCCTCAGCGTAACCAGTGTGCGCAATAACGTCATGTCGTAGTGACGGCTGCGTTCACCTGATTACAAAAATAATCAGGTGAAGGATGTGGCCTATGGCCGCCTTGTTGCCCTCGCCCCAGGGTGGTGGTCTTAGGGATAAGGCTAAGATCAAACACCTGCACACGGTATTCAAAAAGGAGCACAACCTGGTCCAGAGGTCCCAGCATTCTGGGACGGGAAGTGAGGAGGTATGTGTGCCACAACTGTGGTACTATGACCTCCTCACCTTCACTCTGGATCAGGAGGCTCCTCGGAGATTACGGTGCGCCAGGGAGTTTGATCACACCACCATGGCTACATCCAAAACCACGGCTCCATCACAGGAGGTACGTTTTATGAAGCTTCTTGTGTATGGAAATCCCTTGGTGATAGTAGTCACGTGTTGTTTTTGCAAGTCCCTTCAGGCCCAATCCTGTTTGTGTTTTTCAAAAACTGTGTGTGTTTTGGTGATGGGTCACACACTTGGTTACTCTTTGTTTTTTTTCTGGTTGTTTGTCAACACACATCACTTACCATGTTGTCCCGAGGTAAGTAGAGGTAAGTAGAGTGGACACTTTTCACTGTTTCTTCTTGTTGTTGTTTTTTCTTTTTAATTTCAGCAATCCCATTCTCAGCTTTTTCTAATGCTGTAAGCATTTTCTCCTTCATAGAGGTGTATTCAGGTGTATCTCTATATGGTTCAAGGGCAGTGTTTAACTCCTCAATCTCCGTTTTAACCCTTAAAAGTTCCTGGTATTCATGCTCTACAATCAGTTGCATCAGCTGTAGTGAACTTTTAGATAACACTTCATTCCATGTAGCAAGGAATTCCTGTGTATATACAAATGTAGGATTTTTTACGGATGCGAAGGCCTCTTGGAACCATATTCTTACTAATGTAAGATTTTAGGGAGGTGGAATCCCACCATAATTTCATTTCTTTAAGCAACTTTTGTTCTAATTGAGACATAATTCTCTGTCACCTGCTGTAGAAATACAGAAGTCAAGATAGCTGTCAGTACTGATGGCTCAGTGCAAAATGGATCTACTCTTGAGAATGACTGTTGTGCAGACACAAGTTCGAAACCCAGAGGTGACAGTGGTTGCTCCACTTTTATTTTTTTCACTTTTTTGCATATTACACATATACCGGAGTGAATTTGGGTGCTTTTCCGCTTGGTTTTTTAAGAAAGTTTTTAGGTTGATATCGAAATGATTCTTGTTGATGTATGTAATGACATTTTAAATTGTATTTTTATGTGTTTATGTAATTGCTTTATATTTTTTGCGCCAAAATACAATACCCTCCCAGTTGTAATGACGTTTTTCACGTCACATTGTGGGAAACACCCACTTGTTATGGCAATTGCTATGTGTATAAATATGAGATGTTTGGTGGGGGAGAGGCATCCCTGAGGAAGACGCCAGGAGGGCGTTGAAACGCGTTGGTTGAATAAAAAGGATTGATTTGAACACCGACTACTAGCGTTATTCACGAGCGGATTCCCTGGCAGTGCGGACTGTGACACACCTTCCTTTCCCAGAGCTTCTATAATTCTCTGTAGGCATCACCAAATACACGCACCCGCGTCGGCGTCAACACGCCCAAATCAAGGAGCGTTCTGATTGGTTGGCGGACCATTTAAAATTGGCGATATGGAAAGCATTTGTGTGTTGCAAAGTTCTATGCAACATCTTGGTAGAGTCTCTTCAAGCACACTCTGCTGGTCAGACGGTAGATATAGCGATTTGCATGCCTGGCTAATCTGTACATGACTGTGTTTTTCGCTTCTACCCCTACCTATGTAGCGTTCTATGGATGGTGTTTGTGAGGTTTATGTAGCCATGTTCCGGACGTCAATGTAATGTGTCACACATAATGTGGGGCTACACAGTACATCTACATAACGTACGGTGGTCTCTATTGTCTACATCATGGGCCAAACACCTCCCAAACCTGAAATGTAGACATACCTCAAACAAGACTGCCATACAACTGGTTTGCTGTTGGTACATAGTGGCTTTGGTAATACATGTATACCTACACTACCGTATATAGAATAGTGCATCTTGATGCCTTTCCAAAAACTTCATGTGTTCAGAGTTTTGTGGTGGCTTATCATATGTCTAAACATTAAAACAATGTCAGGCTTCATTGGAAAGAGCTTCCCGAATTATGCCACAATGATTACCAGTTGCGATGATGTGCCCATTATTCATGGGACCTTATGTGAACATATAGACATCTATGTGTGGTTTTGATGTGCTTTCTGGTTATGTTGCAGATGGGAGACAATCAGGATTTTGTTCGGGCCTTGTTGGCTATGTACCAGGACCACGAATGCCTGTCACAGCAGGACAGTAAGTGTATTGCATCCACTACAAGCTTACACTACACAATAGACTTAATCATCACTGCCCCGGGGAACCAAGTTCTACCCGCGGAGAACTATTACAACTACAGCTGCTATAACATCATCCCCCGAGGTTCTGCAGCAGCGGTGGTCCCACTATTGACCACAAGCTGTGGGTGGCGTCATGACTGACATTTATCCCCTATAAATATTCCCCTTTTACTTGCCAGGGCCCGGGACACGGTCTGGACCAGGACCTCCGTGACATCCCCCAGTAGCAACCCGGTCCGGTACCGAGTACCCCGTCCCAGTGGGCTCGACAAAAGCCCGTGAGGATACTGTGATGCGTAGAGCTGTGCCACCTGAGGAGCGGTTGGCTGTAACTTTGAGGTTCCTGGCAACAGGTCGTTCGATGACAGACCTGAAATACTCTTCAGCTGTGTCGCGTCACTGCTGAGCCGCATCATACACAAGACATGTAAGGCCATTCTGAGGTGCCTGGTGCCATCCTTTTGCGGTTGCCAACCACCACCGCAGAATGGATGCACGTTGCCAGTCGTTTTGGTGATCGCTGGCAATTTCCAAACTGTGGTGGGTTACTGGATGGTAAGCACGTGAGGATCATGCAACCCCCCAACAGCGGGTCGTTTTTTTACAACTATAAAGGTTATTTTAGTGTGATCCTCATGGCCCTTGTGGATGCTCACTATGAGTTCCTCTATGTGGATGTTGGCATGAACGGCCGTGTCTCAGATGGGGATGTGTTTGGACACAGCTCCTTTGGGCAAGAGCTGAGGAGAGGTGCTTTAAACTTGCCCTCAAATGATGACACAACCGGTCATCTCAAGTTTGCATTTGTAGGGGGATGAAGCCTTTCCACTTCATGCTCACCTACTTTGGCCATATCCCCAGAGGACTGTTACTTTTGAGCAGCGCATTTTCAATTATCGGCTATTCCTGGCTTGCCGTGTGGTTGAAAATGCATATGGGATCATGGCCAATAGATTCCACTTGTGTCATATGCCTTTGAATATGAAACTGGAATCAATAGATATAGTAGTGCTGGCATGCTGTGTGCTGCATAACTTCCTGCGTCGTAGGGATACTGCATCATACATGCCGGCAAGTTATGTGGATTCAGTGGACTCCACAACAGGGGAAGTCAGTCCCGGAGCGTGGTGTGCAACTGACCCAGGTCTGGCGCCACTCCAGCCGCTGAGCCAGGGTCGGTGTCCACAGGATGCCAGGAGCAGCAGGGACAGCTACTGCTCCTACTTCAATGGCCCTGGGGCAGTGGCCTGGCAGCAACAACAGGTGTAGGGTGGCTGGGGTTGTCAGGCGGCACCACCAGGAGGAGGGTGTAATCACCAGTCTGGCTGCACTAGGAGGAGTGGTTTTTTTTGTATTTTAGGTTGGACTTTAATTGTAATTTATTTATATAATTAACCTTTATTCTTTTACTCATGCCCATTGTTTGAGCTCACATTTGTCTTATTTGTGTGATGTAAACACTTGTGTTCTTGTTCGTTGTTTTTATTTTGTGTTTTGTACACAGATCTAAAAAAAAATTTTAGTCAGAACTACCTGTGTCTGTCTTTACTTTTAACTACAGGGCAGTTGCACATAGGATTATGCTGCGCACAGAGGTATGTGAGACTACAATGGTCATTATGGGTCCCTGCAGCATTGTCTGCTAATGTTCAGTACACAGGGTCAGGCCTTTGGTCCACACTGTATGCTCAGACTGGGTCTCCATGTCGATATTATATGGATTTACACATGGGCATGTGTCCACACACATGAACATTTGTATTGTGTTTGTGGAGGATGGAGGTAGTCATCAGTAAGCACACACACACACACACACACATATCTGAACACAATCCAGCCACATATGTCCAGAGTGTTTTGAGCTTACCTACGTAAACAACAGATGCACACATTGCCATCCATAGTGTAATCCACAGAGCAACACATGAGACGTCCTGTGTGGCACTTTGGTGACGTCAAAGTGCCTTTTGGAAGCTGAAACACATTACACGAGCATGCAGTAGAGAGATAGTAGAAAGGTCAAATGCGTCATGTAGTGGGCAGACGTCCTGACTTTGCTGACCAATGGTAACGCAGTGGTGTTGGCCAATCGGAGTGGTAGGGGCGCGGTGAAAAACACTCGGGCACGCCTGTTTCCTCGCGCACTCACACTCTATGCCCACATCACTGATGAGGTGGTGGCGTGTGACGCGGCGATGTGGAAGAGGGAAATTGCTTCCGGTCTGCAATTTCCGGAATGCAGGATCGTCGGAGATCGCCTGCCAAATCGCTACATGTGACATCTCCACAGCGAAGTGAAAAAAAGTGGCTGCAACGTGCGCGCTCACGTAAAATCGCCAGTGATATGGAAGCCATATTGCTGCGTGTGACAGTACCTTAAGAGTGTATGTAAAAATATGGAAAATCTATAATGGATGGTGTTTCACGCAAGAAACCGATAAAGGTCTATAGCCTCAGTGTTACAATTCCTTTAGGCTGGTCTCGATAAGGGGCTGACATTTAACACACTCAAGAGACTGGTTTCAGTCATCAATGTACACCTAGGAGGCACATTTTCCAGAACGGCTAATAACTGGGGTTTTTAAGACGATTAGGAACCTAAGACCAATGTTGATACCTTCTATTTTCCTCATGTGATCTCACCTTGGTCCTGAATTAACTTAAAAGTTTCCCTTTGAACAAGCATCAATCAAACATGTATTGGCAAAGCCTTGTTCTTATTGGCAATAACAGCTGCCAAACAAATAGGAGAGTTTCAGACATTATCTTCCAGATAACCATATCTACTAGAGATGAGCGAGTATGCTTGTCACTACTCGGTACTCGCACGAATATCACGGTATCCGGGCTACTCGCCGAGTACCGAGTAATCTCGCGATACTCTTGCTATGCTCGGGGTCCACCTCCTTGCATGTTGGCGCTCTTTTCAGAGCCAGCCCGCATGCAGGGATTGGCTGACAGACACTGTAATGCCACAGCCATGTTGGTTGTGGCATTACAGTGATTGGCTGGCCGCACAGCGTGATCAGGTCTTTATAAGACCTGACCGTGCTGTGCTCGTCACTCTGCGCCATTAGACAGTCAGTGTAGGGAGAGCTGCTGCTGATTGAGGGACAGATTTGTGGCCTTTCAGCTAGTGTAGGCACAGTGTGATTCTTATACAGTTTTTGCATTGGTTTTTCATGTTTTTGGTGGGGATTGGTCGCAGTTCACACTGCTGCTTCTAATGTGTGCAGACTCATATTTTTTGCCTTAGTGTAGGCACAGTGCTGCCAGTCTATTTAACACAACAGTCCTTCTGAGGACTAATAGAGCAGTATACAGGGAGGCAGGGTATCTACCAAACTTCGCTGTGCCAGTAAACCAGCCTGCATCGCATCTGGGGCTGGTTTCCAGACACATCCATCCCAAAAACCGTGTTTTAGGGATTTATTTAGCTCACTATAGGCAGGAGTAGGTTTTAGCTCAAATTAGGGTACACCAAAAGCCTTGTGCTAAAAACCAACTCTTGTCTGCACTAATTTAGCATCTAATTGCTGCTACCGTAGGTTGCAGCGTTCATTAGGGTACACCAAAAGCCTCGTGCTAAAAACCTACTCTTGTCTGCACTAAATGTGCATCTAAGTGCTGTTACTTTAGCTTGCAGTGTTAATTAGGGCACACCAAAAGCCTCGTGCTACAAACCTACTCTTGTCTGCACTAAATGTGCATCTAAGTGCTGTTACTTTAGGTTGCAGCGTTAATTAGGGTACACCAAAAGCCTCGCGCTAAAAACCTACTCTTGTCTGCACTAAATGTGCATTTAAGTGCTGTTACTTTAGGTTGCAGCGTTAATTAGGGCACACCAAAAGCCTCGTGCTAAAAACCTACTCTTGTCTGCACTAAATGTGCATCTAAGTGCTGTTACTTTAGGTTGCAGCGTTAATTAGGGTACACCAAAAGCCTCGTGCTAAAAACCTACTCTTGTCTGCACTAATTTTGCATCTAAGTGCTGCTCCCTTAGGTTGCAACGTAAATTAGGGTACACCAAAAGCCTCGTGCTAAAAACGTACTCTTGTCTGCACTAAATGTGCATCTAAGTGCTGTTACTTTAGGTTGCAGAGTTAATTAGGGTACACCAAAAGCCTCGCGCTAAAAACCTACTCTTGTCTGCACTAAATGTGCATCTAAGTGCTGCTCCTCTAGGTTGCAGCGTAAATTAGGGTACACCAAAAGCCTCGTGCTAAAAACCTACTCTTGTCTGCACTAATTTTGCATCTAAGTGCTGCTCCCTTAGGTTGCAACGTAAATTAGGGTACACCAAAAGCCTCGTGCTAAAAACCTACTCTTGTCTGCACTAAATGTGCATCTAAGTGCTGTTACTTTAGGTTGCAGAGTTAATTAGGGTACACCAAAAGCCTCGCGCTAAAAACCTACTCTTGTCTGCACTAAATGTGCATCTAAGTGCTGCTCCTCTAGGTTGCAGCGTAAATTAGGGTACACCAAAAGCCTAGTGCTAAAAACCTACTCTTGTCTGCAGTAATTTTGCATCTAAGTGCTGCTACTGTCTGTTGCAGCGTAAATTAGGATACGCCAAAAGACACACTATTGTAGTCAGCATTTGTGTCTGACTAGTCCACCTGCAGGGCCTTAATTTCAAAACTTAGGGTTGTGCTAAAAACCTACTCTTGTCTGCACTAAATGTGCATCGAAGTGCTGTTACTTTAGGTTGCAGTGTTAATTAGGATACACCAAAAGCCTCGTGCTAAAAACCTACTCATGTCTGCACTAAATGTGCATCTAAGTGCTGTTACTTTAGGTTGCAGCGTTAATTAGGGTACACCAAAAGACACGCTATTGTAGTCAGCGTTTGTGTCTGACTTGTCCACCTGCAGGGCCTTCATTTCAAAACTTAGGGTCGTGCTAAAAACCTACTCTTGTCTGCATTCATTTAAAATTTCTGTGCGGCAGCAGTGGCTTGTAGCTCCAAGTAGTGTACGCCAAAACACGGTATATGCGTCAGCGTTTGTGTCTGACTGTTCAAACTGCCGGGATTAAAACACTCTAATCTGTAATCTCACTGTCCAGCTACAAACCAACTCTTGTCTGCATTCATTTACCATTTTTGTGTGGCAGGAGGGGGTTGTAGCTTCAATTTGTATCCGCCAAAACACTCAGTATAATTGTGTCAGCGTTCGTGTCTGACCAGTATAGCTGCTGTAATTTAATCTTCAATCTCAGTATCCAGCTCAAAAACAACTGGTAAGCATTTAACAGCAATTAAAACACACTCTGACAAAACGCTAATGGCAGGGCAGGACTTCCAAGGTATAGAGGGACAAGTCCTGCCACGTGTCCAGTTTGGATACCCAATAATTAGAAGCCACAGAGGAATCTAGGAGAACTATCGTACGATCGGCAAGGTACTCCTTCAGCATCTTTACAAACTTTGCAGTCCTTGTGACAGTACCCTGCACCTGAGGGCCTGTGCTATGGGAGGGGCTATGAAAACTCTCCCAGATCTTTGAGAGTTTTCCCCTACCTCTGCTGGATTTGATTTGTGCCTCTCTCGGCCGGACACCTTGGTTGTCCACCGAACCGCAACCTGTGCCGCAAGCGTTTTCAGAAGGGAATTTTTTGACTAATTCTGCAACTAGGGCCTTCTGGTACTGCAGCATTTTTGTAGACCTCTCCGCCTCGGGAATTATTATCATCATTATTTATTCATTTATATAGCGCTATTAATTCCATAGCACTTTGCATACATGAGTAATGCTGTCTCTCTTGGAGCTCACAATCTAAACATCCTACCAGTATATCTTTACAGTGTAGGAGGAAACTGGAGTACCCGGAGGAAACCCACGCAAACATGGGGAGAACATACAAACTCCTTGCAGATGTTGTCCTTTGTGGGAATTGAACCCAGGACCTCAAGCCAAAGTGCTACAAAGGCTGCAGTGCTAACCACTTGAGCCACCGTATAAGAGAAATAAAGTTCTTCTTGTAGTGTTGATCTAAAAGTTTCACCAACCAGTAATGAGTGTCCGCCAAGATGTTGATAACGCGAGGGTCACAAGACAGGCAGCATCACATAAAGTCAGCCATGTGCGCCAGACTGTTAACAGGCAAGACTTCAGGTCCTCAACAACAGGATGATTGACCATGCTGTCTTCATCCTCCTCCTCCTCTCCCCTGTCCTCTGGCCATCCGATGGTAAGATGGTTGTGCATGTATTACCATCAATTCTGCATGAAAGTATCTCCATTTCTTTATCCTCCTCCTCGTAATAGCCCTCCAGTGCACGTTGGGATGAGATGAGGCTGAGCTGTATGTAATCACCCCGTACGGTTTATTGCTCCAACTCATCGTGCTCCGCCTGCAATGCATTGTTTTTTATTTTGAGCAGACAGCATTTTAGAAGACAGAGAAGCGGGATGGTGACGCTAATTATGGCATCATCGCCCGTCACCATCTCGGTGAAGTTCTCAAAGTTTTAGCGGACGGTAGATATGTCGGACATCCATGTCCACTCATGTGGTCTTATGTGTGGAGTTTGAACCATATACCGACGGCCTAGTTGATGCTGGTACTCAACAACTGCCCTCTTCTGCTCACAAATCCTGACCAACATGTGCAGTGTGGAATTCCAATGCGTGGGGACATCACAGACCAGTCTGTGATATGGAATCTGCAAACGCTGCTGAAAGCTTGCAAGGGCAGCTGAAGCAGTAGGTGACTTTCTAAAATGGGCACACAGGCGGCGTACTTTTACGAGAAGATCAGACAGCTCCGGGTAGTATTTAAGAAACCGCTGAACCACGAGGTTGACCACATGGTTGACCACTCCCTTCTTCTCCAGATCCTGGAATCCCTCGGCATCACCCACCTTGCCCTCTCTTGGATCTCCTCATACCTAGTGGACCGGACCTTTAGCGTCTCCCACTCCCACACCTCCTCCTCACCCTACCCCCTTTCTGTCGGAGTCCCCCAAGGTTCGGTCCTGGGACCCCTACTTTTCTCCATATACACTCTCGGCCTAGGGAAACTCATTGAGTCCCACGGCCTCCAGTACCACCTCTATGCCGACGACACCCAAATCTACCTGACCGGCCCTGACATCACCTCCCTTCTCTCCAAACTCCTACAGTGCCTTTCCGCCATCCCATCCTTCTTCTCTGCTCGCTTCCTTAAACTCAACATAGACAAAACTGAATTCATAGTCTTCCCCCCAAGAAATTCCCCCCCACTTCCCAACCTATCCATATGCGTCAACGACTGCGCCCTCTCCCCAGTCCCCCAAGCCAAGTGCCTTCGGAGTAATCCTTGACTCCTCCCTATCCTTCAAGCCCCACATCGAGGCCCTCACCACATCCCTCCAGCTCCAGCCAACATCTCACGGATCCGGTCCTTCCTCACCCACGACACCGCTAAAACACTCATTCATGCTCTTATCATCTCCCGCCTTGACTACTGCAACCTCCTTCTCAATGGCCTCACGGCTAACTCCCTCACACCTCTCCAGTCTATCCTCAATTCCGCTGCCCGACTAATCTACCTGTCCTCCCGCTATTCCCCTGTCTCCCTCCTCTCCCAAGCCCTTCACTGGCTCCCCACCTCCAAGAGATCCCAATTCAAAACACTAACCATGGCGTACAAAGCCATACACAACCTGGCCCCACCATACATCTCCGACCTGGTCTCCCGATACCTACCCTCACGCAACCTCTGCTCCTCCCAAGAACTCCTCCTCTGCTTCCCCCTCATCACCTCTTCGCACAACCGAGTCCAGGACTTCTCCCGGGCATCTGCCTTACTCTGGAACTCCCTACCCGAACACGTCAGAGACTCTCCTACCCTGACAAGCTTCAAGTGTCACCTGAAGACTCACCTATTCCGTCAAGCCTACAACCTGCCATGAGACCCAGGCGACCGCCCCATACCTGACATTCCCCCATCCTACTGTATCCCAACCTGCCCCTCGTAGACTGTGAGCCCTCGTGGACAGGGTCCCTGCCCCTCCTGTATCTGTACGTCCTGATCGCCTAGATTTAGTGTACTTGTTCTTGTCTCCCATATCCTCATGTAAAGAGCCATGAAACCTAATGGCCTATATAAATAAATAATAATAATAATAATAATAAATTGGGCAACGCATGGAACATGTGTCAGCTCGCCTCGCCTCAGAGCCACCACCAGGTTCCGGGCATTGTCACACACGACCATGCCTAGCTGTAGGTTCAGCCGTGTGAGCCAGTGATCCTGCCTGCTGTTTCAGTGCTTTCCACAACTCTTCAGGATTGTGGGGTTTGTCACCTACGCATATTAGCTTCAGCACAGCCTGTTGCCGCTTAGCCAAGGCAGTACTGCAGTGCTTCGAGCTTTGGACTGGTGTAGAGGGTGAAGTGAAGGAGGAGGAGGGTGAGGATCATGAAGTTCCGGAGCTGTACACTGTGGGTGAAACCCTGACTGAGTTAGGGCCTGCAATCCTTGGTATCGGAAGGACGTGTTCCGTCCCAAGCTCAGACTGGGTCCCGGCTTCCAGAATATTAACCCAGTGTGCCGTCGGAGAGATGTACCGGCAAGCACTTGTCCACGTGTCCATGGTTACGTGGACTTTGCCTGAAACTGCGTTGTTAAGGGCACGTATGATGTTTTGTGACACGTGCTTATGTAATGCGGGGACGGCACACCAGGAGAAATAGTGTCGGCTAGGGACCGAGTATCGTGGGACAGCCCCCGCCATCAGGTTGCGGAATGCTTCCGTCTCCACCAGCCTAAAAGGCAACATTTCCAGCGCAAGCAGTCGTGAAATGTGTGCATTTAGAACTGTGGCATGTGAGGCGTTGGCAGCATATTTGCGCCTGCGTTCCAAAGATTGGGGTATGGATAACTGAACGCTGCGCTGGGACAAGGACGTGGCTGATGATGGTGCTACTTCTGCTTGTGCAAGTACAGGTGAAGGACAGGAGGCATCTTCACCAGCAGTATGGACAGGTGATTGGCTTGCATGCACAACAGTGGAAGACGCAGCGGTGTCACCCGCAGACACTGCTCCTGTACTCTGCTGTACATCCCACAAAGTCGGGTGCTTTGCTGCCATGTGCCTAATCATGCTGGTGGTGGTCAGGCTGCTAGTTTTGCTACCCCTTCTGATGCTGGCAAGGCAGGTGTTGCAAATGGCCTTTTTCAAATTTTCTGCAGACATCTTAAAAAACAGCCAGACTCGGGAAGACCTAGCAGTTGTACTGGCAACATCACTCGTGTTGTTGTTTCGGGGAACGGTTGCCTGCCTTCTGCCTGCGGACACCACCCTGCTTCTTCCGGCCTGTTGTGATGCTACACCTAACTCTCCCTGTGCACTGCTGTCAGTTACTGGATCATCCACCACGTCGTCTTCCACTTCCGCACCCTGGTCCTCCTCCTGACCTTGTGGCAATTGTTTCTCATCATCGTCCACCTCTTGATGAGACACGTTTCCACCGCTGCCTTCGTGAGACCGTGGCTGCTCAAATATTTGGGCATCGGTACATACGATCTCCCATGACCACTTCAACTGGAGCTGGCGAGAGGTCAGAATCTATGAATGGATAAGTGAACAGCTCTTCAGAGTGTCCAAGTGTGGGATCAGTTATGTTCGGGTCCGGGCACTCGGCATGGTGGAGGAAGGAGGATCAGGGTGTGGAATGTGTGGTCCAGTCTCACGGCTACTCACACTTGACCGTGTGGAAGACAGGCTGCTTGTGGTGGTGCAAAACTGACTGGAAGCATTATCCGCTATCCAACTAACAACCTGTTTACACTGGTCTTGGATTAATAGTGGTGTACTGCTGCGGTCCCCTACAAATTGGACAAGAAAGGTCGAGCGAGATAATGTTGGCGTTTGTCATGGCGCAATTCGAGCTTGCACATGGCCTCAGCCTCTGCATGCACCACCATCACGTCCAGTACCTTGCCCTTACCACCGACCTTTCACATTTTAAATGGTGTGCTGCCTGTATACAGCTAAATGAAGGTGTCCAAAAGATGGTTTTTAGCTGGACACTGAGATGACAGATTAGAGATTACATTACAGCAGGTATACCGGTCAGTCACAAACGCTGAGATGGGTATACTGAGTGTTTTGGCGTATACAAATTGGAGCTACAACCCCCTCCTGCCTCAAAAAAGGGTAAATGAAGGCGGACAGGCTGACTCTGATCAAGATGAACAAGGGGTGGATTGGGCCCGACTTCACCACACAACCACCAAATGATAATATAATTTAAATTTTGTGTCGGTAAATTGCCATGCACCTTCGCACACCCACTCATGGGTACACACTTCATGACTTTGGTTACTTGCTGTTCTGCTCCTACTTCTCCTCATCCGCCACCATCATATGATCAGTGCGACTGTGGTTCATGATGCCACGAAAACATAATGTTTCGGTCCATGCTTACAGAATGGGCATTACAAGTACAGTAGACCCGCTTCTTTGTAATGGGAACAATATTTAGAGGCTCTCCTCCATGTTTATTTCAAGGGGCATTGAAGGGCCTCACAATTTTTGGCTTTCCTGCCTAGGGCAAGACACACTTGCTTACAATGGGCACATTTTTTAAAAAGGCCCTCGTGCACGCCTCTATCCAGGGGCATATTGGTGTCTCCCAATTTTTGGCTTCCCTGCCTAGGGCAATAGTAAAAAAGACCCACTTGCTTCCAATGGCCACATTTTTTAAAAAAGGCCCTCATGCACGCCTCTATCCAGGGGCATATTGGTGTCTCCAATTTCTGGCTTCCCTGCCTAGGGCAATAGTAAAAAAGACACACTTGTTTACAATGGGCACATTGTTTGAAAAGGCCCTCATGCACGCCTCTATGCAGTGGCATCTTGGTGCCTCCAAACCTTTGGCTTCCCTGCCTAGGGCAATACTACAGCAGATACACTTGCTTACAATGGCCACATTTTTTAAAAAGGCCCTCATGCACGCCTCTATCCAGGGGCATATTGGTGTCTCCAATTTTTGTCTTCCCTGCCTAGGGCAATAGTAAAAAAGACACACTTGCTTCCAATGGCCACATTTTTTTAAAAGGCCCTCATGCACGTCTCTATGCAGGGGCATAGTGGTGTCTCCCAATTTTTGGCTTCCCTGCATAGGGCAATAGTAAAAAAGACACACTTGCTTACAATGGGCACTTTTTTTAAAAGGCCCTCATGCACGCCTCTATCCAGGGGCAAATTTGTGTCTCCAATTTCTGGCTTCCCTGCCTAGGGCAATACTAAATAAGACACACTTGCTTACAATGGGCACATTATTTAAAGAGGCCTTCATTTACGTCTCTTCCCAGGGGCATGGGAGTGCCACATGATTTAAAAAAGAAAAAAAATCTTTTAAATAATCCAAAAAACTAACATACATCAACTCTGTCTCACAAGTGGGTATGAGCCCTTAATATTTTTTCCAAGAAAATCCGTTTTGCTTTCATTTTGTAACGTTTTCTTGACAGTCCGTAAAAGTGGCGTAATAGTCTGACAACATTGTTGACATCAGTGACCTTGTGGTCTGAAATGCTTCCAGGGGTCTTCCCCATGCTGTTCCCATGTCATTTCAGCACTGTTCTGATACTTTTATGACATTTTTAGGGTTTTTCCATTCTTCCGGGGGTCATGTCAGAAAAATACTGGGGTCACCCATAGGATAACATTGGGCTCGGTGCTCAGGCCGAGTACACGAGTATCTTGGATGCTCAGCCCGAGCGTCCAACACCCGAGCATTTTAGTACTCGCTCATCACTAATATCTACTAATATATAAATATAAGTAGCACAATATAGTGATTAAATATGAAAAAAGAAAATTGCAGCTAAGCTAAAAGGAGTAAAAGAAGACACTTAGCTTTATAAATGCGCATTAATAAACCACCCAGTCACCAAGTTGAAGTGTGTCTTGTCAACTGGGTCCCTGGGTCCCTTCCTACCTATTTTCTGGCACAATTTGGATACATTTTATAGGCTGTCTGATACCTGCGAGCAATGGAGAATGTAGGCCTATAGGAGCAAGGAAAGGTGTTACTTATTAGCAATCTTTGCCTGGTAGGAGTCAAAATTAACCTCTTCAAGAATAGACATCCGCCTGACATCAGAAAGCAATAACATGTTTGGACACCGGATAACTAGGTGGGAAATGGTACATACATAGGGGGTGAACCCATACTCATACATTTATAGATGCAGTGCTATTTCTACCAGTGTTAGTGCACTTGGATGGATCAGCACCAAACTGTAATGCTTTTTTGATGTATTCTGTCTGCTGAAAATATCTGATTCCAGCATCAATGTAACTGTCATATACATTTATAGATGCAGTACTATTTCTACCAGTGTTAGTGCACTTAAACACAAATCTAATATATAAAGCTGAATGTGTGTATGTGTGTGTGTGTGTATATTGGGATTGGCATCTACACCGTCGCAACTACAGCCACAAAATTTTGCACAGTCACTAGGGATGAGCGAGTCTACTCGCTAGGACTCGTTACTCGGCGATTCTTAAGGGACTCGCTGGACTCGGTAATCGGCGAGTCTTTTAGCGAATACTCGCTCAGTAACGAGTCCAATGCAAGTCAATGGCAATCTTAGTTTTGTCAGAGTTTACTTTATCTCACTCGCTAGACTCGCTAGACTCGCTCTATCACATCGCTATATAGCTTGAATCTCCCCAAACAGCAGCGAGTCTGAGCGAGTCTACGAGTCCGAATCCTAGCGAGTCTGCGATTCCGAGTCCTGTATTCTCTATTCGGGACTCGCGAATCCAGAATCTTTTATGTTACTAGTCAGCATTGCGTGTTAGGTCAGAAAACTTGTGAAGAAGGACAAGCATCTTAGCCAATCATAGTCAGTAATGCCATAGCAGCTTTGGTTGTGTCAGGACTATGATTGGCTGCTGTCCATCGTGATGCCTATGTCATCTATGACAGGCAAGGCAGTATATAAGGCTTGCCCCGCCATTTTGGGCACATTCCTGAGAAGAGCTGACCTAGTGCAGGGAGACTTGGAGCAGATCTAGGGACAGTTAGGCAGTGTAGGAGTCACATATAACCCAAAAGTTCTTTTCAGAACTAACAGGACGGAGTGTAGGAGTCAAGATTCCTCACACATAACCCAAAAGTTCTTTTCAGAACTACCAGGACGGAGGATTGCTGTACAGGACTGTAAGGAAGGGGAGATAGGAGCAGCCTTACAGTGAATCCAGCACCATCCTCAGAGCTTAGTTCACCCAGCTTTCCGCAGAGCTGTAATCCTAAGCTTTTTCTTATTTTTGGCACTAGTCTACCAAATAATTTTGGTGCCATTTTTCCACAAAAAATTTCCTGTGCCAGTGCGTTGCTGTACGGTGTCCTGCCTGCAGCTCGCACGGTACTTGTAAACTTGCACGCAGCCAGCACCGCAGCCTAATAGTGCCTGGTTCTGCGTACTAAACAATTTTTTCCTGTGCGTGCTGCAGGTGCGTGCTGCGATTTTTGTATAGTCGGGTTTTCTGTCCTGGCGTCTGCTGCTCGCGTCGCACGGTACTTGTAAACTTGCACGCAGCCAGCACCGCAGCCTAACAGTGCCTGGTTCTGCGTACTAAAAATTTTTTCCTGTGCCAGTGCGTTGCTGTACGGTGTCCTGCCTGCAGCTCGCACGGTACTTGTAAACTTGCACGCAGCCAGCACCGCAGCCTAACAGTGCCTGGTTCTGCGTACTAAACAATTTTTTCCTGTGCCAGTGCGTTGCTGTACGGTGTCCTGCCTGCAGCTCGCACGGTACTTGTAACATTTTACGCAGCCAGCACCGCAGCCTAATAGTGCCTGGTTCTGCATACTAAACAATTTTTTCCTGTGCCAGTGCGTTGCTGTACGGTGTCCTGCCTGCAGCTCGCACGGTACATGTAAACTTGCACGCAGCCAGCACCGCAGCCTAACAGTGCCTGGTTCTGCGTACTAAATAATTTTTTCCTGTGCCAGTGCGTTGCTGTACAGTGCCCTGCCTGCAGCTCGCACGGTACCTTCCATCTGTCTTAAAATATCTTAGCCTCTAGTGTGTACCTTTCACGAAATAGTACCTGCTACTTGTTTTACAAGCCCCCAGAAAGCCACCAGAAATTATAAAATGTCACACAAAAAACCAAATCCCAAAAAAAGTCTTGCTAAGGGACAGGGACGAAGTACATGCATTGGTAGTCGTGGCCAACTATCCACCAGTTCGGGCAGACAGACGAGGATTGATCGATCGTTCCTCCTGTCTAACTTTCCCCGTCAGGAAAGTAAACGAGTATTGAGGCCGGAAGACGAACAGCATCTAACGTCTTGGCTGGCAGACAAGACCTCAACAACAGGTTCTTGCAGCACTCAAGGTTCCTTGAGCACTGTGTCTACTGTTGGTACATACCATGCTGGGTCATCTAATCCACAACCTCTTCACAGTTCCTCAGACCAACAGCAGCCCCATGAAAATGTTGACACAGACATGGGTCACTCAGATGACTTATTTGGTACATATAATCCTTTACATGAATCCGGTTTGCCAGACTCCGTAGTAGATGAGATACTTGATGAAGAATTGTCCAATCATGGACAAGTTTTAGAGACACCCCGGCCACATGAACGTGTCTTTCAGCAAAGTCTTAGACCGTCTCAGGAGTTGGAGGATGATGATGATGAGACAGTGACACACTTGTCATCTGGGGAGCAAAATCTATCTTGTTATCGGGAAGATTTAGAAGAGGAAGGGGTTGATGATGAGACAACTGATCCCACGTGGAATGTTGCGATGCAGAGCCAGCAGAGCAGCACGGAGGAAGAAAGTGTGTATGTCCCACCAACAAAGGCACCAAGGCCTACTCTTCCCACCAGAACTGAAAGAGTCACCACTGTTGCCCAAAATGTGTCCACTGTGGCTCAAAATTTGTCAACTGTTGGACAAAATGTGTCAAATGTGGGCCTCAGTAATCCCTCAGGGAGTACAGTCAAGCCTAGAGGTCGGTCAGCCACTGTGTGGAAATTTTTTAAAGATGGGCCTTCTCAAGAAAATGTGGTCATCTGTACCATCTGCCATGCAAGGCTAAGCAGAGGCCACGGGAAAGGAAACCAGAGCACCAGCAGTATGCGGAAGCACATGGCTGGTCAGCACCCTATTCAGTGGTCAAAAGTGCAGCCTTCCACAACAGTGTCATCTGACCCAAAGACTGCGACGGTAACTGAGATACGTCCGTCACAATCAAGTGTTGCTGAAGCTGGTCCAGCTCATATGTACTCATCACAAGCAGCGGTTGCAGAGAGACTGAACACGAGTGCAGACAGTTCTCGGTCAGCAACATCCTTACAGTTATCAGTGACACAGCTGTACGAAAGGAAGCAGAAATACCACTCTTCCCACCCATTAGCCAAAAAAATAAATGCCCAGATAGCTAAGTTGTTAGCAGTCGAGATGTTGCCGTTTAGGCTTGTGGGTACAGACTCTTTCCGTGAGCTTTTGGCTGTGGCAGTACCACGCTACTCGGTTCCAAGCCGCCACTACTTTTCACGTTGTGCCGTCCCCGCGTTACATGAGCATGTCATTAACAACCTCAAGCGTGCCCTCACCAACGCTGTAACCGGGAAAGTACACCTTACTACGGACACGTGGACAAGCAGTTCAGGACAGGGCCGGTACATCTCGCTCACCGCGCATTGGATCAACGTTGTGGAGAGTGTGCCAAACGATGTTAGTGTTACATCAAACATCCTACCCACGCCACGGATAGCTGGCACAACCTCATTCAGGGTCTCTGCATCATCCTATATGTCCACTACCCCATCTTCCGCTTCCTCGACCAATCCTGAATTGCCCTCAACATCACGGCCAAGTTGGGAGGTTTGCTGCAGTGCTTCAGCAAGACGCCAACAGGCTCTGCTGAAGCTGATCTGTTTAGGTCACACACCGCACACGGCAGTAGAGCTGTTGAAAGGTCTGAAGCAACAGACAGATGAGTGGCTATCCCCACTCCAACTCCAGACCGGTCTCATGGTGAGCGACAATGGTCGTAACCTAGTGGCTGCACTAAAGCTCGGAAACCTTGTGCACGTGCCTTGCATGGCTCACGTGCTGAATCTAGTAGTGCAGAAATTCCTGCGTACATACCCAGAGCTATGTGACCTACTGGAGAAGGTGCGTCGAGTTTGTGCACATTTTCGTCATTCGTCAACAGCGGTTGGAAAACTTTCATTGCTTCAAAAGCAATTGAATTTGCCCAACCACAGACTAATTTGTGACATGCCGACACGATGGAACTCTACATTCCATATGTTATCGAGGATCAATGAGTAGCAGAGGGCAATATCCGAGTATCAGTTGCAACATGCCCGTCAGACCGGCAGTCAGCCACGACATATTAGTACAATGGAGTGGGTGTGGATCGCTGACACATCTGAGGTTCTTGATAATTTTGACTACTGCACAAAACTGGTGAGCGGTGATCAGTCCATCATCAGTGTCACTATACCCATGCTGTGTCTGCTGAAAGAATCCCTCATTAATCAGAAAAATGAAGCATTGAGAGCCCAGCAGATGGCTATGGAGCCAGATTTAAACAGCGCAGTACCTAGCCAGCAAAGCCAGTATGACCAGGCAACAATGGCTCCTGAGGAGGAACAGGAGCAAGACGATGAAGAGGATTTATTTTTTGTTGGTGCCGATGTCAACCCAGATGGTACTCACAACCCCAGCTTTGTGTCTGTCCACCATGGGTGGCCTGGAGAGGAGGAGGCGGAGACAGACTTTGCGGATACAATGGGTATTGAACATCGTTCTGAGGACACTGAAGACATGACTCTATGCAGCTTAGGACACATGGCTGACTTCATGTTGACTTGTCTGCTAGAAGACCCACGAGTGATTAACATATTGCACAACGACCTCTACTGGTTGGCCACCTTTCTGGACCCACGTTATAAAGATAAATTCACCTCGCTGCTGTTTCAGTCACCACGTGGCTTGACAATTGACTATTTCAAGAGGGTTCTTGTGGATAATATGCTTCGAATATCACCGTCAGACAACACTCTGCCCATAGTTAGCAACTCTGTGCAACAGCAGCCTTTGGTCGGGGCACAATCATCCACGCTGTCCAGAAGAGATGCTGGAAAGATGTCCGCAAAGTGGGCTATGTTCAATAAGCCATCGAACCTGCAGCGCCATGTTGCTCCAGTAACCATCTCGCGGAGACAGAAACTTACCAACATGGTACAAGAATACTTAAGTGACAGTACCTGCTTCCTGACTGATGCCGCAGTCCCGTTTAATTACTGGGTCTCCAAGCTCCACACTTGGACAGAGCTCTCGTTGTATGCCTTGGAGGTGCTGGCATGCCCTGCAGCTAGTGTGACATCAGAGCGGGTTTTCAGTGCCGCTGGGGGTATCATAACTGATACCAGGACACGTCTTACTCCAGAGAATGCAGACAGGCTTACTCTAATTAAGTTTAATAGGAACTGGATTTCACAAGACTTCTTGAGCCCTGAAGACGACAGTACTCAGAGCTGAAGTGCCACGTTCAACATCAATATGATATAATTAATCATTGTATTATATTGTGTCTTTTTGGTACAAGCAGTATGTACAAGACCAGTAACGATTTGCGTAACCATGTTCCTGCAACCTGGTAATGAGGCTGCTTCATCTTAAACCAACACTACACCTTAACTTCGGTTTCATTAACCATCACAACACCTTTTCACAAGGAATCAACCTTTATTTTCTGTTAGCAAACATTTAAAAGCCCCTTGGGCTAATTTTTTGAGCCACCCTGGCTAACAAGCTGATCATGGCCCTTAGGCCTGCATTTATACCCAAAATGCAAAACAGCCCCTTGGGCTAATTTTTTGAGCCACCATGGCTAACAAGCTGATCATGGCCCTTAGGCCTGCATTTATACCCAAAATGCAAAACAGCCCCTTGGGCTAATTTTTTGAGCCACCATGGCTAACAAGCTGATCATGGCCCTTAGGCCTGCATTTATACCCAAAATGCAAAACAGCCCCTTGGGCTAATTTTTTGAGCCACCATGGCTAACAAGCTGATCATGGCCCTTAGGCCTGCATTTATACCCAAAATGCAAAACAGCCCCTTGGGCTAATTTTTTGAGCCACCATGGCTAACAAGCTGATCATGGCCCTTAGGCCTGCATTTATACCCAAAATGCAAAACAGCCCCTTGGGCTAATTTTTGGAGACACCCAGCCTAAGAGGCTTATCATGGCCCTTAGGCCTGCATTTACACTCAAAATGCCAAACAGCCCCTTGGGCTAATTTTTGGAGCCACCATGGCTAACAAGCTGATCATGGCCCTTAGGCCTGCATTTATACCCAAAATGCAAAACAGCCCCTTGGGCTAATTTTTGGAGCCACCATGGCTAACAAGCTGATCATGGCCCTTAGGCCTGCATTTATACCCAAAATGCCAAACAGCCCCTTGGGCTAATTGTTTGAGGCAACAAGCCTATGCCTGCATCGAAGACGTTGCTTGTACTATGATCCTGCTGTAGCCTGGCGAAGGGTCCCACTCTACGCTACGGAGATAACGCATAGACGTTGTGTGTTGCAAGTAGACGTCCCAGCCTCTCGCATCTGTGTTCCTAGTGTTGTTAACATACCGAGTCATTAAGTAACCCCCCCAAACACAGGTACTATTTCTTTGTTAGCAACATTGCTATGTGCAGTAATGATTTTACACGTACTAACCAAGGTGCCCTCATGCGTCATGCAGCCCGTAAAGTACTTGCTAATGATGATGACTTTAAGGCCACCCACAAAACAACCTGCACATCCATTCCCTGAAAAAAGACAGACACAAAGCATTTTTTTTTTAAATCTGTATTATTATGCCTTAATGGCAAAGATGTCAGATTTTTTTTTTTTTTTTTTTTTTTAAGCTTTCGAAAAGCAACCGAAAAAAACAGAAATAAAGATGTAAAAAGTGCAAACATGCACTATTTACATTAACAAACTAAAAAAAAAAAGTTGAACCTACAGCTGGTGGTAGGTGGGACGATTGTGTGGGGTAGCCTCTACACCACCACCATCACCCTGGTCATGGAGGAGGTCCAGGGCCCCATGGATAGCCTCCCCCACTGCTTCTAACCCTGTAGGTTGGGTCACCTGGGCAGGTCTCTCAAAATGGCCTTGGGTTGGGAGGTGCATGTGGGTTGGCCAGAAAGGTTGGTACGGCCTCTGGGTTGCCACATAGCTGTCCCGCCGTGGTGTCTGCCTGTCCAGAATGTTTGCACCAGATTGCTGCCACCCCTCCAAATATGAAAAGACCTGGCCAGGGTGGTTTGGAGGCCGACATGCATCGATGACAATATGTATGGCTGACCATGCCCGCAGTCGTCTCTCGAATGGAATGTCATCCAAGAACGGTAGGAGACTGCGGGCAAAGTCAGCATTACTTTGTGCACGATTTTCTGGCCCTGCAACAACCTCCTCTGGCGGCCGGACATGCCCCAAAGCTGGGGTTCGTGCTGGTGGCGGCGGTGGTGGTGGTTTGGTGCTGGTGGCGGCGGTGGTGGTGGTGGTGTTGTTGCTGGTGGCGGCGGTGGTGGTGGTGTTTGTGCTGGTGGCGGCGGCGGTGGTGGTGTTGGAGCTGGTGGCGGCGGCGGTGGTGGTATTCCACCAGCTTGGCCTTGGTCCTCCACTTCCGGGGCTTCTGGGGCCTCCCTCGCCTGTTCAGGCAGCTGTTGTGGTGCACGGCGCCTGCGGTAGTGAACCTCTCTGTGGGTAAAGGCCAAAAAAGTTTGGTGAATGCATTGCATTTATAAACAAAAACATAGGTCAAACATTAAGTTGCACGCTTTTTTGACTGTGTATCAGTGTGTTCTGAATCAGATATTTTTTATTATTATTAAAGAATAACCAACTCTACATAACATAAAGGAATACGTCACTTGGTTTGCTAATTCCATAATAATACATAATTTTTCCACACATTATTAACCCCCCCCCCATCCCATGTAATCTAGACGATCAATAACACCAATGTTTCACATGACAAAAAAACGTCCACCTGACTTCACTTTTAACTTGACATACTTAATTTACCAAACTTTTAGGTTACATCAGCTATATAAACCAGTGAAGGGGTTCAAACGTATACAATATATATATATAATATAATATTTAATATAATACAATATATATAATAATGACTATTCAGCCACTATCTCCATCCACTTCTTTCTCAACCCTCGTCCATGGCTCCCATATCTGTGTATTCTGTCTTTTCATTGTTGACCTTAAGATTGAATTGCAGCCAATAAATTAGGACATTTTGGCTCATGCCTCAACCAATATTCTATGTGTGGGTAGTGTTGGTCCTCGATTTTTTGACATTACATTTGAAATTTAACCATTTGTCTGCCCAATTACACTGTGCCCTGCCTTAGGCAGGACAGCTATTTAGGCACTTGAAGACATATTAGTGGCCACAAGTATAGCATTTACTTTTTGTTGTAACTTTATGTGGACAAAGCTATAGCCTGACACTTAGAGGCAAACACATTCTTCAGGGTTGCTTACCATCAGATGGACAGTAAAAGACGCAGTGTGGGCGACCTTGGTTTCAAAGCACATAACCCACATCTATAGGGCAGGTGAGCAAGACAGTAAATGTAGTCATGCAGCATAGGTGACACATGAGCATTCGGCGTTAGTGGCCTACACTCCTTGTTGCTGCCATGTATGCTAATCAGGAATGTCTTGGTAAATAAACCCCACAAAACATATGGCTTGGATTTTGAAACGACTGTAATGGACATAGAGTATGGGGGTGTTTTTGATCAGCAGGTCACACATCGTTGGTGCCAAACAAGGTGGTATTCCCAGATGGACAGTTTTACAATTATTCCAACGGGGCCGAACACAAAGCCGGGAACAGCAAGGGCAAACTTCTTGTTTCCTAAAGGACCTTGTACATAAAAGGCTGTTGCACTGAAAATATGGCCCCCTTAAGTTTAATTTTATACAGCATTAATAGACTATGTTTTTCGAAGGATTCTTAATGTAGCCATCAGTTAACAACAAAACAATTAAATTCACTTGTGGATCCTAATATCTACACCATCACCTTGCAGCCACAAATATACCCATGGCCAAACTCACCCACACATATTTGTAGTGATACAGGGTATGTCCTGAAATGTGTATGACTGTGTAAACAATCAGGGATGGTGTACAAACAGTTTAGTGCAAAAGGGGTATATCCTTACAACGTTATTTAGCCTAAAAAACACCCACAATTAAACGTGTAGGGATGTATGTGGCCCTTATGCAAGTGGAGGGAGGCCATTAGGAACACATACAAATGATGCTTACGACAGGCAAACCAGACAAGGCCACACACCTTAGAGGCCATTGCAGGGAAGAACATGGCTTTGTTCCACAAACATGCCAACAATAAGAGCTAATTGTGAGGTCACGGAACATTGTGTCTGCCCACCCTGCTTATTTGTCACAACGTCACAATGTGAATATAAATGTGTATGTCCTGGATCACTGCCAAAGGTAATAGAAATCTGTTGCACCATGGCAGAAACAAACCCCAGTGTGGGTATGTAAACCAGCATACTCATTATAGAGCTTCATACGTACACTGTGTGCCCTCGTGGTCAGGGTCCTCTCCTCTTGTACCTGTACGACCTGATTGTCTTCCTTTACTGTTTTTTGTAGTTAACCATTATCCTCATGTAAAGTGCCATGAGACCTAATGGCGCTATATAAATAAATTATAATAATAGTAGAGAACAGTGCTGCAGACACATACCTTGGCATACGGGCCACCGGTCCAAGGAAGGACAGCCGGTCATAGTGTTTGTATATCAGCTCTGGAGCTGCTCCCGGGTCCCCCTCTGCGATCTGGCGATATTGTTTGCGATGTTGATCGCGGCAGCTCCTCCAACGTTTTTGAAGATGGGCAACTGTGAAATGATTTCAAACTGGGTTTAGACATGTGTAATATTTGAAACACCAAAAGTTTGTGTACAAATCAACAATAACATTTTATTCATGTTGTGTGTGTAATGTGTATACAAGGCACAGTGACACGACAGTGTGGAACATCATCAACAGCATTACGGACATTGAGCTCACGTGGACACTATCACAAATGAGGCAGGTCACATGTCGACGCATCGAGAAGGTAATAGTGCGGGCACCAGACTCTGCTCATTAGTGGTATTAATATACACCCAACCCCCTGGCCGTAAGAGCCAGGAGCACCAGCCCTTAAACTAAGTGTACTGTTGTGACCCCATCCAAATATAGGCAACTATGCGACGACGCATGATAACACATTGAGGGTCCTGTATACCCTGCTATGGGGGGCCTGTATACCCACGAGGGCCCTGTATACCCACTGCTGGGGGCCCTGTATACCCACTGCTGGGGGGGCTGTAGACCCACTGAGGGCCCTGTATACAGGGACTGACTGGAACCCTACAGTTTGGGTGCCAGCCCTCCCTCACCGGTCCGACACAGGTGAGGACGGGGGTGGGGGGGGGGGTGATGACAGGCGGCCGCCTCACAGTCACCGCAGCTCCCGCAGTCTCCTAGGGCTCGCTCCCAGCCGCAGCCTCGCGCTCCTCACAGCCGCTCACTCCCGGCCGCAGCCGCGCGCTGATGACGTCATCGCGCGGCCAGGAGCTTGCGGTTCCGGCTGCTGCTTCGGGGTCATGCGCTGCTTCATGCTCCTGCAGCCGCATGAGCCGTGCGGGCGGCAGCCCTTTTCATGGTCCAGGCGGCCCAAAATAGGGGAAAATACACCGGCCTGGGGGGCAATTGCCCCCCAGGCACCTGGGCCAGTCCGCCCCTGCCTGTATACCATAATATGGGGGCATGGATACCCATCTGGGGGCCTGTATACTCTGCAGGGGGAGCTGTATACTCTGCTGGGGGGCTGTCTACCAGTGATAGCCGCTGTATACCAGGATGGCGGTCAATATGTTTTCACAGTTTTTGGGGGCAAAAATAGGGGGGTCGGTTTATACACGGGTCGGCTTATACACGAGTATATATACAGTAAATCCAATATATAACGGGTGAACTCATTTAACTTACTCATATTGCTCTGTTCATCATGGCCACTCAGATGGAACGCAGGGAACATCACTTGGGCGATCTCTCTCCAGGCAGTAGTCCTCATGATGTTATCCCCATAGTCAGGGTCTGTTGGGAGCCATAGCAGTGGCCGAGCCTCCACCAGAGGAATCAATCGCAGCGTGTTCACAGCGACACGGCCGGCCATGATTGCTCTGGAGAATGGATTGCTCTGTGTGTGCGTCTGTCAGAGCGAGTCGTTTCCTGTTTGCTTTTACAGCATGGTGTGTGCCCGAGAATCGCTTCCCCCTCCCATCATCGGCTCCAAATAAGAGAAAAACCTGCGAGTTTGGACTCGCACACTTTCAGAGACACATCAGCGATTTGTAAATAGCATTATTCGCTATTACTCGTTTCCCTATTCATTAACATTGGACTCGCTAGACTCGCAACGAGTAGCGAGTCCTGGGCTCGGACTCGTGCGGGTCTAGCGATTCCGAGTAATTTAGGACTCGCTCATCCCTAACAGTCACACATCTGGACCCCGAGAGCGTCATAGGCTATGTTGTGAGGCAAAATTTTAACCATGCATGTTCCAGTTCACCAAACAATTTTGCCCCTATCTACATAATGGAGAAAAAGTGACAGTTACCAGTTGACAGTTGTGAATGAGAGGGGCGTAATGATAGTGCCAAAGACTAACAGCACATACCAGCATATAGTCACTAAGGTGGGGCCCCAACATGGGATATTCACCACACACGGGGACATGTATACATACCACACGCACACAAAGAGTAACAGCAAGTGTAAGGTGCATCCCCAGCATTGGATACTCACCACGCACCCGAACAAACACACACACACCACAAAGAGACACACACAACACAGAGACACACCCCCACACCCCCACGGGGACACACACACACCCTATAGTGACACATACACTCACCCCACAGGGACACACACACCACAAAGAGACACACACACCACACAGAACCCCCCCCCACAGGGACACACACACATAGCCACCCTATAGGGACACATGTACTCACCCCACAGGAACACACAAACACCACAAAGAGACACACACAACACAGAGACACACACACCCCACACAGACACCCCCCCACAGGGACACACACACATACACACCCTATAGGGACACATGCACTCACCCCACAGGGACACACACACCACAAAGAGACACACACAACACAGATACACACACACACACCACACAGACCCCCCCCCAGGGATACACACCCTATAGGGACACATGCACTCACCCCACAGGGACACACACATACACACACCCCAGGGACACACACACCACACAGACAGACACAGATGTGCACAAATCACCTCACACAACTCGCCTCATACGTGTGCTATCTTTAATTTCCAAACATAAACATCTGATTAAAAACAGCCAATGTGCAACACATGTGCCATATAGGGAATTAAAGCAGATGTCAGTCACATGACCTGTCTATTATGTGTATGTGTGAGGTAACATATAGTGCCCGGCCAGGGGGAGGGTTTACTGTTGCCTGGAGATTTATTAGGCTGCCGATAGCAACCAATCACAGCTCAGCTTCTATTTTCTTACAGGTCATTAATATGACATATTCAAATTCTATTTTGTTATAGCTAAAATCAGTTATTTATTAACCCGGGCGTAGCTGGGTACTACTGCTAGTTAGATATCTACTTATATAATCCGCAGTTGGGAATTCGGGCGTTGTCGCCGTATCCCAACATGCTTTGCGGGACTGCGAGTGATGACGCGCAGCGTCATCACGAGCCGCAGACCCGCACTACTGTAAAAAAAAAAAAAAAAAAGTTAATGCTCACCTCTCCCCGAGCCCCCGCCGTCTCCTGCCGTCTTCCTCCAAGCTTCCGGTGGCTGCCGCAGGCTCCAAGTGTCTGCAGAGCTCTTCTACTGCAGTCAAGGACCTGTGGTGATGTCACAGTCACGTTACACCAGGTTACTCCATGGTAACCTGGTGTCACATGACTGTGACATCACCGCAGGTCCTGAACTGCACTAGAACAGCTCTGCAGACACTGGGAGCCTGCGGCAGCCACCGGAAGCTTGGAGGAAGACGGCAGGAGACGGCGGGGGCTCTGGGAGAGGTGAGCATTAACTTTTTTTTTTTTTTAACCCCTGCTTTCCTGTTTGGAGACCTTTTACTGTACTGAGCATGCTCAGTACAGTAAAGGTCTCCTCCAGCCTCACAGCCTCCCCATCCTCACTGCCTCCTCCAGCCTCAGTCTCCTCCAGCCTCACAGCCTCCCCATCCTCACAGCCTCCTACAGCCTCACACCCTCCTCCAGCCTCACACCCTCCCCATCCTCACAGCCTCCTCCAGCCTCACAGCCTCCTCCAGCCTCACAGCCTCACAGCCTCCCCATCCTCACAGCCTCCTCCAGCCTCACAGCCTCCTCCAGCTTCACAGCCTCTCCAGCCTCACAGTCTCCTCCAGCCTCAGATTTTCCTCCAGCCTCACAGCCTCCTCCAGCCTCACAGCCTCCCCATCCTCACAGCCTCCTCCAGCCTCACAGCCTCCTCCAGCCTCACAGCCTCCTCCAGTCTCACAGCCTCCCCATCCTCACAGCCTCCTCCAGCCTCACATCCTCCTCCAGCCTCACAGCCTCCCCATCCTCACAGCTCCTCCAGCCTCACAGCCTCCTCCAGCCTCACAGCCTCCCCATCCTCACTGCCTCCTCCAGCCTCACAGTCTCCTCCAGCCTCACAGTCTCCTCCAGCCTCACAGCCTCCCCATCCTCACAGCCTCATCCAGCCTCACAGCCTCCCCATCCTCACAGCCTCCTCCAGCCTCACAGCCTCCTCCAGCCTCACTGCCTCCTCCAGGCTCACAGCCTCCTCCAGCCTCACAGCCTCCCCATCCTCACAGCCTCCCCAACCTCACAGCCTCCTCCAGCCTCACAGCCTCCTTCAGCCTCACAGCCTCCTCCAGCCTCACAGCCTCCTCCAGCCTCACAGCCTCCCCATCCTCACAGCCTCCTCCAGCCTCACAGCCTCCTCCAGCCTCACAGCCTCCTCCAGCCTCACTGCCTCCTCCAGCCTCACAGCCTCCCCATCCTCACAGCCTCCTCCAGCCTCACATCCTCCTCCAGCCTCACAGCCTCCTCCAGGCTCACAGCCTCCTCCAGCCTCACAGCCTCCTCCAGCCTCACAGCCTCCCCATTCTCACAGCCTCCTCCAGCCTCACACCCTCCTCCAGCCTCACAGCCTCCTCATCCTCACTGCCTCCTCCAGCCTCACATCCTCCTCCAGCCTCATAGCCTCCCCATCCTCACAGCCTCCTCCAGCCTCACAGCCTCCTCCAGCCTCACAGCCTCCCCATCCTCACAGCCTCCTCCAGCCTGACAGCCTCCTCCAGCCTCACAGCCTCCTCCAGCCTCACAGCCTCCCCATCCTCACAGCCTCCTACAGCCTCACAGCCTCCTCCAGCCTCACAGCCTCCCCATCCTCACAGCCTCCTCCAGCCTCACATCCTCCTCCAGCCTCACAGCCTCCTCTAGCCTCACAGCCTCCCCATCCTCACAGCCTCCTCCAGCCTCACAGCCTCCTCCAGCCTCTCACCCTCCTCCATCCTCAGCCGCACTACCTGACACCGCTGCCATCCTGCGAACCGTCGGCCCCGCACCATCGCCACCGCCCTCGTGCCCTCCGCGAGGTCCATGCTGCCCGGATGCTGCCGGAGCCTTCCGCCCCTCGCCACTCTCTCACCGCTGGGCTCTCAATGTCGCCATGCTGGTGGAGTAGCGGTCTACGGGCTGTGGCCGGGTGCCGGGAGCCAGGGACGTCGTCCTGTGGCTGGCAACAGCCAATGGGAGTGAGCGGACCGTGTCAGCCTGCAAAGCCTGACACGCCCCGCTCACTCCCATTGCCTGCCCCTGCAAGCGGATTGGGTGCTGTGTTGTACACACAGGACGCCCATCCCATTGCCCAGGACTTGCCGTCCTAGGCCAATCGGATGACCGTCCTGTCTTTACCACACACCGCCCAATCCGCTCCTTCCGCTCAGGTCACATGTGTGACCTGAGGGCAAGAACTGATCCCTCTCTGCATCACCCAACCTGCCGCAGAGGACAATGCCGTGTGACTGGGGCTGCGATCAGCCCCAGCACGCAGCCACGTCCTGCAGCCAAGCGGTGATGTCACCCCTCCAGCCGCATCTCTCCTCACCCCTCCAGCCAGACCTCTCCTCACCCCTCCATCTGGACCTCTCCTCACCACTCCAGCCTCTGCTCTCCTCACCCCTCCAGCCTCTGCTCCCCTCACTCCTCCAGCCTCCCGCCACATCATACTCTGCTATCCACAGAGCCGCCTGTATACTCTCCTACCCACACAGCTGCCTGTATACTCTGCTACCCACAGAGCTGCCTCTATACTCTGCTACCCACAGAGCCGCCTCTATACTCTGCTACCCACAGAGCCGCCTGTATACTCTCCTACCCACAGACCCGCCTGTATTCTCTGCTACCCACAGAGCCGTTTCTATATTCTGCTACCCACACAGCCGCCTCTATACTCTGCTACCCACAGAGCCTTCTCTATACTCTGCTACACACAGAGCCACCTGTATAATCTGCTAACCACAAACCCGCCTGTATACTCTGCTACCCACAGTGCTGCCTGTATACTTTTCTACCCAGAGAGCCGCCTGTATAATCTGCTACCCTAAGAGCAGTCTGTATACTCTGCTACCCACAGACCCGCCTGTATACTCTGCTACCCACAGAGCCCCATATATACTCTGTTAGCCACTCACCCGCCTGTATACACACAATTCATTTCACCGCGCTCCCGATGCAATTGCATCGGGCCTTTTTACTAGTATAAATATAAGTAGCACTATTTAGTGATTAGATATGAAAAAAGAAAATTGCAGCTAAGCTAAAAGGAAGGGATCCAGGGACCCAGTTGACAAGACACACCTCAACGTGGTGACTGGGTGGTTTATAAATGCGCATTTATAAAGCTAAGTGTCTTCTTTACTCCTTTTAGCTTAGCTGCAATTTTCTTTTTTCATATTTAATCACTAAATAGTGCTACTTATATTTATATATCCAATTTGTGTTTATTAATAATAATAATAATAATAAAGCTTTATTTATATAGCGCCAACATATTCCGCAGCGCTTTACAATGTAGGGTTAGAGTACAGAAAATATACAGTAAGTAATTACAGTAGAGAACAAATACAGTACAATAATTGGATACAAAACAATAGGCATAGAATCAATGTAACAAAGAAAATACAATAAATAAAGCAAGAAATGAAGGTGACCCTGCTCAAAAGAGCTTACAATCTACAACGGGATAGGGGTTGCACAAGGTACAGGGGCTTATTGCACTGATGGTCCAGGCATCTTGAGGAAATAGGGCATAGAACTAAGCTTACATGGATAGTCATTATACAGTCTGTGTAGACCTTTTTGGTTTGGTGGAGTTTGTAGAAGAGTAATGTCCAGAGGGATAGCCCATTTACTGTCTACAGTGCAAAGGACTTCTATTAGGGAGTATGGTAGGCCACCTTAAAAAGATGTGTTGTTAGGGATCGTCTGAAGCCATGCAAGTTGTGGATAGTCCTGATTTCTTGGGGTAAAGCATTCCAGAGGATTGGTGCAGCTCTGGAGAAGTCTTGGAGCCGGGAGTGGGAGGATCGGATTAGTGCAGATGTTAGTCGAAGGTCATTTGAGGAACGTAAAGAACGGGTGGGATGATAGACAGAGATGAGGGGGGTGCTGCACTGTGAAGAGCTTTGTGGGTGAGAACAAGCAATTTAAATTTGATCCTGTAGTATACGGGCAGCCAGTGCAATGACTGGCACAGAGCAGAGGCATCAGAGTAACGATTGGCCAGATGGGTGATCCTGGTTGCTGCATTAAGGATGGACTTGAGAGGAGAAAGTCTGGTGAGGGGGAGGCCGCTTAATAGAGAATTGCAATAGTCAAGGAGGGAATAGATTAGGGCCACGGTGAGGGTTTTTGTTGTTTCCATGGTGAGAAAGGGGCGGACTCTAGAGATATTCTTCAGGTGTAAGCGACAGGAGCGGTCGAGGGATTATGTGTCGGAGGAGAAGGAGAGATCGGTATCAAACATATCACCCAGACAGCGAGCCTGCTGCCTAGGCATTATCGTGGTGCCGCAAACTGAGAGAGATGTCTGATTTAGGGAGGTTAGTGGATGGGGGGAGCAGAAGAAGTTCAGTTTTGGAAAGGTTTAGTTTCAAATAGAGAGTGGACATGATATTGGAAACTGCAGCTAGACAGTCATTGGTGTTCTTTAATACCGCAGGGGTAAGGTCAGGGGCTCAAGTGTATAGTTGTGTATCATCAGCATAAAGATGGTACTGAAAGCCAAATCTGCTCATGGTGCGTCCAATCGGGGCTGTGTAGAGAGAGAAGAGGAGAGGGTCAAGGACTGAACCCTGAGGGACTCCAATAGTGAGGGGAAGAGGGGAAGAAGTGGAGCCAGCAAAAGATACACTGAAAGAGCGGTCAGAAAGATAGGAGGAGAGCCAGGAGAGAGCAGTGTCCTTTATGCCAATGGAGTGTAGCATAGAGAGTAGGAGCTGATGGTCGACAGTGTCAAAAGCTGCAGAGAGGTCGAGAAGAATAAGTAGAGAGTGGTCACCATTACGTTTTGCTGTCAGAAGGTCATTGGTCACTTTGATGAGGGCAGTTTCTGTAGAGTGAAGGGGGCGGAAACTAGACTGTAATGGATCTAGAAGAGAGTGAGCGGAGAGGTAACGGGTGAGGTGGTAATAGACAAGGCGTTCCAAGAGTTTAGAGATGAAGGGGAGATTGGAGACTGGTCTGTAGTTATTTGTGCAGGTTGGGTCGAGAGTGGTTTTCTTTCATAATGGAGTAATGATCGAGTGTTTAAAGGAGGAGGGGAAGATGCCAGAAGAGAGGGAGAGATTGAATATTTTGGTTAGATGAGTGGTGATGACTGGAAACAGGGACTGGAGCAGGTGTGAGGGAATGCGGTCAGTAGTGCATGTGGTGGGACGAGAGGAAGAAAGGAGCCTGGAGACTTCTTCTGTGACTGGGTCAAATGTGGAGAGTGAACCGGAGGAGATGTGGGGAAGAATGGGGGTGGCAGCGCTTGGAGGCTGAAAGCTGATTTCCTGGCGGATGTTGTCTATTTTCTCCATGAAGTAGGAAGCCAGGTCATCAGCACAGAGGTCAGTGATGGAGGCCTGCACTTTAGGATTGAGGAGAGAGTGAGAGGTGTTAAAGAGTTTTTTGGGATTGTTGGATAGTGAAGAGACCAGGGTGGTGAAGTAGGTCTGTTTGGCAAGGTGAAGGGCAAAGTTGTAAGTTTTGAGCATGAATTTATAGTGGATGAAATCTCCTGGTGAGCGAGTTTTCCTCCATAGACGTTCAGCACTCCTAGAGCATCGCTGGAGGAATCGAGTTTGTGGTGTGAGCCAGGGCTGTTTTGTTCTCTGTTTGGAGGTTCTGAGGGTGAGGGGCACTACTTGGTCCAGGGAGCTTCTGAGAGTGTCGCTGTAGTGATTTACTGCCTGATCTGGACAGGAGATTGAAGAGATTGGGGACAGAGATGAGATGAGGGAGTCTGTGAGTGCATGAGGGTTAATGGCCTGTAGATTTCTGGATGTGTGATAGGTAGGATTGGGCTGTGGTGGCCGAGGGTTAGTGAGTGAGAAGGAGTGAATGATGTGGTCAGAGAGAAGAGGTGAGTTATCCAAGGGGGAGGATGAGCAGAGCCGGGTAAAGACCAGGTCAAGGGTGTTACCGTTTTCGTGCGTCTCAGAGGTTGAGAGCTGTGAGAGGCCGAGAGAAGTAGTTAAAGATAGGAGCTGGGGTGCAGATGGGGAGATGGGGCTGTTCATGGGAATGTTAAACTCTCCCAGAATAAGGGTTGGTAAATCTGAGGACATGAAATGCGGGAGCCATGCGCAGAAATGGTCGAGGAACTGGGTGGGTGACCCTGTGGGGCGGTATACCACTGCTACTTTGAGGGGGAGTGGATGGAATAGCCTAATGGTATGGACCTCAAAAGAAGGGAATGAGAGTGATGGGGCTGGAGGAATGACCTGGAAAGTACATTGTGGGGACAGGAGGAGGCCAACTCCACCACCACGTCTGTTCCCAGGTCTAGGAGGAGTGAGAGAGGTGTAGGCCGCCGTGAGAAATAGCAGCCGGGGAAGCAGTGTCTGAATCCTGGATCCAGGTTTCTGTGAGGGCCAGCAGGTTAAGAGAGTTGGTAAGGAAGTAATTGTGAATGAAGGGAAGTTTGTTGCATAGAGATCGTGGATTCCAGAGAGCGCAGTTAAAAGGGGGAGATGAAGGAGTGGAAATGATGGTAATAAGGTTAGTGGGGTTTCTAAGTGTGGTGGGAGAGGGGTTGAAGTTAGAGGGCGGACCAAGGTTGGGGGAGATATCACCTGACAGGAGCAGCAGCAAAAAGAGGAAGAGCAGATAATTTTTAGATTTCGGACTTGGTTTATTATGACAAATGTTAGAATATGGTGGGCTGAGAATCCTTAGTAAACTGAAGATAGCATGGGAGCTGTACATAGAGTAGGACAGGAGAGAGGGGCTGATGTGGATGAGTGATCAGAGAGCATATAGTATAGCTCGACCACCGTTTAGGTGCACAAGGGAAAAATAGGCCACAAAGTCTTTAAATATATCCCCGGCACACAATAAAAGAAGAGAGATGATTATCCTTTTTGTGTTTTTTATTTTTGAAGGTGAAAAACAGGTTGTATCACACAACGTTTCGGCTCCAGTTGAGCCTTTCTCAAGTGAGTCTTCTGTATATATAGAAAGGGGGTTTGTGGTTCAGTTCCCACATGAGCAACTGCTCAGGCCAGTACCTGCCTGTTTGAGGTACTCAGCATATGACTCCGTCCGTTGTGTCAGTGCAGCAGCATGGTGGCTGGTCTGGGTGTATGGACTGTCCATCCACCCAGACCAGCCACCATGCTGCTGCACTTACACAAATCTCTTCTTTTATTGTGTGCCGGGGATATATTTAAAGACGATGTGGATGAGTGGTGATGGAGGGGGGATGGGGTGATACAAGTTGGTGGTGATGGCACATAGAAACACAAACAGTGAAGTTAAAGACATGGTAAAGATTAGTAGAGAATAGAGTAATAGACATTGTTTGAATGGCTATCTGACATTACCTTCCAGTCTATCCCAGTCAATTTCAGGTCTATTTCATTTCTGTACACTTTAGCTACAACACTTTCGCATCAGACACGCCTGCATCAGACTAAGCAAGGCTCCTTATATGCTCATTGATACTGATTTCAGGTGTGAGGAAAGGGGGAGGGAACTGGAGTCCATTAAGCCATGGCCAAGCAAGGCTGCACCAAATGGTCACTCATAGGCATATTTGAACAAAGGATCATAAACAGGCATTGGGGGGGGGGGGGGGGGGCAGGGGAAAGGACAGTTACATTGATGCTGGAATCAGATATTTTCAGCAGACAGAATACATCAAAAAAGCATTACAGTTTGGTGCTGATCCATCCAAGTGCACTAACACTGGTAGAAATAGTACTGCATCTATAAATGTATGAGTATGGGTTCACCCCCTATGTATGTTCCATTTCCCTCCTAGTTATCCTGTGTCCAAACATGCTATTGCTTTCTAATGTCAGCCTTCCAGTCTATTCTTGAAGAGGTTAATTTTGATTCCAACCAGGCAAAGATTGCTAATAAGTAACACCTTTCCTTGCTCCTATAGGCCTACATTCTCCATTGCTTGCAGGTATCAGACAGCCTATAAAATGTATCCAAATTGTGCCAGAAAATAGGTAGGAAGGAATCGAGGGACCCAGTTGACAAGACACACTTCAACTTGGTGACTGGGTGGTTTATTAATGCGCATTGATAAAGCGAAGTGTTATCTTTTACTCCTTTTAGCTTAGCTGCAATTTTCTTTTTTCATATTTAATCACTAAATAGTGCTACTTATATTTATATATCTAACTAGCTGTAGTACCCGGCTACGCCCGGGTTAATAAATAACTGATGTTAGCTATAACAAAATAGAATTTGAATATGTCATATTAATGACCTGTAAGAAAATAGAAGCTGAGCTGTGATTGGTTGCTATCGGCAGCCTAATAAATCTCCAGGCAACAGTAAACCCTCCCCCTGGCCGGGCAGTATATGTTACCTCACACATACACATAATAGACAGCTCATGTGACTGACATCTGCCTTAATTCCCTATATGGCACATGTGTTGCACATTGGCTGTTTTTAATCAGATATTTATGTTTGGAAATTAAAGATAGCACACGTATGAGGCAAGTTGTGTGAGGTGATTTGTGCACATCTGTGTCTGTCTGTGTGGTGTGTGTGTCCCTGGGGTGTGTGTATGTGTGTGTCCCTGGGGGGTGAGTGCATGTGTCCCTATAGGGTGAGTATGTGTGTGTGTCCCTGTGGGGGGGTCTGTGTGGTGTGTGTCTCTGTTGTGTGTGTCTCTTTGTGGTGTGTGTGTGTGTCCCTGTGGGGTGAGTGCATGTGTACCTATAGGGTGTGTATGTGTGTGTGTCCCTGTGGGGGGGTCTGTGTGGTGTGTGTGTGTGTGTATTTGTGTTGTGTGTGTCTCTTTGTGGTGTGTGTGTTTGTGTCCCTGTGGGGTGAGTGCATGTGTCCCTATAGGGTGTGTATGTGTTTGTGTCCCCATGGGGGGTCTGTGTGGTGTGTGTGTGTGTCTTTGTGGCGTGTGTGTCCCTGTGGGGTGAGTGCATGTGTCCCTATAGGGTGTTTATGTGTGTGAGTGTGTGTCCCTGTGGGGGGGGGGTCTGTGTGGTGTGTGTCTCTTTGAGGTGTGTGTGTGTCCCTGTGGGTGTAGTGCATGTGTCCCTATAATGTGGCTATGTGTGTGTGTCCCTGTGGGGAGGGGGTCTGTGTGGTGTGTGTCTCTTTGTGGTGTGTGTGTCCCTGTGGGATGAGTGCATGTGTCACTATAAGGTGTGTGTGTGTCCCCGTGGGGGTGTGGGGGTGTGTCTCTGTGTTGTGTGAAATAGAAAAACAAGCGGTGTCAGAGGTTTGGAGCGCTAAAGAAACCACGGGTTGGTGATTAAATTACCGATAATTTATTGCACGAACAGCAGGGGTCCAGTATGCCACAACGCGTTTCGACGCACAGATGCGTCTTTCTCAAGTGGATCCACTTGAGAAAGACGCATCTGTGCGTCGAAACGCGTTGTGGCATACTGGACCCCTGCTGTTCGTGCAATAAATTTTCGGTAATTTAATCACCAACCCGTGGTTTCTTTAGCGCTCCAAACCTCTGACACCGCTTGTTTTTCTATTTGCTAATCTCCTTCTCCCTTGTTGGGAGTGCGGTGTGTGAGCTGCTCTAAGATCCACAGTACCTGGCAGTACATCATAAAGACCCACCCTTGAATGATCAACTGATACACAGTGTGGAGCTGGGACGGAAGCCAGTGCAGCGAGTCTGCCTCTTCGGGTGGAGGAGTGAAGGAGCCCACCTCCATCTCCAGAGGAACTAAGGAGCCGACCACCAGGCCCGGAGTATCTGAGGAGGAGGGAATATTGGCCCTTGTCACTACAGTGATCCACATTAAGCCATCAGTCTGGTTGTGCGGGGTGTTGCACAACCAGTAAAGGTTAGTGCAAACATAGTAAAACCGTGTATTATGTTCCTCCAGTTGCAGTGTGGCGCAATATCTGTTTTTTCTGTGTTGTGTGTGTCTCTTTGTGGTGTGTGTGTGTTTGTTCGGGTGTGTGTGGTGAGTATCCAATGTTGGGGCTGCACCTTAGCGACTATACACTTGCTGTTACTCTTTGTGTGCGTGTGGTGTGTATACATGTCCCCATGCGTGGTGAATATCTCATGTTGGGGCCCCACCTTAGTGACTATATGCTGGTATGTGCTGTTAGTCTTTGGCGCTATCATTAAGCCCCTCTCATTCACAACTTTCAACTGGTAACTGTCACTTTTTCCCCATTATGTAGATAGGGGCAAAATTGTTTGGTGAATTGGAATGCGCAGGGTTAAAATTTAGCCTCACAACATAGCCTATGACGCTCCCGGGGTCCAGACGTCCAGATGTGTGACTGTGTAAAATTTTGTGGCTATAGCTGCTAGCTGTCGATTTTCCTCCAACACTTTCCATTCACTTTTTCCCCATTAAAACCTTGGGAAAACTCACCAAAATTTGCCAGGTAAATACCCATTGCACTTAGCAGCGGCTGCCAGCTCCTCTGAGAGGCAACACAGGTGTCTGTATGCCGGTACTCAATCACCTACAACCCACAGTGGGGGCGGTTGTGACACCAGCGTCCTGCCATACTGTTAGGGAGGTGACTGGTGGCATTTAAAGACACGAGGTTACCAAGGGCTCTGCCATTCACGGTACATGCAAGTCATAGTCTCAGAGCAGCCTATTGGTCACGCCCTTCTATTATCTGCAGTATGAGGCTGAGCCCTCTGGGGGGCGTCTGTCATTTTGTGAGGCATGTAATCAGTGCGGAGCAGCCCGCCTGATCTAATAGAAGGGCGTGACCAATAGGCTGCTCTGAGACTATGCCTTGCATGTACCGTGAATGGCAGAGCCCTTGGTAACCTCGTGTCTTTAAATGCCACCTGTCACCTCCCTGACAGTATGGCAGGACGCTGGTGTCACAACCGCCCCCACTGTGGGTTGTAGGTGATTGAGTACCGGCATACAGACACCTGTGTTGCCTCTCAGAGGAGCTGGCAGCCGCTGCGAAGTGCAATGGGTATTTACCTGGCAAATTTTGGTGAGTTTTTTCAATGTTTTTAAGTCCATTCGGTGAATATGATATAACACAAATCATACATGTCGCAAAAGGCATGTGGTTAGGACTGGTAAGCGTGAGGGCCCTTGACCTTGGGTTACCAGCTTACGTACTTTGGCCAAAATACCACAAACACCTCACATTTTCATCTTTAGTGTTTTATTGCATTTTTTTTATCTGCAGTATGAGGCTGAGCCCTCTGGGGGGCGTCTGTCATTTTGTGAGGCATGTAATCAGTGCGGAGCAGCCCGCCTGATCTAATAGAAGGGCGTGACCAATAGGCTGCTCTGAGACTATGCCTTGCATGTACCGTGAATGGCAGAGCCCTTGGTAACCTCGTGTCTTTAAATGCCACCAGTCACCTCCCTGACAGTATGGCAGGACGCTGGTGTCACAACCGCCCCCACTGTGGGTTGTAGGTGATTGAGTACCGGCATACAGACACCTGTGTTGCCTCTCAGAGGAGCTGGCAGCCGCTGCTAAGTGCAATGGGTATTTACCTGGCAAATTTTGGTGAGTTTTTTTCAATGTTTTTAAGTCCATTCGGTGAATATGATATAACACAAATCATACATGTCGCAAAAGGCATGTGGTTAGGACTGGTAAGCGTGAGGGCCCTTGACCGTGGGTTACCAGCTTACGTACTTTGGCCAAAATACCACAAACACCTCACATTTTCATCTTTAGTGTTTTATTGCATTTTTTTTATCTGCAGTTTGAGGCTGAGCCCTCTGAGGGGCGTCTGTCATTTTGTGAGGCATGTAATCAGTGCGGAGCAGCTCGCCTGATTTAATAGAAGGGCGTGACCAATAGGCTGCTCTGAGACTATGCCTTGCATGTACTGTGAATTGCAGAGCCCTTGGTAACCTCGTGTCTTTAAATGCCACCAGTCACCTCCCTGACAGTATGGCAGGACGCTGGTGTCACAACCGCCCCCACTGTGGGTTGTAGGTGATTGAGTACCGGCATACAGACACCTGTGTTGCCTCTCAGAGGAGCTGGCAGCCGCTGCTAAGTGCAATGGGTATTTACCTGGCAAATTTTGGTGAGTTTTTTCAATGTTTTTAAGTCCATTTGGTGAATATGGAGGAGGATCAGGAAAGTCTACAATTTATTTACCTGAAATTTTCTTTTCCTGAAGTCCTATGGCAGCACAGACTTCCCACCCTAATAAAATCACTATTGCTTGAAAAACATACATGGTGTGTGGTCTGCTTGCTCCCTTTATTGGGGGAGGGCAGAGGTGGATAGAGTCCAATTAGTCAAAGTTTGTGGGTATTGCTAAATATCATCTTCTATTCTGACTAGGGATTGAGGAATTAACCCATTTGTGTTCTGCTGTAGGACGCCAGGAAATGAATATTTCAGGTAAGTAAATTTTAGACTATAACACAATTGTGCACAATGCACATGACAAAAATGTGTATTGTAAACATATAGAATTAACCTCTAGACGACAGCCTAACGTCTACAGACGTCGGAAAAAAAGGTACTAAAGCCTAGCCGACGTCTGTAGACGTTGGCAGGAAAAAGCTCTATAGCGCCGCCCCTGGAGCTAATACCTCTAGGGTGTCAGCATACCGATTGTAGCTGACACCCTAGAGATTAGTAATTAGCTGTTTTTGTACCCGCACCTGTAATGTGATGACCGGTAAACACCGTTACCGGTCATCACATTACAAAAGTGAAAGTGCTCTGTAAAAAATGCTTTCACTTTGATCCGACATGAAAACACATGTCGGATCAAAGTGATCCATTAACCCCTAAGGCCCCTAAGACCCCTCGAGCCCCCCCCGGGCCCCCCACACCTCCATCCACCCCCCCCCCCCCCCGTACCGATCAAAAATAGCGGCGGTTCGCTTCCTTCCCTGTATCTCCATGCAGCCTGACATGTCACACATGTCATGCTGCATGGGAATGTCCTCCCCCGGTGCTCCCTAGTCCCCTGCAGGGATCCCCCAGCCTCCGGGCATCCTCCGGGCATCCCCGGCCTCCGGGCATCCCCAGGCCTCCGGGCACCGGGCACCCCCTCCCCTGATGCCTTGTGCCCGGTGCCTTTTCCCCAGAGGCCCCGCCGCCTCTAAACTCTTTGTAGGGCCCCCCCCAGCCCCAGTAAATCCCCCCTCACCACTCTTACCTACCAACGATCCTGATTCCGGTCCCGCGGTCCTCCGGTCGTGGGGGCTTCTCCTGCCGGCGGCTCCTGCTTCTTTCTCCTGCGGCGCTCGCCTCCTCTGTGCGCGCACCCTGGGGTGCGCGCACGCGTGCACCGCTGTTAACCCCTGCTGTGCGGCCCAGGGAATGACAGGTCATGAACTCAGTGAGTTCATGACCTGTCAGAATCCTCGGGTCACAAGGGGTTAAATGTGCTATTCATGGTGGTCTCCACATCAGATCACCATCAGTGGTGATCTATCAGGATCCTGGGATCCCATAGGGATCCTGGGATCCTGGGATCACCACTGATGGTGATCTGATGTGGAGATCACCATGAAGAGCACAGTTAACAAGGGGTTAACTGTGCTGTTCATGGTGGTCTCCACATCAGATCACCATCAGTGGTGATCTATCAGGATCCTGGGATCCCATAGGGATCCTGGGATCCTGGGATCACCACTGATGGTGATCTGACGTGGAGACCACCATGAACAGCACACTTAACCCCTTGTTAACTGTGCTCTTCATGGTGATCTCCACATCAGATCACCATCAGTGGTGATCCCAGGATCCCTATGGGATCCCAGGATCCTGATAGATCACCACTGATGGTGATCTGATGTGGAGACCACCATGAACAGCACAGTTAACCCCTTGTTAACTGTGCTCTTTATGGTGATCTCCACATCAGATCACCATCAGCGGTGATCCCAGGATCCCTATGGGATCCCAGGATCCTGATAGATCACCACTGATGGTGATCTGATGTGGAGACCACCATGAACAGCACAGTTAACCCCTTGTTAACTGTGCTCTTCATGGTGATCTCCACATCAGATCACCATCAGTGGTGATCCCAGGATCCCTATGGGATCCCAGGATCCTGATAGATCACCACTGATGGTGATCTGATGTGGAGACCACCATGAACAGCACAGTTAACCCCTTGTTAACTGTGCTCTTCATGGTGATCTCCACATCAGATCACCATCAGTGGTGATCCCAGGATCCCTATGGGATCCCAGGATCCTGATAGATCACCACTGATGTTGACCTGATGTGGAGACCGCCATGAAGAGCACAGTTAACCCCTTGTTAACTGTGCTCTTCATGGTGATCTCCACATCAGATCACCATCAGTGGTGATCCCAGGATCCCTATGGGATCCCAGGATCCTGATAGATCACCACTGATGTTGACCTGATGTGGAGACCGCCATGAAGAGCACAGTTAACCCCTTGTGACCCGAGGATTCTGATAGGTCATGAACTCACTGAGTTCATGACCTGTCATCCTCCTGGCAATAAACCTGCTTTTATAGCATATGGGGGATGCCCCATATGCTATAAAACTGAGAATCGTCGGGGGACCTCCCACTGGACTACGTCGGACGTCAAAGAATAATAAAGATGGAGTCCAAATAGTGTTTGTGTTTCTTTTCTAATAAAAATATTTTTCTCTGTCTTGTGTCTTCTTTACAAATTACTAGAGATTCCTAATGGTCCGGTCTAATATTGGCCAGACGTTATGAATCTCGGGCTTAGTGCCAGCTGCAAAAAAGCTGGCATTAACCCCTTATTACCCAGTCTGCCACCGCTACACGGCAGCTGGAAGAGCTGGATACAGCACCAGAAAATGGCGCTTCTATGAATGCGCCATTTTCTGGGGCGGCTGCGAGCTGCAATTCGCAGCGGGGGGGGGCCCAGAAAGCTTGGGCCTCCCTACTCTGAGGATTCCAGCCCCCAGCTGCCTAGTTGTACCTGGCTGGCCCAAAAATATGGCGAAGCCCACGCCATTTTTTTTTTTTAATTATTTCATGAAATAATTTTAAAAAAAAGGGACTTCCCTATATTTTTGGTTTCCAGCCAGGTAAAACTAGGCAGAAGGGGTTGGTGGCAGCCCGTAGCTGCCTGCTGTACCTGGCTGGACCAAAAATATGGCGAAGCCCCACGTCGTTTTTTTTTTAAATTTAATAAAGAAATACAAAAAAAAAATGCAGGGGAGGAGACGACCAGGACACGGTGTCTCCGTGTCTTGTGCACATGCTCTAAAAGTGAGAAATTGCGTGAAAAAAAGAAAATGTTCAATATGACATTATCAAATTCTGTGAAGTAGCTGTAGGTTCCAAATGCTCACTATACCCCTAGATATAATCCTTGAGGTGTCTAGTTTCCAAAATGGGGTGACTTGTGCGGGAACTCCAATGTGTAGGCACATAGGGGCTCCCCATATGCTGCGACATGGTGTCTGCTAACTAAAGGAGCTAATTTTCCATTCAAATTGTTAGCGGACACCATGTCGCATATGGAGAGCCCCTGTGTGACTAAACATTGGAGCTCCCCCACAAGTGACCACATTTTGGAAACTAGACCCCCCAAGGAACTTATCTAGATGCATAGTGAGCACTTTCAACCCCCAGGTGCTTCACAAATTAGTCTGTAAAAAGGAAAAAAAAGAAAATTTTTGTGAAAAAAAGTACTTTTTCATTTTTACGGATCAGTTTGTGAAGCACCTGGGGGTTCAAAGTGCTCACTATGCATCTAGATATGTTCCTTGGGGTGTCTAGTTTCCAAAATGAGGTAACTTGTTGGGGAGCTCCAATATTTAGGCACATATGGGCTCTCCATACGTGACATGGTGTCCACTATGAATTGGAATTGTAAGTGGATACCATGTCGTGTATGGCGAGCCCCTGTGTGTCTAAACATTAGCGCTCCCCCACAAGTGACCCCATTTTGGAAACTAGACCCCCCAAGGAACTTATCTAGATGCATAAAGAGCACTTTAAACCCCCAGGTGCTTCACAAATTGATCCGTAAAAATGAAAAAGTACTTTCTTTTCCACAAAAATTTTCTTTTTTCATTTTTACGGATTCATTTGTGAAGCACCTGGGGGTTCAAAATGCTCACCTCCAATCTAGATAAGTTCCTTGGGGGGTCTAGTTTCCAAAATGGGGTCACTTGTGGGGAGCTGCAATGTTTAGGCACACAGGGGCTCTCCATACGTGACATGGTGTCCGCTAACAATTGGAGATAATTTTCCATTCAAATTGTTAGCGGACACCATGTCGCATATGGAGAGCCCCTGTGTGTCTAAACATTGGAGCTCCCCCACAAGTGACCCCATTTTGGAAACCAGACCCCCAAGGAACTTATCTAGATGCATAGAGAGCACTTTGAACCCCCATGTGATTCACAAATTGATCCGTAAAAATGAAAAAGTACTTTCTTTTCCACAAAAAGTTTCTTTTTTCATTTTTACGGATTCATTTGTAAAGCACCTGGGGATTCAAAGGGCTCACCACCAATCTAGATAAGTTCCTTGGGGGGTCTAGTTTCCAAAATGGGGTCACTTGTGGGGAGCTGCAATGTTTAGGCACACAGGGGCTCTCCATACGTGACATGGTGTCCGCTAACAATTGGAGCTAATTTTCCATTCAAATTGTTAGCGGACACCATGTCGCATATGGAGAGCCCCTGTGTGTCTAAACATTGGAGCTCCCCCACAAGTGACCCCATTTTGGAAACCAGACCCCCCAAGGAACTTATCTAGATGCATAGAGCACACTTTGAACCCCCATGTGCTTCACAAATTGATCCGTAAAAATGAAAAAGTACTTTCTTTTCCACAAAAATTTTCTTTTTTCATTTTTACGGATTCATTTGTGAAGCACCTGGGATTCAAAGGGCTCACCACCAATCTAGATAAGTTCCTTGGGGGGTCTAGTTTCCAAAATGGGGTCACTTGTGGGGGAGCTGCAATGTTTAGGCACACAGGGGCTCTCCATACGTGACATGGTGTCCGCTAACAATTGGAGCTAATTTTCCATTCAAATTGTTAGCGGACACCATGTCGCGTATGGAGAGCCCCTGTGTGCCTAAACATTGGGGCTCCCCCACAAGTGACCCCATTTTGGAAACTAGACCCCCCAAGGAACTTATCTAGATGCATAGAGAGCACTTTGAACCCTCTGGGGCTTTACAAATTGATCTGTAAAAATGAAAAAGTACTTTTTTTTCGCAAAAATTTTCTTTTGTCCTCAATTTTTTCATTTTCACATAAGCAACAGGATAAAACGCATCCTAAAATTTGTTTGCCAATTTCTCCTGAGTACACCGATACCCCATATGTGGTCATAAACCACTGTTTGGGCGCACGGTAGGGTTCAGAAGAGAAGGAGTGCCATTTCACTTTTTGAATGGTAAATTAGCACCAAAAGTCAAATTGCGCTCCTTCCCTTCTGAGCCCTGCCGTGCGCCCAAACAGTGGTTTATGACCACATATGAGGTATCAGTGTACTCAGGAGAAATTGGCCAACAAATTTTAGGATGCATTCTATCCTGTTGCCCATGTGAAAATGAAAAAATTGAGGCTAAAAGAACATTTTTGTTGGAAAAATTAAAATGGCCATTTTTTGTTTCCACGTTGCTTTAGTTCCTGTGAAGCACCTGAAGGGTTAATAATCTTCTTGAATGTAGTTTTGAGTAGCTTGAGGGGTGTAGTTTTCGGAATGGTGTCACTTTTGGGTGTTTTCTGTCATGTACACCCCTCAAAGAGACTTCAAATGTGATGTGGTCACTAAAAAAAAGGTTATGTAAATTTTGCTGGAAAAATGAAAAATTACTGATGAACTTTGAACCCTTATAACGTCCTAACCAAAAAATTTTTTTTTTTCCAAAATTGTTGCTGATGTAAAGTAGACATGTGGGAAATGTTATTTATTAACTCTTTTGTGTCACATAAAGATCTGGTTCAACAGAATAAAAATTACAAATTTGAAAATTGTCAAATTTTCAAAATTTTTGCCAATTATTTTATATTTTCACAAATAAACACAAAAATTATCGACCAAAATTTAATACTTACATGAAGCCCAATATGTCACGAAAAAACAATCTCAGAATCGCTAGGATCCGTTGAAGCGTTCCGGAGATATAACCTCATAAAGGGACACTGGTCAGAATTGCAAAAAATGGTCTGGTCATTAAGGTGGAAATTGGCTCCGTCACTAAGGGGTTAAATAAAATAGTGATTTCACATTTTCAAGTAGCAATATCTAGTGTATGGTGTTTCATGACTATGACAGCCCTAATAAGAATATGTGTGTGAAGCATATAATGTCCATATGCTATTTTTATATGAATTGGTAGCATATAGCTGTGGAAAAGATTAGTGCTGATCCTCTGCAATAATACATTTTTGATCACCCCTACAAAAAAAAATAATAATAAAAATAAATTAAATTATAAAAATTCAAAAAAAACATTCACCCCAAAATATTAAGCTCTCTTAAACGGATGTTTTAAAAACATTGTAAGCTTCCTGGACTTCACAGCTGCTGCCACATCTGGCACTGTTTCCAAAATTCAGACCCTGTAAGTGTTAAAACACCTGAAAACTCCAGAAAGCTAAAAAAAAAATGTATCTAAAGATCAAATAAATTCTATAGCTTGATACAAGCTGGTAGACCTGATGACGGGAACAATGCTAACCATAAGGTTAATGGGTCTTCTGGCGAGCATTTTAGTCCCAATCAAACAGGGAATGTTTTTGCGCCACTGTAATTTTTAATTCTATTTTCCGAACATAGCCACGTTCGCCAATTTTTTGAGAAAATGTTCAGATTTCTGGTCCTGAACTGAATCTGCAATGTTCGTGCCATATTTGAAATTGACGAACATGTTCGAAGAAGGTTTGCTCATCTCTATACTATCAAGACTGCAACCACCCAATGCACACTTACACAAGTGTGTTGACTCACTTTGGACCTGGGCAGGAGGAATAAAGATTTTTTTTTTACAGCAAACTGTCCATATAGGGAAATTTTTTCTCAATGGGTCAATCCCTTGGAGTTTTATCATTGCAGCCATCAAGATTTTATGCCTCAAGGAAATTAAGCTGCCAATCAATGTATTGTAAAAATGACAAGAGTTGTAACCTCTACTATCATTTGTTTTTGGTGAAAAACTGCTACTTTGCACCAGTCTGTATGTCAATGCGCATGTGCTGGTCCACTCTTCATATTATATCATATCCCCTGTTATAAATATACAATTGTTAATGTGGCCTGTATGTGGAGTCAAAAACACTATCATAAACTTTACATTCACTGTAAACATTGTAGTAAAACATACATATTTTTAACATTTGCATTAAAATTAAGAACTAAGGGACCTAGACTCCTCAATGGGAACTCTGTTGTCCCTAATGTTGTAATGAGAGCATCATCTTTTCCTTTCCAGCATATGACTGTGATCATTTTAATTCCCTGGTTAATGGAAATCTGCAGCTGTCATAAATGTATACCCTAGAGTGCTATGGCATGATATATCAGGGAGTTTATGTATGTCCTGCTATGGCAAACCCATATGTTAAGCAATCTGTTCAATTTATGGATTATGAAAGTATCAATGCTCAGTTTTAAATTGTTTACGTTTCTCTTTCAATAAGTGGAAAGATCTCTCATTTCATGGATTAAACAAATTATGACTGAATAATAATATAAATCAAATGCTTTGCTTGATTTTCAATAGTTCCATAGTTCACAAAGCTTATGTAGCAGGACAGATCTATCTATTTCAAGGCTTGGAGAGAAGCATACATTTCTCTTCAAGTGCCAACTCTATGTTTGGCTCAGGTGTCTTTGCCAATTCATATACCCACAGCTGTCATTCTTTGCCATCAGCCGCTTCTCCAGTCTCAACTTAAAAAGAAGAGCAGGAGGCAGAAGGAACTCAAGCAGTAAATCATGTATAAAAATATTACACAGTTTAGCAGCATACTAACATCAGTTGCATATCAGTGGCTGCTAATATAAAGTTATAGAATACTCTCCCATTTTGCATAGTTGGGCATACTCAAATTGTAATAATTGCTGAGAGATTTTATACAATTCTTAAATACCTAACACTATAGTGCAAAAGAAATATATGTTGTATATGGGTAATTTTTCATATACTGCTTCCTTTTAATTTCATATTTCCTTAAATGGGTTATCCGGTATAAAATGATAATTCTCCAGTCACTTTATGTGACTACAGAATTATCAATCCTCCCAACGCATGCACTGTGCACTGTGAGGATTCGCCTATTTCTAAACTGGGAATGGACTGCCGTTATGGAATATGTATGTTCCCGGCAACAACAAGACTAGGAGCGGACTCGCTCTATTCAATTGTAAAGAGCAGGTGCATCTGACTAGTGGGCATGACCAATTATTGGGCGTTGCTTGCTTCATACACTTCTATTAAGCGAGGCCACACCCTCTAGTTGCGGGCTGCAGCCGCAGTGGTCGAGAACATGCATATTGCATAACTGCAGTATGTTCCTGACGCGCACCCAGGGCTCAGGTACTCAGCTCTCGGGTGCAGTTCTGTCTTGGGGATGTCACGGGTGGCCTGCCCGAGGCCGTGGCCCTGGGGGTCAGCTATATAAGGGGGGGTATTATTTACAAGGGACTATTTACAAGTTGTTGTCTTCGTGACGCCACCTTTTGAGTCTGGTGATGCAGTCCTCCGGTGGTCGGTGGTATTGCGGCTTGAATGGATTAATCCCCGCAGGCGGGACAGGACCACCGGGGCAGTGATGCTGTAAAGTAAGCAGTTTATATTGAAAGGATGCAGCAGAGTCGGGACTTCACCGGGTAACCTTACTGACAAACTTCGCCAAAGTTATACAGTTCAGTAGTTCAGCAAATGTTATAATGGCAAATGCTCTGGAAGCTGAAATTGGAACTTCTGGCTGCTAGATGGACCCCTCCTTATGTTCCTTTCTTTTTGCTTTCTTCCTTTTGCCTCCCAGTGGCAATGAAGTCTGTCTCCTAGAGATGATCAGACCTCCTGCTGCTTCTATTCTCCTCTCCCTTGTACCCATCGAGTTAACCTTTTGCTTGTCCTTCTCAGGATCCGACTGCAGGACTGGTTTCCCTCTTGTGGGTGCTTTAGGAGATGGGGCCATATCTATAATATCCCCGTTCTTCGGATTCTCTGTGAACCATAGAGGAATTAACAGTTGCGGGCTCCGGTACCCGGTTCTCTTCTTTAGAATGAACTCTCAGCTTATCAGGACGTCTCCCTTCTGAGTTCCTGTTTCTCTCACCTTCTTGTTTCTGGGATCTCTGCTTTCTGGGGCCCCTCAGCAGAGGGGACCCTCCTAGATCCAGCTCTTACTCCATCTTACTCACTCAACTTCTTCTCTTCTACTCCTACTGCACTCTCCTTCTGAGCTCCTGGTTCCCCCAATAGGTTACTATATTCCCTCCTGGGGTCCCTCCCACCTACTACTCTAGTGTGTGGATGTTGACTCTAGGGTTCCATCTAGTGACCATTGTTCCAACTGCAGTGGGGTGACTTCACCGCTTTTCAGGGTGCAGTACCCCTTTTGTGGCACCTACGTAGTGGGGCGCCACATTCCCAGTAGAGAAACAGCGAATCCTCACAGTGCACAGTGCATGGGATGGGAGGACTGATAATTCTGCAGTCATACAGAGACCAGACAACTAGGGATGAGCGAGTCTACCCGTTACTACTCGCTATTCGGCGAATAGTCGGGTACTCGCTGGACTCGTTACTCTGCGAGTCTTTTAGCGATTACTCGCACAGTAACGAGTCCAATGTAAATATAGGGAAATGCAATTCCTCTGCTTCTGGACCCTATAAAGAGGTCTGGTGGCATAGGAAAACCTGCAATACCCTATTTTATTGTATATAAGCCGGTTATAAAAAGGCGTTCGTTGTAAAATGAAACCAGTTTTTGACGGTTTTGCACTGTCCGTCACATTCCGCTCCAATAAACAACGTTACACTGAACCGAATTGAGCGTGACCGTCATTTACCGTCATAATCCGGTTATCTCTGTTTTTAATGAATGGTGGCTAAACGGTCAGGCTCTATCCGTTCAGGCTCTAACCGAATATGGGTCTTTGGAGCCGGAATCCTGTACTACACAAGACCGGTCACCGGACACTCGCTGTTATTAGCAAATAGCGAGTAGGATGAGCGAGTCTTCTACTGTATTCTGTGCATGCTGCAAGCAGGACGTGTGCATGTTCATGCATGCTCGTCTGTGCATGCTGCCAGCAGGACATGTGCACGTGCATGCATAAAAACATGCCGGCGTGTGCATGCAGCAAGCTGAGCTTGCACATGGGCAGGCATGCTGGCTTGCATTTTGCCAAAGATGAGGTGAACCAGCGCAATTTCAGACAGTAATACATACAGCAGATTAAGATCATTTGACAATCTGTACTCACCAGAATTTCACGATAACATACAGATGGCTGAACTCAATAGCTCCTGCTGGGGAATCTCGCCAAAGAACAAAATGTATTCAGGAGGAGGGGTACGAGGGGCTCCTTTGCGTAGCCGCAGGGCTTTACCAATCCCGGATTCATTCCGATTTTCAATACTATTCCGGTTCAATCCAGTCCCATAGACAGCCGTTGAAGTAAAACGGTTTTAACCGGACAGGTTTAGTTTGACAAACAGATTACACAGGATAGTGCCGGACAGGATTAATCCGGGTAGATTTCACATGGCTGTCTATGGGACCGGATTGAACAGGAACGGGACAATCCTGTGAAATCCGTTTGGAACTTAGGGTACCTTTACACACCGCTACTGGAGGATGGATACAACCAGCTACTTCACGTGCACGAGCACACACAAACGGTTACAAACGGTCAACGCACCATCTTTACACGCCGCCACAAGCTACGCTACGCTACATCTATCTCTGGATACACCGCCGGGTGCCATAAGTCACCTCCTGTAGCTCACCGTTCCTCATTTACACACCGCTACAACAAGCTAATATGGGCGGACCTGGTGCAGCAGGGACAGTACATAGGCGTGCCACAATTGTGGATTCCGAGACGTCCGTACGCTGATAGGACAAAGCAATAAACCCATGATTGGCCAGGCATCGCAGGAGGCTGTTTAATACATGACGCTCGAGCAATTGTGTACTGTGACTGGTCAGCTCCTTAAATATGCCGCCCTATGCAGCTTCTACCAATCGTAACGCAGGAGCTTCCACCAATGATCGCTGAAGGGGGGCGGTATCCCGGAGCCTGTGTCACGCCCCAGCTACATTCCAGGTACATTGCCTGGTGTCGACACATCCCTTCTGTTGCTTCTTTACACGCCGATACAGCTCGCTACAATCGCATGTGTAGCCACCTGTTTCCGGGCAGTGCTGTGGCCGGGTGCCTCCTACCGTCTTTACACGCCGCTACTACGAGCTATATTGGCGCTACAAGCTACATTTGTAGCCTGTAGCGGGTTGTATCCATCCTCCAGTAGCGGCGTGTAAAGGTACCCTTAGGGTTAAAGCTTTTTTACTACTGCCCGCAAAACAATGTATTAGGGGATTGCAGGTTGTTCCTCTGCTGCCAGACTTCTTATCTCTTAATGGGGTCCTGGAACAGACGAATTATTCGCTATTACTCGCTTCCCCATTCATTTACATTGGACTCGCTAGACTCGTAACGAGTAGCGAGTCCCAGACTCGGACTCGATAGAGTCTAGCGATTCCGAGTAATTTAGGACTCGCTCATCCCTACAGACAACTACTTTATTATTTCACTGGGGAACAGGAAAATTGGTACTTGAGATATTAAACCTGTTTTAGGTCAATTTTTGTAGCCGATTTTAAATTTGCCCTTAATTTTCTTCCATCAGCTCTAGTTAATTAAATGTAATATACTCCACAGTATGTATATGCAAACTGACTGAACACTAGCATTGATGTCTATTAACATTATTATTTTTGCTTTCTTAATTATTTGAAAAAATTGATACATGTAGATTTCTTTCATTTATGAAAAATGTATGTAACGCCCCACTAGTCAGTGTGCTACAGAGGGGTACTGCGCCCAAGACAGAGAGTGCAGTATTCCTGTCATATGGGGAGGTAATGTAGGTCTGAGGCTCTCAATCTGCATTCGCACACTTAGAGCAGGGGACTATAGGGTTAAATCCTTTGCTGAGAGACTCAATCCCGGTAGGAGGAGTTACAGGCTGGAGCAGTGTGAGCGCAGGAAGCAGAGAGAAGCAGAACATCTGTGGAGAGAGACAGAGAAGGACCCTTCAGGGGACACCACAGGTAGGGTGCCCAGAAGGAGCGGCGACCCAGAAGAGAAAGGAGCAGATAGAGGGTAACTTAATCACCCTGGCCCAGTCCGAAGCGGGGTACTGGCTCCGACGTGGATCAGAGGTCCATCCCTGAACCGCACATTAACGGCGTGTTCGATAGCTTTATAGAAGCATGAGCCAACTGCCCTACACCAAGCACAGTCTCCACCAGAAGCACTAAACAGGGTTGGGTCCCCTTTGGAGAGATAAAGGGTTCCCATATCACCCGACGGGCCTGGTTCAAGAAGTAGGATTGTGCAGGGCAGCGCAAGAAAGAAGGAGTGCGCAGAGCTAGGACAGAGCAAGTATAGAGAAGGAATATCGCAGGAGCCTCAGAGAGACATTTCTTCATCATATGACACCTGGTTCATTACCCAAGCCATAACACCTGTGAATTGTGTACAAGCTGAAGGTAACTGAAGTAAAGACCTGTGCAGAGCAAGCAAGTGTCTGTGTTCTTTTCTAATGAACTGTGGTTTACTTGCCTCACATCTCGCAGCGGAGGCCGTGCTGCCCTATTCCACCATTGCTACTTCCAACACCCCGGGGACTCTGCTCTTCCTGCAGGGAGCTACAACACCTTGCTGCTGCCCATCCCCTGGAGGTTCAAGCAGCGCCGGTGCCATCACCGGTCCTACAGGTGGCGTCATGACTGAATTAATTTTATTATTTTTTTCCCCTTTTATTGTCTGCTCAAGGGCATGAACTCGGGCACCAACCACCCGTGACATCCCCGTACCAGTACGCTCTAGATCCGAGTACCCCAAGCCCTTGGCCTCAGAAATTTACATCACAGAATAAGAATTAAAAATGCATAAAACATTGCCATTGATACACTGATCATTTACTAGGATACATCGCAAGTGCAGCACTTCAAAGATTTCTTGTGGTGAGTTGCTACAGGGCAATAATTTTGACTCATCCAGCAGTAATCCGGCATCATGTGGGCACCTCAGTGTCATTGGTAACTTTCTTCTCTACTTGTTAAATATTAGTGGAATCATTCACCCTGCTCTTTACTTAAATCAACATGCACCTTGATACTCATTGCACAGCCAAGAGGATATAAAGAAGATAGCTGACATATCACGGACTAGGGATACAGTGCATGACAGTAGTGCCCAGGTCAACAGTGTCTGGCGCACAACACAAAACTACAAACTGGTGCTGACAAATCCAACATTGAGGGCCGTACTTCTAGGGTATGATGGAAAGGGAAACCTCCTGCACTCACCTGCGATCTCCCTACTGTCCCTTCATGGGTTCTTTTACCCCATCGCCGCACAGAATACCTAGTCCCTTGGTGGCCCTGATGTTAACCCTCACTAGGGAGATGGCCAGTGGAAGCACAAATTACAATTGCTGCACTAAAACCAACAAAAAGTTAAGAAAGACAGACAGGGGAAACACCAACACGACCTCACGGCTGCTGTCACCCTCCTAGAAAGCAGACAGCTTATTAGTATTAATAATGAAGTATTAATAAGTATTCAAGTATTTGTCACATACCTTACATACCATCTTTGATTCTATGATTAATATCCCAGTCAAAGGAAAAATCCCAAATTCATGTGTGGGCAACTGTACAATATCTCAAAAAAAAGAGTTAGTACAAAAACAAGAATGACAAATTCTAATTCAGGGGACTAAGTATTCCTAAAGTAATGCCTAAAACCTGAGTCACCTCCAAAATTTATTTTTTAATTTGTTACTCAGTGTGATATACTGTGCCTTGAAAAATGCATCCATGAACTTTTCCGCATTTTGCCACTCACAAACCTAAATGTATTTTCTTGTGATTTTATGTGATATACCAACACAAAGTAGAAAGTATTTGTGAAGTGTAAAGGAAATGATACATGATTTCCTAAATATTTAAAAATAGTAAGTCTGAAATTGTTAAGTGCATTTGTATTAAACCTCCTTAATCAGTGGCATACCATCCGCAGTCGCAAGGGTCACAAATGAGACTGGGCCCGGAGGTATAGGGGCCTGGAGCCCACCCAACCCCTGTGACTGCTGCGCCAGCTTTACATGGATGTGCGTCATCAGGAATGTGCATCTTCACTGCGCGGCCGCTCTGCCCGGCCGGTCCCCAGGCGGCTGATCACGACCTCCGGAGGACTGGCAGGCTCTGCCGCATTAAATCTCCCGTGGCCGCTGCTGCTGCACTGTGAAGAGGTCATGTGACCTCATCACAGACAGGACGGAGCTGCCCGGTGAGAGCGGTGAGGCAGAAGAGCTGCAGCTCTTGGACAGGGGAAGGGAGTGTCAGTGTGTGTGTGTGTGTGTCAGTGTGTGTGTGTCACTGTGCATGTGTGTGACTGTGTATGTGTGACCATGTGTGTGTTTGACTGTGTGTGTGACCGTGTGTGTTTGCTGTGTGTGCGTGATTGTGTGTGTGCGTGATTGTGTGTGTCTGTGTGAGTGACTGTGTGTGTTTGACTGTGTGTGTGCTGTACAGGGGGAAGTGTGGTTGGGTGTGGGGGACTGTATAGGGGGCCATGTGTGTGTGTTTGGGGGGCTGTACAGTGGGCAGTGTGTCTGTGTGGGGAGCTGTAAAGTGGGCAGTGTGTCTGTGTGTGGGGGGCATGGCTGTACAGAGGGCAGTGTGACTGGGTGAGTGGGGCAGGTTGTACAAGTGGCAGTGTGTCTGTGTGGGGAGGATGTATGCTATATGGAGGGCTATGAGGCTGTATTATTTTGTTATACTATATGAAGGGCTGTGACGCTGCATTGTATGATATGAAGGGTTGTGACGCTGCATTATATTATCTGGAGGGCTGTGATGCTGCATTATATTATATGAAGGGCTGTGATACTGCATTATACTATATGGAGGGCTGTGACGCTGCATTATATTATATAGAGGGCTGTTGTGATGCTGCATTATATTATATGAAGGGTCGTAACGCTGCATTATATTATTTGGAGGGTTTTGATGATGCATTATATTATCTGGAGTGCTGTGAGGCTGCATTATATGATCTGGAGAGCTATGAGACTGCATTATATTATCGGTAAAGCTATGAAGCTGCATTATATTATCTGGATGCCTATGAGGCTGCATTATATTATATGACCGGTTATGAGGCTGCATTATATTATATGGAGGGCTATGAGGCTGTGTTTGTAAGGTTTTCAGTCTTTTTTGCTATATCTGTTGTTATGTTTGCATTTAGTGTATTTTGTCGGCCATCTTGTTTCCTGTCATGTGTAATGACTTTTGCCCTCAACCAATATGGAGTTCTCAGCTTGTCGTCGGCCATCTTGTTTCCTGTCCTGTGCATTGACTCTTGCCCTCAAACAATATGGAGTCCTCAGCTTTGATGTCCCTGCCCTGTTTCTTGCCAATTGCCCTTTTAAACTACTTCAGCTGGTTAACCTGTGCTCCAGAATCAGGCCTGCAATCTGTCTGTGACTTGCTCTCTGAAGCCTGGATTCATTCTGCCTGGAATCATTTATGAACACAGAATCCTGGGTGCCAGCAATATCTGACAGGGAAGTAATGAACTCTGAATGCTTTCCCTGAGACTTGTACTATGCTTTAATACTCTGATGTCCTGGGTTGTTTTGCCTTGCCTTCTGCAACTTGCATTTACTTTATCCTGTTGATGCACTAACTTGTATGAAGCAATACAAGAGCTGCTTAAGAAGCATATGTCTCATGTGTCTCATTATACCCATGCATTAGACTCTATATAGACTGTATCATATATGACAGATTCTGGAGCCATAATAGAGTCTGCTGGGTCTAGGACAGTGCTGCATCTGCTGCCACCTGTATAGAGATTTCTGGATCTTTTGCCATTGGAGAGCTGCTGCAGACCGTGGATCTGAGATATCGATATATGTGATGATAGTGGTTGTGGCTTCTCACAACCTTTCCAGGTGAGCACATTCCCTTCTTTTAAGTCAGGAGTGTTACCACAGGTAAACACTATTGTGCTCCTTTTCTTCCTTTCCAGCCTCTCTGCCGTGCAGTTTCTGGGAATATGGAGGACCCCGTTAAACATCTGTGTGACGTGACGGATTCAATCCTTGCTGACCTACAGGCATTGAAGGCCAGCTTTGCAAGCCTGCGGGATCGCGGTGATCATAATCTGCAGGTGTTCGGACAAACCACGCAGGACTTACGAACCCGGATTGAGGTTCTGGAGGGACGCGTCCACATCCCAACTTCAACCCCGGTTATTGGAATCCCCAAGCTACCACCATTCCGTTTTGGCGGTGAACGGGAAAAATTCAGGGGATTCATTAATCAATGCAAACTGTTTTTTGCGGCTCATGCGCCACAGTTCCTTACTGAGCGATCTAAAGTATTGACAATAATTATGCTGCTCTCCAACAAAGCTCTCACATGGGCAAACCCCCTAATTGAGACTGACGATGACTGTCTAAATAATCTTGATGCTTTCATTTCAGCTATGGGGCAGGTATTCGATGATCCAAACCGCGGTGCTACAGCGGAATCAGCCATGTTAACTTTAAGCCAAGGTAAGCGCTCGGTAGCGGAGTATGCTTTGGATTTCCGGAGATGGGCTCTCGACACAACTTGGGATAGCTCTGCTAAGAAGTCGGTTTTCCGGAAAGGATTATCCTCTGTGATTAAGGATGAACTCGCTCGTGCCGACCCACCTACAGCATTAGGAGATTTTATCAACTACTGTATTCGGATCGATGCTCGGCTTACTGAACGCAGACAGGAGAGATGGTCGGAGATAAAGCGCACTAATCATTTATTTCCTCCCTCTCCAGCTAAGGAGTCCTTGAGCAGGATTATACGAGAACCCGAACCTGAGCCTATGCAGGTGGACTCTTTACAGAGACGGGTCAGTGATGCACGTAAGGAACATCGAGTAAAGGAAAATCTGTGTTTCTATTGCGGTAAGTCAGGACATTTCATTATAAACTGCCCCAGTCGTTCTCGTAAGACAACTGCAGCCATCATACACTGCGAGTGCTGTGAGAGGGGTTCTGTCAGGTCCGAACCACAGATCCCAGAGAGAGTAGAGGATACAGACATTGATTACTCAGACTTGAACTCTGTTATCTCTGAGCCGGATGCACGTGTTACTGCAGCAGTTTTTCAGGTTTTTTCAGCGGTTTCCCAGCTGAGTTGTAAGAACAACAATTCTCATTGCTTTATTCCCCTCAAGCTCAGGGTTCACTCTGTCTGGGTATCTACCTCCGCTATGATTGATTCAGGGGCAAGCGGCAATTTTATGGACATCTCCTTCGCTGAGAAACTTGGAGTACGTTCAGTAAAGAAGGCTACTCCTGTACAGATGGAGACCGTAGATGGCTCACTGTTAAACTCTGGACCAGTGGATCAGGAGACGGAGCCCTTAAAGGTCCTCATGGGTAATGACCATCAAGAGAGTCTGTCATTTATGCTCATCTCTTCTCCTCATTTCCCTATTATTCTAGGACTGCCGTGGCTGCAGGCTCAGAATCCTACGATTAACTGGGAAACTAAAGAACTGCACTTTCCAGAGAAACAGATAAGTCCAGAAGCTTCAGTCTGCTCCATTCCTAAAGGACCAACATCAGTCTCTGAGCTACCAGCCATATACCGTGAGTATGCTGACGTGTGTGACAAAAGTAACGCAGACCTGCTACCCCCTCACCGTCCATATGACTGTCCAATAGACCTGTTACCAGGTGCGGGAATACCTTTTGGCAAGATTTACTCTTTGGCAGGGCCTGAGCTAAAGGCTCTCAAAGACTATATAGACGAACATCTAGCCAAGGGCTTCATACGCCCCTCTTCATCTCCTGCTGGTGCACCAATCTTCTTTGTGAAGAAGAAAGATGGATCTCTTAGGCCCTGTATAGACTATCGGGAGCTCAATAAAATCACGATCAGAAACCGTTACCCACTACCGTTGATCCCTGAATTATTGGAGAGAGTACGGCATGCAAAACTCTTTACAAAGTTGGATCTCCGTGGGGCCTATAACTTGGTCCGCATTAGACCTGGGGATGAATGGAAGACAGCTTTCAGGTCACGCTACGGACACTTTGAATATCTAGTAATGCCGTTCGGTTTATGTAATGCTCCAGCAACTTTCCAACATTTGGTGAATGACATTTTTAGGGACCTCCTGGATACATTCATTGTCATTTATTTGGATGATATTTTGATTTTTTCTAATTCCACAGAGGAGCATCACAGACATGTGAAGATGGTCTTAGAACGCCTTCGACAACACCATCTGTATATCAAACTGGAGAAGTGCGAATTCCATCGAACGGAGATCCAATTTCTGGGGTATGTAATGTCATCACGAGGAATTAGTATGGATGAGGGTAAGATCCAAGCCATTAAAGCCTGGCCGGTCCCCAAGAATGTGAAGGAGGTCCAGCGCTTTATAGGGTTTGCTAATTTCTACAGGCGTTTTATCAGGAACTTTTCTGAGGTTGTGTCTCCCATTACACGGCTTACCCGCAAGAACTCTGCTTTTACCTGGACCCCCCAGGCTCAAGAAGCATTTTCCCGTTTGAAAGAGAAATTCACCACGGCACCTATTCTGGTGCATCCTAACCCTGAACTGGCCTTCATAATAGAGGTGGATGCCTCAGACAGTGCCATCGGAGCTATCCTCTCCCAGAGGACAGGTGAGAAAGAAGTCTTACATCCCTGTGCTTTCTTTTCCCGGTGGTTGTCTCCTGCAGAACGGAACTATGACGTGGGTAATAGAGAATTACTGGCCATCATCGCAGCCTTCAAGGAATGGAGACACCACCTTCAGGGAGCTGCGCAGCAGATAATCGTGTTGACTGACCACCGCAATCTTGAGTTTATCAGATCGGCTAAGTGCTTGACTCCTCGCCAGGCTCGTTGGAGTCTTTTCTTAAACCAATTCAGTTTTGTTATCTCCTATAGGCCAGGATCGCGTAATGGAAAGGCCGATGCGTTGTCTAGACTCTACTCAACTGAGACAATTCCACTCACGTCTCGTAAGACTGTTATCTCTGATTCCAGGTTCCTGGGAGTGCTTCATAATCAAGACTTGCTTAACGACATCAAGGAAGCATACCATACGGATCCCTGGCTGGCACAACCGTCTTGTGAAGTAAGTCTTGTATATAAGAACGGTGTGTGGATTCAGGGGCAACGCCTGTATATTCCTGAAGCAGTCAGGGTGAGAGTACTGCAACTCGTCCACGATTCTAAGATAGCGGGGCATAGAGGAGTTCTGAAGACTCAAGAATTCCTGTCTCGCTTCTTTTGGTGGCCCACATACAGAAGAGATGTTCTAGGTTACGTCACTTCTTGCGAAGTCTGTGCCAGATGCAAGACTCCACGATCTTCGCCTACGGGTCTATTACAACCCCTACCCGTTCCATCCCGTCCATGGGGATCCATATCTATGGACTTCATTGTGGAGTTGCCAACCTCTCAAGGAAAGAACACAGTTCTGGTGGTGGTGGATCGGTTAACAAAGGCAGCCCATTTCATTCCGTGTGTTGGTCTACCCACTGCGAAACACACATCGGACTTAATCATTCAAAATGTGTTTCGCCTGCATGGCGTACCGGATGAGGTTGTATCTGATCGAGGGGTGCAATTCACTTCAAAGTTTTGGCAGCACTTCTGTGCTGCGTTGGACATCAAAGTTAACCTGTCTTCTGCCTTTCATCCGCAGACAAATGGACAAACCGAGCGGACTAATCAGACCCTAGGACAGTATCTCCGCTGTTTTATCTGCCACCTACAAGATGACTGGGTGGATTTGCTTCCACTGGCTGAATTCTCTTATAACAACTCACAGAGCGCTTCCACCAAGCAGTCACCCTTTTATGCCAATTTGGGTTATCATCCTAACATCCTTCCTCGACTTCCCATAGATTCACCTCTTCCAGCTGTAGCCGACAGAATCACCTCTCTACAAAGGAACCTCGATCTGCTTAAAGGGAATCTGGAATCAGCTCAGGACAGGTATAAAAAAGCGGCAGATAGGTTTCGTAAACCTGCACCAACCTTCAAGGTAGGAGATTTGGTCTGGCTGTCAACTAAGAACCTTAAATTGAGAGTACCATCATCCAAATTGGGTCATAAGTACGTTGGGCCCTATAAGATTAATAAGCTCGTCAGCAACGTTGCCTGTCGCCTTCAACTTCCAAGATCTATGAGGATTCACCCCGTGTTCCACGTTTCTCTACTAAAGGCTGTGACTCCCAATTCATTCCCTGGTCGTTCTTCTTCCCCTCCTGCTCCGGTACTCATCGATGGCCAGGAGGAGTTTGTCGTGGAAAGGATCCTGGACTCCAGGTTGCGTAGAAACGGGGTGCAATACCTGGTAAAGTGGCAGGGCTATTCTTCTGAGGACAACTCGTGGGAGCCGGCCTCCAATCTCCATGCTCCTCGGTTACTCCGCCAGTTCCATCGGAGGTACCCGGGAAAGCCTGGACTGGGGCCATCCAGAGGCTGTCCCTAAGGGGGGAGTAATGTAAGGTTTTCAGTCTTTTTTGCTATATCTGTTGTTATGTTTGCATTTAGTGTATTTTGTCGGCCATCTTGTTTCCTGTCATGTGTAATGACTTTTGCCCTCAACCAATATGGAGTTCTCAGCTTGTCGTCGGCCATCTTGTTTCCTGTCCTGTGCATTGACTCTTGCCCTCAAACAATATGGAGTCCTCAGCTTTGATGTCCCTGCCCTGTTTCTTGCCAATTGCCCTTTTAAACTACTTCAGCTGGTTAACCTGTGCTCCAGAATCAGGCCTGCAATCTGTCTGTGACTTGCTCTCTGAAGCCTGGATTCATTCTGCCTGGAATCATTTATGAACACAGAATCCTGGGTGCCAGCAATATCTGACAGGGAAGTAATGAACTCTGAATGCTTTCCCTGAGACTTGTACTATGCTTTAATACTCTGATGTCCTGGGTTGTTTTGCCTTGCCTTCTGCAACTTGCATTTACTTTATCCTGTTGATGCACTAACTTGTATGAAGCAATACAAGAGCTGCTTAAGAAGCATATGTCTCATGTGTCTCATTATACCCATGCATTAGACTCTATATAGACTGTATCATATATGACAGTGTTTTAATATAATGGAGAACCATAAATACCAGTGTGGCACCCTGTGCCAGGTCACCACTGACTCCCTTGGGACAAGGAGGGATTTCTTACAGCGAGTAATTCCACTAACACACAACACCCTTTCACCCCAGGCCTGTAGGGGGAGCTCCACTGGTTGCCTTAAGCCAGTTACCCCTATAAATACGGGTCCTGGAGGGAAAAACACCAGAGTGTGCAGTCACTACAGAACTTTGAAGAGCTGCGTGAGCTGAGCTGATTCTGGAGCCGTACTAGGCCCATACCAGCAACCACCTGAGACAGTGGTAGACCCGCAGAGTAGGGGTCGAAGGCAGAGGAGAGAAACGTACTACAAGAAGGGGGCAGAGGAGTCATAGCAACTCACCCCACCAGAGTTCCGGTCACTGGGTCCGAGCTACAGGGACATAAAGATTAGGCCCTGCAGAGAATCCAGCACCACAAGGAGGTTTAGCTTCCAGAACACCCGAAGCACCCACAAGAGAGAGCCAGGGACCGAGTGTCAGGGCCCTGACGACAGGGGATCCCATAGAGTGCCCTCAGTGCAGCAAACCCGGGTGTGGAGAGTTACACAGAGAGAGAGAAGTAACGGTCTGGTCGGGTTCCAAGTCTGCCAGACTAAGAGCAGAGCAACTGAAACAAGGAGGCCTACAACCCTACTCGCTGTGGAGATCCTAAAGTGTTTCCCTCACCTCCGGACAAGTGTACCAGTACAGAACACCAGTAAAGGTAGCAAAAGACTTTTATGTGTGCGTGTCCCTCCTTCCATCTGCACCACACTGACCGCGCTACCCTATTACCCTCACTACAACTTACAGCCCCGGGGACCACCGCTCGTCCTGTAGGGAGCGGTTCCTCCTTGCTGCTGCAGATCACCCCGGAGGCCCAAGCAGCGTTGGTGCCATCACCGGAACCCTACAGGTGGCGTCACGACAGACATTTTTATTATTTTCTTGCCACTCCATTCTCATTCCTTTTATCTGCATCCCCCGGGACCACGGCCTCAGGCACCGCTACCTGTGACTACTCCCAGAGACCGCGCCTGAGTGATCCGAGTACCCCCCAGGGCCTGGGCTGGACAGATTCTGGCGTCACGAACAGGATTCCGTGCCCGTTGTAACCGGGTACTGTGTGCCATTTATTGACTGTGATTGTGAACTGTAAGTTTGAATCGCCATTGCTGCGCCACAGAGCGGAAAGGAAGGGGCGTTACAGTGCAAGGGCGCGAAGATAGGCTATGACGAGATCCGCCAGACGCAGCAGTCGGATCCGGAAACTCCAGTGGTGCCTCACTCCCCGCCCGCTGAGCCGACTACTTCCGTTGATTTGAAAGAGACTGGCAGCGATTAACTAGGGGGGAGTGAGAATGAGTGCCCCGGACCCCAACAACACAGTAGCCCTAATTGTGAACCAGCCTGCCGCCGCGGCAGGAACCCCGAGCGGACAGATCGTAGTCGTCAATCCACCCGGCGGTGTCATGCCGACGCCTGCACCAGTGGCTCCGATAATGCCCATATTTCTGCCGTACGTCCCTAATGCAGCCAGGTTACCCAAGTATGACGGCAAGCCAGGCGCCCTAGATGCGTTCCAGAGGAAGATATGCACCGTGCTGGACATGTACGCGATGACCGGTAAGCAGAGAGCGTCAGTAGTAATAGTAGAAATGTAGAGTCCCTGTGGGTGGAGATAAGGGAAGGGGGAAAAAATTATAAATTACTGATAGGGGTTTGTTATAAGTCCCCAAAAATAATGGAAGTGGAGGAGAATATCCTCATAAAGCAAATAGATGAAGCAGCGACTCAGGGAGAAGTCATTATTGTGGGGGACTTCAACTACCCTGAAATACATTGGGGATCAGAAACCTGCAGTTCCAGCAAAGGTAATATGTTTTTGAAAACTATGAGAGACAATTACCTTTCACAACTGGTTCAGGAACGAACAAGAAGGGGGGCACTGCTGGACCTAATATTAACCAACAGGCCGGACCGCATATCAAATACACGGGTTGGAGGTCACTTATAACTTAATAAGCTTTCAAGTATCCTTTACTAAGACGTGTAGTAGAGGGGCTACAAGGACAATAAACTTCAGGAAGGCAAATTTCCAACGGTTGAGAGATGATCTTAGTGCAATAAACTGGGATGATGTCCTGAGACATAAAAGTACACAACACAAATAGGAGATGTTTTTTAGCATCTTGAATAGGACCTGTGCACAATATATACCCTATGGGAATAAGCATGCTAGAAATAGGAGGAAACCACTATGGCTAAATAAAGCGGTAAGAGGTGCAATATGTGACAAAAAGAAAGCATTTAGGGAATTAAAGCAAGTAGGTAGTGAAGAGGCATTAAATAAATACAGAAAATTAAATAACATTTGTGAAAAGCAAATCAAGGCAGCAAAGATTGAGACAGAGAGACTCATTGCCAGAGAAAGTAAAAAGAATCCCAAAATATTTTTTAACTACATAAATAGTAAAAAACAAAAAAATTATGGTGTTGGCCCCTTTAAAAATAGTCTGGGTGAAATGGTGGATGAGGATGAGGAAAAAGCCAATATGCTAAATGACTTTTTTTCAACAGTATTTACACAAGAAAATCCCATGACAGACAATATGATCAGTGATAACAAAAATTCTCAATTAAATGTCACCTGCTTAACCCAAGAGGAAGTACGGCATCGTCTAAAAATCACTAAAATTGACAAATCCCCGGGCCCGGATGGGATACACCCCAGAGTGCTGCAGGAATTAAGTACTGTCATAGATAGACCATTATTTTTAATATTTAAAGATTCCATAATAACAGGGTCTGTACCACAGGACTGGCATATAGCAAATGTGGTGCCAATATTCAAAAAGGGGACAAAAACTGAACTTGGAAATTATAGGCCAGTAAGTTTGACAATTTTACTAATCAATAGGTTGTAGGTGGATGAACCTTAATTCTTAACTAGAGGGTGAGACTTTATCGTTGTATTCCCTATCCTAGTATAGAACACTCAGGTAGCTACAGGATAGGCCTCCGGTGAGCGGGGACACCATTATAAATTAGGGTGCATCCAAACTCCGCTGGTAGGCAGGGAAAGTAACTCGTATAGAGCCCCTTGTATAAATTCTTTATTGTTCGAGACCTACAAACCAATTGATTGTTTAATTTTTCTAATTGTTGTCACTTGATTGAGGTGTGTTTTATTACTGTTTAAAATAAAGCATTTATTATCTTTGAAATTGGGGTCATTTATTCGTATTTTGATTATTACTTTCCCTTATATATAAGAAATTCGATTGATGTATTATTTAGTTGCCCAGTGATTTCCAAGAGGTGTGCCACAGCGTAATGGATACCATGCCTCATCAGCGATGATTGGTGGGGGCTACTATGTTAGCATTGGCTGTCCCTGCACAGGGCGCCATATTTGAAGAGCTGTCCATTCACATTACACAATTGCAATGGCGTCATGTATTAGCCAGCCTTCCTGCGCAGGCTGGCCAATCATGACGCTATTGCATTGTTTAATCAGCATGTTTGGGGCGCGGAATACACAACTGTGTCATGCCTATGTTCTTGCGGCGCTGCACAGGTACGACCACATTCCCTTAGTAATTGCGGCGTGTGAAGCGACGTCGGGATTCAACCGGATGTTTCCCGCAGGATCAGTTTCAACTTCCGGGGAACCACATTCCCTTAGGTTGAGGGCACAATTGCGGCGTGTACATGCGCCATTGGCGATCGGTATTAACCGTCAAAAACGTGCACGCGCACGTTCGGTTGCTACCGTTCGCCAGTGATAGTTGCGGCATGTAATGGTACCCTTAGGGTACCTTTACACGCTGCAACTATGGCGAGGAATCTGTCCGGCGATATGTCGCCCTGGCACCATCGCCATCAAATTGCCTCTGAGTTGCGTCGTGTAATTTGGCGGTGTGAGACAGTGCGGGGGATCATATGCGAGGGGCGCTATGTCTCCCCCAGAATGCGCACTGTCACGTATTGAGCCCGGTATAGGGTGTGAGAGAAAGGGACGGTCCGCTCCCTCCGCTCCGGGTCTTGCAAGGTCCCGGAAGTAGACACGGAGTTAAAAGCCTGGTCAGGAGGCAGGGCGGGGTTCCCTGTACACAGATTTGTGCCTTGGCTGCAGCAGCAGCAGATATACAGAAAGGAGAGGTCTAGAGTTCCAGGAGGCCGTGTGCTAGACTAACACGGCCTAGCCCAGGAGGGCTGGGGAACTCGGGGTGGCCCATAACAGAGGCCTTTGGCCTGAAGGACCCGGGGTACGTTATATGAACTGTGTCTTGTGTACCCGGCTGCGACCCGGATTCCGGCAGACTGTGCCATCGCTGTGTGTACCAGCAATAAACACCGGGTCCTGTTTGAACCACTACCGGGCTCCACGTGTTTCCTGACTTGCGATCCAGGCGCTGCCCCACATATGGTGGAGAATGCGGGCAAGCAGGCCAGCCCGGTGAAAGTGACTGTTTCATGAGGCCAATGAGCGGCGACTAAAGTGAGAGGAGCAGCAGTCAGAATAGCCGACAGTCTTGCGGGGTGCCCGGCACTGTATGTCCATACTTAAGCCGGCCACGCTACAGTTCAGGCCTGCCGCTGATATGGAGGAAATCCTAAGGCAGCTGGTACTTACCCAGCAGCGGCAGCAGGAACAGCAGCAGCGACATGAAGAGCAGCAGCTCCGACAGCAGGAGCAGCACCAGCGACAGCAGGAGCAGCAGCAGTTGCTACAACAGGAGCAGTTACGACAACAGCAGGAGCAGCAGCTCCGACAGCAGGAGCAGCACCAGCGACAGCAGGAGCAGCAGCAGTTGCTACAACAGGAGCAGTTTCTACAACAGCAGAAAATGAATGAACTGCTCCTGCAGCAAATTGCGGCCTTACGAGACCCGCCAACAGCGCCTCCCCCGGAGCGGCGTGAGGCCCGGGACCGGGTCCGATCGGCCCTGCGGAAGCTGAGTCCAGAGGACGACGTAGAAGCCTTCCTCACCGTCTACGAGCGCACCGCAGAACGAGAAGGCCTCCCTTCCGCTCAGTGGGCTGAAGTGGTGGCGCCATTCCTGATGGGCGATGCCCAAAAGGCCTACACGGACCTCAGTTGGGAGGAAGCACAGGACTACGCCAGACTCAAAGGTGAGATCCTTGCTAGACTGGGGGTCAATACTTATGTCCGAGCCCAACGGGTGTTTTCCTGGTCCTATGTGGAGTCCAAGCCGGCTCGCTCCCAGGCGTATGACTTATTGCAGTTGGTGAAACGGTGGCTCCAGCCTGAGAGCTTAACTCCGGGACAGATGGTGGAAAGGGTGGTGGTCGACCGGCTGGTTCGGACTCTGCCGGTTGCGATACAGCGTTGGGTGGGGCAAGGGGACCCGGGTACCTTGGACCAGGTGGTTAGCTTGATAGAGCGATATACAGCCACCGAGGAGTTCATACGGGACTCTGCCCCACTGCGGCAGTTACGCCGGCCTCCGGAGCCGGGTAGAGGTATGCGTTCATCTACAGGGGACTCTCCTAAAAACGTACCCGCTGAGAGGATACCCCAGAATGGGGCTGGCAAGAAACCCGGCTCCCCAAGAAGGAGCTTCCGACCCGGCGCTGGCACCGCTACGTGGTGCTGGCGGTGCAAAGGGCCGGGACATGTGGCTACCTATTGCCCACTAACAGCGGACCCCATGGACTGTGGGTTCACACGCCGGCTCTCGATGTATGCCAGCCCCGTGTTCACCGCAGATGTAGTGGTTCCCCTAACGGCACCACATCTGTGTCCGGTGCTCGTCAATGGACACAGAGCAGAAGCTCTCTTGGACTCTGGCAGTTGGGTGACGCTGGTTCGTGCGTCCTTAATCCCCGGGTTGCAACTCACTGGGGGATTGGTCGGGGTCCGGTGTATTCACGGGGACCTACGCGAGTATCCGACCACGGAAGTGACTCTATCCACCCCCTGTGGAGAGGTGACTCACGTGGTCGGAGTGGTAAAGGCTCTACCCTACGGGACGGTGCTGGGAAGAGACTTACCGTTGTTTTGGTCCTTATGGGAAAGGAGGAGTAACCCTGTCCTGAAGCCAGGGAACCCGGGTGCTGAGCCCGACGACCCTGAGACCGGGACACCTGCCGTAGGGGTCGCCAACATAGGGCTAGAGTGTCACCCCGATAGGTTCCCGCTAGACGTCTTGGCAGGGGAGGTCGAGGAGACCCCACCGCTTCCAGAGTTGGAAGTATCCCGGGGAGCGTTTGGGACAGCTCAGCTACAGGATCCCACACTGACCCGGGCCCGAGAAAGGGTAACTGAAATAAACGGGGTAGCTCAGCATCCGGGGGCAGAGAACGTATTTCCACGCATGGTGCTTAACCAAGAGTTACTCTATAGGGTGGACAAAATTCGGGATGAGGTTGTGGACCAACTGGTAGTACCACAGCCACACCGCCGGGCGGTCCTAGAGATGGCCCACTCCCACCTGCTAGGGGGCCACCTTGGGGGCTAAAAAAACGCAAGAACGCATCTTGCGAAGGTTCTTTTGGCCGGGCGTGTATGCGGATGTCCAGAGGTACTGTGACTCCTGCCCGGAATGTCAGCTGACCACACCCATTGCCACCTTCCGTAGTCCATTGGTACCTCTACCAGTTATAGAAGAACCTTTTGAACGGATCGCAATGGATTTGGTGGGGCCTATAGTGAAATCAGCACGAGGCCACCAACACATACTCGTGGTTGTCGACTACGCCACCCGGTACCCGGAGGCGATCCCGTTACGCCACCCCACGGCGAAAATAATTGCCCGGGAGCTGTTTGCCATGTTCTGTCGCCTAGGACTACCTAAGGAAATCCTCACCGATCAGGGGACTCCTTTTATGTCCAAAGTGACCCGGGAACTGTGTAAATTGCTCAACATCAAACAGCTGCGCACCTCGGTGTACCATCCCCAGACCGACGGGTTAGTCGAGCGGTTTAACAAAACCCTGAAGTCCATGCTGAAAAAGGTGGTGGCCAAGGATGGAAAGGATTGGGATATGCTATTACCATATCTAATGTTCGCCATCGGGGAGGTACCACAGTCGTCTACGGGGTTTTCCCCCTTTGAACTGTTGTACGGCCGACATCCTAGAGGGCTCTTGGATGTCGCCAAGGAGACGTGGGAACAGGAACCCACTCCCTATAGGAGCGTCATAGACCACGTGGCGAAAATGCAGGACCGGATCACGGCGGTCCGGCCTATTGTGACAGAGCACCTGATGGATGCTCAAGGAGCTCAAAGCCGCACGTATAATACACGGGCCACCGTTAGGACCTTTGAGGTGGGGGACCGGGTATTGGTCTTAGTGCCCACAAATTGGTACAGCAGAATCCCGATGTGTTTTCTGACCTGCCAGGGCGGACTTCGGTCATTCAACATGACATTGTCACTGAGCCCCGGGTAAAAGTGCGGGTGAAACCGTACCGGGTACCCGAGGCCCGACGGCAAGCCATCGCGGCCGAAGTGAAACACATGCTTAAGTTAGGGGTGATAGAAGAATCCCGGAGCGAGTGGGCTAGTCCCATCGTGCTCATTCCAAAACCGGACGGATCGCTGCGGTTTTGCAACGATTTCCGGAAGCTGAATGAAGTATCTAAGTTTGATTTATATCCCATGCCCCGGGTGGACGAGCTGATCGAAAGACTGGGGCAAGCCCAGTACTTCATGACGCTCGATCTGACAAAAGGCTACTGGCAAGTGCCGCTGACAAAGTCGGCTAAGGAAAAAATCGCCTTTGTTACTCCGGAAGGCCTCTATCACTATGTTGTGTTGCCTTTTGGGTTGCATGGAGCCCCGGCCACATTCCAGCGGCTCATGGACATAGTGTTAGAACCCCATCGGAAGTACGCGTCCGCTTACCTGGATGATATCATCATCTTTAGTCCTGATTGGCATACCCACTTATCCCAGGTACAGGCCGTGGTAGATTCGCTCAGGGCCGCCGGCCTGACGGCGAATCCAAAAAAATGTGCCATGGGGCTCGAGGAGGCCCGGTACCTGGGGTATGTGATTGGGCGAGGGGTTATCAAACCCCAAATAAACAAAATCGAGGCCATTCAAAATTGGCCCCGACCAGTGTCTACCAAACAGGTGAGGGCGTTTCTCGGCATTGTGGGGTATTACCGACGTTTCATACCCAACTTTGCTGGACGAACGGCGGCCCTATCCGACCTGTTGAAAGGGAAGAAAACTGCGTTGGTGCGGTGGAATCCCCAAGCAGAGGCAGCCTTTCAGTCCATGAAGTTGGCCTTGTGCGGACAGCCCGTCCTCATCAGTCCTGACTTCAAACGCGCCTTCGTTGTACAAACAGACGCCTCGGAGGTGGGGCTGGGGGCTGTGCTGTCGCAGGAAGCGGACGGAATCGAGCATCCGGTCACTTACTTGAGCCGGAAATTGTCCCCGGCGGAAAAGAATTATAGCGTAGTGGAGAAGGAGTGCTTGGCCGTTAAATGGGCCTTGGAGTCCCTACGTTATTATTTGCTCGGGCGACAGTTCCGGTTAGTTACGGATCACGCTCCCTTGGTCTGGATGCGAAATGCCAAGGAACGGAACGCTCGGGTCACTCGGTGGTTCCTGTCCCTCCAAAACTTCAATTTTACGGTGGAGCATCGGGCTGGCAAGTTGCAGGGTAATGCGGATGCCCTGTCCCGGGCACCCTGTTTGATGGCTGGGGTTCAACCCCACAAGTTTGAACCGAGGGGGGGGTGTGTGAGACAGTGTGGGGGATCATATGCGAGGGGCGCTATGTCTCCCCCAGAATGCGCACTGTCACGTATTGAGCCCGGTATAGGGTGTGAGAGAAAGGGACGGTCCGCTCCCTCCGCTCCGGGTCTTGCAAGGTCCCGGAAGTAGACACGGAGTTAAAAGCCTGGTCAGGAGGCAGGGCGGGGTTCCCTGTACACAGATTTGTGCCTTGGCTGCAGCAGCAGCAGATATACAGAAAGGAGAGGTCTAGAGTTCCAGGAGGCCGTGTGCTAGACTAACACGGCCTAGCCCAGGAGGGCTGGGGAACTCGGGGTGGCCCATAACAGAGGCCTTTGGCCTGAAGGACCCGGGGTACGTTATATGAACTGTGTCTTGTGTACCCGGCTGCGACCCGGATTCCGGCAGACTGTGCCATCGCTGTGTGTACCAGCAATAAACACCGGGTCCTGTTTGAACCACTACCGGGCTCCACGTGTTTCCTGACTTGCGATCCAGGCGCTGCCCCACAGCGGTGATAAAAAAACCTGTCGCCTGGTTCCGATAACAGAGCACTGTTCCAAAATCAGAGGCAATCATGAAGGTGATATTCTCGGCTTTTGTCGTGTGAACGGGCAATAGTGATGGAATCTGCGTCGCCTATTGATTTCCCGTAGGCATGCCACAGCGTGCTGGTGTTCGCGCCCCGTCAGCGATGATTGGTGGTGGCTAGAGATGAGCGAGTATGCTTTCACTACTCGTTACTTGCACGAATATCACGACGGTACTCGGGCTACTCGGCGAGTACCGAGTAATCTCGCGATACTCTTGCTATGCTCGGGGTCCATCTCCCTGCATGTTGGCGCTCTTTTCAGAGCCAGCCCACATGCAAGGATTGGCTGACAGATACTGTAATGCCACAGCCATGTTGGTTGTGGCATTACAGTGATTGGCTGGCCGCACAGCATGATCAGGTCTTTATAAGGCCTGACCGCGCTGTGCTCGTCACTCTGTGCCATTAGACAGTTAGTGTAGGGAGAGCTGCTGCTGATTGAGGGACAGATTTGTGGCCTTTCAGCTAGTGTAGGCACAGGGCTGCCAGTCTATTTAACACAACAGTCCTTCTGAGGACTAATAGAGCAGTATACAGGCAGTCAGGGAGGCAGGGTATCTACCAAACTTCGCTGTGCCAGTATACCAGCCTGCATCGCATCTGGGGCTGGTTTCCAGGCTCATCCATCCCAAAAACCGTGCTTTTAGGGATTTATTTAGCACACTATAGGCAGCAGTAGGTTTTAGCTCAAATTAGGGTACACCAAAAGCCTTGTGCTAAAAACCAACTCTTGTCTGCACTAATTTAGCATCTAATTGCTGCTCCTCTAGGTTGCAGCGCTAATAAGGGTACACCAAAAGCCTCGTGCTAAAAACCTACCCTTGTCTGCACTAAATTTGCATCTAAGTGCTGCTACTTTAGGTTGCAGCGTTAATTAGGGTACACCAAAAGCCTCATGCTAAAGACCTACTCTTGTCTGCACTAATTTTGCATCTAAGTGCTCCTCTAGGTTGCAGCGTTAATTAGGGTACACCAAAAGCCTCGTGCTAAAAACCTACTCTTGTCTGCACTAAATTTGCATCTAAGTGCTGCTACTTTAGGTTGCAGCGTTAATTAGGGTCCACCAAAAGCCTTGTGCTAAAAACCTACTCTTGTCTGCACTAATTTTGCATCTAAGTGCTGCTACTGTCTGTTGCAGCGTAAATTAGGATACGCCAAAAGACATGCTATTGTAGTCAGCTAACTAGTCCACCTGCAGGGCCTTAATTTCAAAACTTAGGGTCGTGCTAAAAACCTACTCTTGTCTGCACTAATTTTGCATCTAAGTGCTGCTACTGTCTGTTGCAGCGTAAATTAGGGTACACCAAAAGCCTTGTGCTAAAAACCTACTCTTGTCTGCACTAATTTTGCATCTAAGTGCTGCTACTGTCTGTTGCAGCGTAAATTAGGATACACCAAAAGACACGCTATTGTAGTCAGCGTTTGTGTCTGACTAGTCCACCTGCAGGGCCTTAATTTCAAAACTTAGGGTCGTGCTAAAAACCTACTCTTGTCTGCACTAATTTTGCATCTAAGTGCTGCTCCTCTAGGTTGCAAAGTTAATTAGGGCACACCAAAAGCCTCGTGCTAAAAACCTACTCTTGTCTGCACTAAATTTGCATCTAAGTGCTGCTATTATAAACTGGAGGAAATCATGGAGTATATTGCAGTAAAACAACTTTTATTTATTACAATCATGTGTAAAAAAACGTGATTAAAAGTGACGTAGCAGAGGTTCTGAGATGTAACCGACATTTTAAGACCAAAATATGAAACAGTTGTACTTGACTACAGACCACATATAGGAATTACAGTGTACATACAAGGTATACAATACTTAGTATTATGGAAATGGCCAAATCGATAATTCACCCAGTTGTCACGATCTCTGTTAACTGGGTCCTAACACTAACGCAACTGCCTGATGTCGTTCTGGGCTTTTCCTCCTTGCTACAACTGAGTGTGAACACACTCCACCGCCGTGCCACCACCCCACATAGAGCGACCGCTCTGACCCTGGCTAATCTAAAGGCATTAGTGACCATTACCCTGTACAGGACAGCCCTCAGTTCAGAACTACTAAGGGCATACCCGCTGTTCCTATACTGACCATAAGGACCACATCCTTCATGAACCACAACATAGCTCAAGGCGACTTATGTGATCAAGGTCTTGAATGACCGAAACGTCATTCTGTCGCAATCACTATAAGAGCACTTGTTTCAATAAATTTCACCAACAAGCAAAAAAACTCCTTACGTGTATGTGTGCAGTGATTCTAATAGACATTTATGTGGGACTTACGAGCCTCCTTCACTAGCACCATACCCCCACACCTATCGTGTGCTAGCCATTGAATCTCATACTACAAGGTATACAATACTTAGTATTATGGAAATGGCCAAATCGATAATTCACCCAGTTGTCACGATCTCTGTTAACTGGGTCCTAACACTAACGCAACTGCCTGATGTCGTTCTGGGCTTTTCCTCATCGGCTGATACCAGCGAACAATGGATTAGCAGTCTTATAACTAAAGACAGGTGCTTTGAATATCTAATTGGTGCCTTGGGAAAAGAGGTTAACCTCTGAGGCGTGCTAGAGACTGATACCAGAGGGCAATAGCTTATCTCTGACAACTAGAGTGTGGAAAGGTGCTAGCATACGGGTGCAGACCCATATCATATCTATACAATGCTATGCTGCACTCAATCCTATCTATGAAGGTGCTAAGTAAACACAATTCTATTTCAAATATACAATAGTTGCACTCGACATAGATTTTTTCTAAATAGAGACAAAATGAGAATGAAAAAGTAGAGATACTTAGTATTATGGAAATGGCCAAATCGATAATTCACCCAGTTGCCACGTTGGGACGTTTTCAGAGATAAGCTATTGCCCTCTGGTATCAGTCTCTAGCACGCCTAAGGGGTTAACCTCTTTTCCCAAGGCACCAATTAGATATTCAAAGCACCTGTCTTTAGTTATAAGACTGCTAATCCATTGTTCTCTGGTATCAGCCGATGAGGAAAAGCCCAGAATGACATCAGGCAGTTGCGTTAGTGTTAGGACCCAGTTAACAGAGATCGCCGCAACGTGGCAACTGGGTGAATTATCGATTTGGTTATTTCCATAATACTAAGTATCTCTACTTTTTCATTCTCATTTTGTCTCTATTTAGAAAAAATCTCTCGAGTGCAACTATTGTATATTTGAAATAGAATTGTGTTTACTTAGCACCTTCATAGATAGGATTGAGTGCAGCATAGCATTGTATAGAGGGATGCGACGTCAGCCGTGACCAAAAGCATATCAGATTCCACAAAGATGCCATCAACATGCTTCAGGACGTCCGTTGTGTCCTTGAGATAGGATGGTAAAGTCTCTACCAAAGGCTTTAGATGGTAGTCAATAAATTTACAAATTGGCTCGCAGAGACCACCTATCCCGGACACAATCGGACGTCCCGGAGGGTTGAGGGCATCTTTGTGGATCTTAGGTAGCAAGTAGAACGTGGGTAAACAGGGATACAACACCAAGAGCCCATCGGCAATTTTTTTATTAATCAAGCCCTGATCAAGAGCACCATCAAGGATAGCTGTCAACTCAGACAAATGAGCAGGTAGGGGGTTAGAGTGTAGTTTACTATAAGTAGTTTTATCCTGAAGCTGTCTGAGAGCTTCTTTCTCGTATTGAGCCACCGGCCACACAACAATATTCCCCCCCTTGTTTGCCGCTTTAAATACTACGTCTTTCAGGTCCTGTAACTCTTTGATTGCCTGTCTCTGTGTATGAGTCAGATTATCAAACTTGCGGCGGCAAGAGACCTGCTTGAGATCAGACTCAACAAGACGTATAAACATGTCTACCGCAGGGCAGACTGACATGGGGGGGAACTTTCTAGACTTGGGAAGAAGGTTGTTAGGAAACACACCTGTCGTGCGTGGGTGCTCAAGTTGGGGTTCTTCCAGTTCAGCTAAGACATCCATCTCCATGGGGGTCAAGGGATCAGAGGTTGGGTCTTTGTGGTGGAGTTTTCCCAAGATCATCCTTCTTGCAAACAGGTGCAGATCCTTTATGGCTGAAAAAAAATTATAAGAATTTGTGGGTCAAAAAGTCAAACCCAAAGCAAGTACCTCGGTCTAAGAGTTGGAAAGTTGGTGAGTGGAAAGATTCACTACCTGCATCTTATTAGGTGCGTTTTTACTGGTGCTCAGGGGCTGTAGGCGCAGTAATCCCACTCGTCCAACTACACCCAGACCAGGATTTCCACTTCCCCCCTCCGCTCCAGACCCTGGACTCCCAGTATTGGATGCACCTGACTGCAAGGAGGAGGATCTCGAGTCTGGTGGAACACGCGACGGGCGTCTTTTTGCGGGGGTATTTCCACCGATAAACTTTCCTGTTTATCTTGTGTATCTCTCTTAAATTTCTTGACCTTGAATTCTCTGACCTCCTTTTCCCACCTGGAGATGTCCTTTGCAACTTCCCCATTAATTAGAAAACACCACAGTTTTTGTATCCAGTACATTGTGGCTGGCTATACCAAACCATCAATAATGTATCATCATAAATTAATAATTCTGGAAAATATACGGACTTATCATTAAGCATGACCAATCGCAAAGAAGCACTATCAAGAATATCCCCAAAGGGGAGGAAAAACGATCATATGGTCATTTATATGAAAATATTAATTTTTATTATACAAAAGATTACACGGTACAGGGGGTGAGAGTAAGATAGAAAATCAGCATGATACGATTAATTTAAGAGATATTATACCATATGTATACATCTAATATATGATGTAGAGATATTCATTAACCATCAATCCAGAGTATACATAGTTCTATTTAGGGCAATGAACCATCACAGTTAAAAATAGGTATCAAAGGCAAGGTACCTCTATACTTTACTGCAATATATATTATATATATCAAATATATGGTTTACAGAGTTGTTATCATATATAAATAATTGTATATATTTTTTATATTTATTTATTTTTATTTTTTATTATTTTTTATTATTTACATATATAAGTAGGGTCAGGAATTGCATATCATTATAGTGTCTTTCATGCACAACTCACAGTTACTCTCATATTAATGTGGTTAGAGGCTATCTGCATAGAGAACCATATCCAGTATTTTGATTTATATATAGAGAATTATCATATGCAGACAGCACTTTGTACTATTTTTCAAACTTCTAGAGAAGTTATTAATTACCACAACCGTGAGAATAACATGTGTGTTAATGCAGTCACCACTTCAAGTGCAGCTGCACAGCCCATGCAGTCAAGAGTCTCAATCAAAAGGGCACTGCACAAGAAAGGCCTGTGCCTGCAGCATTACTCAGTCTCCCATTGTTAATGAGAGGACATCTGCTGCAGCCATCTCTAAACCCATACTAAGTCAGTTTGATGTAGCCATAAACCATCTATTAGGAATCCCCAAGCTCAATATATTGCAGTTAGAGAGATCAATAAGGTTATTGCCTCAAGGTTCAGTACCTGTTTAGGTGGAGGATCGTATCATACGTGCGCCCTTATGCGCATTTCGGATTACTCCTTCATCTGAGGGCATTAGTGAGTGAGAGGAAGGGGGAGGTTTAAAAAGGAAAGCGAGCCAATCCGCATCCAGCACTGTTGCTATGGCGGCGGACGCTTTCTCCCAATTGTACGGCCCGGCCACAATCATCAGCGGCGTCATGGGGAGGCGTGCCAGCAGGTCAGCTGACCTGCAGCACGCTCTCCATGGAGACGCCGACAGACGAGCGGGTCGGCGCCATTAGGGAAGCGACCGCTCAGCAAGAAGGTGCTGCATAGGATTCCTTAACTGATCATGCGATTGATCATAGATGGCTATAGTTAATCCTCAAAGAGCCATACAGGCAATATATAATACATTATAAGATAAATACATGCCCATATCACTTATCTAATACATGTAATATGCAGAAAGTTTATAAACAATATACATAAATATATCAATTCACAGTATATCCATAATTTTGACGCATGAGATGTGCTATTAATCGTTCAATTAGGGGATGCAACACAAATTCCACATATACATATACACTGATAGAGACATCACATGGCACTACCAGAATACCTAATGTCTCAGTATACAAATCAGATATTCATACCAAATGGCTTACAGTGAATATCATGCATATATGGAATAGTGTAGTTAATTTCAATTTACATCTAAAACACTACCATGCATTCTAACAGTTTACCAGTAGGTAATCCATTATTATACACCGAATGTTAATGCAATTAACACCTGTCACAATTTACACAGCAGGATATTTATCCCCACATAGAACACCCCATACATCCAGAGTATATAATCCACATTATAAGTAAATGCACTCTGTGCCTAGATACACTGCGTCCCATCAAATTACATGTCGTGTACATAATCAGTTAAATCCTCCATCCGGTGACATCAACCATATCGATATCTTCTGTTTCACCAATCACATATTAGATAATCACATATAGTCATGTCCAAACGGAATCAAGGTTGTCTCGCTGCAAAAGTGAAGATTAAAAACAATTAATATAAAAAAATTAAAATTAAAAACCATATATAACCCTAGATCAATACTAGACTTCACAAGTATGGGACATAACTAATGGTTTCATTAAGGCCTGCAGGTTGGACCGTCTTTAATGTCCAAATCCAACGTGTTTCCAGTTGGGCTAATTTGACTGTAGCATTCCCTCCCCGTATCCCCAAATCCACCATCTCAATACCACGTACCATAAATTCCTTGCCATTACAATGGTGATATTTTTTGAAATGCCTTGGAATAGTCTTCAACAAGGTATCGTCCTCAATATCTTTGGCTGCCTCAATCCCTAATATGTGCTCCCTAACCCGTACTTTCAATTGACGGCTAGTCAACCCTATATAGATCTTTTTACAGGGGCATACTCCGTAATATACAACCCATTTAGATTCACAAGTAATGCGTTGTTTGATTGCATACGAGTTGGATCCAGTTGAATCAACAAATGATCCACTTCGCTCTATATTAGGGCAGGCTACGCATTTGCCACAAGGGAAGCAGCCAATTGAGGGTGGGAATTTATCCAGAAATGTCCCTTTAGTATATCCATCGTAGTGGCTTCTAATGAGATGATCTTTTAGATTCTTACCACGTCTGATGGCCATCAGTGGTTGAGGTGGTAGGATTTTGGTCAGGGTTGGGTCTGCATGTAGGATATGCCATGATCTCTCTAGGGCTTTACGTATCATTCCATATCCACTATTATAGCCCGTAATAAATCTAACTGGAGCAGTAGATTCTCGATTCACACGTGAATATAGCAATTGATTGCGTGATGCATGTTTCGCCCTATTATACGCTCTTTTGATCATTCTTTTGCTATACCCACGCTCTATGAATCTTTTCTTAAGATCAATAGCCTGTCTCTCAAAATCTTCGGTCTGAGAGCACATCCTCCTTAATCGAAGGAACTGACCAGTTGGCACAGACCCTATCATGTATTTAGGATGTGCTGATGTGGCATGCAGTAGGCTATTGGTGGAGGTTGGTTTCCGGTACAGAGAAGTCTGCAGTGCACCCCCATGGTCACATTCAACAGTTACATCAAGAAATTCAATCTTTGTACCTGAGTATGAATATGTCAGATGTATGTTATTATTATTGGAGTTCAAATATTTCATAAATGGTTCGAGTTCTTTCACCTCATCCTGCCATATAAAGAAAACATCATCTATATATCGCGTCCAAAAAGGGACGCGATCCGCAGGAATACCACCATCTGTCAAAAAGAGGTCCCTCTCCCACAGCCCCAGGAACAGGTTTGCATAGGCCGGTGCAAACGATGCACCCATTGCCGTTCCCTGGAGCTGTAGGTAGAAGGACCCCTTAAAAGTAAAAAAATTATGAGTCAATGAGAACTCCAACACACATAGGACAAATTCAACTAGGTCCACTGGTAGGTGTGAACTACAGAGAAAAAATCTGACTGCCCGCAATCCATCGGCATGTTTAATGTTTGTGTATAGGGATTCAACATCCCCACACACCATTACCGCACCCCCACTTAGGGAAACTCCATCTATTTTCTTCAGAAAATCTACGGTATCCCTCGTATATGATGGTAGTGATTCCACAAAGGGCTGGAGCATCGAATCCACCCATCTATTTATATTCTCCAGAAAGTTGTTGTTTCCGGAGATAATCGGTCTCCCGGGTGGAACCGTCTGACACTTATGAATCTTTGGTAGTAGATATAATGTCGATATTGACGGTTCCACAACGCGTAGTGCTGAAGCCAGCTGACTGGTGACAACACCCCCATCTACTGCCGCATCCAGTATCTTATCCAATTCATCAATGTATTTGGAAAGGGGATTGAAGGTCAGTTTTTTATAACAGATTTTATTGCGTAACTGTCTAAATACCTCCTCCTCATACATTGATTTCGGCCATATCACGATGTTGCCACCCTTGTCTGCCGGCTTCAGCACCACGTCCGGGAGACTTTTTAGCTCTTTTAATCGTTTTCTCTCACTCACCGTCAGGTTATCCATACCATCATATCGAGGGATTTTTTCAAGATCCCTTGATACCACCTGTACAAACAGGTCAATGTTGGCACATAGAGAGAGAGGAGGGAATTTTTTCGAATGTGGTTTAATGTTAGATGGTATCTTACCTCTCTCCGACACTTTGTGCTCCAGAGAGAGATCATTCAATGTAGTTAATACCGCTTGTTCTTCCTCTGTGGGGAAGACAGAATGCACACCTGGATTAAAGAAATGCCTTTTAAAATATAAAGATCTTGCAAATAATTGTAGGTCCTTGATGGCCCCAAATGTATCGAATCCCGCCACAGGTGCAAATGTTAATCCTTTAGACAATAGTGAATAGTCAGAGTGGGTCAGGACATAGGAGCTTAAATTAATTACCTTATTATCATTTTTGTGGTCATTTGGTGATCCTGATTTGTTCTTACGTTTACGTTGATTATAGACCGGGTAATAGGGTGTGCGTATATTTCTTGTTCTACGATTTCCCCATTAAACCTGGTCAATGCCTCTGATGTTGATTTTTCCTTGATGGCTTCCTCCAAGATCTCAAGCTATGATTCAATACTCTCAAGGGTAGTGCTGTTAGCTTCCACTAGAAGCTCCAAGAATGTTTTGGAGCATGTGTCTGCAGCCAATTCCCATTTAGCCTTAAAGAGGTCGTCATCAATTTCAAAGGAGGGAAAAAGCTGCACACGTAAACCCCTCGGGATTAGATCACTGCTTACATACTTGGACAGAAATGCTCGATTCCACCAGACACGTACGCGTTTGCGTAAAAGATTTTTATAATCCACAATTAGAGTGGTGAGAGACTGGTCCTCAGCCAAATCTGGACCAGGATCACCATTTTTAAACACATTGTCGACAAGATCAAGCCAGGCGTTGCCACGAGCCCTGAACTCCATTGCCCAAGGATAACCTGTGGAAACCACAGAAAAGAACACAATTAGATATGAAACCTTGATCGGCATTATATAGTAACGCCCCTGGCGAAAAAATCACCAATCAGGGGGATTTTTGCACAATCTCCATACAATCAACTTTTATAAACTGGAGGAAATCATGGAGTATATTGCAGTAAAACAACTTTTATTTATTACAATCATGCATAAAAAAACGTGATTAAAAGTGATGTAGCAGAGGTTCTGAGATGCAACCGACATTTTAAGACCAAAATATGAAACAGTTGTACTTGACTACAGACCACATATAGGAATTACAGTGTACATACAAGGTATACGATAGATGTCCAGATACTACAGAGAACCACATAATAAATAGATAAAGTGCACCATTATGGTAGAAATTTCCACCTATTGGTTCTCAGAGCAAGTATCAGACTAAATCGTACATACAGTGCTATGCCCATAGTAAAGGTAACAGTACCAACAGTCACAGTAACAACTAAGCATAGTGAAACATCCAAAGGATCATACCTATATGGTCAAAATGCGGGATAGCAACCCAGGGGGAGAGAAAGAGTAGGTCCTATAGCTCCTACATATGTTTCGCCCGCACAGCTTCCTCAGGGAGAGGTCTGTAAGAATTAGTGGACCTGCAGTGTCTTTATAGCACTGTGTGACCCGGGTGCGGTGTTAGGCACTTCCGGGTCCTCTATGCGTCACGCGCATGCGCAGTCTACCTGCTGAAGCTCAGGGCGGTTCCTGCTCACTGCGCATGCCCGCACCATCACCCAGCATAGGGACGCGTCACCATATTTGCTGGGCGGGGGGGGATGGGACAGCACCAGTGGGCGGACACCACAACACTGGGAACGCAGCACAGACCAAAGCTGCAAAATCAGCCCATCAGGCGGCACCTGCCCTTAATGTGAACTATAGGAGCAAGCTGGTAAGAAAGATTATACATTATACAAAACATAAGGAGACAAGGAAATCGATCCTCAACATTATACAGCTATCCCCAAGATGGAAAGTCACTAAAACTCAGGCAATAGTCCAGTCCAGCTTGTATGTTCCACATGTGGTGATCCCAGGGCAAAGGATGCAGGGATGAAGGCTTGTGCACCATAGAGGTGTATGGAATGGTGTGTGAATATAAAAACAACCTAAAAAAATATAGAACCAGGAAACAAAAAGATTAAAAATTGAAAAAGACAGAAAATGAAAACCAGTATATGGCATAAGGAACAGTCTCTCATAAATAAGGACCATAGGTGACACTCTCATTAAGACCACTGGGGATAAGGGTACCCAACGTCACGATCCACTTGGTCTCCAGGCGGGCCAGTACTTTTTTGAGGTCACCCCCTCTATTGCCGCAATGCACCAAAAGTTGTTTTACTGCAATATACAATATGTGTTAAAATCCCCCTGATTGGTGATTTTTTTGCCAGGGGCGTTACTATATAATGCCGATCAAGGTTTCATATCTAATTAAGTGCTGCTATTGTAGGTTGCAGCGTTAATTAGGGTACACCAAAAGCCTTGTGCTAAAAACCTACTCTTGTCTGCACTAATTTTGCATCTAAGTGCTGCAACTGTCTGTTGCAGCGTAAATTAGGATACGCTAAAAGACACGCTATTGTAGTCAGCATCTGTGTCTTAGGGCCTTAATTTCAAAATTTAGGGTCTTGCTAAAAACCTACTCTTGTCTGCATTCATTTAACATTTGTGTGTGGCAGCAGTGGCTTGTAGCTCCATGTAGTGTATGCAAAAACACGGTATACGCGTCAGCGTTTGTGTCTGACCATTCAAACTGCCGGGATTAAAACACTCTAATCTGTAATCTCACTGTCCAGCTACAAACCAACTCTTGTCTGCATTCATTTACCATTTTTGTGTGGCAGGAGGGGGTTGTAGCTACAATTTGAATCCGCCAAAACACTCAGTATACTTGTGTCAGCGTTTGTGTCTGACCAGTATTGCTGCTGTAATTTAATCTTCAATCTCAGTATCCAGCTCAAAAACAAAAGGTCAGCATTTTCAGTTGACAGGCGGGTGCGTTTATCTGTAATGATTCCACCTGCAAATATGGATACAAAGTTGCACACTCCTTTAGATGTTTTTGATGCAAGGTTTATTATGAACAGTTAATGGCCACAGATGTCTTAATTTCAATGTAGCCTAAAAAGATATATGTGTCAAATAGGTTGTATAATATATGTGCAGAGCTAATCGTTGTCAAAACAAAAGTTCCTTCTGCTTTTTACCCAAAGTGCATGTTGGGCATTAATGGACAGAGTGCCTGTCATTATATAGTTAAATACCTTCTTTCAGTGATAGGTCCGCCCCCGTCAGAGTCCTGGTAGGAATGAGCACAGTATGTTATCGGTTGCTGCTATTTATAGCAGAAAACAGGAAGTGGGGAATCCGCACATGCTCAGTAGCGTGTCTCGGACAAAGTGTGGCAGAAGTGCCATGTTAGGTGTATGCTAACCAGTGACTGCTTGTAGTTGAGAGTGCAAGGCATCATGGGAGGGAAGGGGAGGAGCCATTCTCAGCCTGTCAGCTTCAGTGTAAACAATGCTGCTAGTAGTAATTATAGCAGGAGATCGGTGTGAAGGGGGGCTGATTGTAAGCATGAATGAAGGGTGTGTTATGGAGTATTCCACAGGAGGTATATTATACAAGAAGACAAGATCAATATTAGATATTTCAGTATTAGGAAGAATGTAAAAGGCCCAAAGGGTGAAGACATTGAGAGGAACAGAAGACATATACTTTATCAATATTGTGACGTCATGCTTAGTATCTTATAGTAGATATATTGTTCTCATGTATTATATCTCAGAGTAATGGCATACATATTGGTTATGATCCAATAAAAATGGATCTAGATGATAAGATTTATTATTTCACTTCAGGAAAAACGGGAGAGAAGTGAGTTAGTACAATGGAAACTGTGATGGAGACAACCCTTGTTAAAAACAAGGTCAGCTGGACCACTGCTTCATTGTTATGTTGAAGGCAACAATGTGTATATAGTGCCTAAAACTTTTAAGGCACAAATTTCTTCGGTCACATTCTTCATTTATAACCTATATTGGGGGAAAAAAGGTTAAGAGACACAGGGGGTCCCAACCCTCAGCAACAGATATCTAGGTCATTAGGAGCAAGACTAATATCTATACGGTACAGGCTCTAGTTGGGATCTTACCATTCCAGTGCAACGACTAGGGGAAGGGAAGGTGAAAGGGTTTGGCGACCCTTATCTCTCAATATATCTAAAGTAAGTGGAAGAAAAAAAGGAAAGATCATTAGTGGGTTATTTTAACAGAACCAATCCATTTCTCTATTGAGCCCATGAGGATGTAGTGTTTTCAGTGTGTAGATCCAAAAACTTTCCCTGCTCTTCAGTAATTTGACATGATCACCACCTCGTCTGGGTCTCTCTACTTGTTCGATGATCTGGTACCGTAGTTGTGATATAGAGTGATTAGCCTCATGGAAGTGGTGTGGTATGGGTAAGCAATTCCTTTCACATCTAATGGTAGACTTGTGGCTAGCTATTCTTTCCTTGATATGTTGGGTAGTCTCACCTACATAGAGGAGGCCACAGGGACACTTGATTATATATACAACGAAGTTGGAGTTACAAGTGTAAAAACCTTTGATGGGATATGTTTTGCCTGTGTGGGGGTGTGTGAAGTGTTCACCCCGGATTATATTGGAACATGATGGACAGTTCAAACATGGGAAGGTTCCCCTCCTTGGTGTATCTAGGAATGTTTGTTTCGGTAATGTTTTCAAGCTCCCAATATCGGCTCTCACTATTTTATCCTTGAGGTTTGGTGGACGTCGTTTACACATGAGTGGTGGGGTACTGAATACTTCCATGTTGGGATATGCTCTTTGAAGAAGAGGCCAATGATGTTTAATTATGTTATATACAACTGGCATTGATGGGTGGTGTCCATGTACAAAGGGGATTCTTTCCGGTTTGTTGATGGAGATAGAGGTTTCTGGTGGATTTAGTATTCTGTCAGTTTCCTCCATAAGGAGTTTCTTGGGGTATTGGCGTTCAAGGAATTTCTTGTTCATCTCCTCAAGTCTAACCGGTAGGGTCTCCTTCTCTGATACAATACGGGCCACCCGTTGAAATTGAGATCTAGGCAGACTATTTTTGGTGGTGGAGGGGTGACAACTACTATAGAGTAGGAGGCCGTTCTTATCAGTAGGTTTTTGGTAGAGGTCAGAGCCTAATGTGTTGTTACTTTTTTTGAAAATTTTAGTATCAAGGAAACTCACTTCGGTGTCGCTGGATGTCATAGTGAAAGAGAGTTCCTGTCTTATTGTGTTAATTTCAGTAAAAAATGAGTCAAGTGAAGTTTGATTACCATGCCAGATACAAAATATATCATCGATATATCTTAGCCATATCAAGGCGTGGTTCTGGAAGAGAGAATTTGGGTATATGTACTGGGTTTCAAAATCATGCATGTATAGATTTGCATACGCAAAAATAGTTTTCCCTCAGGACCAGATTCAATAGGTCTAGGCAAAGTTCGATGGAATTTGGAGTAAGGGTACTTGTAGTTTCAAGGGCTCTCTGGGTGGCCTCCATACCCTTGTCATGATCGATCGAGGTATAGAGACTGTTTACATCCATGGTAGCCAAAAGGCTACCAGGAGGGATTGAGTTTAGTTGGCGAATTTTTGATAGAAAATCATTCGTGTCTAGTACAAAGGAATCCATTTTTCTCGCTAATGGTGTAAGGATTTTCTCTAAATACACAGATAATGGAGCTAGTATAGAATCAGTTGAGGCTACAATTGGTCCTGAGGGAAAACTATTTCTTGTATGGTGACGACTTCTATGTCCAGAAACGGGGGACCGCTATGGGCTCAAATGTCGCACCGGCGTATGCAAATCTATACATGCATGATTTTGAAACCCAGTACATATACCCAAATTCTCTCTTCCAGAACCACGCCTTGATATGGCTAAGATATATCGATGATATATTTTGTATCTGGCATGGTAATCAAACTTCACTTGACTCATTTTGTACTGAAATTAACACAATAAGACAGGAACTCTCTTTCACTATGACATCCAGCGACACCGAAGTGAGTTTCCTTGATACTAAAATTTTCAAAAAAAGTAACAACACATTAGGCTCTGACCTCTACCAAAAACCTACTGATAAGAACGGCCTCCTACTCTATAGTAGTTGTCACCCCTCCACCACCAAAAATAGTCTGCCTAGATCTCAATTTCAACGGGTGGCCCGTATTGTATCAGAGAAGGAGACCCTACCGGTTAGACTTGAGGAGATGAACAAGAAATTCCTTGAACGCCAATACCCCAAGAAACTCCTTATGGAGGAAACTGACAGAATACTAAATCCACCAGAAACCTCTATCTCCATGAACAAACCGGAAAGAATCCCCTTTGTACATGGACACCACCCATCAATGCCAGTTGAATATAACATAATTAAACATCATTGGCCTCTTCTTCAAAGAGCATATCCCAACATGGAAGTATTCAGTACCCCACCACTCATGTGTAAACGACGTCCACCAAACCTCATAGATAAAATAGTGAGAGCCGATATTGGGAGCTTGAAAACATTACCGAAACAAACATTCCTAGATACACCAAGGAGGGAACCTTCCCATGTTTGAACTGTCCATCATGTTCCATTATAATCCGGGGTGAACACTTCACACACCCCCACACAGGCAAAACATATCCCATCAAAGGTTTTTACACTTGTAACTCCAACTTCGTTGTATATATAATCAAGTGTCCCTGTGGCCTCCTCTATGTAGGTGAGACTACCCAACATATCAAGGAAAGAATAGCTAGCCACAAGTCTACCATTAGATGTGAAAGGAATTGCTTACCCATACCACACCACTTCCATGAGGCTAATCACTCTATATCACAACTACGGTACCAGATCATCGAACAAGTAGAGAGACCCAGACGAGGTGGTGATCATGTCAAATTACTGAAGAGCAGGGAAAGTTTTTGGATCTACACACTGAAAACACTACATCCTCATGGGCTCAATAGAGAAATGGATTGGTTCTGTTAAAATAACCCACTAATGATCTTTCCTTTTTTTCTTCCACTTACTTTAGATATATTGAGAGATAAGGGTCGCCAAACCCTTTCACCTTCCCTTCCCCTAGTCGTTGCACTGGAATGGTAAGATCCCAACTAGAGCCTGTACCGTATAGATATTAGTCTTGCTCCTAATGACCTAGATATCTGTTGCTGAGGGTTGGGACCCCCTGTGTCTCTTAACCTTTTTTCCCCCAATATAGGTTATAAATGAAGAATGTGACCGAAGAAATTTGTGCCTTAAAAGTTTTAGGCACTATATACACATTGTTGCCTTCAACATAACAATGAAGCAGTGGTCCAGCTGACCTTGTTTTTTAACAAGGGTTGTCTCCATCACAGTTTCCATTGTACTAACTCACTTCTCTCCCGTTTTTCCTGAAGTGAAATAATAAATCTTATCATCTAGATCCATTTTTATTGGATCATAACCAATATGTATGCCATTACTCTGAGATATAATACATGAGAACAATATATCTACTATAAGATACTAAGCATGACGTCACAATATTGATAAAGTATATGTCTTCTGTTCCTCTCAATGTCTTCACCCTTTGGGCCTTTTACATTCTTCCTAATACTGAAATATCTAATATTGATCTTGTCTTCTTGTATAATATACCTCCTGTGGAATACTCCATAACACACCCTTCATTCATGCTTACAATCAGCCCCCCTTCACACCGATCTCCTGCTATAATTACTACTAGCAGCATTGTTTACACTGAAGCTGACAGGCTGAGAATGGCTCCTCCCCTTCCCTCCCATGATGCCTTGCACTCTCAACTACAAGCAGTCACTGGTTAGCATACACCTAACATGGCACTTCTGCCACACTTTGTCCGAGACACGCTACTGAGCATGTGCGGATTCCCCACTTCCTGTTTTCTGCTATAAATAGCAGCAACCGATAACACACTGTGCTCATTCCTACCAGGACTCTGACGGGGGCGGACCTATCACTGAAAGAAGGTATTTAACTATATAATGACAGGCACTCTGTCCATTAATGCCCAACATGCACTTTGGGTAAAAAGCAGAAGGAACTTTTGTTTTGACAACGATTAGCTCTGCACATATATTATACAACCTATTTGACACATATATCTTTTTAGGCTACATTGAAATTAAGACATCTGTGGCCATTAACTGTTCATAATAAACCTTGCATCAAAAACATCTAAAGGAGTGTGCAACTTTGTATCCATATTTGTATTTACTGGGATTGAAGAAATCCTGTTAGTTGGCACCTCCACTCACCACCTACGCGGTGTGCACACCATTATACCCTAATGATTCCACCTGCGGCAATAAAAACACGCTCTGACAAAACACTAACGGCAGGGCAGGACTTCCAAGGCGTAGAGGGACAATTCCTGCCACGTGTCCAGTTTGGATACCCAATAATTAGAAGGCACAGAGGAATCTAGGAGCACTTTCGTACGATCGGCAAGGTACTCCTTCAGCATCTTTACAAACTTTGCAGTCCTTGTGACAGTACCCTGCACCTGAGGGCCTGTGCTATGGGAGGGGCTAAGAAAACTCTCCCAGATCTTTGAGAGTTTTCCCCTACCTCTGCTGGATTTGATTTGTGCCTCTCTCGGCCGGACACCTTGGTTGTCCACCAAACCGCGACCTCTGCCGCAAGCGTTTTCAGAAGTGAATTTTATGACTAATTCTGCAACTAGGGCCTTCTGGTACTGCAGCATTTCTGTAGACCTCTCCGCCTCAGGCATTATTAGTATTATTATTTATATAGCGCTATTAATTCCATAGCACTTCGCATATATGAGTAATTCTGTTCTCTCTGGAGCTCACAATATACATGAGTAATGCTGTCTCTCTTGGAGCTCACAATCTAAATATCCTATCAGTATGTCTTTACAATGTGGGAGGAAACCGGAGTACCCTGAGGAAACCCATGCAAACACGGGGAGCACATACAAACTCCATGCAGATTTTGTGTCCTTGGTGGGAATTGAACCCAGGACCTCAAGCCAAAGTGCTGCAAAGGCTGCAGTGCTAACCACTTGAGCCACCGTATAAGAGAAATAAAGTTCTCCTTGTAGCGTTGATCTAAAAGTGTCAACAACCAGTAATGAGTGTCCGCCAAGATGTTGATAACGCGAGGGTCACAAGACAGGCAGCGGTCAACTTTTCTCCAAATAAATTGGTGTGACTCCTACATTATTATGCAATGTAAATTTTGGAACCCTTTGACATGTCTACGGTAAATATAGTTGCCTGAACAACTGTGAATGATATTCCTTGTGTGCATATCGTATATTGGATTTATATTATTGTTATCGCTCTTAGCCTCTAATCTAAATAATGGTAATTTTTAGCATTAATCCATATTCATGAGTTTTATCTTTTTTTTTTTCTTCTAATAAGTCACTATATACCCTTTTGTTACTATATGTATTGTGATGTCTTCTTTGTATACCTATTTATGCTTCCCCTCCCTTCCCCTTCATTTTCCTTCTGTAAAAATCCTTCCCTCTCCCATTCCTTGTAAAAATAATAAAAATATTTGCACAACAAGACAGGCAGCATCACATAAAGTCAGCCATGTGCGCCAGTCTGTTAACAGGTAAGACTTCAGGTCCTCAACAACAGGATGATTGACCATGCTGTCTTCATCCTCCTTCTCCTCCTCTCCCCTGTCCTCTGGCCATCCGATGGTAAGATGGTTGTGCATGTATTACCATCAATTTCACATGAAAGTAGCTCAATTTCTTTATCCTCCTCCTCGTAATTGTCCTCCAGTGCACGTTGGGATGAGATGAGGCTGGGCTGTGTGTAATCACCCCGTACGGTTTATTGCTCCAACTCATCATGCTCCGCCTGCAATGCATCGTTTTTGATTTTGAGCAGACAGCATTTTAGAAGACAGAGAAGCGGGATGGTGACGCTAATTATGGCATCATCGCCCCTCACCATCTTGGCGGACGGTACATATGTCTTCTGCTCACAAATCCTGAACAACATGTGCAGTGTGGAATTCCAATGCGTGGGGACATCACAGACCAGTCTGTGATACGGAATCTGCAAACGCTGCTGAAAGCTGGCAAGGGCGGCTGAAGCAGTAGGTGACTTTCTAAAATGGGCACACAGGCGGCGTACTTTTACGAGCAGATCAGACAGCTCCGGGTAGTATTTAAGAAACCACTGAACCACGAGGTTGACCACATGGTTGACCACTCCCTTCTTCTCCAGATCCTGGAATCCCTCAGCATCACCCATCTTGCCCTCTCTTGGATCTCCTCATACCTAGCGGACTGGACCTTCAGCGTCTCCCACTCCCACACCTCCTCCTCACCCTACCCCCTTTCTGTCGGAGTCCCCCAAGGTTCTGTCCTGGAACCCCTACTTTTCTCAATATACACTCTCGGCCTAGGGCAACTCATTGAGTCCCACGGCCTCCAGTACCACCTCTACGCTGACGACACCCAAATCTACCTGTCCCGCCCTGACATCACCTCCCTACTCTACAAAATCTCACAATGCCTTTCCGCCATCTCATCCTTCTTCTCTGCTCGCTTCCTTAAACTCAAAATGGACAAAACTGAATTCATAGTCTTCCACCCAAGAAATTCCCCCCCACTTCCCAACCTATCCATCTGCGTCAACGACTGCGCCCAGTCCCCCAAGCCAAGTGCCTCGGGGTAATCCCTAACTCCTCCCTATCCTTCAAGCCCCACATCGAGGCCCTCATCACATCCCTCCGGCTCCAGCTCAAGAAAATCTCACGGATCCGGACCTTCCTCACCCACAACACCGCTAAAACACTCATTCATGCTCTTATCATCTCCCGCCTTGACTACTGCAACCTCCTTCTCAATGGCCTCACGGCTAACTCCCTCACACCTCTCCAGTCTATCCTAATTTCCGCTGCCCGACTAATCTACCTGTCCTCCCGCTACTTCCCTGTCTCCCCCCCTCTGCAAAGCCCTTCACTGGCTCCCCACCTCCAAGAGATCCCAATTCAAAACACTAACCATGGCGTACAAAGCCATACACAACCTGGATCTACCATACATCTCCGACCTGGTCTCCCGATACCTACCCTCACGCAACCTCCGCTCCTCCCAAGAACTCCTCCTCTGCTCCCCCCTCATTACCTCTTCGCACAACCGAGTCCAGGACTTCTCCCGTGCATCTGCCTTACTCTGGAACTCCCTGCCCGAACACGTCAGACACTCTCCTACCCTGAGAAGCTTCAAGTGTCACCTGAAGACTCACCTATTCCGTCAAGCCTAGAACCTGCCATGAGACCCAGGCGACCGCCCCATACCTGACATTCCCCCATCCTACTGAGTAAGGAGTTTGGAGATAACTCCGAAACATGTTGGACAAATAAAGAAGAATCCTGTTTGATCCAGACATTCCCGTGTGGCTGGTTTTTTATCTCCATTAATTGAAGTGGCAGCGCGGACCCACGGTACTTTGTCCTACAAGCTCACGTAGACTGTGAGCCCTCGTGGACAGGGTCCCTGCCCCTCCTGTACCTGTACGTCCTGATCGCCTAGATTTAGTGTACTTGTTCTTGTCTCCCTTATCCTCATGTAAAGCGCCATGGAACCGAATGGCGCTATACAAATAAATAATAATAATAAAATGGGCAACGCATGGAACATGTGTCAGCTCACCTCGTCTCAGAGCCGCCACAAGGTTCCGGGCATTGTCACACACGACCATGCCTAGCTGTAGGTTCAGCGGTGTGAGCCAGTGATTCTGCCTGCTGTTTCAGTGCTTTCCACAACTCTTCAGGATTGTGGGGTTTGTCACCTACGCATATTAGCTTCAGCACAGCCTGTTGCCCCTTAGCCAAGGCAGTGCTGCAGTGCTTCAAGCTTTGGACTGGTGTAGAGGGTGAAGTGAAGGAGGAGGAGGAGGGTGAGGATCATGAAGTTCCGGAGCTGTACACTGTGGGTGAAACCCTGACTGAGTTAGGGCCTGCAATCCTTGGTGTCGGAAGGACGTGTTCCGTCCCAAGCTCAGACTGGGTCCCGGCTTCCAGAATATTAACCCAGTGTGCCTTCAGAGAGATGTACCGGCCCTGCCCGCAAGCAATTGTCCACGTGTACGTGGTTACGTGGACTTTGCCTGAAACTGCGTTGTTAAGGGCACGTATGATGTTTTGTGACATGTGCTTATACATGTGCAAGTACAGGTGAAGGACAGGAGGCATCTTAGCCTGCAGTATGGACAGGGGATTGGCTTGCACGCACAACAGTGGAAGACGCAGCGGTGTCATCCGCAGACAATGTTCCTGTAGTCTGCTGTACATCCCACAAAGTCGGGTGCTTTGCTGCCATGTGCCTGATCATGGTGGTGGTGGTCAGGCTACTAGTTTTGATACCCATGCTGATGCTGGCATGGCAGGTGTTGCAAATGGCCTTTTTCAAATTATCTGCAGACACCTTAAAAAACAGCCAGATTCGGGAAGACCTAGCAGTTGTACTGGCAACATCACTCGTGTTGTTGTTCCGGGGAACGGTTGCCTGCCTTCTGCCTGCGGACACCACCCTGCTTCTTCCAGCCTGTTGTGATGCTATGCCTAACTCCCCCTGTGCACTGCTGTCCTCACTCTGCATGTCCTCCTGCCAGGTTGGGTCAGTTACTGGATCATCCACCACGCCGTCTTCCACTTCCGCACCCTGGTCCTCCTCCTGACTTTCTGGCAATTGTGTCTCATCATCGTCCACCTGTTGTTGAGACACGTTCCCACCGTTGCCTTCATGAGATGGCAATACTAAAAAAAGACACACTTGTATACAATGGGCACATTTTTTTAAAAGGCCCTCATGCACGCCTCTATCCAGGGGCATCTTGGTGCCTCCAAACATTTGGTTTCCCTGCCTAGGCAATACTAAAAAGACACATGCTTACAATGCCCAAAATTTTTTGACAAAGAATGGAGATCGAGATTTTAGAAGGAGGAGATGAGGGAGGAGGATGGAGTGTGAGAGGAGGATGTGGAGATCTGTGTGAGAGGATGGGAGTCAGAGATGGGATGCAGAGATGGAGTGAGAGGATGGAGTGCAGAGGATGGAGAGTGAGAGATGGTGATGCAGGATGGAGATGGAGGAGGAGTGCAGGAGGATGGAGGCAGTGGCAGAGGATGGGGAGTGCAGAGGATGGAAGTGCAGGATGATGGAGGATGGAGTGCAGGAGGATGGAGATGTGCAGGAGGATGGAAGACAGGAGGATGGAGGATGGGATGCAGGAGGATGGAGTGCAGAGGATGGGAGTGCAGAGGATGGGGAATGCAGGAGGATGGGGATGCAGGAGGATGGAGAGTGCAGGAGGATGGAGAGTGCAGTGGAGGGGAGGCAGGAGGATGAGGTGGGATTGCAGGAGGATGGGAGTGCAGGAGGATGGAGAGTGCAGGAGGATGGGATAGGAATGGGGATGAGAGATGCGGAGGAGGGATGGAGAGTGCAGTGCAGGAGGATGGGGAGTGCAGGAGGATGGGGAGTGCAGGAGGATGGAGAGTGCAGGAGATGGAGGATGGGGATGCAGGAGGATGGAGAGTGCAGGAGGTGGAGGAAGGAGAGTGCAGGAGGATGGAGAGCAGGAATGGAGGATGGGGAGTGCAGGAGGATGGGGGAATGCAGAGGATGGAGTGCAGGAGGATGGAGAGTGCAGGAGGATGAGAGGAGTGCAGGAGGATGGGATGCAGGAGGATGGAGATGCAGGAGGATGGAGATGCAGTGAGTGGAGGTGAGAGGAGGAGGGAGAGTGCAGGAGGATGAAGATGGAGGATAGAGGATGGAGAGTGCAGAGATGGAGATGGGGAGGAGTGCAGGAGATGGAGGATGAGATGCAGAGGATGGAGAGTGCAGGAGGATGGAGAGCAGCAGGAGGATGAGGATGGGGAATGCAGGAGGATGGAGTGCAGAGAAGGAGGATGAGAGTGCAGGAGGATGGAGGATGGATGAGATGCAGATGGGATGGAGAAGGAGTGCAGGAGGATGGAGAGTGCAGAGGATGGAGAGTGCAGGAGAGGATGGAGAGTGCAGGAGGATGGGGATGCAGGATGGATGGAGGATGTGAGGAATGGAGGATGGGAGTGCAGGAGGATGGAGAGTGCAGGAGATGGAGATGGGGAGTGCAGAGGATGGAGAAGTGCAGGAGGATGGGAGAGTGCAGGAGGATGAGGATGGGAGTGCAGGAGGATGGGAGATGCAGAGATGGAATGCAGGAGGATGGAGAGTGCAGAGGATGGAGAGTGCAGAGATGGAGAGGGATGCAGAGATGAGATGGAGAGTGCAGGAGGATGAGAAGTGAGATGCAGGATGGAGTGCAGGAGGATGAGGATGGGATGCAGAAGGATGGAGAGTGCAAGAGAGGATGGAGAGTGCAGGAGATGGAGGAGATGAGGAGTGAGATGGAGGATGGAGATGGAAGGAGATGAGTGGAGAGGATGGGGGAAGTGAGGAGGATGTGCAGAGGAGAGAGTGAGGAGGATGATGGGAGTGCAGGAGGATGGAGAGATGCAGGAGGATGGGGAGATGCAGTGAGGATGGATGAATGCAGAGGATGGAGAGTGCAGAAGGATGGAGGAGAGTGCAGAAGGATGAGGATGGGGAGTGCAGGAGGATGGAGATGCAGATAGGATGGAGAGTGCAGGAGGATGGAGAGCAAGGAGGATGGAGATGGAGAGTGCAGGAGGATGGAGAGTGCAGGAGATGGAGATGAGTGAGAGGATGCAGGAGATGGAGATGCAGTGAGGATGAGATGCAGAGAGGAGGAGGGAGATGCAGGAGGATGGAGGCAGGAGATGGAGAGTGAGAGGATGGGAGTGCAGGAGGATGGAGAGTGCAGGAGGATGGAGAGTGCAGGAGAGAGGATGGAGGAATGCAGGAGGATGGGAGTGCAGGAGGATGGAGAGTGCAGAGGATGGAGAGTGCAGGAGGAGGGTGCAGGAGGATGGATGGAGTGAGGAGGATGAGTGCAGAGAGGAACAGGGAGAGAGAATGAGAGGGAGTAGAGAGGAGGAAGTGCAGGAAGGAGATGAGTGAGATGGGTGGAGTTGAGAGTGATGGGAGAGGAGGGGTGCAGGAGATGGGAATGGGAGCAGGAGATGGAGAGATGGAGGAAGATGAGAGGGAGATGGAAGAGGAGGAGGGAGTAAGGATGGAGTGCAAGGATGAGATGATGCAGGGAGAGATGAGGATGGAGTCAAGAGATGAGAATGGGAGTGCAGAGTGAGTGCAGGAGATGGAGGTGCAGGAGATGGAGAGGAGGAGGATAGGGGGAGTGCAGGAGAGGGGAGGGGAGATGAGATGCAGGAGAGGAGCAGAGGATGGAGGCAGAGATGGAGAGGATGGAGAGAGTGCAGGGATGGAAGTGCAGAGGATGGAGAGTGCAGAGTGGGATGGAGGAGGAGTGCGGAGGTGGAGGATGGGGAATGAGGAGGTGAGGAGTGCAGAGGATGGAAAGTGCAGGAGGATGGAGAGTGAGAAGATGGATGAGTGAGAGGATGGAGAGTGCAGAGATGGGAGTGCAGAGAAGAGAGATGGGATGCAGAGATGGAGATGCAGAGATGGAGATGGGGGATTGAGGATGATGGGAGTGCAGGAGGATGAGAGAGTGCAGAGATGGAGGTGAGGAGATGGAGGATGGGAGTGCAGAGGATGGAATCAGGAGGATGAGAGCAGGAGATGGAGATGGGGAGTGCAGAGGATGGGAAGAGGAATGCAGGAGTGGAATGCAAGAGATGGAGATGCAGAGGATGGAGTGTAGGAGTGGAGAGTGCAGAGGATGAAGAGAGGATGCAGGAGGATGGGAGTTGCAGAGATGAGAGTGAGGAGGATGGAGAGCAGAGAGGAATGGGAGTCAGAGAGGATGAGAGATGAGATGAATAGGATGAGAGAGATGAGAAGAGGAGAGATGGAGAGTGGGATGGAGGTGAGAGATGGAGATGAGATGCAGGAGATGGAGAGAAGGAGGAATGGAGGATGGGGAGTGCAGAGATGGAGAGTGCAGGAGATGGGAGTGCAGGAGGATGGAGGATGGGAATGCAGGAGGATGGGGAAGTGCAGGAGGATGGATGCAGGAGGATGAGAGCAAGGAGGATGAGAGATGGGAGTCAGAGGATGGAGAGTGCAGGAGATGGAGAGTGCAGGAGATGAGATGGGGAGTGCAGAGGATGGGATGAAGGAGGATGGGGAATGAGGAAGGATGGGAGTGCAGGAGGATTGGAGTGCAAGAGGATGGAGAAGTGCAGAAGGATGGAGAGTGCAGAGGATGGAGATGCAGAAGGATGGAGAGTGCAGAAGGATGGAGAGTGCAGAAAGAATGGAGAGTGCAGAAGGATGGAGAGTGCAGGAGGATGGAAGAAGGGATTGCAGGAGGATGGGGAGTGCAGGAGGATGGGAGGATGCAGGAGGATGGGGGGGATTGCAGGAGGATGGAGAGTGCAGGAGAATGGAGGATGGGGAGTGCAGGAGGATGGAGGATGGAGAGTGCAGGAGGATGGAGAGTGCAGGAGATGGAGAGTGCAGGAGGATGGAGGACGGGGATTGCAGGATGATGGAGAGTGCAGGAGGATGGAGGATGGAGAGTCAGGAGAATGGAGAGTGCAGTAGAATGAAGGATGGGGAGTGCAGGAGGATGGAGGATGGAGGAGGCAGGAGGATGGAAAGTGCAGAAGCAGGGAGATTGCAGGGCTTGGAGGATGGAGGAGATGGAGGATGAGAGACTTCAAGGGATGGAAAGTGCAGGAGAATGGAGGATGGGGAATGCAGGTGGATGGGGAATGCAGGTGGATGGGGAGTGCAGGAGGATGGGGAGTGCAGGAGGATGGGGAGTGCAGGAGGATGGATGAGTGAAGGAGGATGGGGAATGGCAGGAGGATGGAGAGTGCAGGAGGATGGAGTGCAGGAGGATGGAGAGTGCAGAGAGGATGGAGATGCAGAAGGATGGAGAGTGCAGGAGGATGGAGGATGGGGATGCAGGATGATGGAGAGTGCAGGAGGATGGAGGATGGAGGGGTACAGGAGAATGGAGAGTGCAGAGAGATGGAGGATGGGGAGTGCAGGAGGATGGAGTGAGGAGAGTGCAGGAGGATGGAAAGTGCAGAGCAGGGAGATTGAAAGGGGCTTGGAGGATGGAGACTGGAGGAGATGGAGGATAGAGACTTCAAGGGGATGGAAGTGAGGAGAATGGAAGATCGAGAGTGTTTAGAAGGATGGAAGGATGGATGGCAGGAGGATGGAGGATGGTGGAATTGCAGTGAGGATGGAGAGTGCAGGAGGATGCAGGAGGAGTGAGTGCAGGAGATGGAGAGTGCAGGAGATGGAGGTGCAGGATGAGGGAGGTGCAGGAGATTGGAGAGATGCAGGAGGATGAGAGTGCAGGAGATGATGGAGATGCAGGCAGGGATGATAAAGGATGGGAGTGCAGGAGGATGGGGAGTGCAGGATGGAGAGTGGGAGATTGGAAGATCGAGAGTTAGGAGATGGAGATGGAGGTGGAGAGTGCAGGAGGATGGAGATGGAGTGCAGGAGGATGGAGAGTGCAGGAGGATGGAGATGAGCAGGAGGATGGAGAGTGGCAGATGGGAGGAATGGGGAAGTGCAAGAGAGATGGAGAGTGCAGGAGATGAGGAGTGCAGGAGGATGAGGCAAAGGAATGGGAGGATGGGAGTGCAGGAGGATGGAGAGTGCATAGAGATGGAGATTGCAGGAGATGGAGAGTGGCAGGAGGATGGGGTGAGTGGCAGGAGGATGGGAGTGCAGAAGGATAGAGAGTGCAGGAGGATGGAGAGCGAGGAGGATGGAGAGCAAGGAGGAGATGGAGGATGAGGATGGAGAGTGCAGGAGGATGGAGAGTGCAGGAGGATGGAGAGTGCAGGAGGATGGAGAGAGCAGGAGGATAGGAGGATTGGGGAATGCAGGAGGATGGGAGAGTGCAGTGAGGATGGGAGAGTGTAGGAGGATGGGGGGAGTGAGAGGATGGAGAGTGGAGGAGGATGGAGAGTGCAGGAGGATGAGGCATGGATTGCAGGGCAATGAGGATGTAGAGTGAGGATTGGATGAGATGCAGGAGGATGGAGAGTGCAGGAGGATGAAATGGGAGTGCCGGAGGATGGAGAGTGTCGGTGAATGGAGGATGGGAGTGTCAGGAGAATGGGAGTGCAGGAGAATGGAGGATGGGAAGTGCAGGAGGTTGGGTAGTGCAGGAGGATAGAGACTGCAGGGGCATGCAGGATAGAGACATCAAGGGGATGGAGAGTGCAGTAGAATGGAGGATCGAGAGTTTAGAAGGATGGAGGATGGAGTGTGGAGGAGGATGGAGTGTGGAGGAGGATGGAGTGTGCAGGAGGATGGAGAGTGCAGGAGGATGGAGAGTGCAGGAGAATGGAGAGTGCAGGAGAATGGAAAGTGCAGAAGGATGGAGAGTGCAGGAGGATGGAGGATGGGGGAATGCAGGAGGATGGAGAGTGCAGGAGGATGCAGGATGATGGAGAGTGCAGGATGATGGAGAGTGCAGGAGGATGGAGAGTGCAGGAGGATGGAGAGTGCAGGAGAATGGAGAGCGCAGGAGGATAAAGGACAGGGAGTGCAGGAGGATGGGGAGTGCAGAAGGATGGAGAGTGCAGGAGGATGGAGGATGGGAAGTGTAGGAGTATGGAGAGTGCAGGAGGATGGAGAATGGGGAGTGCAGGAGGATGGAAAGTGCAGGAGAATGGAGGATGGGCAGTGTAGGAGGATGGTGAGTGCAGGAGAATGGAGGATGGGGAGTAAAGGAGGCTGGGGAGTGCAGGAAGATGGAAAGTGCAGAAGGATGGAGACTGCAGGGGCATGGAGGATGGAGACTCGAGGGAGATGCAGGATAGAGACTTCAAGGGGATGGAGAGTGCAGTAGAATGGAGGATCTATAGATACACTGCTAAATTAGCCTAAAAGTTAATAAAAGTTGTTAAAAAATAAACTTACATACTCACCGCTAGCGGCCACCTGATTGGCCAATTTGCAAGGTCCTAGATGTACCTTGCAAACTGGCCAATCAGGTGGCCCCTAGCGATGACGTAGTTGTGACGTGGCACCATCTGATTGGCCAGATCGCTACCGGCCATCTGATTGGCTGATAGTGACAGGTCCTTTTCCAGCAATCGGATGGCTTCTCTGACGGTCCCGGTGCAGGCGTCGGTAGGTGAGTATGTAAGTTTATAATTCTTTAACAACTTTTATTAACTTTTAGGTTGCTTTCGCAGTGTAGATACACTGTGAAAGTATTCGTACTTGCTATACTCGCAATGAGTAGCGAGTACTGCTGCCTACTTGCGAGTATAGCGAGCACGAATAATAAGGTACTCACTCATCCCTAGTATCAACCACTGAGGACTCTCAGATTGCAATATATTTTTCTATCTACTTGCTAACACGGTATAAATATTCTTTACATTATCAAAATGGAGGATTCCAGAATGTACCGAATCTTTATGGATTTAAAGACACTTCTGAAGAAACGTGCACAACTGGACAGTGACATATTCTTCCTTTCCAAATGTAAGAAGGAGAATCTGATTCCCAAAGGACTCTGGATTACAAATCCACTTCTGCATACCTATAATACTCAGTATGCACGAAACCTTTGCCACAGGACCTCGGAGAGACTAAGGAACCACCTTTTGCATGTCTACTACAACATCAAAAGTAACATCCAGGGGGAATTGGAAACACGGAGGAACACACTTACAGAAGCCATGGAATATAATCTACAACAATATTACCACTGATTACAAACTCGTCTGATTCAGAACAAGGAAAAGAAATTACACAGACTGCGCATCAATTCAGGACTCAATACAAACAAAACAAAGACAAATCCTGACAACATCGACAAAAACTCCTGTCAGAAAGCATCTAATTGTGTCATCAACCTTTCGGATTACAAACCCAACAAGTTGGAACTTGCTGTGCTTTCTAGGGGACTCTCGTTTTGTCCTACTAAAGCTCTGGATAAAATTGAACTGTGCAGCGACATTGAGGATTATTTCAGGAGATTACGCCTAAGGAAATATTTCAGCAACAAAGAGGATTCCGAACCCAACTGGACTGAAGGAACAAGGATCCTGACAACCAAGAAGAAAAGGTCAGACTGGACACCTGATCCTAAGCGTAACTCCCATTTGAACAACTATATAGACATTTTCAGACATTTGGTAAAATCCACTATTTTAGATACACAGAAGAGTAACGTCCAACGTCAATGCCCTGGAGAAAAGGGCCATATACGGTCCTTGAAAACCAACAAAGAAATCATCATTAAACCTGCAGACAGGGTGATGCAATAGTCATGATGAACAAATCTGACTACCTGAAAGAAGCAAGCAGACAACTGACAACACACGCTGCTACAAAAAATTGGAGTCTGACCCCACACAGGACTATCACAAGGAATTAAACAGGCTGGTTTTTTGTCTACCTGACATATCTGTAAGAGCTGATGACCTAATACCAGTAAGTCCAAGAACAGGCACATTCTACATGCTTCCCAAAATTCACAAATCAGGAAATCCAGGAAGACCAATCATTTCATGTATGAGCACCCTCACCGAACTCTGGGTGGGTAGAGGGTGTTCTCAAACCCCTGGTAAAAGAGACACCCAGCTACATTCAGGACACAACTGACCTATTGAATAAACTGTCAGCAATAGGTCCTCTACCAGAAGGAACCATCCTCGCTACCATGGATGTGGAATCTCTGTACAGCAACATCCCACACCAGGATGGATTAAATGCCTGCAAAACCTTCCTGGAAAAACACAGGGATTGATGCTGACTCTGTGGTAGAACGCACAAAATTCATCCTCACGCACAATTACTTTACATTATAACATATATTTACAGGAGACTGGCACAGCAATGGGAAGCAAAATGGCACCACAAAATGCATATTTTGTCATGGCCAAGCTTGAAGGTGACCTTTTATCCTCTTGCCCTATCAGGCCTCTGGCCTACTACTGTTATATTGATGACATTTTTATCATCTGGACGGAGTCTGAGCAACAGTTGAAGACGTTCCATGAACATTTTAATCAATTTCACCCCACCATTAACTTAACACTCAACTACTCCTGCACTGAAATCAGCTTTCTGGACACCATCATTAAGCTACAGAACAATGAAATAGAGACATCCTTGTACTGGAAACCAATTGACCGTCCAACATATCTCCGATGGGACAGCTTTCATCCAAAGCACATAAAAAACTATTGTGCACAGCCAGGCCATCAGATACAATCGGATATGTTCCAACCCTACAGATAGAGACAATCATCTTGAGGACCTCAGAAAGACCTTTTTGAACCAGGGCTACCATCCAAGAACAATCGAGAACCAGATTACAAGAGTCAGCAGAGTATCAAGGAATCATCTCCTACATTTCAAAACTAGAGAAGAGAACAACAGAGTTCCTCTCGTAGTCACCTACAATCCAAGTCTGGAGGTGCTAAGAGGAGCCGCAAGGAAACTGCAACCACTCCTACAAAAAGATGCCCGACTAAAATCAATATTTCCAGATCCCCGAGTCTTGTGTGTTAGACAACCTCCGAATCTAAAAAACATCATTGTCAGAAGAGCCTTGTCCTCTCCAGCAACAACAGGAACCTTTCTCTGCAATCAGAACAGGTGCAAAACCTGTCCATCTATAATGACAACGGACAAGATAAGGATTCCTGGGACAGATCAGGACTACAAGATCCCAGGTAACATCAGCTGCACCACAAGCAATGTGGTGTATTTAATTATATGTACCAAATGCCCAACAGGCAGCATGTACATAGGGGAGACCGGATTACAATTCAGAACAAGAATTAATTCTCATCGCCGCTCAATAAAAGAAAAGTGTATGGACCTACCTGTAGTGAACCATTTTTGCAGCTCTGAGCACAACACTGAATTCGATGTGAGGCTGCTCATTTTAAAAAGTGACTTTAAATCTCAGAGAGAGAAAAGAATTTGGGAATACAAATTTATAACGACCTTTGACACATTCAAAACAGGATTAAATATGTCATATGGATTTATGGGATTTTATGTAAAATGAACGGACATTTGGGGATAGCAGATTCATGCATTTTTATATAAAATGAAAGTGCATTTGGAGACATCCTGCAACACACAAATTATAGGACTATGAACTCTTGACACTTCTGTGAACTGTCTCACTTAGAACTCTGCTTTCCACAACGTAACTAAGTATTTTCAGGTCTCCATGGGTTGCTAACCATTTACCTAATCTCAGATTGCAATATATTGCACTAGAAGGCTGCACATAGTACTGCACTATATGGGAGAAGGCTGCACATATAATACTGCACTACATGGGAGAAGGCTGCACATAATAATGCACTATATGGGAGAAGGCTGCACATATAATACTGCACTACATGGGAGAAGGCTGCATATATAATACTGCACTATATAGAAGAAGGCTGCATATATTTTACTGCACTATATGGGAGAAGACTGCATATATAATACTGCACTATATGGGAGAAGGCTGCATATATAATACTGCACTATATGGAAATTATATGAGGCTGCATATATAATACTGCACTATATATGGAGAATTTTGAGGCTGCACTATATGGAAAGTTATGAGCCTGCACTATATGGTAGGTTTTGGGGCTGCATCATATGGAGAGTTTAGAGGCTGCACTATATGGAGAGTTTTGAGGCTGTATTATACTATATGGAGAATATTGAGGCTGCACTATATGGAAAGTTTTGAGGCTGCATTATTCTATATGGAGTGGCTATGAGGCTGCTTTATACTATGTGGAGATGCTATGAGGCTGCATTATACTATATGGAGAGGCTATGAGGCTGCATTATTCTATATGGAGGGCTATGAGGCTGCTTTATACTATATGGAGAGGCTATGAGGCTGTATTACACTATATGGAGAGGCTATGAGGCTGTATTACACTATATGGAAAGGCTATGAGGCTGCATTATACTATATGGAGACGCTATGAGGCTGTATTATATTATATGGAGAGGATATGAGGCTGCAGTATAGTATATGGAGAGGCTATGAGGCTGCATTATACTATATGGGGAGATATGAGACTGCATTATACTATATGGAGAGGCTATGAGGCTGTATTATGATATATGGAGGGATGTGAGGTTGCATTATATTATATGGAGGATAATGGGGGTTCATTATAATAATTGAATGACTATGAGGCCTACCTTATGAATGGAGGAATATGGGGATGCATTATAATTGGACAACTATGCTGACGGGTGGAGGCGGACCATATAAACCAGGATGGGGAACATATTCTCCACGATAAGGGCCATATTCCAGGAGGAAGACCATGTATAGCAGGATGAGGGACATTAATACATAATGAAGGGGGAGAGGGGTCAATTTGTGAGTCTTTAAAGGATTTTAGAACGTTACATGAGGCCCATACATTTCATCAACATGCGAGGTGGGCAGGTCTAAACTTCGCACCGGGGCCCGCCAGACTCTGGTTATGTCACTGGCCATCATGGATGACAGTATGATAAAAAGGACAGAAAAAAATAGATCTGTCAGACTAAAGTGAAGCAAATGTTCATCAGAGTCTCCAAATGGAAAAGTGTATTGGAGTAATTATGCTTTATATCACCACATATTAACTCTTACAGGGGATTTCCAAAGTCAGTTGTGACAGACACTATATGGATCATGGATAGATGGTGACATCGGTGTATTAATTATAGTACACTTTTCTGTTTGAAGGCGCTGGATAACATCTTGCTTCACTTTGAATATTGTTTAATCTGAGGGACTGTGTGGTTACCTAGGAGAAGAAATGTGTGAGAAATTGCTGATTGTAAATAACAGATTCCATAATCAAGTACAATAAATAGTAGATTAACAATAAACACTAAAAGTGTAGGGCACAATACACTTCTCACATATTTTAGTAAACAGAAATTGAGACTGACAAAAAAGTAATAAAAATGTTTATGGTCACTATAGTGTGGGCCCCAAGGGTTAATTCCGCTGGTGGGCCCTAGGCACCCTAGTACGACCCTGCCTGAGACTTTATTGCTAAACTGCAGCAGAACCCCCTCCTGCGTAGATGCCTTGCTGTCCCTGCGTGCTGGCTGGAGAAGCTGCAGATGAGAATAGATGGTGCAGCATCCAGAGTATGCAGCTCCCCACTACACCTGCCCCGGGGACATCCAGCCCTACCCGTGGAGGCTTACCATCTACACTGCCCCTCATCATCGTCCCCCAGCAGAAATATGGCAGCGGTGGTCACCCTGACCACATACTACGGGTGGCGTCACGAAAAACTCTTCCATCTCCCTTGTAAATACCCCTTTTAATTGCCAAATCTGGGACAACGGGACTGGGCAACGGCACCTTGACACCACAGAGACAGTAGAGCCTGTCCTGACTACCCTGGTCATTGTGGGTGCGTCAATGACAGCTAACAATAGTCAGCTGTCATTAACCCCTTCTATTTCCCCGTTTGACAATGCACCAGGGCAGTAGGATGAGCAGGAATGAAGTGCCAGGATATGGCGCATCTAATGAATGCGCCACATTCTGGAGCAGCTGCGGGCTGCTATTCTTACACTGTGGGGGAACAATAACCATGTCTTTCCCCAGGGTAAGAATACCAACCCCCATCTGTGTGCTTTACCTTGGCTGGTATCAAAATTGTGGGGGCGGGCACATCAATTTCAATTTCTCAATCACAGCTGCTGGAAGAGAGGGTGGGTAGGGCAAAGTCTGACTTTAACTGATCAAAGGGAAAAATAGTGAAGTTCATGAGCGGTGCCAGTGGCACTAAAGCTTGGTAAGTAATAATCTAGGATGCTAATGGCTGCACCAAAATAGTGTGGCTTCACTGTAAAATGGTTTGAGCTTTGTTTGGCAGCTTTTGGGCCCCTTTGAAGGTCTTTTCTAGACCCTTTATTTTGCCTCCCATTGACTTCAATGGGGTTTGGAAGTTTAATGAACTGTTGACCGATCTACTCGCCGAACATATGCCCGTTCGGTGAACCGAGCCGAATCAGACCTTCAAAACATTCGCTCATCTCTAATCATTACTGCATATATTATTATACTGCCATTGGTTTGTACTGATATCTAATATATAAAAGCCCAAGCTCACTTCCGTCAGTTTCGGCAGGACTTCCGTAACTGTGTCCTCGGCTACGTGACGTCACTGGAGCCCTACACCCATTCAGGGTGAACCAAGATGGCGGCCGTAAGCGGGAGCGGGACTCAGGCAGCCCAGCCACGCTTACGGCCTCCCCTACACTGCGCAAAACACACACACATCACGGGCGGGAGACGACCGCCTTCAGCCGGTCGTCTCCCGTCCGCCACGCACCACTTCAGGGAGATTACCGCCTAATGCACTGCGCGGCTCTCATGTAAGGCCCCCGCTCCTCCTGTCTCCTACCCGCGCTCCCCCCCGGTCCTCCTGTCTCCTGTCCGCGCTCCCCCCGGTCCTTCTCCTGCCCCTCTCCGCCCCCCTCCCTCCCGCTCCTCGCGCCCCCTTGCTCCCCCAGCCCAGGGCCGCACCATCCATCCGTTCATGTAGAAAGCTGTGCAGAAGGAGCCGCCGCTATCCCCACACAGCCACTTCCTGCCTGCCGCCCGGCCCCGGGAGCGGCAAGTTTAAGAGCTGTGAGCATGATGCATGTGTGTGCTGTGTACATGATGCATGTGTGTGCTGTGTGGATGATGCATGTGTGTGCTGTGTGCATGATGCATGTGTGTGCTGTGTGCATGATGCATGTGTGTGCATGATACATGTGTGTGCATGATACATGTGTGTGCAGGTGTGCTGTGTGCATGTGTGCTGTGTGCATGATACATGTCTGTGCTGTGTGCATCATACATGTGTGTGCAGCTGTGCTGTGTCCATGATAAATGTGTGAGCAGGTGTGCTGTGTCCATGATACATGTGTGTGCATGTGTGCTGTGTGCATGATACATGTCTGTGCTGTGTGCATCATACATGTGTGTGCAGCTGTGCTGTGTCCATGATACATGTGTGTGCAGGTGTGCTGTGTCCATGATACACGTGTGTGCATGTGTGCTGTGTCCATGATACATGTGTGTGCAGGTGTGCTGTGTGCATTATACATGTGTGTGCTGTGTGCATCATACATGTGTGTGCAGGTCTGCTGTGTGCATGATGCATGTGTGTGCAGGGGTGCTGTGTGCATGATGCATGTGTGTGCAGGTGTGCATGACACGTGTGTGCAGGTGTGCTGTCTGCATGATACATGAGCGCCACGTTAAAGACCTGTGTGCATGATGCATGTGTGTGCTGTGTGCATGATGCATGTGTGTGCAGGTGTGCTGTGTGCATGATGCATAGGTGTGCTGTGTGCATGATACATGTGTGTGTTGTGTGCATGACACATGTGTGTGCTGTGTGCATGACGCATGTGTGCTGTGTGCATGATACATGTGTGTGCAGGTGTGCTGTGTGCATGATGCATGCGTGTGCAGGTGTGCATGATACATGTGTGTGCACGTGTGCTGTGTGCATGATACATGAGCGCCAACTTAAAGAGCTGTGTGCATGATACATGTGAGTGAAAGTGTGCTGTCTGCATGATGCATGTGTGTGCAAGTGTGCTCGCTCCATCCTAATCTCCCCCCCACCATCCTGCTCCTCCGGCTCCATCCTGCCTCGCTCGCACCATCCTGCCCTGCTTGCCTCCATCCTGCCCCGCTCGCCTCTCATCCTGCCCCGCTCGCCTCCATCCTGCCCTGCTCACTCCATTCCGGCCCCCCCGCCACCATCCTGCCCCGCTGGCTCCATCCTGCCCCGCTCCCCACCATCCTGCTCCTCCGGCTCCATCCTGTCCCGCTCACCACTATCCAATCCTACCCCACTGCCACCATTCTCCTCCTCCGCCTCCATCCTGCCCGCTCCCTCCATCCTGCCCCCGCCTCCATCCTGACCCCCGCTGTTCTTGCCCCCCCCTCTGCCTCCATCCTGCCCCCCTTCTGCCTCCATCCTGCCCCCCCTCTGCCTCCATCCTGCTCCGCCTCCATCCTGCCCCCCCTCCGCCTCCATCCTGCCCCGCCCCCGGCTCCATCCTGCCAACCTGCCATCCGACACAATCCTGCCCCCCACCCCCTTCACCATCCTGACCCCCTACTCCATCCTGCCCCCCGGCAGATAGCGGTCATGTGACCGATCAGCTAAACGGTTTCCCAGGCAACCACAGGTCCTAAACGCCTGTAGGACCTAGAATATGGAGGTGGAGCGAGCCGGCGGACAGGTGAGTATCCTCACTGAGGATTTTTTTTACTTTTACTGTGGAGAAGCGGGGAGCCGCGGGGAGCGCAGTATCGCCATATACCATAGTGCTGCTATACATGTACTGTAATGTACCGCCATATACCATCGTGCTGCTATACATGTGCTGGAATGTACCGCCATATACTATAGCGCTGCTATACATGTAATGTAATGTACCGCCATATACCATAGCGCTGCTATACATGTACTATAATGTACCGCCATATACTATGTTGCTGCTATACATGTACTATAATGTACCGCCATATACTATAGCGCCGCTATACATGTAATGTACCGCCATATACTATAGTGCTGATATATATGTACTGTAATGTACCGCCATATACTATAGTGCTACTATACACGTACTGTAATGTGCCGCCATATACTATAGTGCTGCTATACATGTACTCTAATGTACCGCCATATACTATAGTGCTCCTATACATGTGCTGGAATGTACCGCCATATACTATAGCGCTGCTATACATGTAATGTAATGTACCGCCATATACCATAGCGCTGCTATACATGTACTCTAATGTACCGCCATATACTATGTTGCTGCTATAACATGTACTATAATGTACCGCCATATACTATAGCGCTGCTATACATGTAATGTACCGCCATATACTATAGTGCTGATATACATGTACTGTAATGTACCGCCATATACCACAGTGCTGCTATACATGTACTGCAATGTACCCCCATATACCATTGCATTGCTATACATGTCATTTAATGTACCACCATATCCATAGCGCTGCTATATGTATATCTAATATATATAAAACCCGAAGGCTCACTTCCGTCACTTTGCCCACGACTTCCACCACTTGTCACCACAGCGCTACTCATGTCCAGGGTGGATTAACATGGCGCCCCTAAGCGGAGCGGGACTCAGGCAGCCCCGCCACGCTTACGCTCGCCCCTACACTGTCCAAAACACACATCACGGCCAGGAAATGACCGGCATTAGCCGATTGTCTCCTGCCCGCCACACACCACAGGTGCAGGCTCCTCCCCCTCACTTCCGGTGCTCGGGCTGTTGATGGCTCCCAGCAGAACAGCGGCCGCACAGACCGGCCTCCGCTCCTGGACTGGCCCCAGCCTCCGGGGGTCAGCCCTGTGCCGGACCGCCAGCAGTAGGCCAAGTGGCCCTGAGGATACGGAGCCAGCTGGTGTGCAGCCTGAAAGAAGAGAGAGAGGTGTGCAGCCTAGAGGAGGACAGGTGTACTGAGCGGTAATGTCACCGCTCCAGCCTCCTTTCTCTTCACTCCTCCAGCAAGACCTCTCCTCACTCCTCCAGCAGGACCTCTCCTCATCCCTCCGGCGCCACCTCTCCTCACCCCTCTAGCACCACCTCTCCTCACCCCTCCAGCGCCACCCTCCTCACCCCTCTATCCGCACCTCTCCTCACTCCTCCAGCCGCACCTCTTCTCACCCCTCCAGGCGCACCTCTCCTCATCCCTCCAGCTGCACCTCTCCTCATCCCTCCTGCCGCACCTCTCCTCACTCCTCCAGCCTCCCGCCACATCATACTCTGCTATCCACAGAGCCGCCTCTATACTCTGCTACCCACACAGCCTCCTCTACACTCTGCTACCCACACAGCCTCCTCTATACTCTGCTACCCACAGAGCCGCCTCTATACTCTGCTACCCACAGAGCCGCCTGTATACTCTGCTACCCACAGAGCCGCCTCTATACTCTGCTACCCACAGAGCCGCCTCTATACTCTGCTACCCACAGAGCCGCCTCTATACTCTGCTACCCACAGAGCCGCCTCTATACTCTGCTACCCACAGAGCCGCCTCTATACTCTGCTACCCACAGAGCCGCCTCTATACTCTGCTACCCACAGAGCCGCCTCTATACTCTGCTACCCACAGAGCCCCTCTATACTCTGCTACCACAGAGCCGCCTCTATACTCTGATACCCACAGAGCCGCCTCTATACTCTGCTACCCACACAGCCTCGTCTATACTCTGCTACCCACAGAGCTGCCTGTATACTCTGCTACCCACAGAGCCGCCTGTATACTCTGCTACCCACAGAGCCGCCTGTATACTCTGCTACACACAGAGCCGCCTGGATACTCTGCTACCCACAGAGCCGCCTGGATACTCTACTACCCACAGAGCCGCCTCTATACTCTGCTACCCACAGAGCCGCCTCTATACTCTGCTACCCACAGAGCCGCCTCTATACTCTGCTACCCACAGAGCCGCCTCTATACTCTGCTACCCACAGAGCCGCCTCTATACTCTGCTACCCACAGAGCCGCCTCTATACTCTGCTACCCACAGAGCCGCCTCTATACTCTGCTACCCACAGAGCTGCCTCTATACTCTGCTACCCACAGAACCGCCTCTATACTCTGCTACCCACAGAGCCGCCTCTATACTCTGATACCCACAGAGCCGCCTCTATACTCTGCTACCCACACAGCCTCGTCTATACTCTGCTACCCACAGAGCTGCCTGAATACTCTGCTACCCACAGAGCCGCCTGTATACTCTGCTACCCACAGAGCCGCCTGTATACTCTGCTACAACACAGAGCCGCCTGGATACTCTGCTACCCACAGAGCCGCCTGGATACTCTGCTACCCACAGAGCCGCCTGGATACTCTTCTACCCACAGAGCCGCCTGTATACTCTGCTACCCACAGAGCCGCCTTTATACTCTGCTACCCATAGAGCCCCCTGTATACTCTGCTACCCACAGAGCCGCCTGTATACTCTGCTACCCACAGAGCTGCCTGTATACTCAGCTACCCACAGAGCCGCCTTTATACTCTGCTACCCACAGAGCCCCCTGTATACTCTGCTACCACAACCCCTATACTCTGCTACAATGCTATACTCACCACAGAGCCACTTTATACTCTGCTACCCACAACCCCTCTATACTCTCTACCCCAGGCTGCCTCTATACCTGCTCCACAAACCCCTCTATACTTCTACCCACAGAGCCGCCTATACCTGTACCAGGCCGCCTCTACTGTACCACCCGTCTTACTCTTACCCACAGCTGCCTATTCTGCTACCACGAGCCGCCTGATACTTGCTACCACAGAGCCGCCTGTCTGCTACACACAAGCCCTATACTGCTACCACAACCGCCTGGATACTCCTACCACAAGCCTCTATACTCTGTACCAAAGCCTCTTACTCTGCTACCAAACCGCCTCTAACTCTGCTACCCACAAAGCCGCCTCTTACTCTGCTACCCACAAGCCGCCTCTATACTCTGCTACCCACAGAGCCGCCTCTAATACTCTGCTACCCACAGAGCTGCGTCTATACTCTGCTACCCACAGAACCGCCTCTATACTCTGCTACCCACAGAGCCGCCTCTATACTCTGATACCCACAGAGCCGCCTCTATACTCTGCTACCCACCACAGCCTCGTCTATACTCTGCTACCCACAGAGCGCCTTATACTCAGCTACCCACAGAGCCGCCTTTATACTCTGCTACCCACAGAGCCCCTGTATACTCTGCTACCCACAGAGCCGCCTGTATACTCTGCTACCCACAGAGCTGCCTGTATACTCAGCTACCCACAGAGCCACCTTTATACTCTGCTACCCACAGAGCCGCCTCTATACTCTGCTACCCACAGAGCCGCCTCTATACTCTGCTACCCACAGAACCGCCTCTATACTCTGCTACCCACAGAGCGCCTCTATACTCTGATACCCACAGAGCCGCCTCTATACTCTGCTACCCACACAGCTCGTCTATACTCTGCTACCCACAGAGCTGCCTGTATACTCTGCTACCCACAGACCGCCTGTATACTCTGCTACCCACAGAGCCGCCTCTATACTCTGCTACCCACAGAACCGCCATCTATACTCTGCTACCCACAGAGCCGCCTCTATACTCTGATACCCACAGAGCCGCCTCTATACTCTGCTACCCACACAGCCTCGTCTATACTCTGCTACCCACAGAGCTGCCTGTATACTCTGCTACCCACAGAGCCGCCTGTATACTCTGCTAACCCACAGAGCCGCCCTTATACTCTGCTACACACAGAGCCGCCTGGATACTCTGCTACCCACAGAGCCGCCTGGATACTCTGCTACCCACAGAGCCCGCCTCTATACCTCTGCTACCCACAGAGCCCCTCTATACTCTGCTACCCACAGAGCCGCCTCTATACTCTGCTACCCACAGAGCCGCCTCTATACTCTGCTACCCACAGAGCCGCCTCTATACTCTGCTACCCACAGAGCCGCCTCTATACTCTGCTACCCACAGAGCCGCCTCTATACTCTGCTACCCACAGAGCTGCCTCTATACTCTGCTACCCACAGAACCGCCTCTATACTCTGCTACCCACAGAGCCGCCTCTATACTCTGATACCCACAGAGCCGCCTCTATATCTGCTACCCACAACACCTCGTCTATACTCTGCTACCCACAGAGCCGCCTGAATACTCTGCTACCCACAGAGCCGCCTGTATACTCTGCTACCCACAGAGCCGCCTGTATACTCTGCTACACACAGAGCCGCCTGGATACTCTGCTACCCACAGAGCCGCCTGGATACTCTGCTACCCACAGAGCCGCCTGGATACTCTTCTACCCACAGAGCCGCCTGTATACTCTGCTACCCACAAGCCCCTGTATACTCTGCTACCCACAGAGCCGCCTGTATACTCTGCTACCCACAGAGCCGCCTGTATACTCTGCTACCCACAGAGCCGCCTTATACTCTGCTACCCACAGAGCCGCCTCTTATACTCTGCTACCCACAGAGCCCCTGTATACTCTGCTACCCACAGAGCGCCTGCTATACTCTGCTACCCACAGAGCCGCCTGTATACTCTGCTACCCACAGAGCCGCCTGTATACTCTGCTACCCACAGAGCCGCCTGTATACTCTGCTACCCACAGAGCCGCCTGTATACTCTGCTACCCACAGAGCCGCCTCATCTCTGTACCCACAGAGCCGCCTTATACTCTGCTACCCACAGAGCCCCTTATACTCTGCTACCCACAGAGCCGCCTTATACTCTGCTACCCACAGAGCCGCCTGTATACTCTGCTACCCACAGAGCCGCCCTGTATACTCTGCTACCCACAGAGCCGCCTGTATACTCTGCTACCCACAGAGCCGCCTGTATACTCTGCTACCCACAGAGCCCCCTGTATACTCTGCTACCCACAGAGCCGCCTGTATACTCTGCTACCCACAGAGCCGCCTTATACTCTGCTACCCACAGAGCCCCTTATACTCTGCTACCCACAGAGCCGCCTGTATACTCTGCTACCCACAGAGCCGCCTGTATACTCTGCTACCCACAGAGCCGCCTTATACTCTGCTACCCACAGAGCCGCCCTGTATACTCTGACTACCCACAGAGCCGCCTGTATACTCTGCTACCACAGACACCTTTACTCTGCTACCACAGAGCCGCCTGTATACTTGCTACCACAGCCCCTGATACTCTGCTACCCACAGAGCCCGACCTGCTGGGGATACTCTGCTACCACAACGAGCCCCTGTTATACTCTGCTACCCACAGAGCCCCTGTATACTCTGCTACCCACAGAGCCGCCTGATACTCTGCTACCCACAGAGCCACCTGTATACTCTGCTACCCACAGAGCCGCCTGTATACTCTGCTACCCACAGAGCCCCCTGTATACTCTGCTACCCACAGAGCCCCTGTATATCTGCTACCCACAGAGCCGCCTGTATACTCTGCTACCCACAGAGCCGCCTGTATACTCTGCTACCCACAGACCCCTGATATACTCTGCTACCCACAGAGCCGCCTGTATACTCTGCTACCCACAGAGCACCTGATACTCTGCTACCCACAGAGCCCCTGTATACTCTGCTCACCCACTACACCGCCTGTATACTCTGCTACCCACAGAGCCCCTGTATACTCTGCTACCCACAGAGCCCCTGTATATCTCTGCTACCCACAGAGCCCCCTGTATACTCTGCTACCCACAGAGCCCCCTGTATACTCTGCTACCCACAGAGCCCCTGTATACTCTGCTACCCACAGAGCGCCTGTATACTCTGCTACCCACAGAGCCCCTGTATACTCTGCTACCCACAGAGCCGCCTGTATACTCTGCTACCCACAGAGCCGCCTGTATACTCTGCTACCCACAGAGCGCCTGTATACTCTGCTACCCACAGAGCCCCTGTATACTCTGCTACCCACAGAGCCCCTGTATACTCTGCTACCCACAGAGCCCCTGTATACTCTGCTACCCACAGAGCCCCCTGTATACTCTGCTACCCACAGAGCCCCCTGTATACTCTGCTACCCACAGAGCCGCCTGTATACTCTGCTACCCACAGAGCCCCTGTATACTCTGCTACCCACAGAGCCGCCTGTATACTCTGCTACCCACGAGCCGCCTGTATACTCTGCTACCCACAGAGCCGCCTGTATACTCTGCTACCCACAGAGCCCCTGATACTCTGCTACCACAGAGCTCCTGATCTCTGCTACCCACAGAGCCCCTGTATACTCTGCTACCCACACAGCCCCTGTATACCTGCTACCCACAGAGCCACCTGTTATCTCTACCACAGACACTGTATCCCTTACCACATGAGCCCCTGTATACTCTGCTACCACAGAGCCCCTGTACTCTGCTACCACGACCGCCTGTATATACCACACCTTATTTCCACTGACCCTGATCATTGATTCGCGCCCTTGCTACTGCACTCGCCCCTGACCACTGCACTCTGTGAACCACACCACTGCACTCTGCCCCTGACCACTACACTCTGCCCTGACACTGAACTCTGCCCTACCACTGCACTCTGCCCCTGACCACTGCACTCTGCCCTGACCACTGCACTCTGCCTGAGGCAGACTACGAGCCACTGAGCCTCCGTATACTCTGCTAACTACTGAGCCCCGTATACCTGCTAACATAGGCTAGAATACCCGATTCTTCAGAATCGGGCCAACATCTAGTTTATAAATATTCTGTGACGTGAGTTTCATGATTTCCATTGCATGTCAATTGACATAGATTGTATTAATACATGTGAATTCTATTTGTGCCTTTTATACCAATATAATCTAGATAATGCATTACATGATTTTTGTGCCCTGAATGACAGAGTTTTGCTCTCAAAAGATTTAATGTGAACGAGCAACAGAGGTTTGGTGTTCCATTTAGAGGAAATGTATGATAACTTGTACTTGAAATGTAATTTGCATATACCTAATTATTTAGTGATGTTATTTTCTATTGATTACAACATATTACATTTTAAGACCGATATAATTACCTGAAATTAAAATTGTGATGTCATGAAATGTTTTGAAATGACGTGTGCGGTTTTCATTTGTGTACCTCTAGTAGTGCCCCATGTAAAGCTATACAACATGAGGTTTCTTCAGTGTTCTGTGTTTGGAAGTATGTATCCCATGTAACCAGCTGTCACTGCTCACCCCCTCCGCCTGTGTCCTGCCCAAAGACCTTGCTACTATTTTTAATTTGAGACACACCCCCTCATTGGCACTAAGCAAGACAAGCTTGTATACACTTAGCACAGCTGCACAGACACACAGACACACTCCATACAATACAAAGTGTATACAAAAACTGAGCAATCTGCTGGCTATTAATCATTATACATAAACTTATGTCAGTATAAAGCCAACCCCACGTCACCTGTGCACACTATAACAAACACACACTGACAGTGTGGCACACGAATAAGTAGACAGCAAGGTGGGTACTTCATTTATACATGACACATGGGGTCAGAAGAGGATCTATTGAAAATTGGCAGGAGGCTGGAGAAGCGGATCAGCGAGCAAAGCAAAGTGAGTACGGTAATTGGGAGTTTATAACTAAATTGCTTAATTACAGATTTTAAAAATATGGTATGTAACGATTCTTGAATATAGTAGCATACTTTGCTTTAAAGTACTATCCTTATTTTGAAGAACACAGATGGAATCCATAAAAATGTTCCTTTATATTCTGTCCAAATTCACCAAAACTTTGCACTTATAATAATGGTCATTGAAATCAATGTTGAAAAGAAAGCAAAACAAACACAACAACCCAGAGACTATACAGCGAACAAGTCACTCATTATATGATATGTGTACATAAGGTTGGATTAGTTTCTGGGAAGTGACCAAAAGAAAGTGGTCGAGAAAGTGAAAAAAAAAGGAGGCAAGCTGCGAAATGGGAAGTTTCAGATAAGTGTACATGGGACACAGTGGACTTGATGCAGGACCTGAGTAATTTGGTAAATACTTCAAAATAGAAAAAATATTGTTTAATAAGTGAAGAGTGAGTGGGCTAAGTCCTGAGAAAGAGGGAACGTGGTTTTCTATGAAACATGAGATGTAAAGGGGGGTTGGGGTGTAAGATATGTATAGCAAGCAACATAGAAAACAACTGAACAGGTGAATAAGATGAATGAGAGACAGGATGTGATGTGAGAAAACAGAAAATAAGGAGTATTCTCAGCAGATTAATTGATTGACATTGGCAGTGTACATAAACTAGCCACTGCAATGTGCTTCACCCCTCACTTTCTAAATTGTTCTCATTGTTCAGATTTGAGGCAGAACAACGGAAAGAAATGTTTGGAATAAGTTATTTCATGAGTTAGAGCTCATAAAACAGAAAGGAACAGAATAGACTGAATCAGGAGAGCAATCATGGTGTGTGGAGTAGGTAGCTGCGCAGCATGAACTAATTGGCAAGGATGGAAATATGTAGCTATTGCTTTGTGGTATTATTATCTGGGATAATGGCAGATCCTGTAGTTGCTTAACTTATGCAGCCTCAGTGCAGCTCTCAGTGGCTCCTCTTTTCTGCTCAACTTCAAGATGTGGTAACGTATAGTGGTGTGTGTTTGTGTAAATGCAGAGCTGTGCGTATGTGTCTGTATGTGCATGTAGTGTCCATGTAGCAGAGCTGTGTGTTTATCTGTATGTGCATGTATTGTGCATGTAGCAGAACTGTGTGTGTATCTGTATGTGCATGTATTGTGCATGTAGCACAAATGTGTTTGTATCTATTTGAGTATGTATTGTGCATGTAGCAGAGCTGTGTGTTCATCTGTATGTACATGTACATGTAGAATAGCTGGATTTGTATCTGTATGTGCATGTATTGTGCACGTAGTAAAGTTGTGTGTGTGTAGCGTGCATTATGCACCCCCAGGGCTGTGGGGTACTCAGAACCGGGCTTTGCTACTTCTGGGGGAGTCAGGGGTCGAGACCTAGCTCCATGACCTTGGGTGTCAGAAAAAAGTTCAGGAATGGTTGTCGTGACGCTACGCATGATGTTTGGCTATTGATGGCTGACGTTGCGGTGTGGGACCTCTGGGGATGATGGGATTGCAGCTAAGGTGGTATCGCTGCCCACAGGTGCAACCGAGATGGTATATGGCGGTGATAGACTGTTGGGGTGCAGGACCGAGTGAATGGAATAACTGACAGACACACAGTACATAGTCTCCTTTAGCTTTACTGGTAGCAGAAGGTTCAGACCAGGGTACCATCTCCAAGAGATGTTGGGAGTATGGGTGACCTGGAAGCAAGTTGGGGATCTCCTAACCAGTTGAGTTCTGAGGCCTCCCTGCTGCGCTACTCCTTACGGGTCCTGGCTGCCTGTAGCTAAGCTGCGACCCTCTCTTCCTGCCTGTAAGTATCCCACCCATATGACAGGCAGCTTGAGCTCTTCCCAGGCACCACTCCTGTGACAACTGGGCCTGAGCTCTCCTATGCTGCTGTGCATCCAGGTGCTGTGCTGTGGCCGGGAGACTTGGAATCTCCCGTCCTCTGGTTTTGGCTGCTGGGCCTCTCACAGTCCTCTCACATCTGCAGACTCCGGTGTCCATTTCTGGTGCTCTCCTCTGGGGTGAACCGGTATCTGGCTCCACATCCCAGGCCTGCTTCTATCCTTCTTCAGACCCTCTCCTATGGGTCCCTCACGTGTGCTGTTTCTTCTGTCTACGATACAAGCTTTTTCAAATATAAATAGTTTCACTCGACACAGACTTATTTCTATATAGAGAAAAATTGAAAATGAAAAAGTAGAGATACTTGGTATTATGGAAATGGCCAAATCGATAATTCACCCAGTTAAACGCTGAGACGATCTCCGTTAACTTGGTCCTAACACTAATGTAACTGCCTAGTGTATTTCTGGGCTTTTCCTCAGTGGCTGATACCAGAGAATAATGGATTTGCAGTCTTATCGCTAAAGACAGGTGCTTTGAATATATAATTGGTGCCTTGGGAAAAGAGGTTAACCCCTTAGGCGTGCTAGAGACTGATACCATACGGGTGTTGAGCCCATGTCATACATATACAATATTATGCTGCACTCAGTCCTGTCAATGAAGGTGCTAACTAAACACAATTCTATTTCAATTATAAATGGTTGCACTCGACACAGACTTATTTGTTTAGTTAGCACCTTCATTGACAGGACTGAGTGCAGCATAATATTGTATATGTATGACATGGGCTCAACACCCGTATGCTAGCACCTTTCCCCACTCTAGTTGTCAGATATAAGCTATTGCCCTCTGGCATCACTCTCTAGCATGCCTAAGGGGTTAACCTCTTTTCCCAAGGCACCAAATATATATTCAAAGCACCTGTCTTTAGCTATAAGACTGCAAATCCATTATTCTCTGGTATCAGCCAATGAGGAAAAGCCCAGAAATACATTAGGCTGTTACATTAGTGTTAGGACCCAGTTAACGGAGATCGCCTCAGCGTGGCAACTGGGTGAATTATCGATTTGGCCATTTCCATAATACCAAGTATCTCTACTTTTTCATTTAAGTCTGAAATAAGTCTGTGTCGAGTGCAGCTATTTATATTTGAAATAGAATGGTGTTTAGTTAGCACCTTCATTGACAGGACTGAGTGCAGCATAATATTGTATATGTACGATATGAGCTTAGCACTGCTCCAGTCCACAGGTCATCTTCACAATCCTCCTAGGAACTAAACTCACTAACCTCGCCCCCACGCCAGAATTTATAGGGGAGATCCCCTGAACTTAGGTTTCAGAGCTCCCCCTTCTGGTCTGGAGACAGGAAAGGTGTTGCATACTGTGGGCTTACCTGGTGTGGATACCTCTTCTTGCTTCCAAGCATGACATCACCCCCCTAGTGAGGCAATACCATTGCGGCAACTGGACTCTGGGGTGCCACATGCACATAAAAGAGCTGTGTTTGTAAGTGCATGTATCAGAGCTGTGTATGTATCTATATGCACATGTACTGTACATGTATCAGAGCTGGGTTTGTATCTGTATTGTGCATGTAGCAGAGCTTTGTGTGTAGTGTACATGTAGAAGAGCTGTGTGTCTAAATGTCCATGTGGTAGAACTGTGTGTGTCTACATGTGCATGTAGCAGGTCCATGTATGTCTATAGGCATATAGTAGAGCTGTGTGTGTCATGTATAATTTGCAGAAAGACACCAACTATAGATTTATTTCTGCCGTATTCTACCTTAGTACCAGTGGCGTACCACCCACGGTCGCAAGTGCGACCGGGCCTGGAAGTACAAGAGCCCGGCGCCCGTCGACCCCTGTGACCCTGCGCCTGCTTTACATGGATGTGCATCCCTAGGATACACATCCATGTCTCTGCATAGCGCTCTGCCAGGCCAGTCCCCAGGTGGTTGATTCCGGCTGCCGGAGGACAGGAAGGCACAGTGGCGCAGCAGCTGCTGCATCTCAGGACACAGCCATCAGCTTCTGGAGGTCTTGAGAGTCTGGCGGCAGCCTCCTCAGTCTCCCGCCGTGTGTCTAGTCCTGGCTGCTCATCCAGGAAGTGAGGACACGCTGTTGCTGAATACTCACAGAAGAGAGGTGAGAGGAGGAAAGCGCCGGGGGACACAGGAGGAGGAGAGCGGGGGAGACAGGAGAACGGGGGACAGAGAAGCAGAGCGGGGGACAGAGGAGAACGGAGGACAGAGGAGGAGAGCGGGGGACACAGGGAGACAGAGGAGGAAGGTGAGGGACACAGGAAAGCGGGGACACAGGAGGAAGAGAGTGGGGATCACAGGAGAACTGGAGACAGAGGAGGAGGAGAGTGGGGGACACAGGAGAATGGAGGACACAGTAAGGGGAGAGCGGGGGACAGAGGAAGAGGAGAGCAGGGGACACAGGAGAATGGGGGACAGAGGAGGAGGAGAGCAGGAGACACAGGAGAACAGGGGACAGAGGAGGAGGAGAGTGGGGGACACAGGAGAATGGAGGACACAGGAGGAGGAGAGCAGGAGACACAGGAGTAGAGTGGGGGACAGAGGAGAAGGAGAGTGGGGACAGAGGAGAATGGAGGACACAGGAGGAGAAGAGCGGGAGACACAGGAGGAGGAGAGTGGGGGACAAAGGAGAAGGAGAGGGGGGACAAAGGAGAGTGGGGAACAGAGGAGGAGAGTGGGGGACACAGGAGAATGGAGGACACAGGAGGAGGAGAGCGGGAGACACAGGAGGAGGAGAGTGGGGGACAGAGGAGAAGGAGTGCGGTGGACACAGGAGAGTGGGGAACAGAGGAGGAGGAGAGTGGGGACACAGGAGAATGGGGGGCAGAGGAGGAGGAGAACAGGGACACAGGGAGACAGAGGAGAGAAGTGAGGGACACAGGAAAGCAGGACACAGGAGGAAGAGAGTGGGGATCACAGGAGAACAGGTGACAGAGGAGGAGAGTGGGGGACACAGGAGAATGGAGGACACAGGAGGAGGAGAGCAGGGGACACAGGAGGAGGAGAGCAGGGGACACAGGAGAATGGGGAAAGAGGAGGAGGAGAGCAGGAGACACAGGAGAACAGGGGACAGAGGAGGAGGAGAGTGGGGGACACAGGAGAATGGAGGACACAGGAGGAGAGCGGGAGACACAGAAGGAGGAGAGTGGGGGACAGAGGAGGAGGAGAGTGAGGGACACAGGAGAGTGGGGAACAGAGGAGGAGAAGAGTGGAGGACACAGGAGAATGGGGGACAGAGAAGGAGGACAGCGGGGGACACAGGAGGATGGGGGATTGAGGAGGAGAACGGGGGACAGTGAGAGGAGCGGGGGACAGAGGAGGAGAGCAGAAGACTCTACTACTGGAATAATAAATACAGAGCCCGCAGCACCCACAGTAAATGAGGATAAATCAGACCTCCATTGTGGTGCCCGTCCTATACTAGGGAGTCATATCAGTCAATAAGTCATTAAATAGAAAGGGACAACACCACATACCAAACGGGATTCTTTGCCAATTCTTTATTCCAGCACCCCAGTGCAAGTGACGTTTTGGACTATATCCTTTATCAAGCAGCAACATACATCGAAACAATCCGTTTTATATAGTATAACACTCCTCCCCTTCATTACATTCCACCAATCATGTAGTATACAAAACAATTAACACTTTACATTAATATATCTCCTCCTCGAGCGCTGATTGGCCACAGAGTCTCTCCCATTGCGCATGCTCCGGCGTCTCAATTTCATTAGTCCATCCTCGCCGTGCACCAGCCTAACGGTTCCCTTCCTCCTTCAGTGCACCGCTTATATCGCTCCCCCAGAAACACAGTGTTACTTACATCAGTTCCCTTTGCATCCATATCTTTTCCTGCTATTATGCACTATGTAAATCGAGGTAATATTAACCAATTTAGTCTATTCCTCATTCCTCAAAAATGAAGTAAAGATTTAAGGGAACAGAAGTCTAATTTACTGTGTTTTTCACCCCAACATCTTACATAACTCTTAGGGCCACGTCACACACACAGATATTTGTGCAGATATTGTTCACAGATCTCTGGTTGCAGTGAAATCATGGACACATTGTTCCATTTTGTGGCTGTGTACAAATGTAACAATGTGTCCATGATTTCACTGCAACCAGAGATCTGTGAACAATATCTGCACAAATATCTGTGTGTGTGACGTGGCCCTTAGACAAATCAGGGGAACCCATTTATTCCATATATAGGACATCATAACCAAAATGCATGCTGGAGATTAGAGTGGAAAAGGAACTGATCTACCATATTAATAGGACATCATAACCAAAATAGGACATCATAACCAAAATACATGCTGGAAATTAGAGTGGAAAAAGAACTGATCTATCATTTTATCAAGCCCAACCTAATGTAAGAGCTTATGTACTTCACTCAATTCAGCATAGTTAACCCCTAAACATATAAAGGTATATCAAGTGCTATAGGAGTTACTCGCACATCATCCCATAAGTATACATTACCCGTCCTTAGTCCAACTCATAAGTATATATATCAATCAGATCTTAATGAAAGCCATTGGTTAGTGTTATGGATCTAGGGTAAATTAAAAACACTATTAAAAACAAACCATACAAGAGAATGCAGTAAAAAGGATATAGATACATCATTTAAGGAGACATCCCCGTTGATCGTATTCCAGGTTTAAACCCTTAGGGTATAGTGTATCGAGTTCAAATATCCATCTTAGTTCCTTTTTCTTCAGTAATGCCACCCTATCACCACCTCGTCTCAATGGGGGAACGTCATCTATTATTCTATATTTCAGCTGGTTCACATTATGACGAGTTTCCACAAAATGTCTAGGGACCGGGAGTTCCACCATCCCATTTCTTACAGTGCTCTTATGTTTGCTGATCCGTGCTTTTGCTTCCATTGTGGTCTCCCCCACATAGAGACCACATGGACAGCTGATAGCATATACCACATAGCTACTCTTACATGTATACCTTTTCCGAATGAATGGCGGAACTCCCGGCCCCTGATCATATTCCCACAGCTTGCACATCCCAAGCAGGGGAAATTTCCAAAACTGGGTTTACTCAGGGTAAGTTGTAAATCTCTCTTTGAGCGCCCAATATCCGATTTTACCAGATTGTCACGAAGATTCTGTCCCCTCCTATATGAGAAAAGAGGTGGTGATCTAAACTCCTTGATACCTGTATGACCCTTACTGAGAAGAGGCCAATACCTTTTAATAATGCCTGAAATTCTACCACTCATCCCATTATACGTGGTGACCAAAGGTATCCGATTCTCCTTAATTGTTTTATCTCTAGTCATTAGTTACTCATCTCGATTCAGAGATAACGCACGTCTTTTGAAGTCCATGAGATTATTTCTCGGATATCCTCTCTTGAGGAACCTCTCACACATTTCCTCCAGTCTTAGGTTGACAACATTATCCTCAGATACCACCCGCCTCACCCTGATCATCTGGCTCCATGGGAGCGACTCCACCATTGACCTCGGATGTTCACTGGAGTGATGCAGCATACTATTACGATCTGTCTCCTTTATATGAAGATCAGTACACAATCTACCATTCTTTTTATACTCTTGTATCTAAAAACTGCATCTCCTCCTGGGAACAAACCATGGTGAAGCCCAACCCAGGATGTAAGTTATTGATAGTTTGAAGGAACATGTTTAATTAATCTCTCCCACCATCCCACACAAAGAAAATATCGTCGATGTAACGTCGCCAACCTCTGACATGGCGCCAAAAGCTGGACTTGTACACATGTTCTCCCTCCAGGACAGCCATATAGATGTTAGCATATGTGGGGGCCACATTGGACCCCATGGCTGTCCCTCGGTGCTGCCGGTAGTAATCGTCTCCGAAGAGGAAAAATTCCTCCCGAGCACGAACTCCAGCAGCGCCAGGGCGAACCGTGCACACTCTGGCGCCATGTCAGAGGCGGCGAGCGTCACATCAACGGCATACAATGGTATACAGAGATACCACATCAAAGGATACCAATAATGTGGAGTCCCCCACCTGCACACCCTCCAAGGATTTAATGAAGTCCGTGGTATCTCGAGTATACGACGGAGCCTCCACTGCATAACCTCTCAGTAAGTGGTCCAAAAATATGGCCACTTTATTAGATAGAGATCCTCTTCCGGAAACAATCGGGCATCCAGGAGGATTCCTTAAGTTTTTATGGATTTTCGGAAGGGTGTACAAGATGGGGACTACCGGAAACTCAGGTATCAAGTAATCTGCCAATTTTTGGTCAATAGTCTCGGCAAACAATACCTCCTCAACCAGCTCCCTAAACTCATTCTGATAAACTACTGTTGAATTGCAGGCTAACTTCTCATATACCTCTTCATCATCCAACTGTCTCATAATCTCTTGTCGATATTGGGACGTGTCCATCACCACAATCGCCCCTCCCTTATCGGCTGGTTTTATGGTGATGGACACGTCCTCTTTCAGCCCCTTGATGAGCTCTCTCTCTGCACGGCTTAAGTTAGAGACTTTGGAGCGTTGGTTCGCCCTTCTTAATTTCTCAATGTTAGATGTGACAAACTTAGAAAATGTTTCTATCACTGGATCCTTTATAGGGGGATCAAAGTCACTTTTATTATATAACCCCACCGTGTCCAGAGAGAGCCCACCAGATGTAATCTCGGCTGCTTTTTCTTTACCAGAAAAATGACATGTCAATCGCAATCTCCTGAAAAAACAATAAAGGTCATTGTCAAGTTCAAACCACCGAGTGCTGTCAGTTGGGCAAAAGGAGAGACCCTTTGACAGCACCTTGGTCTGATCATCAAATAGAGAGGTTGTAGAGATATTTACCACTAGTTGATTCCACTCTGACTGGTCTTCTTCGACCTCGCCCTCGTGTTCGGTGGCAGGCCCCTTCCTCCTGTGCCTCGGGCCGCCCCTGTATTGTTTACGCGGTCTCCTTCTCTTGTATTCCCTAAAAAAAGGGATGGTGTCACTTGTTCCTGCTCTAGTTCTCACTCCATCAGTCGAATCGGACTCCCCTCCAGTGAAGCCAAATCCTTCTTTGTGTGGCTGTGGTCTTAATGGTTTCTTTACTAGAAAAGAAGGGAGATACAAGAGGCGCAGATTGTGCCCTATCAAACAGACACTATAGTTCTTATGTGGATTATAAGTGTATCCACTCACCTTTTATGGTTGTGAGACTCACAACCAGTTTAAAAGCATAAGGCAGCTGCTGCAGAACCTCCACCAACGCCACAAAACCGCGGAAATCAGAAGATAAAACTGGAATGGTATCCACGGTCCACGCTGCTGCTCTTTATCCAAGGAATCCACAAGAGGTTATTACCATCAAAAGTTCTTTATTTCATCACACCAACGCGTTTCGGTGCTGTCCCAGCACCTTCCTCAGGGCATGTCCTGAGGAAGGTGCTGGGACAGCACCGAAACGCGTTGGTGTGATGAAATAAAGAACTTTTGATGGTAATAACCTCTTGTGGATTCCTTGGATAAAGAGCAGCAGCGCGGACCGTGGATACCATTCCAGTTTTATCTTAATGGTTTCTTTGGTCTCTTACCACCTCGTAGTCTCGTAGAACCAGGTTTCGGTCTCTGGGTTCCAGTCCCAGGTTTCCTATATTGTCAACCATATACTCTGCCATTCTCGTAGTCCTCAATGTCTCTATACCATTTAATACATTTAACCTCTTCCAATTCCGCTCTAAACTTAGTCAGGTTCTCAATAATCTTTGAGCCTAGTTGTTAAAATACTTCCTCCGAGACCAGTGATAGAAGCACTTCCCGTGTCTCCAGTTGTTTCTTTTTCAACACATCTCTTTTCTTAGATACTCGATGTTAAGCAACATTACGTCAAAGGCGTATTTGTTGCTAATGGCCTCGAATTTAGAGCAGAATTCCTTGTTATTAGGTAATAGCGTAGGACTCATGTTTGGTCTAAGGCCCCTCGGAATCCTCCGGGCTTTATAATACTCCACAAGCGTGCCCACATGTAATTCTAGTGACACAATCCGCTTATGTTCAATCTCACTTTTCTGCGTCATCATCAGGATGGTAGGTCTTATCAGGTATGAATTATCAACCTCGGCATCAGCTATAATCCTAGCTGCATCCTCATCCGTGTACGCAAAGGGGGTGCTGGAAGTGGGTTCCCCGTTCACTGAACCCATATTACTGTCCATCATTATTATCAAGATGCACTCAGGCACAACTCAACAGTCCAATAATAAATACAGAGCCCGCAGCACCCACAGTAAATGAGGATAAATCAGACCTCCATTGTGGTGCCCGTCCTATACCAGGGAGTCATCCCAGTCAATAAGTCATTAAATAGAAAGGGACAGCACCACATACCAAACGGGATTCTTTGCCAATTCTTTTCTCCAGCACCCCAGTGCAAGCGACGTTTTGGACTATGTCCTTTATCAAGCAACAACATACATCGAAACAATCCATTTTATACAGTATAACACTCCTCCCCTTCATTACATTCCACCAATCGTGTAGTATACAAAACAGAGGAGGAGGAGAGTGAGGGACACAGGAGAGTGGGGAACAGAGGAGGAGGAGAGCGGGGGACACAGGAGGATGGGGGATTGAGGAGGAGGAGAACGGGGGACAGTGGGAGGAGCGGGGGACAGAGGAGGAGAGCAGAAGACTCTACTACTGGAATAGACTAACATGTGGGGTGACACTGGGTTTTGGAGTGAGTCTACTATTTTGTGCAGTTGTCACTAATCCTATTTTTCAGATCTTGGTGTGGCTGCATATATAAGGCTGCATATATAACACACTATATAGAGAGATATAAGGCTGCACTAATGGAGAACTATGAGGCTGCATATATAAGGCTGTACTATAGGGGCTGCACTACATGGAGAACTGAGCCTGCATTATATTATATGGAGGGCTGTGAGGCTGTACTTATACTATATAGAGGGCTATGAGACTACTATATGTAGGATAGTGGGGGAGCATTATAATAATTGGATGACTATTGGGGCTACCTTATGACTGGGCGACTATGGGATGCATTATAATACATGGAGGACTATGGGGATATATTGTAATATATGGAGGAATATGGGATGCGTTATAATAATTGGACGCCTATCATGGAGGGAGGAGGAAGACCATATATACCAGAAAGGGGAACATATATACCATGATAAGGGCCATATTCAAGGAGGAGGACCATATTTAGCAGGATGAGGGACATTAATATATAGAGGGGTCAATTTGTGAGTCTTTATAGAACTTTGAACGTTACATGGTGCCCAAACATCCGACCAACGTGTGCTCGCGCGGAGGTGGGGGCCTAGGTCTGAATTTCGCATCGGGGCCCACCGGACTCTAGTTACGCCACTGCTTAGTACATTATAAATAGTGCTAAGGACCCCTTCCTTTTACACTGCCAGGGAATCTTTAATTTACAGGAAGAAATATTTTCTTATTTTTATCTGTCTAAATCTGGGGTGTGGCGTATGGTGCGGATGTGCAGCAGTGAAGGGGTGGGGGCAATGTGTTAAAAGGGCCCACTGAGACTCTTTCGCCTGGGGCCCACAAAAACTCTCCTTATTAAAATAAACATGTATGCTTGGTGGAGAGTTATCTTAAAGTATATAGCCACCTCTGAGGGCATTTTTTTTCTAACAGTGTAAATTAATGAATTTTGTTCTAAAAATAAACTAGGCTTAATTAAACATTGACTGACAGTTAAAGGCTCTTTGTTTTCCTCCACATTGCAGCAAAATTAAATTAAGCGTTCGCTCACATTCATATTAAAAAGTTTTGTCCCGTTCTGCATCTGAAAAGTTGGATGAGTGGAAACTGTATGGGTAATCTTTTATCATGCGAGTGCTCTGAGAGTGTTTTTTTCTCGCACAGCAACCATATGACATGCCTATGCAATTCGTATGCAATGCGTTATTAACATCATTTTTTACATCATAGACTATGTAATTGCTTGCTAGTTTTCAGAAATAATAAAGCAATAAAATATAAACCTATACTTGCACCCTTTAGTGCCTTTAATGTAACACTAAGTGGTTTTTTCTGTTTAGCCTTTTTTAACCTAAAAAAAAACTATATACAAAATATGGAAAGGAGTCTGCTGCTCACTGAGCAGCTGCTTACAGGGATAGATGTGGGGGGGGGATTGTAGTATGGAGCTGCAGGACAGTGAGGCAGCTAGCTGGGTGACAGAAGGTGGGGTAGAGGGAAGAGTGCCAGGTAGGCTAGTCCTGATCTGGCACACCCTTTACACATTTTTAATGATTCCATAATAACAGGGTTTGTATCATAGAACTGGTATATAGCAAATGTGGTGCCAATATTCACAAAAGGGACAAAAACTGATCTTTGAAATTATAGGCCAATAAAGTTAACCTCTACTCTGGGTAAAATTCTTGAGGGTTTCCTAAGAGATGCTATACTGGAGTATCTGAAGAATAACAACCTCATGACCCAATATCAACATGTGTTACTCCTGCAATCACTTACCTGGGTTTACAAGGGACCGTTCCTGTCAAAGTAATCTGATAAGATTCTATGAAGAGGTAAGTTCTGGACTGGACCAAAGAAATGCAGTGGATATTGTGTATATGGACTTTTCAAAAGCTTTTGATATGGTCCCACACAAAACTGGCTTAAAAACTGGCTCAGTGATAGGAATAAAAGGGTGGTTATTAATGGAACACACTCGGACTGGGTCACAGTTAACAGTGTGGTATCACAGGGGTCAGTATTGGGCCCGCATCTTTTTAACATTTATTAATGACCTTGTAGGGGGGCATACAGAGTAGTATTTCAATATTTGCAGATGACACTAAACTCTGCAAGGTAATCAATACAGAGAAGGACAATTTTATATTTCAGGAGGATTTATGTACACTAGAAGCTTGGGCTGATAAGTGGTAAATGAGCTCTAATGGGGAAAATGTAAGGTTGTGCACTTGGGCAGAGGAAATAAAATATATAATTATGTGCTTAATTGTAAAACACTTGGCAAAACTGTCACTGAAAAATACCTGGGTGTATGAGTAGATGACAAACTCACATTTAGTGGCCAGTGTCAGGCAGCTGTTGCAAAGGCAAATAAAATAATGGGATGCATTAAAAGAGGCATAGATGCTCATGAGGAGAACATCATTTTACCTCTATACAAGTCGCTAGTGCTACCACACTTGGAATACTGTGTACAATTCTGGTCTCCGGTGTATAAGAAAGACATAGCTGAACTACAGCGGGTGCAGAGAAGAGCGACCAAGGTTGTTAGAGAACTGGGAGATCTTCAATACCAAGACAGGTTATTAAACTTGGGGTTACACGTTATTTAGTTTGGAAAAACAAAGGATTAGGGGTGATCTTATAGAAATGTACAAATATATGAGGGAACAGTACAGAGACCTTTCTAATGGTCTTTTTATATCTAGGCCGGAGATAGGGACAAGGGGGCATCCTTTATGTCTTGGAGGAAAGAAGGTTTAATCATAATCAAAGACATGGATTGTTTACTGTAAGAAAAGTAAGACTATGGAACTCTCTACTATGATGTTGCAGTGAATGATTCACTTCTAACATTTAAGAAGGGCCTAGATGCCTTTCTTGAAAAATATAATATCACCATTTATGTATACTAGATTCTTTGATGGGAAACTAATCTGAATGCCGTATGTGCAGTCAGGAAGGAATTTTTTCCCTAGTGTGGAGCTTAAAGCGAACCTGTCACCTCCCCCCCTCCCCCGGACATCAAAAGCTAAAATAGCCACCTTCTGCAGCACCAAGGCTGCATTCAGAGAAGGTGTCTATAGTCTTTTGATGCCCTATATATAAGGAAATATGCACTTAGATAAATGCTTACACTTAAGAAGACCGGTGACCGGGAGGCGGGTTTCGTGCTCCTCTGACTCGCCCCCTGTTGTCAATCATTGTACTAGCCTGCTGCTGCCTCCCCTCACTGTCACATGAACACGCGCCTCCGTTCTCCTGCATGGCTTCGCGCATGCGCTGTGCGCCGAGTGTCCAGGAAGTCGTCGGGCAGAGCGCACAGAACATGCACGGCGCCATACAGGAGAACGGAGGCGCGCGTTCATTTTACACAGGGAGGGGAGACAGCAACAGGCGAGCACAATGATTGACAACAGGGGGCGGGTCAGAGGAGCGCAAAACTCCGCCTCCCGGTCACCGGTCTTCCTAAGTTTAAGCATTTGTCTAAGTGCATATTTAATTGTATATAGGGCATCAAAAGGCTATAGACACCTTCTCTGAATGCAGCCTCAGTGCTGCAGAAGGTGGCTATTTTAGCTTTTGATGTCCGGGGAGGGTGACAGGTTCGCTTTAATGTTGACACATGGGTTTTGCCTTCTTCTGGATCAACATGTTAGGCTATGGGTTGAACTAGATGTACTTAAAGTCTAATTTCAACCTTAAAAACTATGCTACTATGTATAGAAAAAAATTATGTGGGGTTCCCCCTATTAATGATAACCATCAAAGGTAAAACAGATAGCTGCGGGCTGATATTATTATTAACCTAGAAAGTCCATGGATTATGCATGGGTTATTGGGCCCTTCCAGCCTAAAAATACTAAATATCAGCTGCCCCAGAAGTTGTGCATCACATAAAATTTGTCTCTTTTTGATTGCCCTGGTGGGATGGAAATGGGAAAATGATTTGTGGGATTGATGTCAGCTGGTCAGCTATGTGGTGTCATCAGGCATCAAGCCCTGGTGTTGGTAATGGCGGACATCCCAGTACTAACCTAGTAAGTCAAAAGAAAAGAACACACACAAAAAATAGTTTTAGAAAACACTCCCCAATAGTAGTTCAGAAATGGAAACCTGAAAGACATAAAAAGTAAGAAATAAAAACAAGAGATTTTCCCCAAGTCATCAATTTATTCAAAAGCAACGTTTCCAGATCTGACGTAGTCCAGTTTCTCCCACAACTTTCCTTGTTTGCGTAGCTCAAAGGTTATGTTGTCTCATTTGAAGCTCTATAGGGTTTGAGCAAAAGCCACTCTTGGCTCCCACTGTGATCCGCTGCACTCAGAGTGACTTTGAACAGTGACATAACTTCTGGACTACGTCAGACCGAGGAACTTTGCTTTCTAATAAATTTGTGAATGAGGGACAGTCTCTCGTTTTTATTTCATTTTATGCACTACATAGAATTCCCTGGACTATGTTAAACCTGCATGGTTACGTTTAAATAAATTAGTGAACCAGGGAAAGGGTGGGGAGTGTTTTTTAAAATATATTTTTCTGTGTGTTTTTTTACCCACTTAGAAAGTATTGGGAGTGTCTAAGCATTATTAACACCAGAGCATGATGCCAGCTGCCACTACACAGCTGCCATCAACCCTAAAAACCATTACCCTGACTGCCGCCGCACCAGGGCAGACAGTAAAAGCTGAGGTGCAAATTCTGTCGTAGCTGATGGTTGGTATTTTTAAGCTGGGAAAGTCCCAATAACCACAGACCTTCCCAACCTGATAATATCAGCCCACAACTGTCTGCTTTAACTTTGCTGGTTATCATTAAAAGGGTGGACCCAACCTTTTTTTTATTTAATTATTAATTTTGCTAAAAAAAAAAATGTTAAACACTCTTTTGTACCACATGAAAGGCACTAAAGGATGCAAGTTTATAATATACTGTATAGGGTGGTTATGAAATTATACATCTGCATATACATGTAGTTTAGTATATCAATCTATCCTCTATCTACAACTATGTAACTTTTGTTTTCTTTATTAATTGCTAGGAGGGTTATGACTGATCTTTTCATAAAAATTGGATGGCATATGGATGCTCCATGTGCCATCTGTGTTATGCTTACACCCATAGACTTGCATTGACGGGTCTCGTTCGAAATACGCAGTCAATCACAGCATGCTGCGATTTTTTTTACTCACGCCGATTAGACCTGAGAAAATATGCAAATCAGCACTGCCTCATTGAATAACATTGATCAGAGTGAAATGCAGTTTTCTCGCATTGTGTTCCTACGTCAGTGTAAGCGAGCCCTTAAGGGTGTTTTCAGGACTCAGAAAAGCCTGCTCCCCTGGCTGTAATTTGTTTAATATAAAAAAGTGCAATACTTATCCTTTCCAGATCAAAGGATGAGTCACTGCCACTGCTTCTAGTATCTGTTACTTTTTGCCTTTAAGGGGAAACTAGATACCCTCATTACAAGAGCATTTGATGTGGGAGTAATTAATAAAAAGGAGAGTTCATACAAAGACAATATCCTGTGGTTCCAACTTTTTACATGATCCCCAAGGTGCACAAGTCCCTTATTGAATCCCCAGGAAGACCCATTGTGGCAGAGATAGGGAGCATCTTCGAAGGACCTTGTCAATACCTGGACTTTTAATTGCAATCTTTGGTTTTCTCTTTAGACTCATATCTGAGGGCTTCTTCTTACCTGATTGAGCAACTTGCTGATCTCATAATTCAGGAGGGCTCTTGTATTGTCACAATGGATGTCGAGTCCTTTTATAAAAGTATCCAAAATGGAGTTTCTTTGGCTAAAGGATTGTAAATTTTATTTCATACCAAAAGAAAAGGAGAATTTTTTGAACAGTATACAAAAACATCTCACAAGACATGAGGTATTACAAACATGATTTATGAACACAACAGGGATCCATGGACTAAAGGGAACCTGACCCCTCCAAATCAGTCCCCAGCCTCTAAAAACCTGTCCCTGCACCTTCCTATAAGGTTTAAAGCTATCCCTCTCTTTCCCCTTAGGGATTCTGTAAAGTGCAATAATCACATTTATTACCTGGCAAATCTGCAGCTTCTGCTGCCTTGAGAAGTCACAGTGGGTGTTCCCTCTGGCTCCTTATCGCCGCCTCCACTGTTGTTTTTCACGCCCCAATGGGCCTCAGCCTCCTCCATCCTCACAGCCTCCTCCAACCTCACAGCCTCCACATCCAAACAGCCTCCTCCATCCTCACAGCCTCCTCCATCCCCTCAGCCTCCCCATCCTCACAGCCTCCTCCATCCTCACAGGCTGCTCCATCCTCACAGCCTCCTCCACCCTCACAGGCTGCTCCATCCCCACAGCCTCCTCCATCCTCACAGCCTCCTCCATTCTCACAGCCTCCCCATCCTCACAGCCTCCTCCATCCTCACAGCCTCCCCATACTCGTAGTCTCCTCCATCCCCTCAGCCTCCTCCATCCTCACAGCCTCCTCTATACCCTCATCCTCCCCATCTCCACAGCCTCCTCCATCCTCACAGCCTCCCCATCCTCACAGCCTACTCTGTTCCCTCAGCCTCCTCCATCCTCATGGCCTCCTTATCCCCTCATCCTCCCCATCCTTACAGTCAGTGTGACAATCTTCACTCCTGTCTACAAGGCTGTCAGTCAGTGTGACGCAGTTCACTTCTGTTTACAAGGTATTCTAGAATACCCGATGCGTTTGAATCAGGAAACCATCTAGTGTAATATATTTATTTGGCCAAGTAAAAGGGTAGTTGTGTTTATACCTCCTGCATCTATGATGGATTTGGGTATGTTCAGGCTTAGAGCCTCAGATTTTGATAGACTGATTTTATCAATCAAAGAGTTAGTGCGGCTTGGCGCGGTTTGAATGCTGCTTCTCTGATTGGTCGCCGCGTTCAGCGCCGGCCAATCAGAATAGCAGCGCTCACCATGGCGCCATATTTCAAATACAAGGTGTGGCATGGTGCGTGCCGCTCCTCTGATTGGTCGGCGCTGAATGCGGCGACCAATGAGAGAAGTAGTGCGCGATTTGAATTTCGCTTCTCTGATTGGTCGCCGCGTTCAGCGCCAACCAGAGTAGCGACACGCACCATACCGCACACTGTATTTGAAATATGGTGCCATGGTTAGCACCGCTATTCTGATTGGTCGGCGCTGAACGTGGTGGCCAATCAGAGGAGTAGCGCGTGGGTTGAATGCCGCTCCTCTGATTGGTCGACGCTGAACGCGACGACCAACCAGAGGAGCGGCTCGCGCCATGGCGCCACATTGTATTTGAAATATGGCGCGCACCGTTATTCTGATTGGTCGGCGCTGAACGCGGCGAAGAATGAGAGGAACGGCATTCAAACCGCGCGCCGCATCTCTCATTGGCCGGCGCGTTCAGCGCCAACCAATCAGAATAGTGGCGCTCACCATGGCGCCATATTTCAAATATAATGTGCGGCATGGTGCGTGCCGCTCCTCTGATTGGTCGGCGCTGAACGTGGTGACTAATCAGAGGAGCGTCTCGCGCCATATTGTATTTGAAATATAGCGCCATGGCACGCACCGCTATTCCCCTCTCATCCTCACAGCCTCCTCCATCCTCACAGCCTTCTCCATTTTCACAGCCTCCTCCATCCTCACAGCCTCCCCATCCTCACAGCCACCTCATCCTCACTCCTTACTCCTGTCTATAAGGTCTGTCAGTCAGTGTGACAAATTCACTCCTGTCTATAAGGCGGTCATTCAGTGTGACAATCTTTACTCCTGTCTACAAGGCTGTCAGTCAGTGTGACGCAGTTCATTTCCTGTTTACAAGGTATTCTAGAATACCCGATGCGTTTGAATCAGGTCACCATCTAGTGTAATATATTTATGTGGCCAAGTAAAAAGGTAGTTGTGTTTATACCTACTGTATCTATGATGGATTTGGGTATGTTCAGGCTTAGAGCCTCAGATTTTGATAGACTGATTTTATAATTTGAAAGTTGGCCATACGTCTCCAAAGCTTGTTCAAAGGCCGGGATGCCCCTATCTGGTTCAGATAATACTACCAACAAGTCGTCCAAAAATGCAGCTGATTTGTGATGGATTTTGCGTATCTGAACTCCTTTAATCTCTTTATTCATTTGAATCCTTCTCAGTTATGGTTCCATGACCAGTACGAACAGTAGAGGGGACAGAGGGCATTATGTATTAAGAAGGGATCTGAGAGCATATTGTTAATTCTAAATTTTGTTGATGGTGAGGTATACATTTGGAATATAGCATCTATTAGAAGGGGCGGGACATGGAAAGTCGACAAGGTGCTGTGAAGGTATGTCCAGTCCACCCTGTCGAAGGTCTTCTCGGCGTCCGTGCTTAGCAGGACCAGTGGTTTATTGTGTGTCCGTGTGTACTGCATTAAATGTAAAATCTTGCTCGCATTGTCTCTTCCCTCCCTTCCCTGCACAAACCCCCGTCTGCTCGAGTGTCACCAATTGTGGAATCAGACCCGTTATGCGCCTCACAATTAAGCAAACGTAAATTTTCAAGTCAAATTTAAGCAAGGAGATGGGCCTGTAACTCCCACAAAGTGTAGGGTCTTTGCCTTCTTTATGCAGGAGGGAGACATGCTCTTCGAGAGACTGGGAAGGAAGAGAGCTGCCATGTAGAACTGCGTTACACAAGTGGGGACTCAGGTCAGAATAGAATGTCTTGTAATAGAGAAGTGGGAAACCATCTGGCCCCGGCGATTTACTGGTCGGGCCCCTCGACAGGATGGACTGGAGTTCAGAAGGTTCAAAGGGTCTAATCAACCATGTCTGCTGAGTCTTAGTTAGTTTTTGGTAGAGATAGAGAGGAAAGGAAGGAATCGATATCGGCTTTCCTTTGAGTTAAGGCCGTCTCCAGTTCATGTGGCCTCAATTGATAAACTTTTTTTGCAAAAAGTTAGAAATTCTGCAACTATTTGGTCGTAATTTTGCGTTAATTGGCCTGAAGTAGTCCTGACTTTATGAATAAACGTGCGGGATTGTCTCCTCTTGATCAGTGATATCATAAGTTTAGAAGACCTATCTCCGTGGACCAAAAGGCGATTCCTCTAGTTAGTAAAGTATTTTGCTGCACGTTTATTAAGTAAGTCTTTAAGGCGCTGTCTACATTCGGTTAGTTTGATCATGGTAGTCTGAGCGAGTGTTTTTTGATGTTGAGTCTCTAGTTCCGCTATTTCTTTGGAAAGGGACTCCATCTCCGCTCTCCTCTGTTTGTTGCGGTATGATGCTATGAATATCAGTGTGCCCCTATGTGTAGCCTTGTGCACTTCCCAAATTATGGTGGGATCTACATCTGGAGTGGTATTGGATAACAAATAATCCTTAATGGCCGTTTGTATTTTAGGTTTGACACCATTCATGCAATTCATTAAGCTTCCAAGTTCTGGAATTGGGGGAAGATTTTCCAAGCTCCCATTTCATAGACACCATAGCATGGTCCGAATATAATGCCGGTAGGATATTAACTTCAGCAATTGCGGGAAGCACCGCTGAAGTTATGAATAGGTAATCTAATCGGTGATAATTACCGTGTGGGTGGGAGTAGTACGTGTATGTTCTATCTTGCTGGTGGAGACAGCGCAATGCATCTATTAAATCCGCCGAGTGGAAGGAAGATTTAATTTGGGCTAAATCCTGTAGGGAGACGTTGCTTTTCCTAGAAGAAGTGTCTAATAGAGGTTCTAGTGCTATATTTAGATCTCCGCCTATTAAAATGGACCCTTCTGCGAATAAAGAAAGCTTGTGTTGAATCCTCCGGACCAAATTCAGGTGTTTATTGTTAGGGGTATATAACTTCCTAATGTGATCAAGTGGCCTTTGAGCAGGCCTTTTATAAATATGTATCAGCCTTCTTAGTCAATCAGTTTATCATGTAAAAGAAAGGGGATATTTTTTGCTATTGCAGCGCCCTTGGCCCTTTTTTGAGGTGTATATGCATGGAACCAGGTGTTATAATAATTATTTTCAAAACTGGGGGCTCTCTCTTCCAGGAAGGGTGTTCTCTTGTAAAAGTAAGATATCATAACCGGTTTTCTTAAAGAAGTGTAGAGTTTGCGACCTAGGAATTGGGGAGTTAAAGCTGTGTAGATTATGTAAGACCACGTGGAGTAACTTACGGTTTGAAGTCATGGTGGTTGATGAGGTGAATTTGATTGTAGTAGATGAGATGCTCTTGCAGAATTCTGGGATGGGATGGGTAGGGGAGAGTAGAAAGATTAGATTGAGACAATAAGAGTAGATTTTCTGGAGATAGAAAACAAAGTTTATATATATAGAAAGAGGCAGCATTCACCAGTATTGTGCAGCAGTGGTCTCTTTAATCCAGCGTGTTTAAAGATTCATGACAGGGTGCAGGGAGGTGACCACGGAGGGCGGACGACGACGCCGTTTCGCAAAAAATGCTTCTACGGGTCCGGTGTGCAGCAATGTGTAGGTCTCCATGTTAAATACACATGGCTAACTTTATCAAAACATCTACACCATTCAAGTAATGTGCAAAAGACAGTGAATTAAAAGCATACAGATAACACAGGCACTGGAAACAATATACAATATAAAAAAACATGATATAATACCTAAGGAGGAACTATTGTTAGAGCACAGGGCAGGAAATCTGTTAAAAACATTCGGTGATCAGTTACTCAGGGCTGGATGGTGCCTTAGAGACACAGAGGACAGAACTCTGCACCAATCACGGTCGCTCCCTGCCTCGCAGACTAGAGCAATGGACCACAGAGTCAGATAGAATAAAACACCAGTATTAATAATATTATTATACGTTCACAGTGCTATAGACAAGTGTGTACAAGAATGCAAGTCCCGTTACACGACCGAGCACTTCAAAGTAGCATCAGTATATGGGCCAGGCAATCAACCCATTACTACCGTTAATGATGCTATAACATCACTCTGCTGTATATGAGGGTGCACATAAAGTGCGAATCTCCGTTACACAAACGAGCGTTCAGAGTAGCTTCGGTGTATGAGTCAAACCATTAACCCATTACTACCCTCTGATAATATTATAATTAGTGATGAGCGAGTATGCTCGGCGCTACTCGGTACTCGCACGAGTATCTCGGTACTCGGGGTGCTCGGCGAGCACTGAGTACTGCCGAGATGCTCGGACCGCTCGGTAATAAATAGCGATCTGATACATGTACACAGCTCCCTTCAGTGCACACAGTGAGCTGGCACCATACAGGGAGCAGATTAATTGATAGGATCCCTCTGGGGGCCACAGCAAGGTGTTATATGCTGCGGCGATTTGAAAAAGCCCACCCTCCTGCCCTTTTCCGGAATTACTCTTTTTATAACCGGAAGTCTGTGGCCGGAGCCTGTCACTCATTGACTTACATTGGGCTCGGTGCTCTGGCCGAGTACAAGAGTATCTTGAGATGCTCGGCCAGAGCACCGAGCACCCGAGCATTTTAGTGCTCGCTCATCACTAATTATAATATCTTAATGCTATAAAAAAAGTATGCACAAAAAAATGCAAATCCCCGTTCAGAATAGCTTCGGTATACGAGTCAATCAATTAACCCATTACTACAATTTCCAAAGTTACGGAGGTGTACATATCAAAAGAGGGGCTAAACAAGAATGCGTACAACAGACGTGCCTTTACCATATACCTATGGTTGCCCTGATACAGGCATGGAAGAATCTTCTTCCCATGGTGTAAAACATCTAATGGACATCATACCCGAACGTAAAATGCTGTAATAAGAAGGGAAGGAAAAAGCCAAACATACAAAATGTATTAAGCTATAATTATCCCATCCGCGCCCAAGAGAATATTCCTGCCTTTACCCTTCCAATCTACCCCCATAGAACCTAGACAGTTATATAGAGAAATGAAATAACCCCATGGCAGAGAAGGGAAAAAGAGAGATTAACAGACCGGCAGAGAATACAGAAGATAGACTGCAACCATACCCAGAATATCGCATGGGAGAGAAGAGCAAACAACAAGAAGCACAACTAGGAACAGTTAGGGGGCAAACCAATGCAACAGGGTCTATTACCATTAGCACCATGACGACTCATAGAAACACAGCAAAATACAACTTGTCATTAAGGCCGAAGGCCCCTTGAGCGTCTGTGTTGAGGATCCATCTAGCCTCAACCTGCAGCAGCCGTCTATGAGTATACCCTCCCTTTTCGTTAGGCGTCACTTTCTGCACACAGGAAAAGCGCAGCAATTCTGGATTCCCACTGTGTTGTTTCCTCATATGCTGAATTAAGCAAGTTGACCCTTTTCCTGAAGTGATAGAATTATAGTGCTCACGGAAGTGGTGGAAGAGTGGACGTATCGTGTAACCTAGATAGAATCTGTTACACGGGCAGAAGACAGCATAAACAACCCAGCTACTCTTGCAGTTCAAATAAGAGGATACCCGATAATCAATTCCCCCGATCTTAATACTCGGACCCGGCAAATAAAACCTACACCAATTGCAATGAAAACATTTGAAATTGCCACGTACAGGAGTGGAGGATAGCCAAGTATTCACATCCAGTGAAGATTTCAACCTTTTTTCAACTAGCATATCGCCCAGATTCTTACACCGATTTTTAAGTAACTACAGATTCAGGGGGGGGGGCGTGCTTTATGAACTCTCTATCGGCAGCTATAACGTGTCAATGACGTTTAATGGCTGCCATAATTATTTTAAACATGGGACCATGTCGAAAGCTGAAATAAAATTTCTTCCCTCCATTAGTAACCCTACCATCAGTGTTACCGTCATGCCGTAGTCTTTGAGCAATTGCTCTTTGTCTAGCCTGTTTTACAACTGGTTTTGGATACCCACGATGAAACAGGTTCTGCTCGAGTTCGTCTGCCTTAATCTGCCATCCCCCTTCTGTGTTGTTAATACGTGATAACCTCAAGAATTGACTATGGCTGCTTCCACACTGCAGTTTTTTCACTGATCAATGTCCATCAGATTTGTGTGCCAAAACCAGGAGTGTCTCCAAAACTCAGAACAGGTGTCAATCTTTCAATTGTAGTTTTTCTCTGCAAGTTCCTCTCCTGGTTTCTCTCCGGGATTTGGCACACAAATCTGATGGACACTGATCAGTGAAAAAACTGCAGTGTGGAAGCAGCCTATAGGGCAAACCCATCTTAGTGTGAAGTGGGTGCGCACTATCGTAATGCAAGAGGGAATTGGTAGCGGTAGCTTTTTGTGTACAGATCTCACTAGGGACCCCTCAAAGATTTCCAACCTAACATCCAAAAAGTCTCATTTTGAACCCCCAAACACAGATGTAAACAACATATTATAGGTATTCGTTTCATTAAGGTACACAATGAACTCACCAAAAGTAGCAGAATCACCATCCCAAACAATCAAAACATCATCCACGTAACGTATGTAGTGTTTGATATGCTTGAGATAAGGATTAGTGTAGTAGTGGACATACTCCTCTTCAAAACAAACAAGAAACAAATTAGCAAAGGTGCACGCTACCGGCGTGCCCATTGCCGTTCCAGTCGACTGTGCGAACCAGCGGCCTAGAAAAGTAAAAGCATTATGCTGGAGTACAAAAGCTAATGACTCGCACACAAAATCCCTCACCAATTGATCAACATTCTGCCTTACTAGAATCCTCCGTATAACCTCTACCCCTAAATCCTGTGGTATATGGGTGTACAAACTTTCGATGCCTATCGAGACTAGCTGATAACCCTCCTGCCATTCGATCAAATCGACTCTTTTTATGAGGTCATTGGTATCCTTAACCAAAAATGGCAAATTAGCCATTAAGGGGTGAAGGAACCAATCTAGGTATTTAGAGAGTGGCTCAGTCAGGGATCCTATTGCAGAAACAATAGGCCTACCCGGAGGGGCAGTGATACATTTGTGGATTTTGGGAGGTAATACCAATGTGGTTTGGACGGGTACTCAGGAAAAAGCTTTTCAGCTTGATTTTTTGAGACAACACACAGTTCTACATACTTACGCAGCAAGGATCTTAACTTCTTCTTATAGCCCTCTGTAGGATCATACTGTACAGGCTTATATGTGTCTATATTTCTAAGCTGCCGTTCTGCCTCAGCTATAAACGCCTCCCTGTCCAATACCACAATACTACCTTCCTTGTCAGCTTTACGAAAAATGACGTCCCTCCATCCTTTCATTTGCGATAATGCTCTCCTTTCTGCACTAGTAAGATTCTTATGCAGATCAGGATATATTAGAGACTTAACGTCATTATCTACTAGTTCGACGAAGAGATCAATGTTATTACTGGGTACGACTGGTGGCATGAATGTAGACTTCACACCTCCTGTGAAATATGGTCTACCGGAGTCCTCAATCGGTACAGGGGCGTCTCCGGACCTAGCCGCCACGGCAGACTCGTTGATACTCAACAGCATTTGCACATCAGCCAGCAGGGAAGGGTGCGCCGCCTCTGATGAGAAAAAACCAAGAGGACCAATCTCAACAGTGCTCATAGTGATTTTACTTTCTTTTTTGGTTTTATCTGCATTGTGATAACTTTTGGAAGATTCAAAATGTTTAAACAGATGTAGCTTGCGGACAGCTTTAAACAGATCCTGCCGGAACTCTGAATAGTCAAAGGAGTCCTCCACACAAAAGTTCAGTCCTTTCTTTAACACTGACTCCATGTCTGTGTTCAACGTCTTTTTGGACAAGTTTACGATCTTCAATGTATAGTGGTCTAGTCTCTCCATGAAACCTGCTTCCGCTTGCCTGGTGGAGGCAGAGCGACTTCATTGCTTCCTTCCTCCTCTCCGGATCTTTGGTCTAAAGGGAGGTTCCCATAATAGCTGCAAACTGGGGACTCATCACCAGCACTAACGTATCCCTCGTTGTCACTACTGGGTGGATCCTCCTCTCTGTCGGTATCTACGGGATCAGTGCTACTTTTGTTCTTATTGTAGCGCTTATTTTTAGTATAGTCTTTATTTGGAGGTGGTCTTTGTAGCGGTCTTTTTGGAGTCCTGGGGGTACCCGGTTTCCCTGGGCCAGCACCATGTGGTTTCTTCTTTTTATTAGGGGTGCCGTCTCCTTTACCCCAATTGAAGATCCTACCCTCATCGTAGTCAGTTTTATCACGCACAAATTTCTCTTGTTTCACGTGTTTAATCTCATCCTGCAAAGGGATTTGTTTGGAGTCCAGTCTCTTCAAAAATTTTAACCATTTATCTTTCTTGCATCTAGACTCCATTTCGTGTCTGAGAGAAATTAGCTCATTGGTGACTTTTTGATGCTCTAGTTCATTTTGTGCCAATACGAGATCTAGGAATTTTCTGGAAGATTCCAGCTGTATCTGTTCCCACTGTTTTATGTAGTCTTTATCAGTTGTGTTTGAAGCCATACTCTTTAACACTCGTAGGCCCCTTGGGACACGGTTACAAGCTACATACGATCTCAATGACATGACTGTCCAAAAAACGTCTCATTTCCCTCTCCGCCAATGATGTTATCTTTTGTTCCAGATGCCTCTCTGTTAATACAGAAGTAATGTCCTGCTTATTACAGATGGTGAAAAACTCCTCCGCGTCTTCCCTCCCTGCAAATATACCCTGTCCGGCGGACTCTGTGCGGATGTTACTGCCAGCAGCAGATGCATGCTCCATGACGTTTTCGCAGCACCCTAGGTCGCTGGGTGCAATAGCTTGTTGAAAACCACTGTGCTCACTGTATGAACGTATAGAAAAGTCTATCAAGTAATGAGGCTTCAGGGCACTAAGTGGCAATATCAACCATCATGCTCCGGGCGGATTGCCCTATAGGCAGGTTCTTTCCCTGGTGGTGCTAATCCATAGCAGAAGCAATAATAGATATATAAAGAAAGAGGCAGCACTCACCAGTATTGTGCAGCAGTGGTCTCTTTAATCCAGCGTGTTTAAAGATTCATGACAGGGTGCAGGGAGGTGACCACGGAGGGCGGACGACGACGCCGTTTCGACAAAAATTGCTGCTACGGGTCCGGGTTGATATTGCCACTTAGTGCCCTGAAGCCTCACTACTTGATAGAAAACAAAGTTTAGCTATTACAAGGAGAAACATCTGAAAAGTTAACCATTGTAAGGTACTGAAAATATTGTCCATCGGATACATCATGGTCCGACACACTCCTCACTAATGTGTGAACATCAACACTGAGAGGCTAGCGGGGTGGTCTGTTTAGCATAACAAGTAACTTAACTGCAAGCTTTCTTTGACTAGAATACTTTCAATTGTATAAACCTTGCTTAAAAAAGACAAATAACGAGAACCAAGGGGTATTGGAATGGTATGGGTAAATGTGGGAAGTATAAGGCAGCATTAGAGTACCCGAGTGTTACAGCAGTGCGATTCTCATTTGCTGCTATAGAACGTTCAGGAGTATAGTCCGTCACCCCGAGTGTTCAAATCTTTACTTTTGGCTGAAAGCTAAAGGGGGGTCAAGAAAAAAAAAAATTATTTCTCTTCTTTTCCCCCTTTGGATCATGGTACTTAATAAGGTGTACAAGATGTGAGAATCCAAGAAGTCTGTTCATCCAGTCGGGGCATCTCTATCCCGAGCCCCAGTTGCCTTGGGTGACTTGCGCTTCGACCTCTGTGACTTAGGTGTCAAGATCATCTGCTATGGTGGTGGGAGCTGAAGTGGTGTCATCTGGCAAGCGGCACCGACTGCCTCTAGATTGGGATAGTGGTCCAATTCTATATTAAGGTCTATGCACATCTTTTTAATGTTAGCTGAGGTTCTGCCTTGAAGTCTTTTGTCGTTGGCCGTGACTGAAATTCCAAAAGGGAATAGCCATCGATACGGGTAGTGTCTTTGATGAAAAATTGAGGTAAGAGGTTTTAGGAGCTGTCTTTTGGCTAAGGTAATCATCGAAAGGTGTTTGTAGATTTGGACCACAGAGCCATTACAGGATATAGTAGTAGCCTCCCTAGCCCTCCTCAGAACCAGATCTTTTGTTCTGTAGTCCAGGAAACGGCATATGACGTCTCTCGGGGTTCATCCGATGGTGGTTTTGGACGTAGTGCCCTATGGACTCTTATCAATTCCACTTCAGTAGGGTCATCTGGTGTTAGTATCGAGTGAAGGGTGTCTATGATAGTTGGAGTCAAGGTGTCTTGGTTGATAAGTTCAGGTACCCCCTTCAAGCGTAAATTGTTGCGCCTATCCCTATTTTCATGATCTTCCAGTATCGTATAGATCTTATTGAGATGGTCCTCGTGTTGGTGGAGGCAAGATACGGTAGAGTGAGATTGCTTGACTACTTCCGTGTGGGATGACTCCAGGGTTTCGACTCTGTGGCCCATTTCCACTAAATCCTGTTTGATGTCGGCCAGTTCTTTAGCCGCTGCTTCAAGGGCTTTATTGAGTATTCTTTTAAAGAAGGATCTCGTAACGGGGAGTTCTTTGGTCTCATCCTCTCCCTCCAGGTCACTTTCAAGTTCTGACTCCGCATGATCTTCAACAAGTAGTTGTCTGGATACTTTGGACAAAGATGACATGCCTGCTTGTTTCTTCAAAAATTTGTTTAAGTCCGCCTGTGTGGTATTGGCAGCAAGTTTAGTAGAGGCTTTAGCAGATTTTGTGGTCGATTTAACTATTGTGGAAGAGTAGTAGGGTTAAGGCATATATGGTCCTCGCTCTCCACCGCCACCCCCCCCCCCATGTGTGCCTTCAGTCATACATAGTAGGGTTAGTGGTTAGGTGGGGTATTTGGAGATCCAGAAGAGAAGATATAATCAAGGTGTATATGTGTGTATTAGTCCACAAAAAATGATTGGCATTGAATAGGTACACGCACTCTTATATCACCTTATTTGGTGTGACGTGTGACAGGGTCACTTTTTATCTCAGCTGAAGAATATTATGCCACAGTAGTGAGCATGAGAGGGCCTGGTGACTTATGTATTGTTGTACAGTAGGTGGCGCTGTTGGCATGCAGTGACTGCTGGTGGGTGCAGGGAGGAATGCAATCACTGCGGCTGTGTTGATGAAGATTCCAGGGACAAGCAGCCAGTGAGAGGTTGTAATTCACTGGGTGCAATCAGTGCAGGGTGGTTATATTCACTCCAGTTGCCAGCAGCTCTCTGTACCATTCCTAGTTTCTTGCCTGCTGGCATGAACTGTTCACACTTATGTCCACTGATTCTCAGCAGTCTGTCACAGGCCTCCTACTGAATGGTGGCAGGCAAGCCCTCCACTGAAGTCCCCTTGCTGGGTGCAGAGCTGAGCTCCAGTCTCCTGACTCCCCCACCTCCTGAGCCCGGCACCTTATTATCAGTGTCCTGAGATCTCCTTTGAATGGGATGTGGCAACCGACGTCCTCCCCCTCCGGGACTGCGGTTGCTCCCTGGGAGTGGGGGCCTCAGGCTCTCTCCAGCAAGCGGGGACGGTGGCCCAGGGAGCAGCACTTCACAGCCCCAGGGGTTGATTCATTGCAGCAAAGAGTATGGGAGATAAAGAGCAACCCTGCCTTGTTCCGTTTGACAATGGAAATCAATTGGAAAGAATGTTATTGCTGTAAACTCTTGACAATGGGTTCTTATACATAGATTTAATAACATTGAGGATGTTTCCATGGAATCCGAATTTTGATAGAGTATTAAAGAGGAAGTTCCAATGGACTCTATCAAACGCTTTTTCCGCATCTAGTGCGAGAAAGGCAGTAGGGGTATTATTTTTTTCCGTTGTAATGGCAAGATTTATAGCTCTCCTAATAGCATCTGAGGTTGATCTCCCAGGAATAAAACCCGCTTGATCTGTGTTAATCAGCTTATTTATATATTTTTTGCAATAATTTTTGTATTGGTATTCAGAAGAGAAATTGGTCGGTAGTTCTTTACATTTTCAGGGTCCCCCTTGTCCTTGGGCAAAACAATAATTGTTGCTTCTAACATCTCCTGGGGAAGGTGGCCCTGTGCTGCGGAATAGTTAATTAGTTTAGTTAGATGTGGACCAATAATATCTGCAAATGTCTTGTACATCTCATTCTGAATACCATCTGGCCCAGGGGACTTTTCATTTTTTAAGGTTTTAATTATTTCCAACATTTCAGGTGTAGAATAAGGGGAATTTAAATCTTCCAGTTCAGCTATAGTAAGGGAAGGTAGCTTTAGCTCAGCTAAATATTCATTGATTTCTTGGTCAGTTGGGTTAGGAGAGTTGGGGTTGTTTTTTAAATTATAAAGAGACGAATAAAAGTTGGAGAAACTACCTGCAATATCTTTTGGTGAGTGGAGGGTTTTCCCGTTGTTTTCTTTAATCTGTTTAATTCTTGAGGTAAATCTTTTATATTTTAGACTGACCGCAAATAATTTAGAGGGTTTATTGTCTGAGTAGTAATATTTGGATTTAAGAGAAGTAGATGTTTTGTCATAGTCCGCTGCTAATATTGACTTCAGCTCAATTCTGAGTCTCAAGATTTCATCCGAGGTTGCAGTGGTTGGATTTGTGGAATGAGACTGTTCTAAGTTTTTTATTTTGAGTACCAATTTTGTCTCTTTTTGATGCGTTAAGCTGGGAGTTCAATTGTATTAATTTCCCCCTGAGAACTGCCTTAAAGGCCAACCAAAGAGAAGGAGATGAGATGTTTTCAATATCGTTTTCCTTGAAATAGTGTTTAATAGTCTCCTCAATCTGAGGTCTATAATTGGGGTGGTTGTAAAGGTAACTATTGTTTCTCCATGATTTTTCATGTGTATCTCTAAGGCCTTGTGATAGTTCAAAAAATATCGGTGAGTGATCGGACCAAGTTCTAGTGCCTATACTCACCTTTGTAAACTTAGGGAGGGAGAAGATGTTAGTCAAGACTAAGTCTATTCTGGAGTAGGATTGATGACGGTTTGAGAAATGAGTGAATTCAACAGAAGATGTATTTAAACATCGAAACACGTCATACAGCTCTGCTTTAAAGATCCATGGGTCCAAGGACTCCAAGAACTGTCTGGATTTTGTAGACGAGTCGATTTCGCCGTTGGGTACCATATTGAAGTCACCAAACATGACCAGAGACCCAATAGGTTGTTGGTTGATTATGTTCAGTATTTTGTTGAGAAAGGAAATCTGGCCACTGTGTGGTGCATAAATGTTAACCAAAGTATACAAGAAGTTGTTTAATTTACATCTAATAATTAGATATATTCCATTCGGGTCTTCGATATGGGATAATTCTTCAAAAGTGATGGTGTTTTTTACCAGTATGGCAACCCCCCATTTCTTTTTATCATTAGAAGCGAGAAATATATTTTGGAAATGCTTGTTACCAAATTTTGGAGAGTTGTGTTTAGAGAATTTGGTTTCCTGCAAGCCAATTATCTCCGATCTAGAGTCCTTTATTAATTTCCATAGGTGGTAATGTCTCTGGGGAGAGTTGAGTCCGTTTACGTTTTTGGACAAAAATGTAAGTAACATAGTAAGCTTTTAAAAGAGTTGATTAGTCTAGGATTATAATTACTGCTAGCTTTGTGGATCAGGAATCCCGCTATAAGGGAATGTGGATGTAAGAATGAGATAAAGTGAGAAAAAAAAACAAAAAACAAAAAAAAAAAAACAACCCTGTTTGGACAAATGAGGAGGGTAACTGTAAAGGTGTGAGTCTGCACCCCTAATCTAACTAAATAAAAGCAGTTATAAAAATTCTATATCTAAATATATATTTAAAATGTGAAATAATATTAGTGTGAAAAACTACAAATCACTATAAAACCCAAATGGAGGGATCAATATAGATTCGTTGGTAAACCTCCTTTGGGGACTAAAGTTTTGGCTAATCATTAGCCCACAACTAGAAAACGTAGGAGAAAGAAGAATCAAGATATAATAATATTTAACTTTTTAAAAATGTTGTGGCCCTCTTCTGGGTTTGTTATCGTGATGGTTTTACTGAGGTGAGAGAAGAGAACTCTGGTTGGGTTAAAACCCCAGTGGTAAACAATATTATTGGATCTGAGGACCTCAGTAATACCCCCTAGGTTTTTCCTTTGGTTCAAACTCTCCCTGGATAGGTCCGCTAAAATTTTGATGTTTTCGTAGGGTTTAGGTGGATTTTTGTATCTTTTAAGGTAGGACATAAATTGGTCTTTTGTGTGAGAGAAGTTAAATTTGGAGATTACATCTCTGGGAAGGTCCTGGCGTATAGAGGTTGGCTTTGGGAGTCTGTGGGCTCTTACTATGGTTAAGTCCAAACTTGTGAGGTTGGGAATAGCTGTTTTAAGGATATCTTTGATGTATGTTTGTAGTTGGTCACCACCCAGAGTCTCCAGGATCCCCTGAACTTCAAATTCAACCTCCTATCCTGGTCCTCCAAGTCAGTTATCTTGGCTCTGATGGATTTAAGCTCCACATCTGCTGTTTTTTGGACGTTAATTAATGTTTGATTAGAATTGGAAAATTCTAAAATTTTAGTCTCATTATTTTCAGTTTTCAACCTCAAGTTCTCCATGGTAGACTCCAGAGAGTCAAATCTCTTATTAATGAGAATATATAAAGAGATGACTTCCAAAAAGATTTTGGCTGTGAGTGGTTCTTCCTCCCCACTATTAGCTAATGTGTTGGCTTGGGAGAGGTCCGTGTACTTTTCGTATCTCAGGCGTTGTCTGAGTGGACTTGGGTTAGGTTGGGAGTCGTCACCTATTTCTTGGTCGGGGTCGGAGTCAGTTACATTGTACAGGATCTTGGAATTAAGGCCTAAGTCTTTCTTTTCCTCCTGACTGTAGGTGCATCGTACAAGACTGAGTCCTCACCAGGCGGTTTGTGTTCCTTAGACCAAGGATCTTTTTTCAACTTTGTTGGGTGATCTAGATCTATCTCTACTACTAGATTTATCTTTATCTGGTTTTGAGGAGGAAAGGGGTACGGAGATGCTTTTAGGGCCTTTCCCTTTTGAACTCGCCATAATGAAATAAGAATATATGTAGCCAAAATTAAAGAGTTCGATAACTATACGACACTCAACAAGAAGCACTCCAAACCCCTAAGGAAGAGAAAAATCTCTATCTATTCTAGGCGTCTTAGGCAAGTTAAGTATACAAAATACCTAGTAAAACACATTTAAACTGGAGTTAAACCTTTAATAAGGGCAGATGGGAGTGGTGTTGAGAGATATAGGTACAGGGTATAACCATGTGTGGACCAGAATCTCCCCCGCGCCACGGATCTGCTGGCAATAAAAACTTATCCTGGGTTACAAATTATACAACGCTCCCGCAGCACATAAGAGATCCCAGCACACAGATGAAAGGCCGATCTCTCTCCCCCACCCCAGAACACCCACAGCACAAGCCTACTACTGCACCCCTTTGATGCCGGGGAGAGGCCGAACCCAGGACGATCCCCCAACCCCAAAATAAACCTCTTGAGTCTTAAGATAATTACAGGACGGCTATGGTACTAAGTATAGCCACCACCATACTGCCAATGATAAAATTAAATATTAGGACAGGGATACATTACATTTCAACTGTCAAATCAGCTTCATGGTTTCTAATGCCGCGTCGTTGTCCTCTTTAAATAAAAACGTCCAGTCCCTCTTTGTCTTCCTGAGTTCGTGGGAATGGTTGTTACAGTTGTAATGAAGTGTCTCTCCAAGATCCGTACAGCACCGGAGGTCTGAAGCTGCGCGGACGTTATCCAAGGATAACCCAAGATAAGCGGTCCCAGATCACGGAGCAACAGTTGAGGAGATCCGCGGTGATATCAGAGACAATTGTTGATTTGGCAACTTTCTCAGTCTTCACCACTGCTGAAGAACAGGACGGGTGGAGAAGAGCGGCGATAAAGTCACTGTTAGCAGCAGCCACAGAGATGCACCAGTCTCCAGGCTCCAGGTAGCCTCCCGGAGGGGAAGATAATCCAACAGTCCAGCAGGCAATCCCTGAAGACTCCCACATAAGCAGGGGGTCTTGCAGACAGTGAGGTTCCCTGGGATAGGCGATGGAGGGGGGTACTCTGCGCAATCAAAGCTCCTCCAGGAGGTAGATATTAATTGGTTTCAGTGTGACAGCAAACCTGGGAAATAGCCCAATCCATGGAAAAAGCCAGGGCAGTCCAGGACCAAAATCCAAAGAGGTTCAGCAGGGCTCCAGGCAGCCGCCCAGGAGGGGGAGACAATCCAACAGTCCAGCAGGCAATCCCTGAAGACTCCCAAATAGGCAGGGGGTCTTACAGACAGTGAGGTTCCCTAGAATAGGCGATGAGGGGGGGGTACTCTGCGCAGTCAAAGCTCCTCCAGGAGTAGATATTAATTTGTTACAGTGTGACAACAAACCTGGGAAATAGCTCAATCCAGGGAGAGAGCCAGGGTAGTCCTGGACCAAAATCCAAAGAGGTTCAGCAGAGCTGCAATCCAGTAAATCCTAGTTAGGAATGCCCTCCTCAGGCAGTGGCCAGTAGGTGAAGGACAGAGCAGCACAGCTGAATCAGCATCCAAGCAAGTAGACAGAGTCCATAAATCCAGGATCCAAAGCTTATTAGAAGGTCCACTGGGGTCCAGGAACTTTAAGATGTCATCAAGTATGTTTTGAGTGGGAATTGCCTAAAAAAAAACGAATTCCCTGTTGATTTTCTGCTGTGGGTTAAGGAGCTCTCTCAGCACACAGCCATCTCCAGCAAGCTCCAAGCCACACCCCCGCCAATACCCACTAGTCAGATCTAGGGTAGAAAAGTAGTTAGCAGATTTTAATGAGGCTAATGACTCCTCAATCCTAGGTAACGGGTATGCATCCTTATGTGTAATGCGGTTGATCTGCCGGTAGTCTACGCACATTCTCATGGTCCCATCCTTCTTTTTAACCAACACTGAAGGCACTGCCCGGGGGCTACAACTGTCTCTTAATGCAGTTTTCATCGCTTTTTTCATGTCTTTGGTGGTTTGATAGTGAGCGGGTGGTAATGGTCTATACCTCTCTTCTATAGGCTGATGATTACCTGTGGGTATAGTGTGCTCTACCCCTTTAATTTGCCCAAAGTCTAACGGGTGTTTGCTGAATATCTGCTCATATTCTTTTACTACCCGGTATACTCCATGCTTTTGATGGAAGGTGTAGAACTGGTACCCACGTGTAGTTTTTGGCACCAATCCTCCAGCTTTTCCCTTGAGCCATTGTCATCTGCCTGACTTGATGAGTTCAAGGCTGTGATGGCATTGTTATCAACCATAAATAATTTAGCCATGGTAGCATACTTCGGTACGGTGACCTCATCTTCCCCGCAATTTAGAAGGCGTAATTGCACTCTTCCCCAGTGTACCTCAACTACTCCTCTGGCCGTTAGTATAGTGGGCCTACTGTTCTACCAGGGCTTCATAGTCTCGTCCTTTAATGGCTATTGCGGCTCTACACCAGACCAACATTTCAGTTTTGGGAAGTATTACAATGGGTATTGGGTCAATTATCCTTACACTGCCAATTTCACCTCTTGATATTTCTACCTGTTGTTTCAGCATCAGGGCTTTTATTTCTTTTTGCCGGAGTCTCTGTTGCCCAATTCTGGCAGTCTCGGCGATCTGCTGTAAAACAGTAATTACCTCGGAAAACCAATTTTCAATTACATAAATTCCTAGCAACATTACTGTTTCACGTTCTCGCCGGTCAACAATACAATAATAATACCCTGATTCTTCAATTCTAACTTCCCAATCTGAATGGTCATTTCTCTGAACCCAACTTGTGGTATTATTTCACCATTGCTAGCCCATACGTTTAATGCAATGTTAGATGGACCACTACTAATGTCTGAATCAGCCCAGTACCTCTTGTAGAGAACATGTGGAATTGATGTTATCTGGGACCTGGTATCCAACAAGGCGCTGAAGGGAATGCCATCCAACACGATAGGGATGACTGGACGTCCTCTCACGAACTTGTCATACCAGGTTGCAGGACCTTGAGAGTCTATACCTGAGGAGCGGCCCGCCTTCCCAGGGGATCCTCGTTTAAAGCACATTCCCAGGCAAAGTGACCTGGCTCCTTGCAACGGCTGCAAATGTCCATCCAGCTGATAGCGGTCGCTGGGTCGTCCTCTCGTCGCTTGGTACTTACTGGGCCTCATCTACGGGACATCCTATTTACTGGTAGCCAACTCGATCTTGGGTGCAGGCTAGGATACACGCAGCTCCTTGATGACTTTAGCCATAGAAACAACAGTGTCCGTTAGGGTATCTAGCTTTTGGTTGAGGGCCTCATTAGGTATAGGCTCTTTGCGATCAGCAGCAGTTCCTAACATGGCAGATGTCACTGATGCTCCCAGCTGCTGAGGGCCTTGAATAGAGTTTATATACTGAGGCTCCTCTATCTGCTGGATACGGATGGTTCTATCTTTTAGCTGGACAAAAGTGATTCCGGGATCCTGGATGGTCATCATGCTCAATTGTCCTTTGTGAGAAGGGGATAGGAGGCCCTCTATGAACTGATCTATCAGCATTTTGTCAGCTACCGGGGCTAAGGCAGGTTCTGCTAGTTTAAGTGCTTTGAGCACTTCCTACAAGTTTAAGGCATAGTCTCTTGTGCTCTCCTTAGGCTTTTGTTGGCATCCAAAGAACTTCATTTTAGCCCGTGTGTCAGCACTGGACTCAAATTCTGCTTTCAGTCCAGCCACAAGATGCTCTACAGTGTCTTTGTCTGTGTCCGGCCAGGACGTAACTTCCTGCTGTGCATTGCCGGTTAACTACCCAATAATCATACCGACACGCTGGGCTTCTGTTAGGGAGTACATAACTTAGTACGCTTTGATTTTGGCAACAAAGTCATTGAGGGTATTGGGCTCACCTGAGTATTGTGGTAGCCACATTGCTCCTGGAGATTACGGCATCAGAAGCGGCATGATGGGTGCTGCTCCTTGCGCCGCAGCACTGCCGGGTGCTCCACTGTTGTCTGGTCCCACAGCATCTCCTTGTTGCGACATCTTGCGCCCCCTTAGTTAATGTCGACCCTCCTGGTCTTCCGCTTCCATTCGGATGTCTATTAGAGGTTCCGTGGTGGGACAGGGATTCTCTTCCCCACCGGATGATGTCAGAACGCTTTGCAGAGTGTCGCCCACAATGACACACCCCCTTTTCTTCCCGCGTGCTTTGTAATGGCGGCAATTGAAAAATAAAGTCCTTGTGGCGCAGTTTAAATTCAGTTTGCCGCGTGCTCTGAAGTGCAGCAGTTTCAAAACAGTTTTCTCTCACAAATCACGGTACACAATGCCCGGTTTACAGGGCACGGTAGATCCTGTTCGTAGACACCAAGTTGTGGAGCCCACTGGGATCGGGTACTCGGTACCGGACTGGGGTATCACGGGGGTTCTCAAGACGGTCTTGGTCCAGACCGTGTCCCGAGCCCACAAGTAAAGGTTGGGGGTTATTTACAGGGGATAGAGTCGTGACGCCAACTGTGGTATGTGGTCAGGGTGACCACCGCTACTGCAGAACCTCCAGGGATGATGGATAGCAGCCTGTGATGTGACGGCTCTCCACGGGCAGAGCCTGGTCCCCGGGGCAGTAGTGATGATGACAGTTTGTGAGGTAGTTGTGAGGGAGAACAGGGTTCACAAGGATTACACAGACTCACGGTTTAGTAGTTTTCCAAGTCTTTACTGTAGATGACATTCAGCAGAGTACTGTCCACGGAGTCTGTACCGGGGCCGGGTTGTTTCCCACCGTGTCCGGGTCCTTGGCTTCCTACTCCTGCGCTGTGTGTGTTGCCCTGCTGCCGCTTTAGCTAGGCTGCTGGCCCCTGTCTCCCCATCACGGGTACCAACTTGCTAGGCAACTTGAGTCTTATCTTTATGTCCCTGACCCCACCGTGTTGCTTCGCTGTGCTACAGTGAAGATGTGAGATCTGCACTCATCCGGTGTTCACTGTGCTGTTTGTGTCAGGCACAGCATTGGATCCAGTATCCGTTCTGTGCGCTCCTCCGGGGTGAGTTTAGGGTAACTCGGTGTCCTGGGTATGTTCCTCTGCTTCTCCTTTTCCTCAGACCCTGGCTCGGCCTGGAACTGGACAGTGTACCGTGGGGTGAGCCTAACACAGCTCTTTTACACCCAGGTCCTTTCTTCCCTCAGTGCTGCCCCGCACTGAACTAACTAACTAACTAACTAACTGCCAATTCCTCTTCACACCAGAATATAGAGGGAAGCAGCTTTAGCTCCCCCTTCTGGCCTGGAGGTGCTGGTGTAGTGTTGTGGGTTGTGTGGGGAGTTAACCCTTTGTGGTGTTAATGTGGCACATGAACCCTGGGGTGCCACAGCTGCACCCAGCACCATAACCACCATCATCCTCAAAGGCTCTTACATTCAACCCTTGAGGCCTGGTTCACCTGCGGGAAGTGTTCCATCTCAGCTGCTACACCACCTATCCCCCAGGGCTCATACAGCATCGCTGGTAGTCCCTGACCAGGCACAACAGATGGCATCACGTAAAGACTACAAATTCCCTGTAAATACCCCACTCACTTGCTCGGCCAGGGCCACGGAGCTGGGCCACCACCACCCTGACTTCCCTGAAGGACTACATATAATAAGTGGCACTGTTAATGACAAAATATGATAAAAGAAAAATTGCAGCTAAGCTAAAAGGAGAAAAAGAAGACACTTCGCTTTATCAATGCGCATTCATATACCACCCAGTCACCACGTTGAGGTGTGTCTTTTCTACTGGGTCCCTAGATTCCTTCCTACCTATGTTCTGGCACAATTTGATTCATTTTTATAGGCTGTCGGATACCTGCGAGCAATAGAGAATGTAGGCCTATAGGGGCAAGGAAAGGTGTTACTTATTAGCAATATTTGCCTGGTTGGAAAAAATTAACCTCTTCAAGAATAGACTAGAAGGTTGACATCTGAAAGCAATAGCATACGTGGACACAGGATAACTAGGTGGGGAAAGGTACATTACAAAGGGGGTGAACCCGTATTAATTCATTTATAGATGCAGTACTCATTCCTATCAATGTTAGGGCAACGCTAAACACAATTTAGATAAATATAATAATGGTCACTGTTAATGACAAAATATGATAAAAGAATAATTGCAGCTAAGCTAAAAGAACCTTCTAGTCGCTCGCAGGTATCAGATAGCCTATAAAAATGAATCAAATTGTGCCAGATAATAGGTAGGAAGGAATCTAGGGACCCAGTTGAAAAGACACACTTCAACGTAGTGACTGGGTGGTTTATGAATGCGCATTGATAAAGCTAAAGGTATTGTTACAAACAGAGATATATTGCTTGCAATTCACTGGTTGCAGTGAAATCATGGACACATTATTCCATTTGTACACGGCAACAAAATAGAACAATATGTCCATGATTTCACTGCAACCAGCAAATTGCCAGTGAAATTGCCTGCAATGTTGCGACGTTTAACGGTACCCTAATGGCCACTTTACACAGCGCGATATCGTCGTCCAACTTCGATAAAAAGTCACGTGGTTCGTGCGTTGGCTCCGATATCGTTCGTGCATTGTATGGTGTAAATGACCAATACGATGCAGGAACGATGCCAAAACGATATCGGGGGAGAAATGAGCAGGCTCTCCAACTGCCCGATATTGGATGGACGATGTGGCCGGATCGTGCTGTGTGACAGCCCAACAACGACTTGGAGCACAACTTCCCCTATTCACTCCCATGTTAAACGGTCGTTCCCAGGTTCGCTCGTCCAAGGGGGCGTAGACATCGCAGTTGTGTTGCCTGCCTATATCGCCCTGTGTAACATCTCCTATGCGATCTTGGATTTCCTCCAAAAAAGTGCGCGCTCCCGTGCCGTTGTATACAATATCGAAACGATGTTGGGACGTGTAAAGTGGCCATACCAGTACCTTCAGTGTCTTCTTTTTCTCCTTTTAGCTTAGCTGCAATTTTTCTTTTATCATATTTTGTCATTAACAGTGCCGCTTATTATATGTATCTAAATTGTGTTTAGCGTTGCATAAACACTGATAGGAATGAGTACTGCATCTATAAATGAATTAATATGGGTTCACCCCCCTATGTAAGGTGATTCCACCTGAGGAAGACTGTTTGGCACCATTGAAACGCGTAGTGGGTAGAGGAGGAACCTTAAAGGTCTGTGACTTTTAATAATCTTGTGTTCTGTAATACTTAGCGCTCCATTAGACCGCAGGATTTGTAATTGAAATCTTTTTCCTCACCTGAGTTGCAGCGGCAGGAGCAGCTTGTATTGCAGCACAATAGGACCTGGGTTGCTGGGGCAACGAACAGAAAGCTAGGTGACATTTGATGATGTAATTCCGGCCCTCCCCATCACGTGACCAGCACGGGAACTGCGGGGAGAAGCTGTAGGATCAGTATTAACCTCTTGGAGCCCGCAGGCAGTGTGGTGAAGAACCCCCAGACAGTAAAGGCACCCTTTGGGGACTGGAGACCGGCTCAAGCCCAACTGCCAGGCGCTGTTACCAGGGTTGTACAGGGATTGGCACAACCTGCAAAGGTGAGTGCATTACTACTGTGATAAGCACCACAGTGGAAGAAAGGTATACACATTGCGCCTTCATATCATTTATTTTATATAGACTGTATCTAAAAAGACTGCTTAATGGCTGCTGCATTAGCCTAACTCCATATGATGGCCAAGAGGCGTGTCTAGCTCTCCCATTATGGGCAGGACAAGTGAGTGGCGCCAAAACCAGCATCCACCCCTGCATTGACTGTGATCCACCATGATAAGCCCATCAACCAAACCGCTCCACCCCCTGGTGTGGCTGACAGCACGGAGAGCGGGAAACGCCCATGAAAGGGTGGGAGAGGATGAGAGAGCTGTGTGCACAGAGAGAGGGAAGACGCTGCAGCAGGGGCGGTGAACAATAACGTGTTTGTAGCGACCGGTGGTAAGGCCGCGGGTGTGTGTGTATGATCTTTCTCAACAGAATCCCCATACTCAGGTTTAACCGATAATAACATTTCTTTACTGTAAAACATATTTATCTCACAGTCAACCGAACTATATGCGCACTTGTATATATTAGAGTCTCTGGATCTTCACTTCTTCCGGGTACGCAGCAAGAAAAGAAAACACAACAATGAAGATATCTTTCCCTAACTTTCCCTAAAATCACGTACCAGTCTTATCACAGAAGAAGATGTCGCTCCCACGTAGCAGGCCTGGGGATCTCCTCACTCTTCTTCTTTGGTCTCCTTCTGCAGGTAACAGTCTGTCTCTCCCAGTCTCAGGGCACACAGAGCAACAGCAGAAGGGAGATCACAGCAGCACAAATGGCTCCCTTATGTCGGTCACGGTCCCAGCACATGCACTCTGGGTGCTCGGCGGGCAAGGTTTTGCAGAGCGGCCAGAGTCACAGCACCAAAGTCCAGTGGCCCAGGATCAGTCACAGGGGCTTCTGCGGGGTGATTTTTCCGGCAAGGTGTAGCAAAGTAGTCCACTTTAAACAGACATCCGCAGGTAGATCTTCTCAGCTCTGGATTTATACTGCTCTGATTCTCTGCTTTCACTTCCTGGTTAAACAACAGGGATGGCTGGGAGTTTCCCAGCTCTGTGATTGTACAGTCCACTGATGCCCCCTGGTGGACAAGTGCGGACTGTGCACAGTTCCTTTCAGTTTCAATTTCAATAATACAATCTGAATTGTACACCTCATTACATACCCCCCCACTTAAAGGTTGACAGTCCCTGTCAACAACCATCGGCTCCAAGGCAGTGATGGCCGTTGATATCACAGGGATTGATCTCCGGCGGAGTAGGGACCTCTGTTGGGGGAAACCGTCATCCCCCCGTTCACCTTCGCTCCCTTGTTCAGGGCTCACAATATCTCCAATAAACTCAGTCACGTTTTCTACCCGGGGAGAGTAGGATCGCCGGCGGTAGCGGCGCCGGTTGGGGGCAAATCTGCTTCCTTTAACGGGAACACCCCCAGGACTGGTGACGTCGGCGGCCTCTGTACCCCTCTCCCTTCACAACATCAAACTGTACCACCTCCCCATCACCAACGCTGCGGAGGCACTTACGAGGATTGTTACGCTTTATGGCAGTCTGATGTACAAACACGTCATCCTTTGTGTCATTCCTGTTGATGAAGCCATACCCATCGCGGACATTAAACCACTTCACCGTCCCCTGGACCCGAGTGGCCAGTACTTGCTTATCGGTCTGGCTCTGTCTCTTCACACCCTTTTCCCTGATCTCCCCTGCCGAGCGAACCGCTTTGGCTGGGGCGTCTAGTTTAAAGGTGGCTGCTGTTGTGGGGCATGGCTTGCTGGTTCTGGTATATCGGACCACGGGTGGAGGATGCGGACAACGGTTTGCCCTATGGCGGGGGTCGCCGCATGTCCAGCACCTTCCCATAGGCCGACTGGGTTGCTGTCTCGCTTGCCTGTCCGCCTGTTGGTCTAGCATGAGCTGCAGCTGTAGTATCTGTTTCTGCAACTCTGCTACTATCTGCTTCAATTCTTCCGTGTCACTGCTCGGACTGCTGGCACCGGATATGGACCTGCAGGCCGTAGTATAAGTCTGGTTATAAGCTACTACCGGGAGGAGATTCTGTTGATCACACATCCTGCCGACTACGCCAGATGTAGCGACCGGTGGTAAGGCCGCGGGTGTGTGTGTATGATCTTTCTCAACAGAATCCCCATACTCAGGTTTAACCGATAATAACATTTCTTTACTGTAAAACATATTTATCTCACAGTCAACCGAACTATATGCGCACTTGTATATATTAGAGTCTCTGGATCTTCACTTCTTCCGGGTACGCAGCAAGAAAAGAAAACACAACAATGAAGATATCTTTCCCTAACTTTCCCTAAAATCACGTACCAGTCTTATCACAGAAGAAGATGTCGCTCCCACGTAGCAGGCCTGGGGATCTCCTCACTCTTCTTCTTTGGTCTCCTTCTGCAGGTAACAGTCTGTCTCTCCCAGTCTCAGGGCACACAGAGCAGCAGCAGAAGGGAGATCACAGCAGCACAGAAGTCTCCCTTATGTCGGTCACGGCCCCACACATGCACTCTGGGTGCTCGGCGGGCAAGGTTTTGCAGAGCGGCCAGAGTCACAGCACCAAAGTCCAGTGGCCCAGGATCAGTCACAGGGGCTTCTGCAGGGTGATTTTTCCGGCAAGGTGTAGCAAAGTAGTCCACTTTAAACAGACATCCGCAGGTAGATCTTCTCAGCTCTGGATTTATACTGCTCTGATTCTCTGCTTTCACTTCCTGGTTAAACAACAGAGATGGCTGGGAGTTTCCCAGCTCTGTGATTGTACAGTCCACTGATGCCCCCTGGTGGACAAGTGCGGACTGTGCACAGTTCCTTTCAGTTTCAATTTCAATAATACAATCTGAATTGTACACCTCATTACATGTTTATGATGGCAGACGGCGACAGAAAGGCATAGGTAGGCGAGGTCACAGTGTTAGACCTCTCTGATTGCTTGTGTATATTCCCAGACCCTAAAGCCCGCTTTACACGTCGCAATATCGTTACAATATTGCATACAATTTCACGGGAGCGCACACGTTTTTGGCATTTGTCCAAGATCGGAGATATTACACAGAGAGATATCACCAGGCAACGCAAGTACGATGTCGTACGCCCCTCTTGCACACTGCGTCTGAGCAACTCAGGGACCACCCAATTAACATTGGAGTGAATAGGGGAAGTTGCGCTCCAAATCGTAGTTGCGCTGTCACACAGCACGATCCTGCCACATCGTCAAGCCAATATTGCACGGTTGAACAGCATGCACAATTCATAAACTATATAGTTTTTGCATTGTCCTTGCGTCGCATTGCTCATTTGCACAACACAACACACGAACGATATCAACTGCAACGCCCCTACCACGTGACTTTTTATCGTAGTTGCGTTGCGATATCATGCCGTGTAAAGCGGCCTTTACGGCCGATGCACTAACGTGGTTAGGGAAGTTTTGGCTTCTTTCCTAGGTGGTATTGTAATATGGTGGGTAACTGTGATGCATTGGACAGGAGCTGCTGTAAATAATTGGAGATGTTAACTTGGTTGGAGAAGTGTGTTGTTTACTTTCTCGTGGGAGAGTTTGGCATGGTTGTCAAGAAATATGAAGGTCAAGGTTTAAATAATCAAAACACAGATTAAATTTAATAGGGCTTAGGCATGTTAGTGTAGTAAAAAAAATGCCTCAATAGTGGCATGCAGGGGCGTAACAACAATAGGTGCAGGGGTTGCGATCGCACCTGGGCCCTGCAGCCTAGGGGGGCCCCAAAAGACCCTTTGGCCTGTAGAAAAAGACTAATACTATTAAAGATTTGCAATAATTGGGGGCCCCGTTGGAGGTTTCGCATCGGGGCCCCTGGGCCTGAAGTTACGCCACTGGTGGCATGTTAAGAGGAATTGGTGATGTTTGGAAATGTATCAGCTTACAGCTGTTAACCCCATTTCAGGCTATTGGGTTTTAAGAACTGTATGAAAAGGTTTGGTGGTGTGGCATGACTAGGCTGCCCAACGTGTCTCTTGGATAGGCCTGTGGCCTGGAATGGGTCTGTTTCAGAGGCTGGATAATTGGTCATGTCCTTTGGTGTGAAGGCACTGTTGGCAAATAGTGGCTTCTGCTACAGCAATGTACTTAGCAGGCGTATGTCCTGTGAAGTTTAGAGTTATTAACTGGGTGGTGTTAGTACCCCTGTCCCTTAGCTGGTGCGGTGCCACCAGGGAAACTTGTAAGATTGTGGGATCACTTTTGGGGATAGTGGCTTCTAGAACAGCAATGTAATTAGCAGGCATGGGTCCCACTAAGGTTACGGATATTAACCATGTGGTGTTAATACCTCTCTCCCTGTGCTGGTGTGGTGCGGTCAGGGAACACTTGTAACGTTGTGGGGTTTGCCTGTGGACTAGGTCTATTAACTGTTTATAGCCTATTTTAGCCTATTTATATTTACATTGTTTATGTGGTGGTAGGGGTCTTCTTTGTGGTGGGTTGGTGGGTACCCCTAGGTTTGTGTAAATATTTAATAAAAGGCTGCTGTGGCCAATTTACCTATGTCATAACAGTCATATGTTTATTTGCACACAACAAAGGAACGGATATTAAGTTGGATGCTAAACAGAGAACGACACAAAATACGCACTTGAATTCTCAAGAAAGGCTTGGGAGCCCATAGGGCGGACAGGCAACATGACAATACAGAAGGCATAGGTCCACCCCCCCAGTTGAGGGGTATCAACCATGTGGTTATAATACTCCTCTGCCTGGGCTGGTGCAGTGCGGCTGGTTATAGCCTTTTTTTATTTACATTGTTTATGTGGTAATGGGGTTGCCTTTGTGGCAGGCTCCCATAGGTTTGTGTAAATATTTAATACTAGATATGGGCCCGATGCTATTGTATCGGGAGGGTGGTGACATCACCATTGGTGATGTGATGCTGGGAGCTCCAGCCCTCACTCACCCGTCTCCTCTCTCTCTCTCCTGCTTGTGCTGTCTTCTTCCCTCTGTGCTCTCTCCTTTGACCTACCTCTCCCCCATGTACTGTCTTTCTCCCCCTGTGCACTCTCCCCCCTGTGTGCTGTCTTCTCCCTTATGCTGTTTTGTTCCCTTGTGTGCTCTCTCCTTTGAGCTGTCTCCCCCCAGTGCGCTCTACCTCTGTGTGCTGCCTCTCTCCTCCCTGAGCTGTGCGCTCTCCTTTGAGCTGCCTATCGCTGTGTGCTGTCTTCGCCAAGAGCACTCTCTTCCCCTGTGCACTTTCTCTTCCCCTGTGCTGTCTCTTCCCCAGTGCACTGTCTCCCTACTGTGCTCTATCAGTTCACCCCTGAGCACACTCTCTTCCACATGCGCTCTCTCTTCCACATGTGCTCTCTCTTCCCCCTCTGTGCTCTCTCTTCCCCCTCTGTGCTCTCTCTTCCCCCTGTGTGCTCTCTCTTCCCCCTGTACGCTCTCTCTTTCCCCTGTGCACTCTCTCTTGCCCCTGTGCACTCTCTCTTACCCCTGTGCGCTCTCTTGCCCCTGTGCATTCTCTTCCCACTGTGGATATTCTCTTCCCCGTGTGGACATTCTCTTCCTCCTGTGGACATGCTCTTCCTCCTGTGGACATTCTCTTCCCCTGTGGACATTCTCTTCCCCTGTGGACATTCTCTTCCTTCTGTGTGCTCCTCTTCCCCCTGTGGATATTCTCTTCCCCCTGTGAACTCTTTCTTCCCCCTGTGTGCTCTCTCTTCCCCCTGTGGGCTCTCTCCTCCCCCTGTGCGCTCTCTCTTGCCCCTGTGCGCTTTCTCTTGCCCCTGTGTGCGCTCTCTTGCCCCTCTGTGTGCTCTCTTGCCCCTGTGCACGCTTTTTTTCCACATGCACTCTCTCTTTCCCTGTTCACTCTCTCTTTTGCATGCGCTGTCTCTCCCACCATGCACTCTATCTTCTCCTGGTGCTGTCTTTGCCTCATTTTTCGCTGTCTCTGTCCCCCTTGTGTGCTGTCTCTGTCCCCTTGTGTGCTGTCTCCGTCCCCCTTGTGCGCTGCCTCTGTCCCCCTTGTGCGCTGCCTCTGCCTCACTTGTGCGCTGCCTCTGCCCCCCTTGTGCGCTGCCTCTGCCCCCCTTGTGCGCTCTCTCTGCCCCCTTGTCTGCTGTCTCTGCCCCCTTGTCTATTGTCTCTGCCCCTTGTCTGCTGTCTCTGCCCCCTTGTGTTGTCTCTGCCCCCTTGTGCTGTCTCTCTGCTCCACCATGTGCTGTCTCTGCCCTTTTGTGCTATCTCTTTGCCCCACCATGTGCTGTCTCTCTGCTCCTGCTGTGGTTAGGTGACGATGGGGGCAGACTTACTCAATATGGATGCAGGTGCCATATTTGGACACCTGGTCATGTGCAGTAGCAGTGCGAGTGTCCAAAATGGCGTCTGCATACGCATTGAGTATGCCGGGCTCTGAGATGGTGTGGCAGAGGCAATGGAAGAGGAGGAGGGGGCAACAGCAGACTGAGGACGCGGATCTGGAGGTCAGCAGCAGCGTTCGGCAAGCATATTGGCACATCACTTAGGTGTGTATCAATTTAGCGGCCGTTTTTTTTTCCTCTTTCCATTAGATCAATCAGGCGCCAATCACGTAAACCAATCAGTTGGTTGCATCCAGACACTTCCGGTCTGATAAGGCAATTATATAAGTAGAAAAGACTGCTGTGGCTGTTTTACTCAAGTTATAGCAGAGAACGACCCAAAATCCCTACTTGAATTGTCAAGCACACGTTTGCCCTGGCAAGTTGAATGTATTTGCCTCTGTCAGAGATTGACAGCAGCATTTAAATGGAGCTCAGCATTAGGCACTGTGCTTATACTCAGATGCTGGCTTTGTAATACTGCTGCAATGTCCACATGTGGAGACTCCTCTGTTTCTCAACTCCATCTGCATGCAGTTACTCCTGCAATCACTTACCTGGGTTTACAAGGGACCGTTCCTGTCAAAGTAATCTGATAAGATTCTATGAAGAAGTAAGTTCTGGACTGGACCAAGGAAATGCAGTGGATGTGGTGTATATGGACTTTTCAAAAGCTTTTGATATGGTGCCAAACAAAACGTTGATACATAAAATAGAGCAATGGGGATAGGGGAAAATATATGTATGTGGGTAAGGAACTGGCTCAGTGATAGGAAACAAAGAGTGGTTATTCATGGAACACACTCAGAGTGGGTCACAAGTAACAGTGGAGTACCACAGGGGTCAGTGTTGGGCTCGCTTCTTTTTAATATATTTATTAATGACCCTTGTAGGTGGCATACAGAGTAGAATCTCAATATTTGCAGATGACACTAAACTCTGCAGGGTAATCAATACAGAGGAGGACAATTTTATATTACAGGAGGATTTATGTAAACTAGAAGCTTGGGCTGCTAAATGGTAAATGAGCTTTAATGGGGATAAATGTAAGGTCATGCACTTGGGCAGAGGAAACAAAAGGTATAATTATGTGCTTAATTGTAAAACACTGGGCAAAACTGTCACTGAAAAAGACCTGGGTGTATTGGTAGATGATAAACTCACATTTAGTGGCCAGTGTCAGGCAGCTGCAGCAAAGGCAAATAAAATAATGGGATGCATTAATAGAGGCATAGAAATTGGGGGCGTGTTCTGCTGTTGTTTTCTTTCTTTATCCACTCCATCGGAAGTATACGCATAGCTGGCGGGGAAGGGTAAGGGGAAGGAGGGAGGGGTTTTCTGTGGTTTGGTCTATCTATTGTTAACTTGTAATTGGTTTATTGGTGATTTTATCTATCTAGACTGTACTGTATTATCACTGAACCATTAATAAAAATTATTCTGCAAAAAAAAAAAAGAGGCATAGATGCTCATGAGGAGAACATAATTTTACCTCTGCACAAGTCAGTAGTGCGACCACACTTAGAATACTGTGTACAATTCTGGTCTCCGGTAAGTAAGAAAGACATAGCTGAACTAGAGCGGGTCCAGAGAAGAGCGACCAAGGTTATTAGAGGACTGAGGGGTCTGCAATACCAAGACAGGTTATTAAACTTGGGGTTATTTAGTTTGGAAAAACGAAGGCTTAGGGGTGATCTTATAATAATGTATAAATATATTAGGAGACAGTACAGAGAACTTTCTAATGATCTCTTTACTCTTAGGCCTGAGACGGGGACAAGGGGGCATCCTCTACGTCTGGAGGAAAGAAGGTTTAATCATAATCACAGACGTGGATTCTTTACTGTAAGAGCAGTGAGACTATGGAACTCTCTTCCACATGATGTTGTAATGAGTCACTCACTACTAACATTAAAGGCTGCGTTCACATTACGATATTCGGATTTCCGATGATGTCTGATAAAAATCGGACAGCATCGCATCCGAATTTGGCCCCATGCAGCCCTATGGGCATCGGACCGAATCGGATGTGCACTAAATGTCATCCGATTTGGTCCGATCCGATTCTGTCCGATTTTTTTATCGGTGCAAAAATCGGAGACTGCTCCGATTTTTGCACCGAAAATAAAATCGGACAAAATCGGATCGGACCAAATCGGATGGCATTTAGTGCACATTCGATTTGGTCCGATCAATTTAGCATGGGGCCCTATGGAGAGGGGTCCGAGGAAACATCTGATGTCTCCTCGGACCCGATTTTACTGTACTGAGCATGCTCAGTACAGTAAAACTTCTCCAAACTGGGAGAGAAGGGGTTAAAAAAAAAAAAAAAAAGTTCATGCTCACCTCTCCCCGAGCCCCCGCCGTCTTCCTGCAGGCTCCCGGTGGCTCCCGAAGGCTCCCGGTGTCTGCAGAGGTCTTCTACTGCAGTATAGGACCTGCGGTGATGTCACAGTCATATGACAACAGGTTACCATGGTGTAACCTGGTGTCACGTGACTGTGACATCACCGCAGGTCCTATACTGCAGTAGAAGACCTCTGCAGACACAGGAAGCCTGTGGGAGCCACCGGGAGCCTGCAGGAAGACGGCGGGAGATGGCGGGGACTCGGGGAGAGGTGAGCATGAACATTTTTTTTTTTCCCGGAGGCTACGATCTAATGCCGGAATCGGATGCCTATTTGGCATCCGATTCCAGGCATCAGAAGGGAGCCGATGCTGTCCAAATTTATCGGACAGCATTGGCTCCCTTCATAAATCGTTATGTGAAAGTAGCCTAAGAAGGGACTAGATGCCTTTCTTGAAAACTATAATATTACCAGTTATACATACTAGATTCTTTGATAGGGCGTTGAGCCAGGGAATTAGTCTAATTGCCGTATCTGGAGTCAGGAAGGAATTTTTTCCCCCAATGTGGAGCTAGTGTTGCCACAAGGTTTTTTTTTTGCCTTACCCTGGGTCAACATGTTAGGCTATGGGTTGAACAAGATGGACTTAAAGTCTTCCTTCAACTTTAAAAACTATGTTACTATGTTACTGTGTGAGATTATGTGCTAGTGGATTGAAATGAGCTGTTTGTAAGTGTAACGTGAAAAAATGTGAAAAAGTTCATAGGGTGTAAATCATTTTTCAAGCGACTGTTTCTATGTATGCATTATCAGAGCCACAAGGAATTTCAGGGCCCTATTCAGACAAAATGTTGGGGCCCCCTTCAGATTCCATCCAGGCTCCACCTCATCTCTGGCTTCGTACCACTGCCCACTCTGGGAAAAACTCCACTTCTGCACTCCCATTCCACCCTATAACACTGTCTCAGTAGTTGTCATGTGACCAATCAGTCATACGCAATTTGCACACATACAGTCACGTTCTGATGAGCTGCTCTTTCTAATTCTCTCCATTTTCAGTGAAATACAGAGACCCGTTGGAAAGTTGTCATATGACCGTAAGTTTGAAAATCGCAAATAAGTGGAGTGGCCATGTGATGACTGCTGAAACAAGCACGCAGAGCTGAATCCTGACAGTCAGTATATTACACGGTGCTAGGATTTAGCTACAGTTCTTAATTTTAAAATGAAAGGGCTTGTCCATATAGGTGACTGCAGGCTTCAGAATTCTTAAGGGCCCATTACACGCTTCAATGTCCCAATGATCCGACCAACGTTCTGACTTGCCCTGGATCGCTTGAGCAACGTTCATTGATTGCGATGAGATATCACACGTACAGATATCGTGAACGATGCAGCAACGATTCCACGACAAGCGAACGATACTTGCGGTCCTTTGGTCGCCTACGTCCTTCAGTTTTGAATAGGCAAAGTTGTAAACTAAATCGTTATCACGGTGTCACACACGACGATGCAGCAGATCGAACGTACAATCAATGACTGATTTATGGTCCTGTTCGTAAACCTGCGATCAATGATCAGCCGACTTATCGTTGGTTGTATCTACGTGTCACACGCAATGACGTCGTTGCTCCGCTCCAAAACCCATGACGTACCAACGATATCGTTAATGATATCTTAGCATGTAATGGGCCCTTTACACTCTGTGAACTGCACACTTTCAAGATTCTTCCATGTTAATGGCAAGATTGGACAGTCAAGTGAGCATGAGTATGTGATTTGTATACTTCTGGACACATTCCAACTAGACATGTCCGGCTTCATTCAATTCATTTTAATTTAAGGCTACACATGTCTATTCTGCTTGTGACTGCTTGTTTGTAAATTGCATATCTCCGGTTTCATGACCTCCCACTCTCAACGCTTGCAGCAGAAAATGCTGACAGCATTGAGTGTGCTCACTGTGATAATTTAGAGGTCTGCAGTCACATAGAGTGATGAACCACTCATCACAAACTTGGACAACCCCTTTAATGCTCCTAACATATATAAAAACATAGTAACCCTTAAATAGTCAGACAGCACAATACTCTATTAACTTAGCGATGAATCAAGTAATCTTACAAGTTCTGAACTGTTACATTTGTTCAGGATCAGAACCTATAAAGGTACCTTTACACGCCGCCACTGCGTGGTAGCAACTGCCTGGCAATCTGGATTTTTGTGACTGTTGCCTTGAAATTGCTACAAAGTTGCGGCGTGTAATTTGGGAAAGTGATCGGGTTTCTAGAAGTTGCTCCGGGTAGCTGTTTCTGAGCCGTGTTCTAAAATCCAAGGCAACACAAAGGGAGAATTTCCCTGGTATTGGCATGTAAACAGGGGACAGGGATGGAATAAGCGTCGCCTAGTGATTTTTCCGGGGCATGCCACAGCGTGCTGGATACCGCACCGCATCAGCGATGATTGGTGGGGGCTACTGTGTAACCATTGGCTGTCCCTTCAGCTGACCATTCACACTACACAATTGCAATGGCGTCATATATTAGCCAGCCTTCCTGCGCAGGCTGGCCAGTCATGACGCTATTGCGTTGTCCAATCAGCATGTTAGCGTCACGGAATACACAACTCCGTCACGCCTATGTTTTGGCGCCGCAGAACATGTACGCCCACATTCCCCTACTGATTGCGGCGTGTGAAGGGGCGATGGGATTCAACAGGAAGTTATCCGCTGGATCTGTTGGAACTTCCGGGGAACCACAATACCTTCAGTTGACAACGCAATGGCGGCGTGTACATGTGGAATCGGCGATCGTTAGCAACCATTCAAAATGTGCATGTGCACATTCGGTTGCTACCGATTGCCAGTGATAGTGGCAGTGTGTAAAGGTACCTTAACAGAACAGAAATACATCACCAGGGTCACCAAAGTTGCCGAAATATATCCATAGAACCCCCATTATACAGAAACACAAAATCAAAACCCTCATTAGTACAGGAATACTTCACAAGAAGCATCCAAGAATCAAAAATACATAACTAGAACCGGCATTAGTATAGAAACACAGCATCACAACCCTCTTCAGTACAGAAATACATCACCACAAACTCCATAGCTACAGAAACAGAGCATCAAAACCCTCATCAGTACAGAACCACCGACAGTATAGAAATACATCCATATAACTGCCATCAGTACAGAAACACAGCATCAAAATTCTCATCAGTACAGGAATACATCAAAAGAACTATCGTACTTGATACATCAATTAAAATATCAAGTCAGCCTTGTATATATATTTGTATAGCATAAACCTAGAACTTCCAGTGTGTCATTACAATGGTGATAAGATTCTAGGAGTTGTTATTACCTGTCATCATCAGACCATGCAGGAACCACAGTATTGATGAGAATTAGTCCATATCAAAAATAATTTACATTCAAGCATCTTATAGATGAATTTGTCTGTGATCAGAGTCATTTTTTTACTCTTGTTCATTTTGTCCAGATGCCATGATGATTTTTCATAGCCACAGCTTGTCTCTGCAGATTTCAATCTTCTCAGCTTTTCTGCAGCACATCCCGACATGGAACCCTTAAAAATAAAAGTGTCATTTATAATGTCTCTGAATGAAAATATCTGCCCTAAACTGTGTTCCTGAATAAATAAATGCCCCTCGCTGTGCTCCCTGCGCAAAATATGATGCACACACTGTTCCTCTTATGGTACATATTCTCCACACTTCCTGCTCATCACACTGTTCTCTCACACTGTGTCTCCCTATACTGTCCAGTCTTTATACTCTTACCTCTCATCACACTCCCCTTCCTTGCCATACTGTCCCATCTTTGCTGTGGCCTCACATTGTCCCCCAGGCAGCTCTGTCTACATATTCCCAGTACTCATAATGGGCAGCATCAGAAAAACAGCATCAGAAAAAACTTCATGATCATGAACTTAAGTGTCTTGGCCAATACATGAACCAATACCCCATATAAAAGTTTTTTTGTTCATCATAAGAAACTTTTTGCACTTTTTTATCGTCTGCAAGGTGCGATTGGGCCCCCTGAGGCGCTGTTCATGCAGTGGTGCGGATGTATCATGCTGGTCGGCCTGTTTGGTCAGGTGGCAGGGCCAATGGGTAGCTATCAGACACTCCGCATCATGTGTATCAGTGTGAATAACGTCCTATGCAAGCCCAATGGCAAGTCACCTCCCACATGTATTGTTGGTAGAGGTGATTTTATCTGCTTGCACCTGGGCTTGCTCTACATAATGGGGTCTGACTGCATCCTGTTAAGTGCAATGTTGGTTTTGTATCTGGCTATTGATGGTAAGTTTTTACATATTCCCACTACCCAGTCATGTCTGCATCCATCCCACACTACCCAGTCTCTTTTATGTGCCACCTCACATTTTTCTCAACCCATACTTTATCCTCACTACCTCTGTACTCATCATCCCCTTGCTCCTCATACTATGTTCACAACCATACCCCTCCCCATATTGTGTCCGCACCCATACCCCCTAACTCCTCATACTGTGTCCGCACCCTTCCCTCACATCTCCTATTTTGTCTGCCCCCATCCCACCCTTGCTCATCATATTGTGTGTGCACCCCCAACAGTCACTATATTTTATCTGCACCCTTCACCCCCTGCTCCACATTTGGGGCTCTCAAATCCATGTCCCATTTGCTTCACATACACACCACATACAACCTCACATTTGCACATTCCCCCTCCCCCGTTTGCTTCGCATTCACTTTCCCCCAGTTTGCTTCACATACACGTTACATACACTCCCCCCTCCACCATTTTCTTCACACCCTCCCGACCCTCTTCCTAATTACAATAAATATTCAGTGTCTTCTGTTCAACAGGAGCGCTTTTCACTAGCGCTGTGCTCGCCTATGAAGAGTACATTCAGCAGTGGGATCAGCTGATCTGATCACACTGGTAAGTTGCCCTGACCCAGAAGTTCTGGCAGTCAGCACTTCAAAGGCACGAATGTCTAAAAGACTCTTGTATAGTCTATCAGTGGGAATCGGCATGGGTGCAGCATAGGGATGAGCGAGTATTGAAATATTCGGACTCGCTATACTCGTAACGAGTAGGTCCTAATACTCGTGTACTTATTATGAGTAGCAAGTCCATTGTAAGTCAATGGGAAATGTGAGTACTTTCACAGTGTATATAGAAAGTGAAATAAAAGTTAATAAAAGGTGTTGAAAATAAAAAAAATAACATGCTCACCTATCCGATGGCTGTCCCAGACTTGAAAAGAACACATCCGATGGCCTGCCATGACCATAAGTCTGATGGCCAATCAGATGGTTGGTAGCGATCAGGTGGTGTGTGATCACCACCTGATCGCTACCAGCCATCTAATTGGCCATCAGACTTAAGGTCCTGGCAGCCGATTGAATGTGTTCTTTTCAGGTCCTGGGACACCCGTCGCATAGGTGAGCATGTTATTTAGTTTTATTTTTAACACCTTTTATTAACTTTTATTTCACTTTTGCAGTGTATATAGATACACTGCGAAAGTGAATGTACTGCTCCGAACGAGTAATCACAAGTAGCCCGAATACCATACTATTCGGTGAGTACTGAATAGTTATGAGTATACTCGCTCATCCTTAGTGCAGCATATTCTTTGAGCTGTTGTCAGGTCTACAGCAAATCAGACAGAACATCCAACTCACACTACAGAATGCAGCTTGCATGGAGACACTGCAAATTGCCGTATCAGGCAGTCCAACAACGCTTCCATGCCTGCTGCACACAGGGCCCCATCTGCCTCCTCTATCAATGGCTCTGGGCCCCACTTCCTCCACCTGGGGCCTGGTAAGCAAAAGAAGGAAAGAGGAGTGGCCTGGGCTATCAGCATGTCTGGTCTTCCTCCTTGATTCTGCTCACCGGGCCTCATATAAAAGGCAGTAATGCCCTGATGGCGGTCCTAGGCACTATCATTGGAAAAATTATGTCAAATGCTGAGTAGGTCTGCTCTCTTTCCTTTTAGGTTAGAGTCACACTAACATGTGACTTACACAAGTTGCACTGTGATTAAATCTTGTACAGTATATTGCACTCAAACCCATGTTAGACAATGATGCAGCTCAGACTGCGAGTTTTTTCTCACCCCTAATTGGACTGAGGAAAAAATTGCAGCATGCTGTGTTTGGCAGTGAGTCTAGGCTCACTTTCACCCTTCCAAGTCTTTGGGTGCGAGTGAAGCATCAAACTGCAATGATGATGACATCCGTGTGCAGTGTGATATATGCAGAGACTGGCAATGGAAGAAATGGGAAAATTAATCTCTCCCTCTTCTCCGCACCTGTGATTGGATTGCTTTATCAGATCACAGTTGAATGACACTTGGCTCATGCTGACAGCAGAGCCTGAGATGAGTGCCAATAACATATCATAAACAAAATAATGTAGAAAGAAGTAACCGGGCACCTCCAGGATTCATGCGGTGTATATAGCACTTATGTACCTTATGTTTCCACTACAAATCCCTGTTAATGGCGTTGCAGCGCCTTGTGGCAAAAGTCCAAATATATTAAAAAATCAAGAAAAAAGGCGGCACTCACCATTAGTAGATCTTGTACTTTATTGGATCGGTGTGGGGAGGGGGTGCAGAGGGCGCGGACGACAGGAGGACTCGTCAAAGGAGCCTCCGAAACGGCGTGCTGTCGTCCGCACCCTCTTAACCCCTTCCCCACACCGATTCACCGATTCAATAAAGTACAAGATCTACTAATGGTGAGTGCCGCCTTTTTTCTTGATTTTTTTATAACATATCATACCTGATGCACGCATATCATATGCCATACACTGGGGTGGCTCTACCCTAAAGGTACCGTCACACGTGGACACAGATGTTGCCGGGAACACAGGGGCGTGGCCTAAGTGTGGCGACATCGCCGGCGAATTGCCGCGTGTGACAGGACGATAATCAGGCGATGAATCGCCTGAGCAACATCGCCAGGTTTCCCAACAATGTTGGGAAACCTGGCGATGTTGCTCAGGCGATCATGCCTGATCGCCCTGTGTAACGCGGCAACCTGCAATGTTGCGGGCGACACCGCCTATCTCCAACATTGCGTGTTACCGCTCGCTGGGTTGCTGGGCAACCCAGCGAGCGATAGCCGCGGCAACTAGCTGGCGACATCGCCGGTAAGTTGCTCCGTCTGACATCTCCCCGGTGATGTTGCCGGGGATGCGCGCTCCCGCGCATCGCCGGCCACATCGCCGCAACCGTCGCCCCGTGTGACGGTACCATTAAGGGCTGTTCCTCTTCTGAGTATTTTCACAATTAGGCTTGTGGATGTTGAAAAGAACAAGAACAAGAACAGACATACAATCCATACTTACTTCTATGCCTTTTCAACACTGCTCCCACTGTTTATAGGCTGCAGCAATGACACCATAACTACAGCCAATTACTTGGTTCAGCTGCTATGATGATATAGACAGCAAGGGCTTTCACTGGTAAGACTTATGATTTTTATAAGACTATAGTGTGCACAAGGCCTAAAGCATGTATAGAAAATGACCACCACATTTCTTGCTTCTTCAACCATATTATTATTGCGTTAGATCAACAATAATTATTCTTTGTATAACATTATTGCAGGATCGTATTCTGGATCTATTAAGGGAGCTGCAAAGATTTCAAATGACTGTCACACTCCTTAGGGTAAGAGTGGTACCTCCTCCTACTTCAGAAACCTGCACAGACCTTTAGAGAGTAAACCGTCACACACAGCAATATTGCTAGGCAAGTTCACTGGCAATTTGCTGGTTACAGTGAAATCATGGACACATTGTTCTATTTTGTTGCCATGTACAAATGGAACAATATGTCCATGATTTCACTGCAACCAGCAAATTGCCAGTGAAATTGCTAGCAATATTGCCGCGTGTGACGGTACCTTAAGGGGTTGTTAGAATTCAGAAGTGAGTGAATAGCATGTAGGGGTAGGTCTCTAAAAAAATAAATTATGTACATTGCCCTCCCTCTCCTAGAGCACTAAGATTGGAGTGACTGTGAATAAGTTAAAAAAGCAAAGCAAGGATCGAGAGATTGGAGAGCTCTCCAAAGTAATCATCAGGAACTGGAAAAGACTGCTTGGTAAGTAGGATCCAGATATCTGTGAACATATAAAAATGTGTTAATCAATTGAAAGGTGAGAAATATAAAACTACGTTCCTGTATGTTTCTGTGTGTTTCTTAGAATCCTCATACAAGAGCAATGAAGCATCAGATGGTGGAGTTATGCCTTCTCCTACCAAGACAGAACCCGAAAAGTAAGAAAAAAATCAAGCCAACAGAAATGTGAAACCTCTATCTCTACCTTTCTTAAAAACAACTACAAAAATAACTTTTCTCTAATGTTTTTCTTTCCCTTTTCTTCCTCTAATTGAATGAACATTTAAGAAAGCAGGAAGAAGAACAGAAGTTGCATTTTCAAAAGTAAGTGTTCTGGAAGTAGGGCTCTGTTCTCAGTAAGGTCATGATGTCCAATCATAATCTAGCAATAATGAGTCCTTTAATTTAGAATGGTCAGATTTCTGCATGGATAGTACTGTGGACTACACTGTCCTTGGAATCAAAACGCACCAGATAGAATCAATATCAGCAATGTCTGATTTTTCACCACAAACTAGATCCCATCTCTGCCTCCTGCTGACTGCTGATCAGGCTATGTTCATACCTGCATTTTGACATTCACATTTGTTTGTTAAATTTTTAGGTACAGTCAAAATAAAAACACACATCCATTGCACAGCTGATTGCATAGGACCTAAGTTACAGCACATAAAGTTTTGTATCATGTGCTTTATCTAAAATGGAGATACATTGTAATGAAAACCAAATAATAATTAGTGCGGGCCCTATGCTTCTGTTCGAATTAGGCTGGCTTCACACCACGGTTTTTGCCTGTCTGGGTGGATCCTTTTTTTTTCCAGGATCACCTGGGCAGAAGCGGACAGGACAGGATGTGCAGAAAGTGTCGCCAAATAGGGTCCCGTATCCTGTTTTTCCTGTTTTTAACAGGATTCGTTTTCTGCTGCTGTCCATGGTGCTGACGTCTGGCTGTGTCTGCATTGCTGCTGTCCATGGTGCTGAAGTTTCCATGGCAGAATTTCTGAGCATGCTCTCTGCTTCAAATCAAATTCGGGAAACAATCCAATATTTTCACTGATCCAGCACCCATAGACTCTCATGTTATAGGCGCCGGATTGCCCCGGATCCATTTCTGCCCGATTTTGTTCAATTTCTTCACTGGAGCCAAAAATGCCTGCAGGCTCCGATTTTGGGGAAGATGACAAACCGGACAAAAACAAAGCAGGCACAGAATACACAAAAACACATGGCCAAATAGGACCAATCCAGCACCATAGGGATACATGGGAGGCAAAACCGGATCAAGTTCTGTCTGGTTTAAAGTGGACAGAACCTGATGCACAAAACCGTGGTGTGAAGCTAGCCTTAGATATGCCAGTAGTCATTTAAATGGAACAGACAAATAGAATGTCAAATGCAAGTGGGAATAGTTTTATTAGTTTGTAACAATCATACATCACTCCTATTTTGAAATTGTCATTTAACTGTAAAAACTAATAATATAATAAAAAATCTTTATTTATATAGCGCCAACATATTCCGCAGCGCTTTACAATACAGTGGGTAATAGACAAAAGTACACAGTATAATACAGTAAGAAAATACACAATATAATACAGTAATTCCAGTAGAGAAAGAATACAGTACAAAATTAGGAAACAATACAATAAGCATAGAGTCAATGTAAAGAATATAATACAATAGATAAAAGAAAAGTAAAGGTGACCCTGCTCAAAAGAGCTTACAATCTACAATTAGATAGGAATGACACAAAGTACAGGGGCTTATTACACTGATGGTCCAGGCATCTTGAGGAAATGGGGGATAGAAATAAAGTTACATAAATGGTCACCAGACAATCTGTGTAGACCTTTTAGGTTTCGTGGAGTTTGAAGAAGAGTTATGTCGAGAGAGATAGTGAATGAGCTATGTACAGTTAGGTACAGTTTTGTTAGGAAGCCATGCAAGTTGTCGATGGTCCTGATTTCTAGGGTTAAAGCAGTCCAGAGAATTGGTGCAGCTCGTGAGAAGTCTTGGAGCTGGGAGTGAGAGGATCGTATTAGTGCAGATGTTAGACGAAGGTCATTTGTAGAACGTAGAGAATGGGTGGGGTGATAGACAGAGATGAGGGAGGAGATGTAGGGGAATACTGCATTGTGAAGAGCTTTGTGGGTGAGAACAAGCAATTTGAACTTTATCCTGTAGTGTATAGGCAGACAGTGCATTGACTGGCACAGAGCGGAGGAATATGAGTAACGATTGGCCAGGAAGGTGATCCTGGCTGCTGCATTAAGGATGAACTGTAGAGGGGAACGTTTAGAGAGGGGGAGGACAATTAATAGAGAATTTCAATAATCAAGACGGGAGTGGATTAAGGCCACGGTAAGGGTTTTAGTTGTTTCCATTGTGAGAAAGGGGCGGACTCTAGAGATGTTCTTCAGGTGTAAGCGACAAGAGCGGACGAGAGATTGTATATATGAGGTGAAGGAGAGATTGGTGTCAAACATGATAGCCAGACAAGGAGTCTGCTGCTTAGCTGTTATCGTGGTACCACACACAGAAAGAGATGTCAAATTTAGGGAGGTTAGTGGAGGGCGGGGGCAAAAGAAGTTCAGTTTTGGAAAGGTTGAGTTTTAAATAGAGAGCCAACATGATGTTGGAAACTGCAGCTAGACAGTCATTGGTGTTCTTTAAAACGAAGGGGTAAGGTCAGAGGCTGAAGTGTATAATTGTGTGTCATTAGCATAGAGATGGTACTGCAAGCCAAATCTGCTGATGGTGTGTCCAATCGGGGCCGTGTAGAGAGAGAAGAGAAGAGGTCCAAGGACTGAACCCTGGGGGACCTCAATAATGAGAGGAAGAAGGGGGGGAAGTAGAGCCAGCAAATGATACACTGAAAGAGCGGTCAGAAAGATAGGAAGAGAGCCAGGAGAGAGCGGTGTCCTTTATACTAATGGAGTGCAACATAGAGAGTAGGAGATGGTGGTCAACAGTGTCAAAAGCTGCAGAGAGATCAAGAAGAATAAGTTGAGAATGGTCACCATTAGGTTTTGCTGTCCGTAAGTCATTGGTCACTTTGATGAGGGCAGTTTCTGTAGAGTGAAGGTGGTGGAAGCCAGACTGTAATGGTGTAATGGATCTAGAAGAGTGAGCGGAGAGGTAGCGGGTGAGGCGGGAGTAGACCAGGCACTCCAGGAGTTTAGAGATGAAGGGGAGATTGGAGACTGGTCTGTAGTTATTTGTGCAGGATGGGTCGAGAGAAGATTTCTTTAATATAATGGGGTAATGATGGAGTGTTTGAAGGAGGAGGGGAAGATGCCAGGAGAGAGGGAGATGTTGAAGATTTTGGTTAGGTGAGTGGTGACGACCAGACAGAGAGACTGGAGTAGTTGTGAGGGAATGGGGTCAGTGGTGCATGTAGTGTTAAGAGAGGAAGAGAGGAGCCTGGCAACTTCTTCTTCTGCAACTGGGTCAAATGTGGAGAGTGAGCCGGAGGAGATGTGTGGAAGAATGGGAATGGCAGCGCTTGGAGACTGGGAGCTGATTTCCTGGCGGATGTTGTCTATTTTCTCCATAAAGTAAGAGGCCAGATCATCAGCACAGAGATCAGTGATGGGGGCCTGCACTTTAGGACTGAGGAGAGAGTGAAAGGTGTCAAAGAGTTTCTTTGGATTGTTATATAGTGAGGAAATCGGGGTGGTGAAGTAGGTTTGTTTGGCAAGGTGAAGGGCAGAGTTGTAGGTTTTTAGCATGAATTTATAATGGATAAAGTCTTCTGTTGAGCGAGTTTACCTTGCTAGGCGTTTAGCACTCCTAGAGCATCGCTGGAGGAATCGAGTTTGTGATGTGAGCCAGGGCTGTTTTGTTCTATGTTTGGAGGTTCTGAGGGTGAGGGGTGCTACTTGGTGCAGGGTGCTTCTGAGAGTATCATTGTAGTGATTTACTGCCTGATCTGGACATGAGATTGAAGAGATTGGGGACAGTGATGAGATGAGGGAGTCTGTGAGTGCATGAGGGTTAATGGCCTGTAGATTTCAGGATGTTTGATAGGTAGGGGTGGGCTGTGGTGGGTGAGGGTTAGTGAGCATGAAGGAGAGAATGTTGTGGTCAGTGAGGGGAAGAGATAAATTATCTAGGGAGGAGGTTGAGCAGAGTCGGGTAAAGACCAGGTCAAAGGTGTTACCATCCTTGTGTGTCTCAGAGGTTGATAGCTGTGAGAGGCCAAGTGACGTGGATAAAGGTAGGAGCTGGCATGCAGATGAGGAGATGGGGCTGTTTATTGGGATGCTAAAGTCTCCCATAATGAGGGCTGGTAATTCTGAGGACATGAAGTGTATCAGCCGTGCGGAGAAATGGTCTAGGAATTGTGTGGGTGACCCTGGGGGGGGCGGTATACCACTGCTACTCTGAGGAGAAGGGGATGGAATAGCCTAATGGTGTGAACCTCAAAGAGGGGGATGAGAGTGCTGGGGTTGGAGGGATGACCTGGAAAGCACATTGTTGGGACAGGAGTAAGCCAACTCCACCACCATGTTTGTTCCCGGGTCTCGGGGAATGAGGGAAATGTAAGTGACACACCCAAGGGTATGGGAACTCGGGTATCTGGTCCCTCTGCTACGGTTGGGATGTCACTAGTGGCCGTCCCAGACCCGTGATCATCATCAGCTGATCATTTAAATTAGCGAGGCGGGAAAACGGGCGCTGGATTTCCCGCCGGCTATTTTAACCAGCGGCGGCAGGGATGAAGACATCAGCGGCGGCCGAACTCGGGTATCTGGGCCCACTGCTACGGTTGGGATGTCACTAGTGGCGGGCCCAGACCTGTGATCATCATCAGCTGATCATTTAAATTAACGGGGTGGGAAAACCGGCGCTGGATTTCCCGCCGGCTATTTTAACCAGCGGCGGCAGGAATGATGACATCAGCGGCGGCTGAGAGATCAGCAGTGGCGGCAGGGAGGAAGAGATCAGCGGTGGCGGCCGGGATCTCCGCCGTTGATCTATGCCTCCCAGCCACAGCCACTGATTGCATGGCAGGGTGGCTCACATCACATTTTCATGTGAACGCATGCGGACAATCTCCGCTGCGTTCACATGAAAGTGTTTGCGTTCGGTACTGTGTATGGGTATGCGCAGCATACGCTACAGTGCCGAACGCAAATGTGAAGCCAGCCTAACACAAAGGACCAGAAAACATTAGGGGGCAGTGAAATAGAGAGGTACATTCATAATGGAATACAATATATTTCAGCAAGGAAATTCCACCTCATGGACAGCAGAGATGAGTGGAGGACTGTGCAGTTACACGTACCACAGATATTTTAAGTATTGAAGACATTGAAGACAGACGTTGAAGTAAAGGACATGATGAGAAAAAAAACTGAAAGTAAAGTAACAAAGACAGTTAGCAGATGGGTATTGCTGATACCTTCTGATTACTTCTGTGTTATTTCTGGGATATTTCTGATGTGACACTTCAATAATGTCCCGTCTGACCAAGGTCATATCTGACCTTTGCTCCATTCAACTTAAACCATTCCAATGTCCATGAAATTAATGCAGGTGAGAGAGGGGAAGAGGTGGGAGCAGGGGGACACTTCACAGCAGGGACTAAATAACAGAATGCAGTTAAGAAAACTTTTGACTAGCATCAAACCTGAAGAAAGAAACTAAGTAAAATGAAAGGACAAGGTGTGAAAAGCAAAGACATATCAATATGCATTACATAAATTTGAAGTATGATACATGAAATTATAGTCATGGAAAAAGCAGCAGCGTACCCGTTAACACAGAGGAAGAGAAGTACATAGGATTCTGGGGTGCAGTGGGTACTCTGGGTTCAGAGTTCAAACGTACCTGTGGATGAAAGCAGATAGATCATGACATGATCAGCATGAAGGAGAATATACAATGAGTTGCCATTCTGGGATATTTCTGATGTGACACTTTAAAATGCCGCACTTCAATAATGTAACATCTGACCAAGGTCATATCTGACCTGCTCCATTCAACTTAAACCAAAAAATACAATGTATATGTCTAATGCTATTCATTCATTTATTCATTCATTAAAAAACAAACAAAATGGACAGGTAAAAATTTTAATATGGCTTGGCATTAACTATACCAAGTAAAGGATGGTTTGGTGAATGGCACTTCATGTCATGGCGCAACTGTTTTACTTGAGTCATATAAACCCATATTATTTTCATACAATATGATTATTTTTAAAAACTATAAATGTGAAAACGTAATACAATTGAAATACAATGATACCTCAGTTTTCGTCGATAATCCGTCCAAAAACTATCAACGAAAACCGAAATTGACGAAAACCGAGGCAACGATTTCCATAGATAAATTCAATTGGCTCGAGACACGAAAAAAACTAAAAAAAAAAACATTTCATAGTGAATAAAGATAGCTGTTAATCATAGAATCACTCAGAAATGACTAGAAAAGGAAACACTAATTTATAGAAAAAAATAAACATTTATTGTTTTTGTTTTTTTTCAATAAAAAAAAGCTATTTTTGGTGTGTGGGAGATGCCAAGGAGGGGAGAGAGGGGTGTACTTTTTATTTTTTGGAAGCGGAATATCATTTTTATGGCTAAATTAGTAGCAATGTACGGACCAAAATTGACAAAAACTGAGGCATCGATGAAAACCGAGACCCGATTTTCATTAAAAAAAATCGACGAAAACCGAATCCAACAATGTCCTAAGTCGATAAAAACTGAGGTATCACTGTATAAAAATGATGTTCTTAAAGGGAAAATGATCTTCTGAATTCCAGGATAAAAGTAAGTCAATTGATTAAAGTATATGGTCATGTATTGATTTTTTTAATTTAGTTTAGGGTGTGCTCACATTGGCGATGATTTTCTCGTGTAAGAGAATCAGATACTATATTATAAGGACACTCGGCTCAAACTCTGCTGTGAGTGTAGGCCGAGTGTCATTTATTGTAATCCGATTCTCTCCTATTCGAGAATCGGATCACAGGTGAGAAGATGGAGAGCTTTATACTCTATCATCTTAATTGGCTTTGTCGAGGTATATTGGACTGCACTTGGATGACATCTGAGTGCAGGCTGATATTTTGCACACTTTCAATTGCAGCAATTTTTTCCTCATGTCGAATCGACTCAAGAAAAACAAGGCTTGTCAAAAGCAATGCTCCACAGTATGACATTGGGCTGAGGGCTATCTGATAAAACATCAGAGAGCACTCGACCATGCTATACGGCAGTGTGAGCGAACCCTTAGGGCAAGGGTGGGGAACTGCAGGCCTCGAGGGCCACCAACAGTGCAGTTTTCAGAATTTCCTTAGCATTGTGCAGGTGATAATATAATCACCTGCATTGGTGATGATTTCAACACCCGCCAAGGAAATCCTGAAAACCTGCACTGTTGGCAGCCCTCGAGTCATTGAGGTCCCCACCCCTCGCTTAGGGTGTTTATATGCTTTTGAGAATTTTCTTTCTAATATTTGGATACTAAGCTTATGTTCTCTGTCATTCAAAGACCTCCCTCTGCTTTTGATAAGCGTCCACTCCTTAAACAAGGAAAGTGTATGATTTGGAAGTGTATGATTTTATTTAACCTAATAGCATTTGCAGTGTTTTATTTTAAAATTGGAGGTCTATTAATAAAGGCAATTTAGGCTTCTTCATGGTGCGTCATGACATTAGTGCTATTTTAGTTCCAAAGTTCAGCTTTTCTATATTATTGGTCATACACTTCTGAACCTGCATAGCATAGTAAAATAATATGTACCGTATTTTCCAGCGTATAAGAGACTTTTTAACCCCTCAAAATCTACTCTGAAGTTGGGGGTCGTCTTATACGTCGGGTACATAAGTACACACAGTACATACTAGCCTGATAGAAGGTCTTTAACAGTTGTTGTGCCTCTGCGCATAGTGTTAACTGCTAAGAACACTAAGCGCTGCTGTTATTGTGGCCCCTGACAACCCGATGTTTACATTAACAACTGACATCCTCCTCCACACCGCTCCTGCAGCCACACACTGCCTGGAAGGACGCATCACCGCTGTATACATGAGGTGCGGGGAGCAGGGGGACACAAATCACCCGCAGGCATCGGAGACAAAGCGGTGGTAGAGATATTTATGAGGCACCTCCCCCCAGTAGCCCAATCACAAGGGTGCTCTCCCCCTTAATACGGTACCTTGCTAAATGCCTCTATTCAAAGCTCCCGGAGAAGTTAGGACAGCGCACAGGAAACCGCTGCAGACTGCGTTTCCTGTGCACTGTCAAAAGCTGTCTCCGGGAGCTTTGAATAGAGGCAGTTGGGAAGCCTCACTGTACTCACCGATGGCCGCAGGTCAGGTAGGGAAGAAAGTGAAAGTGCATTTTGTTCTCTGCTTCTCAGATGTGCCAGATGGGTGAAAAAGGCATGTTTTTCTGGGCACAGCTCTGCTGGTGGGATACAAGGCGGGCCAGGGGGATGCACTTCTACTATGATAGACAGTAAGGGATGGCAGGGAGACCAATCCAATTTGAATGCAATAAACAACCAACCAATCACTGGTGAGGTACATCTGTACCTGTTCATACAATATACAGTACAAATGTCCAACAGTCAAACCCCCATCATGGCTGCACCAGCAAGAAGAAAGAAATATGAAGCCAGTTTCAAACTTAAAGTTGTAAACTTTGCCATGGAACATAATAACTGCGCTGCTGCAAGACAATATGGAGTAACGGAAAAGATGGTTCGGGACTGGAAAGCAAATGAAAAAGCATTAAAGAGTATGCCAAGGGGTAAGTGTGCATTAAGAGGAGGCACCCCACATTGGCCAGAACTTGAAAAACATGTAGCAGAGATGGTGAACGAGCATCGCCACAACGGTTATGTAGTGACACGAAACAACATACGTTTGTTTGCACTTCAGTGGGCCAAATCTAACCAAGAGCACAGCAACAGATTTAAGGCCACTGTATCCTGGTGTAGCAGATTTATGGCAAGGCATAATATGGTACTGAGGCAAAAGACAAAAATTGCCCAAAAGTTGCCTGCAGATCTTGATAGCAAAGTAACAAGTTTCCATCGATACATAATACAACAGCGCACTAAACATGGCTATCTGTTAAGTAGTATTGGAAATATGGATGAGACTCCAATGAATTTTGATATGGTTGGAAATAAAACTGTCCATCAAAGAGGTGAAAAAACTATTTTAGTGAAAACAACAGGACACGAGAAGTCCAGTTTTACAGTGGTATTAGGATGCACAGCTGATGGCGCCAAACTGAGGCCAATGATTATTTTTAAAAGAAAAACAATGCCGAAACTCAAGTTCCCAGTTGGTTGTTTTGTACGTGAATGAAAAAGGCTGGATGGATGAAGAAGGGGTAAAGCTGTGGCTTGATAATGTATGGAGCAGGCGACCAGGTGGACTTATTCAAAAACCTAGTCTACTGGTGTGGGATATGTTCAGGGCTCATTTAACTCCCAGCACCAAGGAAAGGCTTGCAAGACTAAACACACATATGGCAGTTATTCCTGCAGGATTGACGTCATTGGTACAGCCACTGGATGTGTGCCTAAACAAGCCATTTAAAGATCGCATTCGAGAACAGTGGAATGAATGGATGGTTAGCGGCAAAAGTCATTCACAAAAGGAGGAAACATGCGTGCTCCACAGTTGGATGTTTTGTGCAATTTTGTCATAAAAGCCTGGAATGATATTGATGCAGAAACAGTAATCAAGTCTTTCAAGAAGTGTGGCATATCAAATTCATTAGATGGTATGGAGGACGACTACTTGTGGCAAGAAGAAGATGAAGCCGAAGCTGAGACCACAGCATCTGATACGGAATTTGATCCATATGATGACTGCCTTACCAATGTATCACAAGATTTCATTGATGTACTTATGATATCAGATGACGAACAGGAGGATTTTGAAGGCTTTTAAAGGGAAACTGCCATGCAATGAAAATCTGTAAAAATACTGTAGCGGAGGGGGCATGGCTAGGGCAGTGGAGGAGACGGACATGCTGGGCTAAGGCTCCTGCACAAAAAGCCACAAAAAGACACAAAAAGGGGCACAGATTGCCTGCAAACCAGAGATCCCGACTCCCGCACGCCTGGAGAGCAGGAAGGACCTCATCCCCCCCGGTGAGGACCCGGAGACTGCAGCCCGGGAGCCCCTGGGGCGGCCGAGAGAGAGAGCGAGCGGCGCGTACAGAGGCGCCATCTTATTGCTAGACCCACCTCGTGGGTCTCCTGCCTCCACATATTGAAGCTACAATGGCTGGAGCGACGGAGAGAGAGAGCCCCGGGAGCCAGCGGGCGGAACAGAACACAGACGGCACCGCCGGAAAGAAACATAACAGGAGATAAGGTGCGGAGACGGAGGTGGTGGGAGGAGGAGTGGAGGGGGCTGAGGGGAGAGGAGAGAAGCTGGAGGAGACCGGCCGGGAAGTAGTGGAAGAACAGCGCTGACAATGGCTGCACATTTAAGGAGACACCAGAGTGCCCAAGAAGTTGCAAATCACCCAGATACCAGGGAAGGATTTAATAAAGTGGATGTGCCATAATAAAGAAAAACTCCCTCCCCTGCAGCTTCCCCACTAGAAACAGCCTCCATATTGTGGTGTGCAAGAAAACAAATTAGAGATGCCACCTGGCGGTCACTCTGAGACTTTATCTATCACCTATTCTGCACATTAAGACTGCCACCTTGTGATCGGTGAGAGAAATTACAACGAACAGAATTATTGCACCCTGTAAAGATAACACATAATCTGCGGACGTCGTCTGGGGGCTCTCTAGATGTTTGGCCAGTAGTCAACTTGAAGCTCTTCACAAAGCATAAAATGCTAGTTTCTTCAAAGAAAGCATACAAACCATAAATATGATGCCATAAACTGTAAACCTCGAGTGGTGTTACACTAAAGCCTGATCAATACAGTTCAACAATGGTGCGCACACAGTCAGATCGGGCAAAAAGCTTAACGAGACAAAATACAACACTGGGAGACTCCAATCCCCAAGGGGAACTTGACAAATACTTAACAAAAAAAAAAAGACCACGTAGTATCTCAATCAAAATTTAAAACACAAAATACCCAATTTGCCCAGGCTACGGGACATTCTGATCTAAGTATGGAGGACTCTGATTGTGAATCCATAACAGAAGAGCCTTTAACTCGCTCATTTATGAGAAAACTAATGGCAGAGACCACAAAACAATTGTCACAAGAGATTAACGCTATGCGCACAGATCTACAACAAATGGGCCATATAGTGGAGGCGGTGGAAAATAACCAGACAAACATAATAGATGCTTCTCACACGCTGAAGGACCACGTCCTGGTTCACCAGAAATACTTAAACACAATTTTTTTATCCATAGAAGACCAAGAGAACAGAAGCAGACGCAAAAACGTACGCTTGAGGGGCATCCCAGAATCCTTTGCTCCTGAGGCATTAAATAAAGTCACAATGGAAATATTCACGAACATTTTAGGATCTGAGAGAGCCAAGACCATAATCATAGAGCGCGTACACAGGGCACTAAGAAGCCGGCGAGGGGAGAAACACCAAGAGATGTGATATGCGGGCTGCTCAATTATCTCGACACAGCCGCCATCATTACGGGGGCAAGAGAAACTTCCTCACTAAGCTATGACAACACAGCAATCCAGATCTACCAAGACATCTCGCCAATCACACTGGAGAAACGTAGAATTCTAAAGCCCTTGACTGATGCTCTCGTTGCAAAGGGGCTAAGATTTAGATGGCTATTTCCGTTTGGTCTGGGAATTTCCAAAGATGGACGTCAAATTACAATAAGGACACCAGAAGACCTTTCAGAATCATGGGAACAGCTACAAATAACACCTATAAAGATCCCATCCTGGCTTCCGGTGGACATGGTGTGGACTTTCCGATGCTAACCAGGCCGACAGAGTGGTCAGTCAAGAAGAAAACATCATCTCCAAAATCTAAGAAGAACGCGAACAAAAGGGATCCTACCTAACTAAGACAATGCCACAGATCTTAGAAAAGTTAAATCTTGTTCTCTCTTCTTTTATTTTGCTTGTCTGAAGGACACAACGACAGAAACGATCTAATCTTTCTGATGGAGGTCTATGGATTTACGACTGGATCAGTTTCAAACCTGTTTACGTTCATTATATTAACACTGATTTTTACGGATTTGCAGTCTAAAATTATATACCTAGGCCTTTCTGAGTATCCCTCTCCCCTCCCTACACTGCTTTACCCCCTCCCCCCCTTCCCCCCTCTCCCCTTTTTCTGCTTTACCCTTATACTTTTCCTTTCCTGCGCTCCCCCCCCCCCCCGGACCCCTAGCTCTTCTTGACCACCTCAAACATACCCTAAGGGACTTACCAGTTTTTACTATACAAAACTATTGTGGTTAGCTTTGAAACATCTGGGAACTGTGAAAATAATATGGTTCAGGTCCTTTTTTCTTTCTCGCTAAAATGAGAGAATCTTCTCTCCCGTATAACTGAGAATTATCTTGTTATATTGACGTTATATTAATCGCTTCCACCACCCGAGGTTTTACAATACGTACTCATCTTCCTATGTTGGGAACTTCACCCCCCCCTGCGAAAGATGAGTCTAAATCACTCATATGTAAATAGTTCAGTATATGTCCTAATGGTTTTCTCTTTCAGATACAGGTTACAAACGGCACAACTCAACAACTACCATGGCTGTGGCTGATGGAGGGACAGGGGGAACGGTCGTTGTGGCTTCCTACAACGTGAAAGGTTTGAACTCACCGGCCAAACGTAGCCAGATTCTACACGCATTACAAAAAAAAAATGCACAAATTATTTTTTTTCAGGAGACACATTTTAAAAAGGGACGAACGCCTAATACCGCCTTCTCTCGCTACCCCACTTGGATTCATAGCTGCTCTAACACTGCGTCAAAAGGGGTGAGCATAGCATTTAAGAAGGGATGCCCATTTGAAGTAAAAGACCAGTTATCCGACGCAGAGGGCAGATATATTTTTGTAAAAGGGGTACTGGCTAATACAACAATTACCCTGGCCAATCTCTATGTACCCAATCAGGGACAAATACACTGGCAGCTAAAAACCCTGGACACACTTAACCTGTTCACAGAAGGAATTTTGATAGTAGGAGGCGATTTTAACCTGACATTACACCCACTGATAGACGCTTCAAACGGGAAATCTTCCATTTCCTTTAAACAAAGAAAGGGCTTGCTAAACAGACTAAGGGAGTTACACTTGGTAGATCCATGGAGAATAGAACACCCCACAACAAAAGATTACACGTATTTCTCAATCCCACATAATACATATCACAGACTGGATCATCTCTTAATACAAGAAAAATGTCTTAAACTAACACGTAGCACCTCGATAGGTAATATCACGATCTCAGACCACGCGCCTGTGTTGCTAGAGATGGAAATATCCACCCTTCCCCGGAGAAGCCTGTCCTGGAGGTTCAATGAATCTCTACTAGGGAACCCTGATCACTTGGCTCAAATTAAATTTTCATTGACCAGATTTTTTAGAGAAAACGTAGTAAACAATACGGTTACCCCGATAGTCTGGGAAACGCACAAAGCGGTACAGAGGGGAGAGTTGATAGCTCTTGGCTCCCATATCAAACGGCAGAGGGAGAAAGAAATCTCTTCCGTATTACACCAGATTAACATAACAGAAAAACTACATAAGAACAATGCAAAGCAATGTGACACTCTCAGACTTAACATCACTTCGCGGCAGACTGAAGGATTTGCTGAACTTCAACTCGGCTAAAACATTTGCCCGCTGTAGGCATAAGATATACATGCACGGCAACAAGGGTAGCAAATTAACATCAAAACTACTTAAAAAACAAAAAGAGAGTTGTTTTGTTCGGCGACTCCGGAAGGTTGGTGCAGGTGACTTAGTTGACTCTGAAGACATTGCAGAGGCTTTTAGACAATATTACGACTCCCTATATAATTTAAGCCCCTCGACATCAATGTCAGACCCCATCAAGGCTAATGAAAAAATCCAAACATTTCTCAATACGCTTAAACTCCCGACAATAACTCCTGAAGGCCAATTATTACTCCAGGCAAGAGTTTCAAGAAAGGAGGTAGAGGAGACTCTAGCATCTATTCCGAATGGAAAAGCACCAGGCCCTGACGGGTTCCCTATAATTTATTATAAGAAATTTGCGAACATATTAATACAACACATAGAAAATTTATTCAACAACTTACTGTCAGGCTTTACTCCACCGCCGCAGGCATTGGAAGCCTACATCACTATAATACCAAAGGAGGGGAGAGATGGCACCCTTTGCAATAATTACAGACCAATTTCATTATTAAATACAGACATGAAACTCTGGGCAAAACTGTTAGCAAACAGAATTAACTTGGTCCTGAGAGATCTTATCCATCCTGACCAGGCCGGATTTGTGAGGGGCAGAGAGGGAAAGGACAACTCAACTAAAGCCCTTCAAGCTGTCTCGTATGCTAGACGCCGAGAAGGCCTTCGATCGAGTAAGCTGGCAATTCATGGACAGCGCATTGCGCAAATTTGCCTTTCCTCCTCCCCTCATAGAAGCAATTTTAGGCTTATACACCTCTCCCACGGCAAGAGTCAGGGTGAATGGCCTACTGTCTAACAAATTTAAAATTAGCAACGGGAGCAGGCAGGGCTGCCCTCTATCCCCGACCTTATTTGTAGTGGTAATGGAAATGCTAATGCAGGCGATCCGCCAGAATGACAAAATACAAGGAATTAAAATTGGAGATGTTCAGATAAAGGCAGCAGCGTTTGCTGACGACTTGTTGTTGATGTTATCTAACCCGTCGGTGGCGGTGCCGGAGCTCCTTGGCCTCCTGGAGACCTTCGGGGAATTGTCTAATTTTAAAATCAACCTAGATAAAACGGAAGCGCTTAATATAACAGCATCCAGGACAAAAGTGCAGGCACTACAAAAAACAACACTCCTTAAATGGCCCCAAGATAAAATTAAATACTTAGGAATACAAATCACGAGAGACCCCAACTCATTATACACACACAACTTCATTCCGCTTATCAGCAATATCAAAAATACACTGAAGACATATGATTTGCCAATGCTTTCATGGATGGGAAGAATCAACATTATAAAATCTTATATTCTGCCCAAAATATTTTATGTTATGAATATGGTTCCGGTTGCCTTGCCCAATCCTTTCTTTCAGGCTCTAAACCGAATAATATCCCAATTTGTATGGAAACACAAGAGAGCCAGGATTTCATTCAGAATTCTTGTGCTCCCTAAGAGACGGGGGGGCATGGGCTTACCGGACCTCATATCTTATCATAAAGCTATTCACTTAGCGAGATGGCTGAAATTACTCATATGGCCTCCCAAAATAACAGACAACACATAGAAATGCAGTTATTAGATACCAAGGTACACAAACTGTTGTGGACAGACAGCATGCCAGATAAGGATAATTTTGATGAAATTCTTGCCACTACACTAGCTATACGACGAAAACTGGTCCCGATTCACTTCCCAGACTGTGGATTCTTAGATAAAATACCGATGCAGCTGATACCATATCTGATAGACGCAGATTTTACAGACCCATATAATCTATGGAAGACCCTCCCAAATAACCCCATCTCAACGTTACTGCGGGGAAACATCCCATGCAGGAATATGTGGCCAATAGAAGCTACACAGCAACCACAGACGTTCTTACAGGAACTACATGTGGCCCACTACATGAAAAAGATCAAGAGCCCAATGACGGTCTCCACGAGATGGAAATGGCTGGAAATACTAACAAAACTAAAACCACCAATCCCTAAAATAATCTCTACGATATATAATAATTTACTTGATAACACACAGCCCACTTTCCCACTCTTTCTAAAATCTTGAGATTGAACTAGGGGTCATGTTTTCTAATGAAACAAAGTAAAACTCTGCCAGAACTCACACGGCTTCTCCAGGTGTGTCCTACTGCAGGAAACGTCCTTTAAGCTCCTATCGAGGTGGTATTACACCCCTGAGAGATTGTACCACCTAGGGCTAGCAGAGTTCCCAAATTGCTGGAGATGTGAGAAATCAAGAGGGAACTTAACCCACATATTCTGGACATGTCAGAAATTAACAAAATTCTGGTTAGGAGTAAACACGACTTTAGAATCTATGAACCTCATAAGATCTAAGTTAACCGCAGCAGAAGCGCTTCTATCGCTCCCATAAAAAAACTACAACCCAAAAAAACATGGGCTAGCCCCTATTATGATAGGAGCAGCAAAGCACCTAATAGCCCAAAAATGGAAGCAACAACACGCACCCACAGAGAAGGAATGGTTAGCCAAGGTATCAGATCTATACAGACTAGAAGAACTATCCAGCTGGGAGATGAACTCCCACGACTCATTTCTTAAAAAGTGGAAGCCGTGGAGAGAGAAGGCGGAGAGTGGCGATGTTGATAATTGACCAGAGGACCGCAGCGACCGTTAGATAACCCCAAACTATATGCAATATCATGCTATTGTCTTAGGGGAGCCCGAGGAGGACCCCTTGGAGGTGACGAATGTTCCCGCCGGTCAACAGCCATGGGAGGATAATATCTTTATAGGCACATAGTTGCACTGTCAAGATATTATTGGATTTCATAACCGAACAAATTAAAAAGCTTAGTAGATATGGAGCCGTTTGAATAACAAAGAAAACTGAGAAACCAATTGTTTAGGTTGTACATTATGTTTATTTTGTTAATATAAAGGTACTGCTTGACTCCAGAAGCATATACAATAATATGTATTATGTACCAAGTTTTGATAAACAAATATTATGTTAACTCTGTTAATATCAAGGTACTGCTTGATCTCAGAAGCATATACAAAATGTGTTTTATGTACCATGTTATGTTACACTTCAAAATTAAATAAAGAATGGAAAAAAAAAAAAATACTGTACCGGTAGCTTGCAGTTATGATGGGCGTTGCTAACTCGCCGGGGACTTGACTGACACTTGTTCTTTCTCTATTGTTGGTTTCTTCCTCCTACCTTCCTTTCAGCTTTATTTAAAGCTAATACGGAAACATTTAATCCACTTGCACTGTTTTATATTTACATGTTTGATGCCAAACAACCTTATTTTCATAAGTGACAGTTTTCATGCTAAGTACCTGTACGTCATAAGCATTTGAATTAAAATTACCATATTGAAATTCATTCTGATGTTTTTTTACGTTTTACCATAGTGGGTTGGAAGAGGGGGTAGTCTTATACGGCGAGTATATCCCAAACTCCATATTTTAAGTGGAAAAGATGGGGGTCGTCTTATACACCCAGTCGTCTTATACGCCGGAAAATACGGTATATTGAATAATGCAACTAATAGAACAAAATAAAACCCCTGTAAACTATTCTAGAGGAAAAATTGATTTGAAGATGGATTATGCAATTGAAGTCTGAGAAGTCATTACTTTTCACAATGGGATAGCAATGATTTTGAATTAAAAGCAATTTAGTCAAAACTTAATGTGATTATCTCCCTGCTAGAAAACTCACAAAGACATGTGGTTTAATTACAGCTAAAGTGCCCCACTATTGATCCTTAGGAACACACTGCCAAATGGAAATTTGTTAGTAAGGCTTTTACTACCAAACAGAGATAAAACTTAAGCATCCCCTATTCCACTAATTATATTGCATATACATGGTTTCTACTTACGGTATACAAAATGTGCACTCTATATAAACACACAGTTAAGAGGCCTCTAATATGTAAAATATTATTATTCCTAATTGACAACCCTTGTAGGCTAGGGAATCAATGCTAATCTACTGTAGTAAAATCGTTGAATGTTAGCAACTAACAGAAAAAATAGCACAAACTTTGTAAGAGCGGCTTCACAACACGGCACAATCCAATCCGGAGCTGTGAGGGATGAACCTGACAGCCCCGGAGTGGATCAGCACACAGAACTGGGGGGCTATTATGCCCTCCGATCTGGTGTGCAGCCGCTGATAGGTCAGGACCGCAGCGCTGCGGTCCTCACCTATCAGCAGCAGGAGCTGCGTGTGGCTACACACCAGCCCGGGCGCATATTAGCCCTCCAGTTCTGTGTGCTGATCTACTCCGGGGCTGTCAGGTTCATCCCTGACAGATCTGGACAGGATCACACCGCAGTGTGAAGCCGCCCTAATCAGCCATATAAAATGTACACTTATATTCATAAAGGCTATTAGTTCAAAAGTGCTTTATAACTATGGTCATTTAAGTGCATAATTAACTTCAATTGTAGCTTATGTATGAGGTCACTGTATGAATTACCAATGTACAAAATAAAACATAGTTTAAAATAGCCTGAGCACTTAGCTAAAATTATAGCATATAAATAACACCAATAAAGAAAGCACGGTAGCATAGGCCCCTAAGGCTGAAGGCACACTGTGCAAGGGAAACTCTCATTGCACTCGGACCAGTGTTGCCCTATCAGCCAGGGCACACTGGTGCGAGTCCCCCGCACCTAACTCGCATTGTGAGTCAGAAGCGAGTGCAGTTGCAGCATGCTGCAACTGCATGAGATTCTGACGTAAGAGAGGGCAATCCAAGTTTATGCAACACACTGAGCGATATTCACACAAGAGTGCTGTTAAAATCACTTCAAACTCGCCGGCTGTCAAAGCACACTCTGTGTACACATGATGGCAGCACACTAACTTCATTTTATCCCTTCTGACACCGGCTTTTATTAGCCGCATCTGCAGGCTCTATGCCGACATGTAGCGCTGAGCCTGCAGAGGGGGTTAAAATGTTTATTAACACACAGCATTTTATTATTTAGTTTTCTAACTGAGATTTTTAAAGAATAATGTTTCAGCACTGCTGTGACAGCGCTGGAACATTATTGATTACTGTACTGGCAAATCGGTAAATTTAAACTCGCCGGCCATGACAGCCGACGAGTTTAAATTCACCGCAAATTCCTTCAGGACCACGGACAGCATCACACCGCAGCACACATGCACTCACATGCACTAACACCTCACACTTGCAGCACACTCACATGCATACAGCCATGCACACTCACCAAACTCGCACCACACTCTCATCACTGTCATGCACCAAACATGTTCCGTGTTTGATGCACGACAGTATGCCTGCAGGCTAACAGAACAACTTATTATGCTCATCCAGGGGTCAAGTTAATTATACATCAAATGGGGTGTGCTATTGTTAAAACCATTAATAACCACAGTATGTGATTTTCACACAAAAACAGTTTTTATTACTTTCATACAGAAAAACAATATATACATACATATTTACTATCCTCGGCCGAGTATTCTAAAAATCTATTACACCTAATAATCCAACTCATAAAATCACTTAATTCATAAAAAAAGAAAAATTGCAAAATTGCAAACGATTCCAAAGTCACTATATGCACATTTGCAAGCTCCTGAGTATTTCCAAATAGAGACTGAACCAGTACTTGTTAGCTAGTAATGTCACTATTTCGGGGTCTCGCGTAGTGCCTCAATGATTCAGCCTGATTTAACTGATGCCCAGGATTAGGTAGCAGAAGCCCGCTGTAATGCTTTGGCTCTACAGCTCTCTCCTCGACAGTGATCTCCTTCCAAGGCTCCCTCCACCAGTATATCTCCGGTCTCAGAACATTGCTGAGCGATTGGTGAGCACAATGAATGGAGTTAACCCCTGCAGTGGGTTCTCCACAACACTTCCGTTTCCACTCCTGGTTAGTTTTTAAGGGTTTTAACAATAGCACACCCCATTTGATATGTAATTAACTATACTGTTTTGATGAATAAGGCTGAATAGGGTGGATGCTGTGAGAGGTGCATCTTTTGTAGTTGAGATAGTGCTTTCCTAATTAACAAAATTTTGCATCCATGGATCAATCTTCATAATGAAATGTCCATAGGAGCACAAACAAATATAATACCAAGAACGGTCTGGGAAATAACTGATACTGATGTGAAGCAGGTCGCACCAATTGAAGTATTTACTAACAAAAAAATACCCATATGTCTTATAAACTACTTCACTACTTCAACAGTACTGTAGGTGATCAAGGTTGCTAACTGTCGAGAAAGGAACACAATTAAAGGGGTCTGTGTTTTTTTAAGATAAAGAAATTTAGACAGATTATTTTTTACTGTAATTATCATCATTTTACAGTTTGCAATGAATACAGATAAAATATGGTTTACAACTATTCATCACTCGTACAGATATCACAGTATTCGGGCTTTTCAGTACTCGCTGAGTATTTGTGTGCTCATCTAGTGAGATTCGAGTGTCCCGCCCAGCATGTTTGGTGCCTGATTTTCATTAACTAAACATACTGAGCTTGCTTGACAATCACAGTAATGCTGTAGCCATGTTGGTTGTGGCATTACTGTGATTGGCTAGCCGCCCAGCATCATATGGTCTATATAATCCCTGCCACTGCCATCTTACATACATTGCATCTGGGAACAGCATAGTATAAACGTAGGGACAAAGCAAACAGTGTATAGAGAGAGTGGTTCTGACATCTAAATAGAACACAACAGCTCATTTAAGAGCTACATCAAGTCTATACTAGATCAGAATATTGTATGGAGAGGTTGTGGAAAAGAGGCAGAGAAGACAGAGTAGAGTTCCAGTATCTCGTGTAAACAAAAGAAAAAGTGCTGTGTATGAACAACTGGGATCAGGCCGGAATATTGGTGAAAAAATATATAAAGTCAATTTATTCAAGTTTTCATTACAGACAAGTGCATACAAGTTACATTAAAAACAGTTAAAATTGTGCAACCACAAAAATTGCAGACCAACCATAGCCATATTGTAAATAAGACAGTGAACCATCACAGGTCAATTCATATGCAGTGTGGACTGTGGAGCTGTTTATAAGGGTAATGGGGTAACCCACTTCAAGGGAAAAATAACACTAGCAGCAAGTTTTCAAAGTAAACATAAGCTGTCTGATTACCCTAGCCTTATTGAGCTCGCATAGTTAAGTGTGGATTCACGGAATGGATCGCCAAGTTTACAGGTGTATAAAGCAATCCTTAGATATAAACCACTGGTCAGATCTCGCTTAAATGCCTGTGAGATTTTTCACAGGCATTTAAGCGAGATCTGACCAGTGGTTTATATCTAAGGATTGCTTTATACACCTGTAAACTAGGCGATCCATTCCGTGAATCCACACTTAACTATGCGAGCTCAATAAGGCTAGGGTAATCAGACAGCTTATGTTTACTTTGAAAACTTGCTGCTAGTGTTATTTTTCCCTTGAAGTGGGTTACCCCATTACCCTTATAAACAGCTCCACAGTCCACACTGCATATGAATTGACCTGTGATGGTTCACTGTCTTATTTACAATATGGCTATGGTTGGTCTGCAATTTTTGTGGTTGCACAATTTTAACTGTTTTTAATGTAACTTGTATGCACTTGTCTGTAATGAAAACTTGAATAAATTGACTTTATATATTTTTTCACCAATATTCCGGCCTGATCCCAGTTGTTCATACACAGCACTTTTTCTTTTGTTTACACGTTTAATATATCTGTGTAACTGGTGATCCCACCATTGTGACACCCGCAATTCTAAAATATCAAGAGTTCCAGTATCTCCATATTAGAACAACAGTTCTTCTAAGAGCTACACTGATGATCAAAATTAAAGGACAACAAATAATTTCCTTAATGTTAAGGTCATTGTGTTGTAAATTAGCAGTATTTTAAGCATATTTCATAAATTAAATATATTCTAAAGCACAGAATAAAAATGTAAATGAAATAAATGAAAAAGAACACTGATCAAAATTAGAGAACACTTTCAGATGCAAGTTATTGGTGTTAATCTGGCACCTGGTGCTAATTTCCTTAATTATTTGACAAACTCTATTTAACTGGCAGCTTAACTTTCCAGTTTGCATTCACTTCGCAAAAATGGTGTGCCATTCCAAAGTGATGGAAACTCTTTGGCAGCAGGTTGTCCAGATGAAGGCCAAAGGGGTCACCCTATCAGCCATAGCTACAGAAGTTGGCTGTTCCAAGTCTGTGATTTCTAGAATCATCATCATAATATCACAAACGCTTTTAAGTCTCCCAAGAAGGCTGGTCACCATCGAAAGACAAATTCAAGAGAGGACAGAATAATGCAAAGAATCTCCATGGATAATCATTTCAACACTGCAGCTGGAATAGCTCACCCGTTCAGCACTGAACAGGGTAAGGATCTGTCTCATCATAATTGCTACAAAGTATAAGAGAATTTGGACTGAAAGCCCACTATACAGTGATGAAACCTCTTATTAGTAGGAAGAATAAAAAGGCTTGACTCACCTTTGGTGAGGATTTGTAATGCTGGACCAAGGGGGTGTCTGGCTACCGTGCGTGAAAGTGGCGCACGGACCAATGCTGTCCGACACACTACACAAAACCACAAATGGGGAGACACCCGGGGCGACACAAATGCAAGGGAGGACCTTGCTCATGGAGAAGTGAACTCTTGCACTCACCTGCGGCTTTGCCCTGTCCCTATATGGGTTCTTTCAACCAGTCGCTGAGCAGGATACCTAGTCCCTCATTGGCCCTGATGTTCTGCTGTTAGCCCTCAATAGGAAAAAACAGCTGACGGGAGCACTAGTCCCAACCACTGCAATAATAACAACAAGAGAGAAGGGGAGACAGACAGGGGAACAACAAAGAACTTGACACCTGCTGCCATGCTCCTTGGCAACAGACAGCTTGGCAGTAGTCAGCTCTCCAGGGAACCTCCTTCACCTCAGGAAGCTTTGCCAGGAATAAGTTCAATCGCCAGCAAAGGATGCTGGAATCATGTGACCATATAAAGGGGATGGGAGTGTTCACAGTCTAGCCACACCTGGTAAGGAAACTAAGGAATCTGCTAGCAGCAGAAACTGACATTAACTCCTGAACTGCCAAAGGAAAGAAAAATGTTTAAAATTTAGTCTCAATAAAGGAATGAGACAGAGGTCCCAAACATTCACAAGTCTCCAAAGTAAGAGAGACCATCATGACAGGAGCATGTTGTGTGGTCAGAAGAAAAGTGATCCACAGTTCATTTTAGTGATGAAAGCAAGTTTAATTTATTTCAGTCTGATGGGAAATATTATCTTTGTCGACAAACTTGAGAAAGACCGGACCCAAAGTGTATAAAGAGGTCAGTGAAAGGTAGTGGATGAAGAGTCATGGTTTGGGGAATGTTTTCTTCTGCAGGGGTTGAACCTCTCATACAGCTACATGGCAGAGTGAATGCAAGTGTGTATTAGAACCTTCTTTAACAACAACTGTTTCCTTACTTGCATTCAGCACTCAATCAGCCAGCAATTTTCATGTAGGACAATGCCCCGTCACACAGCAAAATGGCTAAAGCAGTTCCTTGAAACAGAAAACATTGAAACATTGAAAAAGCCAGCCCTGAGTCCTAATCTAAACCCAATAGAAAACCTCTGGAAATACCGGGTTAGGCCCCTTTCACATCAGCGTTTTGCGCTGATCGCGGCAGTTGCGGTGAAAAAAACTCAACTGCTGCGATTACCGCATAATTGCCGCACTTGCGGTTCACTTGCGGCAAGCCCCATTCAATGTCTATGGGGCTTGCGGCAGGTGCGGCAAGTGTGGTTTCGGCACTTGCGGCAGGTGCGGCCACGAAAAAAACGCAGCATTCCGCATTTTTTTCGCGGCCGCACCTGCCGCAAGTGCTGAAACCGCACTTGCTGCACCTGCCGCACACTTACCGCAAGCCCCATAGACATTGTATGGGGCTTGCCACAAGTGTGCCGCGATCGCGGCCGTTATGCGATAATCACGGCAGTTGCATTTTTTTCACCGCAACTGCCGCGATCAGAGTAAAATGCTGATGTGAAAGCAGCCTTGCAAAGTTATGGCCAAGAAACTCACAATAGTTATAGAACTGTGGAAGAGACTGTAAGAGGCGATCAAAATCCCACAAGAGCAGTGTGAGAGACTAGTGATGGGCTTTGGCCACAAATGTGCTGAAGTCATTCAAAGCAAAGGCCTGTACACTACCTACTAATTGATGACGGTTGTAACTTGCAGAAAATTTAGTTTTAAGCCTTGTGCTTCAGTCATTGCTGTTCCTAAATATGATCATCGCGTTTTGTGTAAAATAAGGTTTTATGTTAATAACCTTTAGTTATTTTGGAAAACACTGTTCTATTGTCATGGTGTACACAAAAATCTTCAAATGTTGTTCAACGTAGATTATATTCTGTCTGAAAAAGTCATGGTTCTCTAATTTTGATTGCGGGTGTGCATCAAGCCTATACTAAGTCAGAATAGTGCAGGAAGAGTTTGTGGAGCAGGACAGACAAAACAAAATAGCGTTCCTGTATTTCCATATTAGAACAATGGCTCTTTTTAGAGCTATATTTCCAGCATACATTGCGTACTATATAATAGAGTATTTGCCTTTTCTGGTGTTGACTCACCGCGGCCGGCTGACTCCGGTTTAGACAGGCGATTCTTCTTCCCTCCTTGTCACGGGTGGACCGCGCCTGCCGGTAGTGGGGCCCGGTGTAGTGCAGATCAAAAGTGAGGACGTCTTCGTGGAACAGATTAAAAGGGGTTTAATTTGTTTTATTCGTGACGCCACCTATGAGTAGTTCGGTAAGGGCTACCGACGCTGCGGAACCCCCGGGGGATGGACAGTAGCAAGATGTTACGCTCCCCACAGGCTGAGCGGTGATCCCCGGAGGCTGGAGCTGCTCAAGATGTTGTGCGGCAGCTGCGGTTACCTTGTTGTGCGGACGGATAGTTCATAAGGAAGCCCGGACACAGGTAGTCTCTATAACGGGTCTTTACTGTAACCAGTAGGCAGTACATGGCATACAGTGGTTGAGTAGTAGACCGGGTGGACTCAGCAGTGAGAGTGTCCCTCAGAGATCCGCAGTGTTCCTCCATTCTACCTAACTTGATTTGTTGCCAGCGTCGCCCAGGAATACCAGGTCGGGTACGGGGAGGCTGCTTCAATGCCCTATCCATGATGTACGTTCTGGATGCTTTGGGGAGCCTTGGATCCCTCAGTGGGTACACCGCTGGTTAGATGACTGGAAACTGGCTGGTGGTGGGGTGCTCCTGTAAAGCTGATCCTCCACTCTTCTGGTTCGCGTGGCAGAGGTGAACTGCTGCCAGCTTCGGTACCAGTGAACCGGCTGTGAGTTGTGGGCACGGGAGTCTTTTGGGAACCCGTGTAGAAATGCCCAATCCCGGTGGTTAAGGCCTCAGGTGCTGACACCCGACCGGTGACGGCCCAGGGGCCCGCACGGGGTGCGGAGCCCCGCTCCTCTCCAAGCTCTAGTCAGGTTCTAGATTCTCCTACGAACTCTGTTCTCACTGTCTAGATTGTTGTGTTCTACTACACTACCCTAACACTCCACCCACCAGGACCTATGATTGGTCCCCTGTTCTAGGTGTTGCATGTTGGGTTGGATCTCCAAGTTAACTATTTCATTGCTGAGTCAGAGAATATTGCGGCTGCAATACTCCCTTGTGACACACTCGTTGCGGGGCGCCACAGTGTCCTTTAAGAAGCACTGGTCCTTCTGCCCCCTATAATTTTATGGTCACATTTTGTTTGACCTGTGCCAAAAAGTCCCTATTATTAATAGTGTCAAAGTGAGCCCTTTAAATCCTGTCAAATAGAGTATTTGCATTTTCTGGTGTCCTTTAAAAAGCACTGGTCCTTCTGCCCCCTGTAATTTTTGGGGTCACATTTTACTTGAACTGTGCCAAAAAGTCCAACATATTAAATAGGGACCCAGTGAGCTATTTAAAGGGGAAGTCAGGGGAGATAAAATATGTTTACACTGTCCCTGCCCTACATGATGAAGCAGAGCTGGGCACTACAATTTTAGGATTTATACAGGGTGGGCCATTTGTATGGATGCAGCTGAATAAAATGGGAATGGTTGGTGTTATCAACTTCTTGTTTGTGGCACATTAGTATATGGGAGGGGGAAAAGTTTTCCAGATGGGTGGTGACCATGACCGCTATTTTGAAGTCGGCCATTTTGAATCGATCCAACTTTTTTTTTCCAATGGGAAGAGGGTCATGTGTCACATCAAACTTATTGAGAATTTCATGAGAAAAACAATGATGTGCTTGGTTCTAACATTGCTTTATTCTTTCATGAGTTATTTACAAGTTTATGATCAGTTATATAATGTGTTCAAAGTGCTGCCCATTGTGTTGGATTGTCAATTTTGGATATCTGAATCATGAAGCAATTTCAGATATCCAGTGGCATTGAGGTTTCCATTAATGAAGAATGGCCCCACTATCTTTGTACCCCATATCCCACACCATGCTATCAATTTTTGTGTTCCAACAGTCTTGGAGGATCTATCCACTGTGCTTTAGTGTCAGACCAATAGCGTTGGTTTTGTTTGTTAACTTCACCATTCACAAAAAAGTTAGCCTCATCACTCATCTGAAGGTAATTGTCTATGCTGTGAAGATGCGAGATGTGCAGCATCTGAAACAATGGATACCGGAAGCTTGTGCTAGCATTTGTTCTGTGGTGTTGCTATCAGTGTGTGAAGAGTGGGAGAAGAGGATTGCATTAACAATCCAACACAATGGGCAGCACTTTGAATGCATTTTATAAGTGGTCATAAACTTGTAAATAACTCATCTAATATATAATTGCCGTAGCGCACTTCCGTCATATTCGGCACTACTTCCGTCGTCTTGGACGTGGCTGCCCCACAGCCACGCGACCCACGAAGCATTGGCCGGCGCGAGCAATGGCCGCGAAGCGGCCATTGCGAGTCTCCGGCCCTGTCCAACCACCGACCACAGCCGAGCCCCGTGGCCGAAAATCGAACCAGGGGCTCGGCCAGAGCGCAAACAATGGCCGCGAAGTCTCCGGCCCCGTAGAACCACAGACCACAGCCGAGCCCCGTGGCCGAAAATAGAACCAGGGGCCCGGCCATAAATTCGCCGAAACACCGCTATTATTCTCTATGGGAAGTGAGGCGCTATTCTGATTGGTCGCTGTGACCTGCCGGCGACAAATCAGCATAGCGCCTCACTTCCCATAGAGATACATAGCAGTGTTTCGGCGAATTTATGGCCGGGCCCCTGGTTCTATTTTCGGCCAAGGGGTTCGGCTCTGATCGGTCGTTCCACGGGGCCGGAGACTCGCTTCGCGGCAATTGCTCGCGCCTTAGCAATGGCTCGCAATGATTGCGAGCCGTTGCTGATGCACGAGCAATCGCCGCGAAGCGGCCATTGCGAGTCTCCGGCCCCGTGGAACGACCGACCAGAGCCGAGCCCCGTGGCCGAAAATAGAACATGGGGCCCGGCCATAAATTTGCCGAAACACCGCTATGTATCTCTATGGGAAGTGAGGCGCTATTCTGATTGGTCGCTGTGTCCTGCCAGCGACCAATCAGAATAGCGGCTCACTTCCCATAGACATATAATGGACGACTTTTTGTCCATTCTATCTCTATGGGAAGTGAGGCGCTATTCTGATTGGTCGCTGTGTGCTGCCACCGACCAATCAGAATAGCGCCTCACTTCCCATAGACATATAATGGACGACTTTTTGTCCATTATATCTCTATGGGAAGTGAGGCGCTATTCTGATTGGTCGCTGTGTGCTGCCGCCGACCAATCAGAATAGCGCCTCACTTCCCATAGACATATAATGGACGACTTTCTGTTTCAAATTTACCGCTGAAAGTGAGGCGCTATTCTGATTGGTCGCCGCCAGCACACAGCGACCAATCAGAATACCGCCTCACTTGCCATAGACATATAATGGACGACTTTTTGTCCATTATATCTCTATGGGAAGTGAGGTGCTATTCTGATTGGTCGCTGTGTGCTGCCGGCGACCAATCAGAATAGCGCCTCACTTCCCATAGAGATACATAGCGGTGTTTCCAACAATTTATGGCCGGGCCCTTGGTTCGATTTTCGGCCACGGCGCTCGGCTTTCGCCAGACTTACCGCGGCTGCAAAGACTCAACTATCTATCTATATCTCTCTCTCTATCTATCTATCTATCTATCTATCTATCTATCTATCTATCTATCTATCTATCTATCTCTCTCTCTCTATCTATCTATCTATCTATCTATCTATCTATCTCTATCTATTTATCTATCTATCTATCTATCTATCTATCTGTCTATCTATCTATCTATCTCTCTATCTCTCTATCTATCGATCAAAGCGGCCATTGTCAGCCGTTGCAGGGGCGAGTCTCCCGCCCCGGCGACGACCGACAAGCGCCGAGCCCCGTGGCCGAAAATAGAACCAGGGGCCCGGCCATAAATTCGGCGAAACTCCGCTATGTATCTCTATGGGAAGTGTGGCGCTATGCTGATTGGTCGGCGCAGCACACAGCGACCAATCAGCATAGCGCCTCACTTAAGCGGGAAATTTGAAACTCAAAGTCGTCCATTCTATGTCTATGGGAAGTGAGGCGCGATTCTGATTGGTCGCTGTGTGCTGCCGGCGACCAATCAGAATAGCGCCTCACTTTCAGCGGTAAATTTAAAACTCAAAGTCGTCCATTCTATCTCTATGGGAAGTGAGGCGCTATTCTGATTGGTCGCCGCCACCACACAGCGACCAATCAGAATAGCGCCTCACTTCCCATAGAGATATAATGGACGAAAAATCGTCCATTATATCTCTATTGGAAGTGAGGCGCTATTCTGATTGGTCGCTGTGTGCTGCTGGCGACCAATCAGAATAGCGCCTCACTTCCCATAGACATATAATGGACGACTTATCGTCCATTATATCTCTACTAGTAAAAAGGCCAGAAGCAATTGCATTGGGAGCACGGTGAAATGAGTTGTGTGTATACAGGTGGGTCAGTGGGTATCAGAGTATAGAAGCGGGTCAGTGGGTAGTAGAGCATCGAGGCGGCTCTGTGGGTAGCAGAGTATGGAGGCGGCTCTGCGGCTAGCAGAGTATCGAGGCGGCTCTGTGGGTAGCAGAGAATAGAGGCGGCTCTGTGGGTAGTAGAGTATAGAGGCGGCTCTGTGGTGGAGGGGTGAGGAGAGATGCGGCTGTGTGGTGTAGGGGTGAGGAGAGATGCGGCTCTGTGGTGGAGGGGTGAGGAGAGAAGCGGCTCTGTGGTGGAGGGGTGAGGAGAGATGCGGCAGAGTGGTGGAGGGGTGAGGAGAGATGGGTGTCTGTGGTGGAGGGGTGAGGAGAGATGCGGCTGTGTGGTGGAGGGGTGAGGAGAGATGCGGCTCTGTGGTGGAGGGGTGAGGAGAGAAGCGGCTGTGGTGGAGGGCTGAGGAGAGATGCGGCTGTGGTGGAGGGGTGAGGAGAGATGCGGCTCTGTGGTGGAGGGGTGAGGAGAGATGCGACTGTGTGGTGCAGGGGTGAGGAGAGAAGCGGCTCTGTGGTGGAGGGGTGAGGAGAGATGGGTGTCTGTGGTGGAGGGGTGAGGAGAGAAGCGGCTGTGTGGTGGAGGGGTGAGGAGAGATGCGGATGTGTGGTGGAGGGGTGAGGAGAGATGCGGCTGTGTGGTGGAGGGGTGAGGAGAGAAGCGACTCTGTGGTGGAGGGGTGAGGAGAGATGCGGCTCAGTGGTGGAGGGGTGAGGAGAGATGCGGCTCAGTGGTGGAGGGGGTGAGGAGAGATGCGGCTCAGTGGTGGAGGGGTGAGGAGAGAAGCGGGTCAGTGGTGGAGGGGTGAGGAGAGAAGCGGCTCAGTGGTGTAGGGTTGAGAAGAGATGCGGCTCAGTGGTGGAGGGGTGAGGAGTGAAGCACACAGTATATACATACATGAGACATTGTATAGACAGACAGTATGCAGAGATTACAGAGATTATACACACAGTATACACACATTACAAACAGTATACACACATTACACACAGTATAGACACATTACAGACAGTATACAGAGATTACACACAGTATAGAGACATTAGACAGAGTATAGAGACATTACAGACAGTATAGAGTATAGAATGTAGAGACATGACACAGAGTGTGCAGAGACATGACACAGAGTGTGCAGAGACATGACACAGATAGAGTGTGCAGAGACATGACACAGACAGAGTGTGCAGAGACATGACACAGACAGAGTGTGCAGAGACATGACACAGACAGAGTGTGCAGAGACGACACAGACAGAGTGTGCAGAGACATGACACAGACAGAGCGTGCAGAGACATGACACAGACAGAGCGTGCAGAGACATGACACAGACAGAGCGTGCAGAGACATGACACAGACAGAGCGTGCAGAGACATGAGACACGCAGAGACAGAGCTGGCAGAGGAAACATGAGACAGGCAGAGTCGTGCAGAGACATGAGACAGGCAGAGTGTGCAGAGACATGAGACAGGCAGAGTGTGCAGAGACATGAGACAGGCAGAGTGTGCAGAGACATGAGACAGGCAGAGTGTGCAGAGACATGAGACAGGCGAGTGTGCAGAGACATGAGACAGGCAGAGTGTGCAGAGACATGAGACAGGCAGAGTGTGCAGAGACATGAGACAGGCAGAGTGTGCAGAGACATGAGACAGGCAGAGTGTGCAGAGACATGAGACAGGCAGAGTGTGCAGAGACATGAGACAGGCGGAGTGTGCAGAGACATGAGACAGGCGAGTGTGCAGAGACATGAGACAGGCGGTAAAAAATGTAAATAAGTTTATGCTCACCTCACCCAGAGCTCCCGGTGCCTGCAGAGCTCTTCTACTGCAGTTCAGGACCTGCGGTGATGTCAGAGTCTCGTGACCCGCGGTTACCATGGAGTAAGCTGGTGTCACGTGACTCTGACATCACCGCAGGTCCTGTACTGGTGTAGAAGAGCTCTGCAGGCACCGGGAGCCTGCGGGAGCCACCGGGAGGCTGGAGGAAGACAGCGGGAGACGGCGGGGGCTCGGGGAGAGGTGAGGAAATTTTTTTTTTTTTTACAGTAGTGCGGCTGCGGCTTGCGTCATCGCTCGCAGTACCGCAAAGCATCTTGGGATTCGGCTACAGTGACCGAATTCCCAACTGCAAATTATATAAGTAGATGGGAAGTGAGGCGCTATTCTGATGTGTGCTGCCGGCGACCAATCAGAATAGCGCCTCTCTTCCCATAGACATATAATGGACGACTTTTTGTCCATTATATCTCTATGGGAAGTGAGGCGCTATTCTGATTGGTCGCCGCCAGCACACAGCCACCAATCAGAATAGCGCCTCACTTCCCATAGAGAATAATAGCGGTTTTTCAAGCAAAGTGTAGCCGGGCCCTTGGTTCTATTTTCGGCCACAGGTCTTGGCTTTCGTCGGTCGTCGCCGGGGCGGGAGACTCGCAATGGCCGCGGAGCGATTGCGAGTCTCGAGTCGACTCGACTTCGAGACTCGAGTCGAAGCGATTGCGAGTCCCGCGCCCCGTCGACGACCGACGAAAGCCGAGACCCGTGGCCGAAAATAGAACCAAGGGCCCGGCTATACTTCGCTTCAAACACCGCTATTATTCTCTATGGGAAGTGAGGCGCTATTCTGATTGGTCGCTGTGTGCTGCGAATAATAGTGGTGTTTCAAGCGAACTATAGCCGGGCCCTTGGTTCTATTTTCGGCCACGGGTCTCGGCTTTCGTCGGCTATCTATCTATATATCTATTTCTTTTTATCTATCTATCTATCTATCTATCTATCTATCTATCTATCTATCTATCTATCTATTTCTATCTATCTATTTCTTTCTATCTATCTATGTATCTATTTCTTTCTATCTATCTATCTATTTCTTTCTATCTATCTATGTATCTATTTCTTTCTATGTATCTTTTCTTTTAATGTTCTTTTTTATTGGGTAATAAAGAATTACAATCAAACAGTCAAACAGTTTTTCCATAACATGAGGGAGATTTGTAGCATTTAACATATATAACATCATTTATCGTGAATGTTCCTTTTTTTTTTCAAGGATAATGTAACATTTCCTTCATTAGAATTCTTTATAAAGGAAAAAGATTAATCAAGTATTCTATATAAAGAGTAAAAAAAGGGGGGATAGATCAACAAGGAGGAAAAGGAAGGGCAAGATAGGGGTGGTCAGAGGGGAGGGGAGGGGACGGGGGCGCGAGAGGAGTCGTGTTGTTTGAGTCACTCGGTGATACATGTATTAATGAAGTCAGTGGTCGACCGGTAACACACCCAAGGTGACCATATTTTCTCAAAGGTCTCATATGAACTGAATGAGAGTGCTGCTAATTCTGCTGCACGGTATACCATGTCTATTTCACGTCAAATTTGGGGTTTTGATGGAGTCAGGTTGGATTTCCACCGAGCAGAGACAAGAATCCTACCTGCAGCTATGATATTAGATGCTAGTTTAGAGATATACATCTCTTTTGGCCATTGGAAAAAGTTGAGAAGGACTGTGAGCGGTGTAAGAGCCACCTCCCGTTGGAGAACGTCTGCAAGTATCGTTGACACCAATCTCCAGTAATCTTGAATCAGGGGGCAGTGCCACCAGATATGAAAATATGTTCCTACGTCAGAGTTACACCTCCAACAAGAGTCCGAGGTCAGGTGGTGCCATCTGTGTATCTGTGAGGGGGTACGATACCACCTTGTTACTACCTTGTATGAGTTTTCTTGTATTTTTACACAAGGAGAAGGACCATGGGATCCCCTGTATATTTGTCTTATTTGCTGCTCCGAGAACTCTAATTGAAGGTCTCGTTCCCATAGGCCTAATAAGTCTCTTTTAACGTGTGCGATATTTAGGGTTAGTTGTTTGTATAGCAATGATAGTACCTTGGTGGGATCCAGCAACTGTGTACACAGCTGCTCAAATAATGTCAGAGGTCTCGTAATATCTAAATTTTTCAGGTGTTTGTAGATGTAAGTTTTTAATTTGCCATATTGGAGAAAGGATATATTTGGAAGGGAGTTAGATTGTTGTATTTCCCTATGTGTAAGCAAAGCTCCGTCTATCAGTAAACGATCAATTGGAATGGGTTCGACTATCTCCCTCCCCGGGCCCTCCGGGTCGGTCGCTTGAGGCCTCCCCGGAAGATAGCCGACAAGATCTCGCAGATCCAGGATTGGGGTCAATGGAGGGAGCAGTCGGCCACATTCCTTTTTCCAAGTAGCTACGGTAGCTTTCGTGAAGGTGTTGCTAATCAGTTTTGGGTCGTTATAGAGATCTGGAAGCAGTGCTAGGGATCTCAGGGGCACATGTGTCATAGTTTCTTCAATTGAGAGCCATAGTTTATGTGGCGGTGTCCTGATCCAGTCTATAATTCTCGTTAACATAGCTGCTGCATAGTACTTGCGTATGTCCGGTGCCCCCATACCCCCTATGTCTCTTGGTAGTGCAAGTGTTTGATATTTAATACGTGGTTTTTTATTATTCCAAATAAAATTCAAAAAGAAGGCATGTATTTTGTTTAAAATATGGTCCGGAATGTGAATTGGGAGCATTTGGAATAAATATATGAATTTTGGTAGAATAATGCTTTTAATTAGGTTTTTTCTGCCTACCCATGATAGAAAAGGTGCTCTCCATGATTTAACCGTTTCTTTTGCTTTTTCCAATGTGGGTATTACGTTAAGTGAGAGAAGGTCTCTGTCCGTGTGTCCTATCTTTATTCCTAGGTATGTAATGTGGTTTTCTGGCCATTTGAAGGGATAAGTATTTTTATATTTGTCTATTATAGGCTTGGGAATGTTAAGGCCTAGAGCTTCTGATTTAGACAAGTTAATTTTATAATTGGAAAGCCGGCCGTAGTTCTCCAAGGTTTGTATAAAGGCTGGGATGCCCCTGTCCGGTTCAGACAGTAGTACCAGCAAATCATCCGCAAATGCGGCCGATTTGTGGTGTACTTTGTTCAATTGAAATCCTTTAATTTCTTCGTTCATTTGGATGCTTCTTAACAGAGGTTCCGTAACCAGAACGAATAGTAGAGGGGACAAGGGGCATCCCTTCTATCTATCTATCTATCTATCTATCTATCTATCTATCTATCTATCTATCTATCTATCTATCTATTTCTATCTATCTATGTATCTATTTCTATCTATCTATCTATGTATCTATTTCTTCTATCTATCTATGTATCTATTTCTATCTATCTCTTTCTATCAATCTATCTATCTATCTGTCTGTTTATCTATCTATCTATCTATCTATCTATCTATCTATCTATGCATCTATTTCTATCTATCTATCTATCTATCTATCTATCTATTTCTATTATCTATGTATCTATTTCTATTTATCTAAGTATCTATTCTATCTATCTATATATGCTATCTATCTATCTATCTATCTATCTAACAAGAAAAAAACTGCACAGCACTCAAAGACAAATGTGAACTGGTGCTAGCAAAGCTGCAGGTTTATATAATATGAAAAAGATCCTTGCAGCACACAGCTACCACCAATGATGTACATAAGCTACTAGCTATATATATTTGAGGAAAAAGTTTAAAAACTTACGTTTTTTTCAAAAAACTCAAAAATCTCCAATTTTTTATTTAATTCTGAAGTTCTTGGTACATACATTGGCCAATGTCTGTTTGCTCATCAACTGCGACAAAGTGACTTCAGGGTCTGATGAGTCCTACGCTGATATCCCTATCCTCCTTGTCCGCTTCCCCACTACTAAGTGGGCAGACACCATCTAGACCCTCCATCACCTGTAGGTAATGAAGGTGCACATTGCAGCATGGATCCTGCAACTCCATATGATAAATAACAAGATACAGGTGATGGAGGGTCTAGATGGTGTCTGCCCACTTAGTAGTGGGGAAGCGGACAAGGAGGATAGGGATATCAGCGTAGGACTCATCAGACCCTGAAGTCACTTTGTCGCAGTTGATGAGCAAACAGACATTGGCCAATGTATGTACCAAGAACTTCAGAATTAAATAAAAAATTGGAGATTTTTGAGTTTTTTGAAAAAAACGTAAGTTTTTAAACTTTTTCCTCAAATATATATAGCTAGTAGCTTATGTACATCATTGGTAGTAGCTGTGTGCTGCAAGGATCTTTTTCATATCTATCTATCTATCTATCTATCTATCTATCTATCTATCTATATCTATCTATCAGATAGATAGATATAGATAGATAGATAGATAATAGATAGAAATAGATAGATAGATAGATAGAAATAGATAGATAGATAGATAGATAGATATAGATAAATAGATAGATAGATAGATAGAGATAATAGATAGATAGATAGATAGAAATAGATACATAGATAGAGATAGATAGATAAATAGATAGAAATAGATACATAGATAGAGATAGATAGATAAATAGATAGATACAAAGAAATAGATACATAGATAGATAGCCGACGAAAGCCGAGACCCGTGGCCAAAAATAATTTTTTTTTGTCATGTAAAAACTATGACCTCTGTGCCCTAAGTTTGTGGCTACATTTTTCTTGCCACCTTAAGTATGTGCGAAATATGTCCAAAAAGAATCAATATGCTAAAGCCTGGTGTTAAGGGAGAAGGACATGGAAGTGGACAAGGGCGGGGGCTTGATGTTGATAGTGATGCCCGCCAAGGCAGCGTGAAAGGTCAGAAGAAATTTGATACATTTACTGTCTCTGGCTTTTCTCACCTTGCAGCATTGGAGAGGGACGTGAGGAGGTGGTGCGCGTTGATGCGTAATTATTTGAATGAAGGCCAGAAGAAAGACACTTGATTTACTGTCTCAAGAGGTGGAGGCTGATGATGATGAGACACAGTTGCCATCATAATAATGTAGAAAAATCCTGCACTCATAAACTTGCAATTATGAGGATTTATTCAAACATGAACGCCATCCATCTAATACAGGCAGTATGTGCTTAGCACATACAACTAAGTTCAGCAGGTGAGCAATACATGGAATGTGTACCACCTTGCTGAGCTTTAAAGCTGCCACCAGGTGAAGCCTATTAGTTTCTAAAAACATACCCTGACTTGCCATATCTACTAGCAAGTTACGTTGTGTTAACGCACATTTCCAAAAGTCTCTACTGCTTTTGCCGGTCTGCAAAAGCACTTCAATTTACCTAGTCACCTACTCATTCATGACCTGCCCATGCCCTGGAACTCTACATATTATATGTTGGCAAGGATTAGTGAGCAGCAGAAGGCAGTAGCTAAATATCAGCTTCAACATGCTCATCAGACTGACACTCAGCTACAACTCATAACAACTGTTGAGTGGGTGTGGATTATGGATGAGCGAGTCTACTCGCTACTATTCGGCTACTCGCCGAATAGTAGCGGTATTCGTGTACTCGCTACTCGCCGAGTAAATTAGGATTACTCAGGAGTAGCAAGTACTGAGTACATTTGCAGTGTATCAATAGATACACTGCAAAAGTCCTGTAAAAGAGAAGAAAAGTGGTTACAAAATAAAAAAATTGGATACTCACCTTAACCGACTGTTGCACCGGGATCGGCCGATGGACATCTATGCATGGAAAAGGACCTTTCACTCTCCCAGCCAATCAGATGCCACCACGTCACAATCACGTGATTGCTAGCGGCCACCTGATCGGCCAGATGGCAAGGTCCTCTCAGGTACACCGAGGACCTTGCAATCTGGCCGCTAGCGATCACATTATTGTGACGTGGTGGCAACTGATTGGCTGGGAGAGTGAAAGGTCCTTTTCTATGCATAGATGTCCATCGGCTGGTCCCGGTGCAGCCATCGGTTAAGGTGAGTATCCGATTGTTTTAAATTTTGTAACCACTTTTCTTCTCTTTCACTCTACTCGGAGTTGCTATACTCACAACGAGTACCGGGACCTACTCATTGCGGGTATAGCGATTCCGAATATTACGGTACTCGGTCATCCCTAGTGTGGATCACTGACATTTGTGAGGTTCTTGAAAACTTTGAGTACTGCACCAAGATTGTGAGCAGTGATAAGGCAATTTTCAGCATAACCATTCCGCTGCTCTGTCTATTAAAACACTTTCTGGACTATCTGAAAGAGGAAGCTTGTCCAGCAGGTAGCTAAAGAACAAGATTTTCCAATGGGATGTACTACCCTGCCCTGCAAATATTCAGAGCCAACATTCAGTGAAGTTGAGGTTGAGGAGGGAGGAGGAGAACAGAACTTGTTTTATTGTGCAACACAGGGGACTCCCAACCTCCAGTTTAATCTCTTTCCAGCATGGATCACCTGAAGAAGTGGAGGTGGAGGAGGAGGTGAGGAGGAGAAGATGGTTACTGTTCATCTGGGTGGGGACAAAGAGCCTTTGGCTCTTTGTAGTTCTCCCCACATGGCACAATTCATGTCCAACTGTCTTTCCAAAGACCCTCGTCATAGACATTTTGGGCACCAACAAATACTGGTAGTCTACCTTTCTCATCTTACAGTACAAGGAAAAATTTCCTTCTCTCATGTTACAGTCAGAAAAGGGTTGCACAATGAAATTATTCAAGAGTACCATTTTAGATCACTTGATGAATAGATCACCCTCAGAAAACACTGGTAGCAGAGGTACTGTCTCTTTTCAACAGGAGAGATTACAGGGAGGAATACGCACACCAGATGCAACAGAGAAGGGGGTAAAATGTGGAAAAACTGGGCCAGATTCAATAAACCATCCCATCAGCAAGGGCTATCTGTGGGTGTTAGGGTACCGTTACACGTCGCAATATCGCAATGCAACATCGACAAAAAGTCACATGGTGTGGTAGTTGCAGTTGATATCGTTGGTGCGTTGTGTCATGTAATAGGGCAATGCGACTGCAATAAATTGCAGGGACGATATTGCAAGAAGATTGTGCAAGCTCTTCAACCGTACAATGTTGCATATGTGATCTGGTATGATCGTGCAATGTGATGGCGCAACTACGAACTTGTTTGCGATTTCACAGGTTGCACAAGCAAGGCCATAGGCATGCATGTGGGTTGTGTTTTCCGCGCCCTATCTACGTCGATTGGTGGCTAGTATTGTATGCCATTTGGATGGCTCTGGCAAAGGAGCCGTATTTGGATTATCTGTGCGTACACCACTACATTCATTCACTTCTGCATCTCCTCAATGTTGCGAAAATGGACGTATACAAGGCCAATCATTGTCAAACACCTCCTTTACTATTCATGATGACGTTTAAGGCGCCTATTAACGATGCTACAAACATAGCGTTGCCCAAAACAAAATGTACTGGCCAAAAGTGCCATGTCAGTATGTGAAGCCCTCATTGAGGCTAGATACAATCTCCCATCCCACATGTCGCACATATATGAAAATGTTTTAACACAAATCTATCCACTTATTACAATAATAGCCCAGAAATGTTTGGCCATGTGCGACACCTGAGCGTTGCGGTTTTTAATTTTATGTGACGCCGTGGCATTCACTGTGGTCATCCTCTATGTGTGGGCGACTCCTTTGCGGATGGAGAAGTTTACACAGCGTCAATATTCTGTGCCATGACATCACTACGTCGTTTGGCGGTGGGCCCTTCCTTCTAGGTGCTTTACAGTCCCCTGCCTAAAGATGGCTGCCGCACAGTGCTCTGCAGCATGGGAAGAGCCCAAGCTACTCATGCTTTTTGACTTCCTGGACAGGCTGGACTACTGGTGCGAGTTCCCGCATCAGCACCCACGGTGCGCAAAGTACAGAGGACCCTGCTTAGGAGACGGCAAGTGGTGCGGATGCCTAAGCAGATCATCAAAAAGGGGGCGGACATGAAGTATAAGGTGAGGGACTGCATTGCTGCCATCCATGCACACATCCAGACTCTGCATGGTGAGTATGATGTCATAACACATACACACATGTTTACTCACACCACAATAGCCGTGAATTTGTCTACATGGAAGTGCACCCTGTCAGTGTGCCAGAACCCGTGATGCTGATGCTTGATGGGTGTTCATGTGTTGGCCCAGCATATACATGCTTGAGACCCATCACACAGTAATGTGTGTAGCATGCCATACACTCAAGATTGTTGTGGCCAATTCACTAACAACACACATAGGTGTGACTAAAACCTTGAAGTCAGCATGTGCACATTGTCAGTGATGTCATGAACCACAGCACACAAAATGTCACATTGTCCCACAACCCCTACATCTCACAGCACATACCCTTCTGGTTATTGGACACATAGGTCTACGCCCCATAACTCCCCGGTTGTGTGCATTTGGCCCAACCAAACACAAACTCACTGTTACGTCATGATCTTCATATGCTCTGGTGCTCTAACAATTGATGGATTCCTATGTTGCCAAAAATCCTGTCATGTGGGGCTGTGCTTGTGGGCCCATGTGTATGGTAAAGGGAATGTCCAAAAGTGCTGGGGACAAGCTTCATGTCCCAATTGTGTGTCACCACAACATAGTTTGGCAACATTACAAACCTGTGTGTGCTGCGTGCAAAGGACACCTTGATTATTGCCACATATACATATATGACGTTGCTACCATTGTGCAGATGATCTTGCAGTCTCCTTATACCCCAACTTAAACTGTCTAGCACATGATGTCATAAGTACACAAAGGCTATTAGCCAGACATTAGTTTATGTGTATGTCACTTCATACATCCCACAATAATTATCCGGGTTTAACCAATAGATGCTGACGAGCCAGCAGAGGCCTCCCCACCAGCTTCCCCTGCTGCATCCCAAGGTGCCTCACCATCGGCCTCCCCACTGTCTTCCCCTGCTGCATCCCAAGGTGCCTCAGCATCGGCCTCCCCACCGGCCTCCACTGCTGCATCCCAAGGTGCCTCAGCATCGACTTCCCCTGCTGCATCCCAAGGTGCCTCAAGACCAGCCTCACCACCGGCCTGCCCTGCTGCATCCCAAGGTGCCTCAAGACCGGCCTCACCACCGGCCTCCCCTGCTGCATCCCAAGGTGCCTCAAGAGCGGCCTCCCCTACTGGATCCCAAGGTGTTTCAAGACCGGCCTCACCCTCTGGCTTTCACTCTGTGATGGCTCCACAAACCCCATCACCCACAGAGTCCCCATTGAGCATGGTGGCTTGGATGTGTCTGGTAAGTTCTGAGGCCAAACAAAATTGCTTTGGATGTTTGTTTTTGGATCACCAATGTGTCACATAATACACACATCACATCTATGTTGTCCTATTCTCTATGTGTAGGCACAACAGCTCGAGCCCTGGGGTGGTCCCTAAGCCACTCCCCCTCCCCAGAGAATGGTGGCTCAGATGTAGGGGGTAAGTTGTCTTGCGTCCCACAAACAATTACTGCCACACACAAGTACTAGGTTTTTGGAATGATGGCTTTCTTTCATCACTATAGGTGTACCATCATTGAGGGACCTGATGCAAGCCCACCAAGAGGCCCACCGACAGCTGCGTGACGCTACGGCCCAGCTACAGGTGCTTGGTGCCCTCAGCCAGAGGGTCCTTGACCACCAGGAAGCCCATGGACTTGGGGGCCAACATGAGTGATGCTGCTGGACTAGAAATGTGTCATGTAGGCATACAACGAATGTGTTTTGTCATGTTGACAAGGATGTTCTTGCTGTTTGGTTTTTACAGGAGTGCGTTAACTTATGGACACAATGTGTTCACGTTAAAGGGGATAAAATTCCTGTTTTTGGCTCAGGCCTTTAGACCTTTGAAAAAAAAAAAAAAAAAAAAAAAAAATGTTACGCCTTTAGGCACACAAAAGGATAAAGGAATGTTGCAAAAATAAAAGTTGCAACAATCCCACAACATGTTGTGGTTGTCTTCTTTACCAAAATGACGCTACATCAGTGTTGCAAAGTATATGTTAACACCATGTAGCACCCAAAAAGGAGTAAACCGTGTGTCTGGGGGTCCCCAAACTGACATGTGTGGTGTGCATCCCTCAAAATACACACAGGACAAAGAGAACACACTGCCTGGCTGCAGTCACACATACCCAATGGTCAATTTGGCTTTATGACGCCTAATGACCAAACCTATGTGTACACCACAGATAACCAATGCACAAGCCCTAAAGAATCTACTTTGCCCCGTGGTTGGGTTTCCAGTTGCTGGCCCCTTGTATTTTGCAAGGAACATCTATCTGAACCTGTGAAGGCCACACATAAATTAGAAATGTAATATCATTCATATACCTCACCATGTACTAATGTGTATGTGTCATGACAATGTGTGACACATCTGTCAGTTGGCTTAAACACCCCTTTAAATTGTGTTGACGAATTACCCATTAGTAGGTGGTCAATAACACAGAGTATTGTGTTTAGCAAACCTTTTATTTAAACAAATAAACAAACACAAACAAAAAAATGTCCCTGTGCCCAAAATCACCCAGGCCAATAACAAGCAAGCACATCACAATTGTTGGTAGCATCCTCAATACTGTTGGTATACAGCTGCAGGATCTGACGTGGCTGCTTCACCCACATCCCTTGTGGGAAGTGGGTGTGGTCGATGCCGAGGTAAAGGTCTGCCAGGATCCCTCGGCTACTCCTCAGGAGTAAGTCCAGGCACAAACATAGCCAGCGGCGGTGGCTGATGGGACACTGACGGCTGCTGGGGGGCTGAGCCAAGATGGTCTGCGAGTTCAGTGTCCTATTCTCAACGACCTCCAGGGCTAGGTAGATCACCCTCTTGAGGTCAGTACGTTGTTGATGGCCCAGCCGGGACACCCGTTCACTAACTAGCTGCCCAATCCCAGTGCAAGGGATCCTCTCCATGTTAAGCAAGTACCCTTTTAGCCCAATCGCCCAGCTGGGTAGGGGGTGGAAATGGTCTCCGACGTCTCACCCCCTCACTGGGCCGAGGGTGTTGCACGGTGGCACTGGGATCAGGCTCCAAAATTCCCCCAGATGTTGTTGGGGACGGTCGCCAATGGGTGCCCCCCCTCCCCAGGCTGGACCCGACATCTTGAGGGCCCTGTGAAATTAAAAAATAATGTTACAACATAATTTATCCATTGACATATCATCAATGCATTAGTAACAAACAGCTATTTGTAGTGTTTGTGTGTGAAATGTTGAGTTCAAGGTGTGCCCATTAGAGTGGCCTAAAGATATGGCTATGTGTAACATGACACAGTGATTAGTCTACTCACCTAAGTAACCACCATGGACATGCATATGTGCTCACACAAGCACAAAATCGTTCCGAGGACAACAATCGGTGCAAGAACACCTACACATTCTGTGCACTGTGCCAAACACCACATGATGATATGTTTGTCAGGTTCAACACAACACAAATGTATCCAACCACCATTGCAGACTGCGATGAAACAAAAAGACATTATGAAGCACCTCTTGTGAAGGAGCCGGGTCTTGGGGAGTGGCGGAGGACGATTGTGTTAGATCCCTGCTGCACAGTGTAGTCGGAGGGAGATGCGGGTCCTGGAGGAAATGGAGGAGGTTAAAGTACCACAAGCGTGGCACATACACCTCCCCCATTCCACTCCAGGACCACGTTGACTTATCTACTTCATTGAGCTCCCTCTTATACACTGCCGCAGGTTCCGGATCTTCTTAAGCACAAATGCCTTATCCACCCTCTCCCCAGGGTTGTGCTGCTGGGAGAGGGTGATGAGCTGGTCATACGCCACTCCTTTCACCTGAAGGTTCTTGTAATCAGGTGATGTGGTCCGCCACAAGCACTCTAGCTCCTGGTACTTGGCTATGAGGCCCGGACAAACTCCTGGTTCTCAGCCATCTGAAAAATGAAATTTCAGACATGAACACACACACATGTATGTATCATGTTGTTTCAGCTAGGCAATCCTGGGTAAATGTGATTCTGTGGCCACATCAGTTGGCTACCACTAATTTTAAAATAATACAACACATTACCCAGGCAACAAAACACATATTAAGATAAATGCCACTACAGTACGTACATATGGCTGTAGGCTACGGGAGGAGGATAATGTGAACTTAGCCTTACTTTTTCAAAGCCGCACAGGCAATGGCCATTGTTGTGTGTATGATGTGTAATTTACCACAAACAGATCCATGATTTGGTTTGAGATACTTTACAATCACTTGGCCTTTATATGTACATGCATCAATAGTGTGGCCCACAACATATATGATGTTAACTCTGGTACTGTACATTATGAGGAATATGCCATTCAGGGGATGCTCATAGCAGCTATGAAGGCTACATGGCCAATTAGGACACATACTTAGTATAACCTAAAACCAACTACATTACCACATGGTAGAGGATTTAGTGGTAATCGCAGGCCATACAGAAAGAAGAGATGAAGATGATGCAGAGTCATCAATACATACCGTCAGGCCTGCAGTGCCAGAAGAGGAGACACTACCACGTTGTGCTTCCATGTGCAACAGGCCAGATGTGCCACATCCATCTTTTAAAGGGCGCTCAACCAATGAAATCGCAGAAGAGTCATCCAATCGGCAAATGTCGGGCGTGGCAACGCCAAGGCAAGATACAATTGGACGACGCAAGTGGATTGCGATTGGTGGCTTCACACATAAAAATGGGGAACGGCTGAACAGTGTTGTGTTTGCTGCCCAGAGCTATTGAGTAAGTAGTGATGTGCACAACTATTTGGGGATATTCGTGCATCTTAACTGCGTGTTGTAAATAGTCCTGCTCCTAGACTTTTTACCACCAGGAACTCCTGGCCCATTCTGCCACTGTTACCACTTCCTTTTAGGCTATAAGCTACATATTCGGGACTGTGTAGGTGGTTGGGACATGGCGTTTTGGGCGTAGTCAGTGAGCATGCATTTTGTGTCAGTAACCATGCCTTGACAACAAGAGTGTGGGTAAGTTCAAATATGGACTATAACCAAATGGCAGGAAATGTCGCAACACCGGTTGCCCACACACATTGCATGCTAACTGATTCCAGTACATGCAGCCTTGGGGATTGTACATCTGTCATTTAAATGAAGACACAATAATGCATCTGCAAGCATTACCCTCTTCTGATTGTGGCACATTAGTATGTAGTTGACCCAAGTCAGTGTGTTTGTGGATTGCAAAATACTTTGCTTACATACATAATGAGTGTTGGCAGCCATGGGACACATCTTGCTGTTGTACTGCCTTTCTGGATGTCCATAATGTGCAGACTGTACATGATGAGTAGTATGTGTTCACATATGTGTAGTAGGTGTTATGTTAAATGTCATGCTGTAGTGGGTTCAATAAGCGAGGTTGACAAGATTTATATGGTGTGTAACGTAACAGGCCAACCATGTAAGTGTGTATTGGAGGGGTATGACAGGACTATGTACATGGTCTAGTTGATGAGGTTTGTTCCGGTTATGCCTCCATGTGCTTATATTGTTTTTTTTTCCTTCCCAGAGCCTTGCTAACAGAGATTGGACGTCATGCATCGTGCCGCAATGGCAGTAGTGGCTGTGTCCATGGTGGATGATGCCTTTTTTAATGGATGAGAGGACTGAGAGACTGCGGAGGCATAGTTGATGGCATGTGTGATCTCGGGCTTGGCTCCTGCAAAGGCGCCACCTGAGTCACCTGGGCCTTGTCCGTCAGCTGGAGGACAGGAATCCGCAGGACTTCAGGAACTATCTCAGGATGTCCGAGGACTCTTTCAAATTCCTCTTGGACTTGGTTATACCACATATTGCCCATGAGGACACTGTTATGCGTCAAGCTGTTCCAGCAGAGGAGCGGTTGGCTGTGACTCTGCGTTTCCTAGCAACAGGGTGCACGATGACTGACCTGCAGTATTCTGCTGCAGTCTCACACCCACTGCTGAGCCGCCTAATCCTTGAGACGTGTGAGGCCATTGTGAGGTGTCTCTTGCCAACCTATATGCGGTTTCCAACAACCCCCGCGGAATGGTTGGAAGTTGCCACTGGCTTCTAGGAGAAGTGGCAATTCCCAAACCATGGGGGGGCATTAGATGACAAGCATGTGACCCCCCAACAGCGGGTCTTATTATTTAAACTATAAAGGTTAATTCAGTTTGGTCCTCCTGGCCCTTGTCAATGCGAACTATGAGTTCCTCCTTGTGGATGTGGGGATGAATGGGCGTGTGACGGATGGGGGGGGGTTTGGCACAGACCTCCTTTGGTCGAGACCTTGTTAGTGGGCAGCTGAACTTACCCCCAAATGATGACACCACTGAACATCTTAACTTTGCCTTTGTGGGGGATGAGGCCTTCGCACTTCACGCAAACCTACTACGGCCATATCCCCAGAGGAGTCTGACCCCTGAGCAACGCCTTTTCAATTACCGGCTATCCCGGGCACATCGTGTGGTTGAAAATGCATTCGGGATCATGGCCAATAGATTCGGCGTGTTTCATAGTGCTTTAAATATGAAACTGAAATCTATCAAAATGGTAGTGATGGCGTGTTGTGTGCTGCATAACGTTCTGCGTCGTAGGGATACTCAATCATACACGCCAGCAAGTTAAGTGGATTGTGTGGACCCCACAACTGGGGAACTCATGCCAGGTGAGTGGCGTGCAAATGACCCTGGCATAGCGCCACTCTAGCCGTTGGGCCAGGGCCGAGATCAGAAGGATGCCAGGAGCAGCAGAGACAGCTACTGCTCGTATTTCAATGGCCCTGGGGTGATGGCCTGGCAGGACCACCAGATGTAAGGGGTGTGTCATGAGTCCACACTGTCCAATGTGTCTTTCTTTTTGTTGGGAGGATATATTTTGCCTCACATTATCATTGATGTTTCTTTATGTTTTGGATTAACATACATTGCTTTCTATTTTATGGCAGAATTAACCAGTATTTGATTTATGTAATACTTGTGTGATGACAACACTTGATTGGTTGTTGTATGTTTGTTGTTGTTGTTTTTATTTGTGTGGCCACACTCCTAATGTTGTTTCTGATCAGACAAAAATGTGTGATTCTTTTATTTGTAGCTGACCACCGTATCGCATAGCATTATGGTGTGCTCAGAGGTGTGAGAATACAATGTTATTTGAGGGTCCCTGCACCATTGTGTGCACAGGTACTCTACACATGTGTGGCGGGAGCCAACACACTGTATGTTGTGTGTGTTTCCCTGTCCAGATTGGTGCATGTAGACATGGGTATGTGTACACACACATGGTCACTTCTATATTGTCTGATTGAGACATATGTACATATCTGGAAACACATACATACATTTAGGCACCCATATAGTTTGGAAATGCTATGTAATGTGCATAGACATGTCCATACTTCCTATGTGTATCTTACCAACTTCTACAGTAGACAGACAAAATGTCCATACATTTGGCCCAAACACACTGCACTACACTAGCGTTCCAGTTTGGCGACGCCGCAGTGTGTTGCAGGAGCTTCTACACATCACATATTACATCAGTTTCAAGATGATATAATGGGCAATAGCATCCATGTCGCCACCATGTTGTCTGCGATGGCTGACCAATGGTGAGGCTCTTTCACGGTCCAATCGGAGTGTTCTGGGCGTAGTTAACAGTAAACTCAGGTACGCCTATGTCCTAAGCTCGGTGAAAAGTACACCCACATTGCTGACGGCGTAACTACGATCTGAAAAATCGGTTGCCCGATTTGCCAGCCGACTTCCGGGACGCCGGATCGTCGAAGGTTGGAGGTGTGATTGCTACGTGTAACATCTCCTATGCGATCCTGGACAAGTGCCAACAATGTGCACGCTCGCGTGAAATTGTATGCGATATCAGAACAATACTGCGACGTGTAACGATACCCTAAGGTTGATAAGGAGGTAGATGTTTACCAACATAGTCAAGGAGGAATTATGTGACCAGATGTGCATCTGTTCCCTTTAACTATTGGGTGTCCAAGCTGCACAATTGGCTTGACCTCACCTTATACACCTTGGACATGCTGGCCTGCTCTGCTGCTAGTGTGTTTGTCTGAGCATGTTTTTAGTTCCGCCGGAGCAATCATAACAGATAGGCGCACATGGCTCTCAACAGAAAATGCAGACAGATTTACTCTCATAGGATTCAACAAGGACTGGATTTCTTCAGACTTTGTAAGTCCTTTGGATGACAGCATCCCAACCTAAATTCACCGAAAATGTTCATTTCTGCGAGTTGTCTTAACGTCCATCCTTTCATATACAAACCCTTTTCGTACTTCTTAAATTAAATTCCAACTCCTGCCTGCTTCTGACACATTTACTTCATGGTCAACAACATCCCAACAGTGTATTAGTCCTACATGAATATGTTTTTCATTGGAGACCCTTGTCATGGTTTCTTCCTGCGTGTACATAACAGCTCCCAGGGATAATTTTTTGCAAGCTGATGCACATTCTGCACTAGCCCAACTACAAGAGTAGTCATACTCTACACATTAAAAAAAAAAATTGTTATGATGCCCTTCTCAAAGTCTCTTTCAGCCTTTGGAAGTACACTTAGCTGTAGGCTGATTTTCTGCTAAGGGGAAAAAAAAAAAAAGATTTAAATCTGATTTTCTAGCGAGTGTGACAAGAGCTGAGTGTGACGGAGCGCAAGTGCAGACGGAAGTAAGTGTTTCACTTGTGATTCAGTGACTTTGGATTCAGGGAGTTTGGAAGGGAGGACTTACTGAATTGCAGGTTGTATTTAATTAATACTTTGCATTTCTTTTTACTTATCATTTCTGTCTGGTGCAATCCCCATTAGGAAATGAGCTCCATAATTGGCAATGCCATCCAGTGTACATCTTGCCACATGTATGCATTCCTTGAACAGCTGGTCGAGGGTGCATACTGCTGTGTGAGATGTGAGTACGTTGTGCATTTGGAAGCCCAGATACTGGATGTAAATGAACAACTGACAATGCTGAGATCCATAGACAATATGGAAAGGAGTCTGCTGCTCACTGAACAGCTGCTCAATGGGATAGATGTGGGGGAGGATGGTAGTATGGAGCTGCAGGACCGTGAGGTATCTAGTTGGGTGACAGAAGGCGGGGGAGAGGGAAGGGTGCCAGGGAGGCTATCCCTGATCTCGCACACCCCAATAAATTTGCTATGTTGGCAGATGAGGGGGGTGTGAGTTCAGGTACAGCACTGCTGCAGCAGGGCATGTCCTCTGAAAGCCAGAGCAGTGTCTGCTCCAGTAAGGGGGAAAACAGGAGAGAAGGGCAGGCCAGACAGGTGCTGGTAGTGGGGGACTCAATTATTAGGGGAATAGATAGGGCAATCTGTCACAAAGACAGGGATCGTCAAACAGTGTGCTGCCTACCTGGCGCTCGAGTCCGGCACATCGCTGATCGGGTTGACAGATTACTGGGAGGGGCTGGTGAGGACCCAGCGGTCATGGTGCACATTGACACAAATGACAAAGTTAGAGGTAGGTGGAAGTTCCTTAAAGATGATTTCAGGGAATTAGGCTGCAAGCTTAAGGCAAGGACCTTCAAGGTAGTTTTCTCTGAAATACTGCCTGTACCACGTGCCACACCAGAGAGGCAAAGGGAGATTAGGGAGATAAATACGTGGCTCAGGAATTGGTGTAGGAAGGAGGGGTTTGGGTTCCTGGAGAACTGGGCTGACTTCTCTGTTGGCTACAGGTTCTATGCTAGGGACGGGCTGCACCTCAATGGGGAGGGTGCAGCTGTGCTGGGGGAGAAAATGGCTAGAAGGTTGGAGGAGTGTTTAAACTAGGGATTGGGGGGAGGGTATTCATTGTATAGGAGGGGAAGATATTGTAAATAGTAACCTGGCACAAGTAATAAAATTGGGGGTGGAATTAGCATCCTGAATAGGACCTGTGCACAATACATACCCTATGGGAATAAGCATGCTAGAAATAGGAGGAAACCACTATGGCTAAATAAAGCGGTAAGAGGTGCAATATGTGACAAAAAGAAAGCATTTAGGGAATTAAAGCAAGTAGGTAGTGATGAGGCATTAAATAAATACAGAAAATTAAATAACATTTGTAAAAAGCAAATCAAGGCAGCAAAGATTGAGACAGAGAGACTCATTGCCAGAGAAAGTAAAAATAATCCCAAAATATTTTTTAACTACATAAATAGTAAGAAACTAAAAAATGATGATGTTGGCCCCTTTAAAAATAGTCTGAGTGAAATGGTGGATGAGGATGAGGAAAAAGCCAATATGCTAAATGACTTTTTTTCAACAGTATTTACACAAGAAAATCCCATGACAGACAATATGATCAGTGATAACAAAAATTCTCAATTAAATGTCACCTGCTTAACCCAAGAGGAAGTACGGCATCGTCTAAAAATCACTAAAATTGACAAATCCCCGGGCCCGGATGGGATACACCCCAGAGTGCTGCAGGAATTAAGTACTGTCATAGATAGACCATTATTTTTAATATTTAAAGATTCCATAATAACAGGGTCTGTACCACAGGACTGGCGTATAGCAAATGTGGTGCCAATATTCAAAAAGGGGACAAAAACTGAACTTGGAAATTATAGGCCAGTAAGCTTAACCTCTACTGTGGGTAAAATCCTAGAGGGTTTTCTAAGAGATGCTATACTGGAGTATCTGAAGAAAAATAACCTCATGACCCATTATTAACATGGTTTTACGAGGGACCGTTCCTGTCAAACTAATCTGATAAGCTTCTATGAAGAAGTAAGTTCTGGACTGGACCAAAGAAATGCAGTGGATGTGGTGTATATGGACTTTTCAAAAGCTTTTGATACGGTGCCACACAAAAGGTTGATACATAAAATGAGGCCAATGGGGATAGGGGAAAATATGTGTAAGTGGGTTAAGAACTGGCTTAGTGATAGGAAACAAATGGTGGTTATTAATGGAACACTCTCAGAATGGGTCACAGTTAACAGTGGGGTACCACAGTGGTCAGTGTTGGGCCCGCTTCTATTTAATATATTTATTAACGACCTTGTAGGGGGCATACAGAGTAGAATCTCAATATTTGCAGATGACACTAAACTCTGCAGGGTAATCAATACAGAGGAGGACAATTTTATATTACAGGAGGATTTATCTAAACTAGAAGCTTGGGCTGCTAAATGGCAAATGAGTTTTAATGGGGATAAATGTAAAGTCATGCACATGGGCAGAGGAAACAAAAAGTATAATTATGTGCTTAATTGTAAAACACTGGGCAAAACTGTCACTGAAAAAGACCTGGGTGTATGGGTAGATGACAAACTCACATTTAGTGGCCAGTGTCAGGCAGCTGCTGCAAAGGCAAATAAAATAATGGGATGCATTAAAAGAGGCATAGATGCTCATGAGGAGAACATAATTTTACCTCTATACAAGTCACTAGTGTGACCACACTTAGAAAACTGTGTACAATTCTGGTCTCCGGTGTATAAAAAAGACATAGCTGAACTAGAGCGGGTCCAGAGAAGAGCGACAAAAGTCATTAGAGGACTAAGGGGTCTGCAATACCAAGACAGGTTATTAAACTTGGGGTTATTTAGCTTGGAAAAACGAAGGCTTAGGGGTGATCTTATAATAATGTATAAATATATGAGTACAGAGAACTTTCTAATGATCTCTTTACTCTTAGGACCTGAGACTGGGACAAGGGGGCATCCTCTATGTCTGGAGGAAAGAAGGTTTAATCATAATCACAGACGCGATTTTTTACTGTAAGAGCAGTGAGACTATGGAACTCTCTGCCACATGATGTTGTAATGAGTGAGTCACTACTAACATTTAAGAAGGGCCTTGATGCCTTTCTTGAAAATCATAATATTACCAGTTATATATACTAGTTTCTTTGATAGGGCGTTGATCCAGGGAACTAGTCTGATTGCCATATCTGGAGTCAGGAAGGAATTTTTTTCCCCAATGTGGAGCTAGTGTTGCCACATGGTTTTATTTTGCCTTCCTCTGGATCAACATATTAGGCTATGGGTTGAACTAGATGGCTTAAAGTCTTCCTTCAACCTTAAAAACTATGTTACTATGTTACTATGTTACTATGTATGGCCAGGATCACACAAACCATCCATGGGCTAAATCTGTTTTTGGGAACATTTTGGACATTTTTTTTCAAAGTCCAAAAACGCATGTGCGTTAATGCATGTGTGTGTGCGTTTTTAAAAAAAATGCATGCGTTTTGTGCAGCATCCCAAAAAACGCTGCTAGCAGCGTTTTTGGGCCCTTTCGAAAGATGCATGCATTTTTTAATATGTGGCCCTATGGGAGAACCATGCGTTAACGCATGGTACATATAGGCACCATGTGTTAATGTCGAGCCCAAGGCTTTGGGGTACTCGGATATCAGGTTCCAAGGGGTTAACGCTCCTGTGTCACGGGGAGTGGTGGCCGCGCCTGATCCCGTGTCCTGGGGGACTTCTTTGAAAGGTATATTTACAGGGGTTATCTATGTACAGTTGTCGTGACGCCACCTGTAGTTTCAGGTGAGGGATTACCAGCGCCACCACAGTCCGCCGGAGGTAGATGGTAACGCGGCTAGTTTGGCAAAGTCCTCTACAGGTAGGGCTGGACCTCGGGGGCAGCGTTCCTGAAAAAGGAACAAGTTCATGCAAAAAGGAAACACTGGCACAGGCAAAGTCACTTTTCTCCGGGTACTTTACTGTTGATTGTAGCAGCAGTGGTTACAGTTAACAGTTCAGCACTTGAGATGTTACAAGAACAGGTAGCTTAACGGGTGGCTGCAAGTGGATCCCAGGTAGTATGGTGGAACCCTTGGTGTACCTTCGTTAACTTACCCGTGTCCATTCTTCCCCGCTTTGGATCGATCTATACCCAGTAGCTTCTTGTAGGTAGTACCGGGAGTCCCCTCCCTCATTGGTGAGGAAGCAGGCAGACATCTCCGATGGCAGGGTGCTGTGGCTGATGAACAAGCCACAGCAGCCGGTTGCCAACTACAAGCTGGATTTGGCCGGTTCCTAAGGCCCGGCGTTCCCCTGGATGGACTGGAGTATCCCCTGGAATATGGATGCTCCAAGCTGAGGATCTCCCTTTCTCTCTAAGGCCCGTACTTCTCTTGTCGGCCGCCCTCTTTCAGGACCTGTTCAAGGTCCCTTCTTTTTTCCTCTGGTGCGGCTTGTAACCGACCCGGTGTGGCTTGTAACCGACCCGGTGTGACCTTCCGCCTCGTTCCACTTAGCTATCTTCCTAATATCTCTCCTCTTCCTCCATCTTTCCCAGGTCCCTCAGCTGAGAGACCTAGCAGCAAAGCCCAAAAGCCCAAAAGAAAAGACCTCCTTCTTCCTCCTAGAGGTGAAATTATTCCCTCCCGGGGTAACCTCCCACCCTCAACTAATGTGGGAGTGCTGGGAATGGGTCCCACCCACCATTCTAGGGTCCACTTGCAGCTGGAGGACTTACACCTCTTTTACGTGTGTAATACTCCTCTGTGATGCCTGCATTTGCGGTGTGCCATATTAACGCATATGCGTTTTTGGTAAAAAAATGATTAAGTCCAAAAATTTCCCAAAAACGTCGAAGACCTCAGGGGACACTATTGGCACCCTTAGAAAAGTAGATCTGGCTTTTTAAGGGCTTAAAAAAGTGCATGGGCATGTGTGACCCTGACCTATCAGAGAGCCTGATTTTGATAAAAGGTACAGTTATGGTGTACACCGGAGCTAGCCTGTATTAAGGTTATCCTAGTGAGTTGCTGTTCTGACCTTTGGGGGGTACTGCGTATATCCCCTCTTAGTTTTCAAATACTAGTGATTTAGGTAAGTGGTTAAGGATATGCGCTAACTCTTAGGTAGGTATATAGAATAAAATAAATTAACTATTTCATCTGTTTAACCCTTCTTTGGGATGTTTATTTAAAAAGCAAATAAATTTTATCCTATTATTAGTAGTATAGAACAATCTGTTGTTCTTTAAAATGTGCATGTTTAACTCACTACTTAAAAACTTATTAAAAATGCACTTAAAGTGCCAATCAATAAAAATATATATACCGTATATACTCGCGCATAAGCCGAGTTTTTCAGCCCAAAAATTGGGCTGAAAAGTACCCACCTCGGCTTGTACGCAAGTCATATACTGCAGCAGCCCGCCGGCAACCCGCATCAGTATACAGGCCCCCCCCATTAGTATCCAGGGCCCCCCTTCCTGCTCCGGAAACCTGTAAAGTAAAATCATTATACTTATCACTGTCCTGTCGCCGCCGTCCCCGTCGCTGCCATCGCGCTCACCCGGCTTCATCCGTCTTCTTCCGGCTTCCTCTGGTCGGCGCAGGCAATGACGTCATTGTCTGCGCCACAGGAGGAAGCCGGAAAACGCTGGATGAAGACGGAGGATCGCGATGGCAGCGGCAGGGACGGCGGCGACAGGACAGTGATAAGTATAATGATTTTACTTTACAGGTTTCCGGAGCAAGGGGGGCCCTGGATACTAATGGGGGGGGGCCTGTATACTGATTGGGGTGGTGGGCGGGCTGCTGCAGTATATACCTCTGGGGCTGCTGTATACTACCACTGGGGCTGCTGTATATACCTCTGGGGCTGCTGGGGCTGCTGTATACTACCACTGGGGCTGCTGTATACTACCACTGGGGCTGCTGTATATACCTCTGGGGCTGCTGTATACTACCACTGGGGGTGCTGTATATACCTCTGGGGCTGCTGGGGCTGCTGTATACTACCACTGGGGCTGCTGTATACTACCACTGGGGCTGCTGTATATACCTCCGGGGCTGCTGTATACTACCACTGGGGCTGCTGTATATACCTCTGGGGCTGCTGGGGCTGCTGTATACTACCACTGGGGCTGCTGTATATACCTCTGGGCTGCTGGGGCTGCTGTATACTACCACTGGGGCTGCTGTATACTACCACTGGGGCTGCTGTATATACCTCTGGGGCTGCTGTATACTGCCACTGGGGCTGCTGTATATACCTCTGGGGCTGCTGGGGCAGCTGTATACTACCACTGGGGCTGCTGCTGTATATACCACTGGGGAGGCTGCTGTAACACTGCTGGGGCCTGTGTATACCACTGGGGAGGCTGCTGTATACCACACTGCTGGGTGCTGTATACTACCACTGGGGAGGCCTGTATACCACTGGGGGGGCCTGTATACCACACTGCTGGGGGCTGTATACCTGTGCTGGGGTCCACCCTCGGCTTATACACGAGTCAATAGGTTTTCCCAGATTTTGGGGGCAAAAGTAGGGGGGTCGGCTTATACACGGGTCGGCTTATACACGAGTATATACGGTACCTAAGAAGTATATAGTGTAATACCCCAATAAATGGTTTTTCAAATGATAAAACCATGTGTATGTACAACTCAGTGGAGCAATCAAAATATAGATGGAATACTTTCTGGAGTGATGTTTGCTTCATTCTTGTAGACAGTATGTGGGAAATAAAATGTTTTTTACAATTTCGTGTCCGCTGTTTATTTGCGTAACACTTTGACCCATGATTTGAGTTGTCTATGTGTACTTTGTGATCTATGTATTTGCTGTGCACCCACTTTGGGGCAAATCACTTGTACTATATTGGCTGTAAGGTCATGTCTGAACTTAGCTTGTTTATTACATATATTCATGTGGTCACCTATATGTGTGTGCAGTGTTGCATCACTTTTTAAATGCAGCAGGCGCTGCTATTTTTAATAAAGTGCACTTTGCTTTTCAATTGTGGCCTGACTCCTGGTTGTTTTATATGAATTACACGTTGTTTTTGGAGGGCCTTATACATTGTAAAGGGTTTTCTGAATCTTTTGTTGCCTTCTGTGTTTACAGATTCCCTGCGGTAACCCTTGTTTGTCACAAGATGGATATTAGATCTAGAGACCAGACCTGGTTATCTCGTGTTAATGCTGTTTTTAATGGTGATGTTGGTGTGACTGGGTCTACAAGTAATGGGCAGGTTGAGATAAGAATGCCTTAAAGGTGCTCTATAAAAAGAGGCTGCGATTATGGTGGAACAAAGCCTCATTAGAGAACTACCTATGTAAAAATCTAGTTCCAAGGGGACTAAGGGTAAGGGTTTTACCTTCCTTCCCCGTAGAGGATACTACCTTCCGTAGTAAATGGGAGGAAGCATGTAACATCTGCTCCCGCACGTTTATTGAATTGTTAATTGGCTTAAATAAGAAAAATCTGGATAGTCTTGAGACTGAAATTGAGTTGAACCAAAATAAATTGAAAGAAACATTATCGGCTGAAGATATTGAAATCTTCAAGGTAGAACTGGATAAATTGTTTATCAATTGGGAGAAGGAAGTGCAGGATAACAAGGCGAGGAAGTTCCAGCGCGATTTGCATGATTACAAATCCCGTACGGTCTACAAGTGGAAACAGACCAGCGGAGGCAGTTAGTCAGAATGTAGGGGACACATCTGTATCATCTGTGGCCTCAACGGATGATGAAGGGGAGACATCTAGTGGGAATCAGAGGTATCCCACCCGGAGAGGGAAACAGAAGAGGTTCTTCATGAGGGATGCTGGGAAAAGGAGAAGGACAGGAGTAGTGAAACCATCTACATCAAACCTTCAGGTAATCAATCTATCTGATAAAAACCTGACGGATAGCCAGGTGGAAGTACTGAGCTTGGGTTTAACATTCTCCCCCTCATGCAAATTTGATTACTTTTCTGCAGTGAAGGACCTACATCTCTTCGCCCGGAAACTAGTCTTGAAAAAATTGCACGGGAAACGCGAAGACATCAACCACGTGTGGACAACACAAGAATTGGACACTATTAGAGCACTTGAAGAGATAGGGGATGACACAAGCATAGATACAGTAAGGGGTAAGTTCAATTTCCCTAAGGTAAAAAATTTCCAGCTCTGAATCTGTACCCCAACATAGAACTTTTTGTGAAGTTGGTTACAAATGAATTTCAAAAAATTCCAAGGGGAAATTTTGATGACAACATTACCGATAAACAGAGGTGTGCTATTAAAGAACTGAGTCAAATGAAAGATGTACTTATAAAAGCTTCGGATAAAGGTGGAAATGAAGTCATCTGGCCTGCCAAGCTTTATGAACAGGAAGCGATGCGTCAATTAGGTGATAAGTCTTGTTATACACTTTTGACATTTAATCCAACTATCTCTTTTCTTAAAGAATTGCAAGTACTGGTTGAAGATGCGTTCCTAACAGGCACCATAGACAAGGAAATTCGTGATGGGTTGATTCCAGTGTCACCGAAGACAGCCTGCTTGTACCTCTACCCAAGGTACACAAATGCACTCGTAATCCACCTGGGCGCCCAATCGTTTCAGGGGTGGGCAGCCTATGTGAGCAGGTTGGAAAGTATTTGGATCACTTTCTCAAACCAGTGGTGGAAACATTACCAGCCTATCTCCGTGATACCAAAGACTTCCTTAATAAAGTGGAAGGAGTGGTATTGGAAGAAGATATGTGGCTGGTAACATTAGACGTAGAGTCTTTATACACCTCTATACGCCATAAAGATGGAATTGAGGCTACTGAGATGTATTTGTCTATGTCTGATTTGGATAGTTCTTTGGTACGGTTTTTGTTAAATCTCCTGGAATTCGCATTGTTCCATAACTTCTTTGTGTTCCGCGATAAGTACTACCTCCAGAAACAGGGCACTGCTATGGGGGCGGCCTTCGCCCCCTCATATGCAAACCTGTTTCTGGGGGCATGGGAACGTGAGGTATTTGTAACTAACCCTACTAAATTGGGGGAGAGTGTGGTGTTGTGGACACGTTACATTGATGACGTGTTTGTCATTTGGCAGGGCCAAGAAAGTGATTTGAAGTCATTCTTGGAAGAACTGAACAACAACACACTCAATATCAAATTAACCATGGCGTACAGCAAGATGGATGCCGAGTTCCTAGACGTGAAACTACAGAGAGAGGAGGATGGACATCTGAGGACGGACCTCTTCAGAAAAAGTACAGCTGTCAATTCGATATTACATGCCACCTCTGCTCACCCGTCCCACTTGGTGAGGAGTATTCCAGTGGGACAATTCCTGCGTGCCAGAAGGATATGTTCTAATGATAATATGTTCCATCAGCAGGCTGAAGAACTCACGGATAGATTTTTGGCCCGTGGATACTCTGGAAAAGTGATCCAAAGAGGATACCGCAGAGCTGTACAAGCTGACAGGAATCTCCTTTTGCAGTCTAAAGCTAGGAAGAATGAACAGAACAACCAGGTGAGATTGATTGCGGGGTTTAATAATCAACGACATAGGATGGAAGGGGCTTTAAAGAAGTTTTGGCCACTTCTAACCTCGGATTTAGGGTTGAGTGAACATATTTACAAGTATCCGACAATTACTTACAGGAGGTCACCCAATCTTAAGGATATCTTAGTGCATAGTCTGTATGAGGGCCCAAAGAGGGAAGGAATTTTTGGGTCAAAAAGATCGAAGTGGGGTTTTTTCCCATGCGGAAATTGTGTCACTTGTCCAAATCTGGTGCGTGCGACCGAATTCTCATGTGATGGGTCCGAGAAATTTCGGATTACCCAACACATTAATTGTAACACTACCGGTGTCATTTATTATGCCACCTGCCCATGCAAATTGGTTTATATTGGTTTAACGTCTAGACAGATGAAGGTGAGGATCAGGGAACATGTGCTTGACATTATAAAGGCAGAAACGGAAGAAGATCTTTCCCTGTTGAAACCTATTGCCAGACATTTCAAAACTGTGCATAATTGCAATGCCACCTTGTTGAGAGCATTTGGGATAGACAAGGTACACGTAAACATCCGTGGGGGCAACCTCAAGAAGACCTTGGCACAGTTGGAGACTAGTGGATAATGAAGATGGGGAGTGTACGCCCCAATGGTCTCAACGATATAGTGAGCTTTGCTTCATTCTTGTAGACAGTATGTGGGAAATAAAATGTTTTTTACAATTTCGTGTCCGCTGTTTATTTGCGTAACACTTTGACCCATGATTTGAGTTGTCTATGTGTACTTTGTGATCTATGTATTTGCTGTGCACCCACTTTGGGGCAAATCACTTGTACTATATTGGCTGTAAGGTCATGTCTGAACTTGGCTTGTTAATTACATATATTCATGTGGTCACCTATATGTGTGTGCAGTGTTGCATCACTTTTTAAATGCAGCAGGCGCTGCTATTTTTAATAAAGTGCACTTTGCTTTTCAATTGTGGCCTGACTCCTGGTTGTTTTATATGAATTATACATATTACAAACTGGAGTGATGTTATTAGTACAGATGGTCTCCTAGTTTGTCAGGGATTCCTTTTCTGGGGGCTTATTCTTCATCTTATGTGCGTGTTCTATAGGTTATCGGTGATCCTTTGGGTTCGTTGTATTGCACTTGCCTTCAATTTTTCTATGGTCAATCTATAAACAAAGTGGTAATATTATATGAGTGTCTTTACTGTGCTATTAATTTCTTTGTATAAAAATGTTCTTAATTAGGAGATTTCATTCTTACCTCCTGATGTATAGTAGATTTTTCAGACCTTTTATCGTGCTGGTAGTTATGTATGGTTATCTTTCTTCCAAAAATAAGGACCTATGGATTTAACGGGTACCTTTAACTTTTATTTATGGTGTTTGTGATAAGATTTATAATATAAGTTTTTACTTACTTGTATAAAATGTAAATTGGTACTTTGTAGAGACGAAATGGTTCAATCTCTCTTAATATAAGTACTATGATATAATATGCTCCAGGCGTCCAATACTGGGACTCTATGAGTATAATAAAATACCTCCTATCAATTGTGGAGTGTGTTTATTGTTGGAATCTCTTTCTTAAAATGTGTCTTACTACTTACTTGGTTAAGTTGTAGATTTTGTGCAGAACGGTATATGGTGTAATAAGTGAAGAAAGGTACAGTGAAGATCCTTATTACCGCTTATTTCCAGCACACAGTGCCTACTTAGTTATATTAATAGATGGTGACTCAGCGACAATATCACCTAGGGTTAGAATATATTGATACAAAATAGCAAGACATTACACAACAATAGCTCATAAGGAATGTAGAGGAGATATCTCAGCAGATATGTACCAGCAAGATATCACACAGTAATCCTCTACCAGGGACATATAGGGGGATATATCACTATACAACACTAGAAAGTGACCTATGATATACCCTGACACATATAAGCAATACACTAAAAGCAATATAATTAGTAAAGAGTTAATAGTCTTTTCACAAACAATTGCAGGACTCTCCAGATTATCCTCAGCACACCATCACCTGCAGAGAAGACTTCACTAATCAGAACCACTGAAACCCATACGATTATACAAAAGACTATTAAGTAAGTAAGGCTGGGGTCACCCATAGAAATCTGTTTTTGGAAGTGATTTTCATCACCAATCCGTTTTTTATAGGGTGCTTTTTGAGCCTCCTGCACCCCTGAACTTTTTGGACTTAGTAATTTTTTCATTAAAAACGCATATGCGTTAACGCAGGTGCCTATATGTGCCATGCGTTAACGCATGCGTTTCCCATAGGGCCCCATGTTAAAAAAAGCATGCGTTTTTTAACTGATGCCAAAAACGTTGCTAGCAACATTTTTGGTTCAAATACAGACAGAGCAATGTTTTGAGGTCCAGAAAACAACGGACAGGGTGTTTATTACATCCAATCCGTTTTTCTGTCAGTTTTTGGACTTAGAAAAAAAAATGACAAAAATGAAGCCAAAAACGGACCAGGGGCTTATGTGTGACCCTAGCCTAAAGCAGTACACGTATTATTAAAATATCCCACAATACTAGCAAACCTATCTACTATATAATCTCCTAATCGTGTCTGTCCGACGCCGAAATCGCACGCCAGCTCCAGGGCACTCATTGGTGGCCACAGGAGGCGGCCACCAATGAGCGAGGAATATGCAAAACAGCCGCGCACCGCGGCCACAATTCAAACAGCGACGCCCGATTTCTGCCTCACAGACACCACGCTGTCAGCCTCCTCCTGCCTGCACCCGCCCACTGGAGCAGGTGCGCCCACCTCCAGTCCTCTCTTGCCGGCTGCTGCCACCCGCTGCTCCATTCCCCCCACTCCATTCCTCCCCCCCGCTCCATCCCACCCCCCCGTTCCATTCCCAGGTTCCCCCGCTCCATTCCCAGGTCCCCCCCCGCTCGATTCCCCATCCTCCCCGCTCCATTCCTCGTCCCCCTGCTCCCCGCCGCTCCGTCTCACCCGCACTCGGTGTTTACCTCGTCGCTACAGCAGGTAATGAGCGGTCATGTGACAGGCTCTGTGCACATCTCTTCAGCCCGCCATCACATGACCGGGTGAGACCGAAGCGGATGGGAGGGGGGATGGACGTGTGCTGACCACTGGCCCTCCATCCAGCGCTGACCACTGGCCCTCCATCCTGCGCTGACCACTGGCTCTCCATCCTCTGCTGACCACTGAACCTCCATCCTCTGCTGACCACTGAGCCTCCATCCTCTGCTGACCACTCTGCCTCCATCCTGCGCTGACCATTGGGCCTCCATTCTGTGCTGACCACTGGACCTCCATCTTCTGCAGACCACTGAGCCTCATCCTCTGCCGACCACTGAGCCTCCATCCTGTGCTGACCACCGAGCCTCCATCCTGCGCTGACCACTGGCCCGCCATCCTGTGCTGACCACTGGCCCGTCATCCTGTGCTAACCACTGCCCCTCCATGCTGCTCTGACAACTGGCCCTCCATCCTGCGCTGACCACTGAGCCTCCATCCTCTGCTGACCACTGAACCTCCATCCTGCTCTGACCACTGAGTCTCCATCCTGCGCTGATCACTGGCACGCCATCCTGCGCTGACCACTGGCCCTTCATCCTGTGCTAACCACTGCCCCTCCATCCTGCTCTGAAAACTGGCCCACCATCCTGCGCTGACCACTGAGCCTCCATCCTCTGCTGACCACTGAGCCTCCATCCTCTGCTGACCACTGAGCCTCCATCCTGCGTGACAACTGAGCTCCATCCTGCTGACCACTGAGCCTCCATCCTGCGCTGACCACTGCTCCACTCCATCTGCCTACTGCGACCACTGAGCCTCCATCTGCCTGACCACTAGCCTCCATCCTGCGCTGACCACTAGCCTCCATCCTGCACTGACCACTGGCCCATCCTGCGCTGACCACTGGCCTCATCCTGCGCTGACCACTGCCCTCCATCCTGCACTGACCACTGGCCCTTCATCCTGTGCTGACCACTGAGCCTCCATCTGCATGACACTGAGCCTCCATCCTGGCTGACCACTGAGCCTTCATCCTCTGCTGACCACTGAGCCTCCATCCTGCTCTGACCACTGGCCTTCATCCTGCCTGACCACTGGCACTTCATTCTGCTCTAACCACTGCCTCATCCTTGCTGACAACTGGCCTCCATCCTGCGCTGACCACTGAGCCTCCACCTCGCTGACACTGCCTCCACCTGCGCTGACCACTGAGCCTCTATCTCGCTGACCACTGAGCCTCCATCCTCTGCGCTGACCACTGTGCCTCCATCCTCTGCTGACACTGAGCCTCCATCATCTGCTGACACTGACCACTGACCTCCATCCTGCGCTGACACTGGCCTCCACTCTGCTGACCACTAGCCTCATCCTTGCTGACACTGGCCCCATCCTGCTGACCACTGACCCATCCTGCTGCCTGACCATCCTCTGCTGACCTGACCTCTCATCCTGGCTGACCACTGAGCCTCCATCTGCCTGACCACTGAGCCTCCATCCTGCGCTGACCACTCGCCTCATCCTGCGCTGACACTGAGCCTCCATCCTGCCTGACCACTGGCCTCCATCCTGTGCTGACCACTGCCTCATCTGCCTGACCACTGGCCCTCATCCTGCATGACCACTGGCCCTTCATCCTTGCGCTACACTGACATCCATCCTCGCTGACACTGGCCTCCATCCTGCTGACCACTGAGCCTCATCCTCTGCTGACCACTGAGCCTCCATCTTCTGCATCCTGTGCTGACCACTGAGCCTCCATTAGGCACTGACCACTAAGCCTCCATCCTGTGCTGACCACTGAGCCTTCACCCTGTGCTGACCACTGAGCCTCCATCTTGCGCTGACCACTGGCCCTTCATCCTGCGCTAGCCACTGCCGTCAATCCTGCGCTGACAACTGGCCCTACACCCAGCGCTAACCACTGAGCCTCCATCCTCTACTGACCACTGAGCCTCCATCCTCTGCTGAACACTGAGCCTCCATCCTTTGCTGACTACTGAGCCTCCATCCTCTGTGACCACTGAGCCTCCATCCTCTGCTGACCACTGAGCCTCCATCCTCTGCTGACCACTGAGCCTCCATCCTCTGCTGACCACTGAGCCTCCATGCTCTGCTGACCACTGAGCCTCCATCCTCTGCTGACCACTGAGCCTACATCCTCTGCTGACCACTGAGCCTCCATCCTCTGCTGACCACTGAGCCTTCATCCTCTGCTGACCACTGAGCCTCCATCTCTGCTGACCACTGAGACTCCATCCTCTGCTGACACCTGCCTCCACCTGCGCTGACCACTGAGCCTCCATCCTGAGCTGACCACTGAGCTCTCCATCCTCTACTGACCACTCTGCCTCCATCTGCTGCCTGACCACTGCCTCCTCCATCCTGCGTCTGACCACTGGCCTCCATCCTGCACTGACCACTAGCCTCCATTCTTGCGTACCACTGAGCCTCCTTCCTGCGTGACCACTGGCCTCCATCCTCTGCTGACCACTGGCCTCCTCCTGCTGACCACTGAGCCTCCATCCTCTGCTGACCACTGGAGCCTCCATCTCTGCTGACCACTGAGCCTCCATCCTCTGCTGACACTGAGCCTCCATCCTCTGCTGACCACTGAGCCTCCATCTTCTGCTGATCCACTGGCCTTCATCCTCTGCTACTAACTGAGCCTTCATCCTCTGCTGACCACTGAGACTCCATCCTCTGCTGACCACTGAGACTCCATCCTCTGCTGACAACTCTGCCTTTTACCCTGCGCTGACCACTGACCCTCCATCCTGGCTGACCACTGAGCCTCCATCCTCGCTGACCACTGCCTCCATTCTGCGCTAACCACTGAGCCTCCATCCATGCTTACCTACTAAGCCTCCATCTGCGCTAACAATGGCCCTCCATCCTGCCTGCACACTGCCCTCCTCCTGCGCTGACCACTGGCCCTCTTCCTGCGCTGACGCTGAGCCTCCATTCTCTGCTGACCACTGAGCCTCCTCACATCACTCTGCTGACCACTGAGCCTCCACTCTGCTGACCACTGAGCCTCCATCCTCTGCTGACCACTGAGCTCATCTCTGCTGACCACTGAGCCTCCATCCTCTGCTGACCACTGGCCCTTCATCCTTGCTTACCACTGAGCCTCTATCCTCTGCTGAACACTGAGCTTCCATCCTCTGCTGACCACTGAGCCTCCACCTGCGCTAACAACTCTGCCTCCACCTGCGCTGACCACGAGCCTCCATCCTGAGCTGACCACTGAGCTCCATCCTCGCTGACCACTCTGCCTTCATCCTGTGCCGACCACTGAGCCTCCATTATGCTCTGACCACTAAGCCTCCATCCTGCGCTGACCACAGGCCCTCCATCCTGCACTGACCACTAAGCCTCCATCCTGTGCTGACCACTGGCCTCTATCCTGCGCTGACCACTGGCCCTCCATCCTGCACTGACCACTCTGCCTTCATCTGTGCTGACCACTGAGCCTCCATTAGGCACTGACCACTAAGCCCCATCCTGTGCTGACCACTGAGCCTTACCCTCTGCTGACCACTGAGCCTCCATCCTGCTCTGACCACTGGCCCTTCATCCTGCGCTGACCACTGGCACTTCATTCTGCTCTACCACTGCCCTCCATCCTGCGCTGACAACTGGCCCTCCATCCTGCGCTGACCACTGAGCATCCATCCCTGCTGACCACTGAGCCTCCATCCTGCACTGACCACTGAGTCTCTTCCTCTACTGACCACTCTGTCTCCATCCTGCGCTGACCACTGCCCTCCATCCTGCGCTGACCACTGAGCCTCCATCCTCTGCTGACCACTAAGCCTCCATTCTGCGCTAACAACTGGACTCCTTCCTGCGCTGACCACTGGCCCTCCTTCCTGCGCTGACCACTGGCCCTCATCCTGCGCTGACCGCTGAGCCTCCATTCTCTGCTGACCACTGAGCCTCCATCCTCTGCTGACCACTGAGCCTCCATCCTCTGCTGACCACTGAGCCTCCATCCTCTGCTGACCACTGGAGCCTCCATCCTCTGCTGACCACTGGCCTTCATCCTCTGCTAACCACTGAGCCTCTATCCTCTGCTGACCACTGAGCTTCCATCCTCTGACTGACCACTGAGCCTCCACCCTGCGCTGACAACTCTGCCTCCACCCTGCGCTGACCTCTGAGCCTCCATCCTGAGCTGACCACTGAGCCTCCATCCTCCGCTTTTCTCTGCCTTCATCCTGTGCCGACCACTGAGCCTCCATTATGCTCTGACCACTAAGCCTCCATCCTGCGCTAACCACAGGCCCTCCATCCTGCACTGACCACTAAGCCTCCATCCTGTGCTGACCACTGGCCCTCTATCCTGCGCTGACCACTGGCCCTCCATCCTGCACTGACCACTCTGCCTTCATCCTGTGCTGCCCACTGAGCCTCCATTAGGCACTGACCACTAAGCCTCCATCCTGCGCTGACCACTGAGCCTTCATCCTCTGCTGACCACTGAGCCTCCATCCTGCTCTGACCACTGGCCCTTCATCCTGCGCTGACCACTGGCACTTCATTCTGCTCTAACCGCTGCCCCTCCATCCTGCGCTGACAACTGGCCCTCCATCGTGCGCTGACCACTGAGCATCCATCCTCTGCTGACCACTGTGCCTCCATCCTGCACTGACCACTGAGCCTCTATCCTCTGCTGACCACTGAGCCTCCATCCTCTGCTGACCACTGTGTCTCCATCCTGCGCTGACCACTGAGACTCCATCCTCTGCTGACCACTGAGCCTCCATCCTCTGCTGACCACTGAGCCTCCACCCTGCGCTGACAACTCTGCCTCCATCCTGCACTAATCAATGAGACTCCATCCTCTGCTGACCACTGAGCCTCCATCCTGCGCTGACCACTCTGCCTCCATCCTGCGCTGACCACTGAGCCTCCACCATGCGCTGACCACTCTGCCTTACATCCTGTGTTGACCACTCTGCCTAAATCCTGTGCTGCCACTGAGCTTCCATCCTGCGCTGACCACTGGCTCTTCATCCTGCACTAGCACTGACCCTCAATCCTGCGCTGACAACTGGCCCTACACCGGCGCTAACCATGATCATCCATCCTCTGCTGACCACTGAGCCTCCATCCTCTGCTGACCACTGAGCCTCCATCCTTTGCTGACCACTGAGCCTCCATCCTCTGCTTACCACTGAGCCCCCATCCTCTGCTGACCACTGAGCCTCCATCCTACGCTGACCACTGGGCCTCCATCCTCTGCTGACCACTGAGCCTCCATCCTCTGCTGACCACTGAGCCTGCATCCTCTGCTGACCACTGAGCCTCCATCCTCTGCTGACCACTGAGCCTCCATCCTCTGCTGACCACTGAGCCTTCATCCTCTGCTGACCACTGAGACTCCATCCTCTGCTGACCACTGAGCCTCCATCCTCTGCTGACCACTGGCCCTTCATCCTCTGCTGACCACTGAGCCTCTATCCTCTGCTGACCACTGAGCTTCCATCCTCTGCTGACCATGAGCCTCCACCCTGCACTAACAACTCTGCCTCCACCCTGCGCTGACCACTGAGCCTCCATCCTGAGCTGACCACTGAGCTTCCATCCTCGCTGACCACTCTGCCTTCATCCTGTGCCGACCACTGAGCCTCCATTATGCTCTGACCACTAAGCCTCCATCCTGCGCTGACCACAGGCCCTCCATCCTGCATGACCACTTAGCTCCATCCTGTGCTGACCACTGGCCCTCCATCCTGCACTGACCACTCTGCCTTCACTGTGCTACACTGAGCCCATAGGCACTGACCACTAAGCCTCCATCCTGCATGACCACTGAGCCTTCACCTCTGCTGACCACTGAGCCTCCATCCTGCTCTGACCACTGGCCTTCATCCTGCGCTGACCACTGGCACTTCATTCTGCTCTAACCACTGCCCTCCATCCTGCGGACATGCCTCATCCTGCGCTGCACTGGCTCCATCTCTGCTGACCACTGACCTCCATCTGCATGACCACTGAGCCTCATCCTCTGCTGACCACTGAGCCTCCATCCTTGCTGACACTGAGCCTCCATCTCTATGACCACTCTGTCTCCATCCTGCGCTGACCACTGCCCCACATCCTGCGCTGACCACTGAGCTTCCATCCTCTGCTGACCACTGAGCCTCCACCCTCGCTGACAACTCTGCCTCCACCCTGCGCTGACCTCTGAGCCTCCATCCTGAGCTGACCACTGAGCCTCCATCCTCGCTTTTCTCTGCCTTCATCCTGTGCCGACCACTGAGCCTCCATTATGCTCTGACCACTAAGCCTCCATCCTGCGCTAACCACAGGCCCTCCATCCTGCACTGACCACTAAGCCTCCATCCTGTGCTGACCACTGGCCCTCTATCCTGCGCTGACCACTGGCCCTCATCCTGCACTGACCACTCTGCTCTCATCCTGTGCTGACCACTGACCTCCATTAGGCACTGACCACTAAGCCTCCATCCTGCGCTGACCACTGGCCTTCATCCTCTGCTGACCACTGAGCCTCCATCCTGCTCTGACCACTGGCCCTTCATCCTGCGCTGACCACTGGCACTTCATTCTGCTCTAACCCTGCCCCTCCATCCTGCGCTGGACAACTGGCCTCCATCGTGCGCTGACCACTGAGCATCCATCCTCTGCTGACCACTGTGCCTCCATCCTGCACTGACCACTGAGCCTCTATCCTCTGCTGACCACTGAGCCTCCATCCTCTGCTGACCACTGTGTCTCCATCCTGCGCTGACCACTGAGCTCCATCCTCTGCTGACCACTGAGCCTCCATCCTCTGCTGACCACTGAGCCTCCACCTGCGCTGACAACTCTGCCTCCATCCTGCACTAATCAATGAGACTCCATCCTCTGCTGACCACTGAGCCTCCATCCTGCGCTGACCACTCTGCCTCCATCCTGCGCTGACCACTGAGCCTCCACCATGCGCTGACCACTCTGCCTACATCCTGTGTTGACCACTCTGCCTAAATCCTGTGCTGACCACTGAGCTTCCATCCTGCGCTGACCACTGGCTCTTCATCCTGCACTAGCCACTGACCCTCAATCCTGCGCTGACAACTGGCCCTACACCCGGCGCTCCACTGAGCCTCCATCCTCTGCTGACCACTGAGCCTCCATCCTCTGCTGACCACTGAGCCTCCATCCTCTGCTGACCACTGAGCCTCCATCCTTTTGCTGACCACTGAGCCTCCATCCTCTGCTGACCACTGAGCCTCCATCCTCTGCTGACCACTGAGCCTCCATCCTCTGCTGACCACTGAGCCTCCATGCTCTGCTGACCACAGGAGCCCCCATCCTCTGCTGACCACTGAGCCTCCGTCCTGCGCTAACCACTGGCCCTCCAACTTGCGCTGACCACTGGCCCTCCATCCTGCGCTGACCATTGCCTTCCCATCCTGCACTGACAACTGGCCCTCCATCCTGCGCTGACCATTGAGCCTTCATCCTCTGCTGACCACTGAGCCTCCATCCTCTGCTGACCACTCAGCCTCCATCCTCTGCTGACCACTCAGCCTCCGTCCTGCGCTGACCACTGGCCCTTCATCCTGCGCTGACCACTGGCCCTCCATCCTGTGCTGACCACTGCCTCTCCATCCTGCGCTGACCATTGAGCCTTCATCCTCTGCTGGCCACTGAGCCTCCATCCTGCTCTTACGACTGAGCCTCCTTCCTGCACTGACCACTGAGCCTCCATCCTGCTTTAACCACTGCCCCTCCATCCTGCGCTGATAACTGGCCCTCCATCCTGCGCTGACCACTGAGCCTCCATCCTCTGCTGACCACTGAGCCTCCATCCTGCACTAACCACTAACCCTCCATCCTGCGCTGACAACTGGACCTCCATCCTGCGCTGACCACTGAGCCTGCATCCTCTGCTGACCACTCAGCCTCCATCTTGCTCTGACCACTGAGCCTCATCCTGCGCTGACCACTAGTCCTTCATCCGGCGCTAACCACTGCCCCTCCATCCTGTGCTGACATCTGGCCCTCCATCCTGCGCTGACCACTGAGCCTCCATCCTCTGTTGACCATGAGCCTCCTTCCTGCACTGACCACTGCGCTTCTATCCTCTGCTGACCACTGAGCCTTCATCCTCTGCTGACCACTGAGCCTCCATCCTCTGCGGGACCACTGAGCCTCCGTCCTGCGATGACCACTGGCCCTCCATCCTGCTCTGACCACTTTGTCTCCATCCTGCACTGACCACTGAGCCTCCATCCTCTGCTGACCACTGAGCCTCCATCCTGCGCTGACCACTGAGCTTCCTTCCTGCGCTGACCACTCAGCCTCTATCCTCTACTGACCACTGAGCCTCCATCCTCTGCTGACAACTGATCCTCCATCCTCTGCTGACCACTGAGCCTCCATCTCTGCTGACTACTCTGCCCCCATCCTGCGCTGACCACTGAGACTCCATCCTCTGCTGACCACTGAGACTCCATCCTCTACTGACCACTGAGACTCCATCCTGCGCTGACAACTCTGCCTCCATCCTGCGCTGACCACTGAGACTCCATCCTCTGCTGACCACTGTCCTCCTACCTGCGCTGACCACTGAGACTCCATCCTAGCTGACACTGAGCCTCCATTCTCTGGCTGATAACTGGCCTCCATCCTGCGCTGACCTCTGGCCTCCATCCTCATGTGACACTGAGACTCCATCCTCGCTGACCACTGAGCCTCCTTCCTGCGATGTACCACTCTGCCTCATCTCTGCGTGTACCACTGAGCCTCCATCCTCTGCTGACCACTCTGACTCCACCTCTGACTGACCATCTGAGCCTCATCCTCCACTGACCACTTTGTCCTCATCTGGTTGACCACTATGCCTCATCCTTGCTGACCACTGAGCCTCCTCTGCATGACCACTAGACCTTCATCCTGCGCTGACGCTACCATCCTGCGTGACTAGCCTACCCTGCCAGACCACTGAGACTCCATCCTCTGCTGACCACTGAGCTCCATCCTCTGCTGACCACTGAGCTCCATCCTCTGCTGACCACTGAGCCTCCATCCTTGCTGACCACTGAGCTCCATCCTCTGCTGACCACTGAGACTCCATCCTCTGCTGACCACTGAGCCTCCTCCTCTGCTGACCACTAGACTCCTCCATGCTCTGTGACCACTGGCCCCCATCCTCGCTGACCACTGAGCCTCCGTCCTGCGCTGACCACTGGCCTCCAATCCTGCGCTGACCACTAGCCCCTATCCTGCGCTGACCACTGGCCCTTCCATCCTGCACTGACAACTGGCCCTTCCATCCTGCGCTGACCATTGCCCTCCATCCTCTCTGAACACTGGCCCCTCCATCCTGCTGACCACTGCAGCCTCCATCCTCTGCTGAACCACTAGCCTCCGTCCTGCGCTGACCACTGCCCTCCATCCTGCCGCTGACCATCTGGCCTTCCATCCTGTGCTGACCACTGCCCCCATCCTGCGTTGACACTGAGCCTTCCATCCTTGCACTGACCCACCTGCACACTATCCATCCTGCGCTGACCACCATGGCCTCCATCCTGCTCTTAACCCAGCCCTCCATCCTGCTGCTGACTCAACTAGCCCTCCATCTGCGCTGACCACTGGCCTCCATCCTGCCTTGCCACTGAGCCTCTCATCCTGCACTAACCACTAACCCTCCATCCTGCGCTGACAACTGGACCTCCATCCTGCGCTGACCACTGAGCCTGCATCCTCTGCTGACCACTCAGCCTCCATCTTGCTCTGACCACTGAGCCTCATCCTGCGCTGACCACTAGTCCTTCATCCGGCGCTAACCACTGCCCCTCCATCCTGTGCTGACATCTGGCCCTCCATCCCTGCGCTGACCACTGAGCCTCCATCCTCTGTTGACCATGAGCCTCCTCTCTGACTGACCATGCAGCTTCTATCCTGCACTGACCACTGAGCCTTCATCCTCTGCTGACCACTGAGCCTCCATCCTCTGCTGACCACTGAGCCTCCTCCTGCGATGACCACTGGCCTCCATCCTTGCACTGACCACTTGTCCCATCCTGTGCATGACCACTGAGCCCCCATCCTCTGCTGACCACTGAGCCTCCATCCTGCGCTGACCACTGAGCTTCCTTCCTGGTGCATCGTCACCTCACGGGCCACTGCCTCCTCTTGCTGACAACTGATCCTCCATCCTGCTGCTGACCACTGAGCCTCCATCCTCTGCTGACCACTCTGCCCCCATCCTGCGCTGACCACTCTAGCTCCATCCTGCGCCCTGAACCACCTCTATGACCATACTGCCTCCATCCTGCGCTGACACCCATCTGCGGCCCTACCATCCTCTGCTGACCACTGAGCCTCCTACTGCGCTGACCACTGAGCCTCCATCCTGGCTGACCTGACTCCATCTGCGAAGCCTCCATCCTGCGCTGACCACTGAGCCTCCATCCTCTGCTGGACCACTGAGCCTCCATCCTGCACTGTCCCACTGAGCCTCATCCTGCCTACCACTGAGCCTCCATCCTCTGCTGACCACTGAGCCTCCATCCTCTGCTGACCACTGATCCTCCATCCTCTGCTGACCACTATGCCTCCATCCTCTGCTGACCACTTTGCCTCCATTCTGCGCTGACCACTGAGACTCATCCTTTGCTGACCACTGAGACTCCATCCTCTGCTGACCACTGAGACTCCATCCTCTGCTGACCACTGAGACTCCATCCTCTGCGTGACCACTGAGACTCCATCCTCTGCTGACCACTGAGACTCCATCCTCTGCTGACCACTGAGACTCCATCCTCTGCTGACCACTGAGACTCCATCCTCTGCTGACCACTGAGACTCCATCCTCTGCTGACCACTCAGCCTCCGTCCTCTGCTGACCACTCAGACTCCGTCCTGCTCTGACCACTGGCCCTCCATCCTGCGCTGACCACTGAGCCTCCATCCTTCGCTGACCACCGAGCCTCCATCCTGCGCTGACCACTAAGCCCCTATCCTGCGCTGACCACTGGCCCTCCATCCTGCACTGACCACTGGCCCTTCATCCTGCGCTAACCACTGCCCCTCCATCCTGCTCTGACAACTGGCCCTCCATCCTGCGCTGACCACTGAGCCTCCATCCTCTGCTAACCACTGAGCCTCCATCCTGCTCTGACCACTGAACCTCCATCCTCCGCTGACCATTCTGCCTTCATCCTGTGCTGACCACTGAGCCCCCATCCTGCGTTGACAACTGAGCCTCCATCCTGCACTGACCACCGAACCTCCATCCTGCGCTGACCACCAAGCCTCCATCCTGCACTGACCACCGAGCCTCCATCCTGTGCTGACCACTAAGCCTCCATCTTGCGCTGACCATGGCCCTCCATCCTGCGCTTGCCACTGGCCCTTCATCCTGCACTAACCACTAACCCTCCATCCTGCGCTGACAACTGGACCTCCATCCTGCGCTGACCACTGAGCCTGCATCCTCTGCTGACCACCCAGCCTCCATCCTGCTCTGACCACTGAGCCTCATCCTGCGCTGACCACTAGTCCTTCATCCGGCGCTAACCACTGGCCCTCCATCCTGTGCTGACATCTGCCCCTCCACCCTGCGCTGACCACTGAGCCTCCATCCTCTGTTGACCACTGAGCTCCATCTCTGTTGACCATGAGCCTCCTTCCTGCACTGACCACTGCGCTTCTATCCTCTGCTGACCACTGAGCCTCCATCCTCTGCTGACCACTGAGCCTCCATCCTCTGTTGACCACTGAGCCTCCATCCTTCACTGGACCACTGAGCCTCCATCCTGTGCTGACCACTGAGCCTTCATCCTCTGCTGACCACTGAGCCTCCATCCTTGCTGACCACTGAGCCTCCGTCCTGTGATGACCACTGGCCCTCCATCCTGCTCTGACCACTTTGTCTCCATCTGCACTGACCACTGAGCCTCCATCCTCTGTGACCACTTGCCTCCATCCTGCGCTGACCACTTGCTCCATCCTGCGCTGACCACTCTGCCTCCATCCTGCGCTGACCACTGCCTCCTCCTCGCTGACCACTGCCTCCATCCTGCGACTGACCTCATCTCTGTGCCTGCCTCATCCTGCGCTGAGCACTGAGCCTCCATCCTGCGCTGACCACTGAGCCTCCATCCTGCACTGTCCACTGAGCCTCCATCCTGCACTGACCACTGAGCCTCCATCCTCTGCTGACCACTGAGCCTCCATCCTCTGCTGACCACTCTGCCTCCATCCTCTGCTGACCACTCTGCCTCCATCCTCTGCTGACCACTCTGTCTCCATCCTCTGCTGACCACCGAGCCTCCATTCTCTTCTGACCACCGAGCCTCCATCCTCTGCTGACCACTGAGCCTCCATCCTATGCTGACCACCGAGCCTCCATGCTGCGCTGACCACTCGGCCTCCATCCTGCGCTGACCACTGAGCCACCACGCAGTGCTAACCACTAGCCACCATACTGTGCTGACCACTGAACCACCGTACTGTGCTAACTACTGAGCCACCATACTGTGCTAACCACTGAGCCACCATATACAGTGCCAACCACTGAGCCACCATAGAGCGCTAATCCCTTAGTCACCGTATACAGTGCTAACCATTGAGTCACCGTATACAGTGCTACCCGCTGAGCCACATTACTGTTCAATTATTGAGCCACCATATACAGTGCCAACCACTGAGCCACTATAGAGTGCTAACCACTGAGGCTCTGTATACACTGCTAACTACTGAGCCAGCGTATACTGTGCTAACCACTGAGCCCCCGTATACTCTGCTAACCACTGAGCCACTGTATACTCTGCTAACCACTGAGCTGCCATATACTCTGCTAACCACTGAGCTGCCATAAAGTCTGCTAACCACTGAACTCCCATATACTCTGCTAACCATTGAGCTGCCGTATACTCTGCTAAGCACTTTGCTTCGGGCAGGAGGAGGCCGGGGAACAGTGGGCAGGAGGGGGCCGGGTAAGAGCGGCCGGGTGTGGGCAGGAGGGGGCAGGGGAAGAGCGGCCGGGTGCAGGCAGCACCCGCCTGCTGTCCCGTCCTGGACTCTGGCACCGCTGCACACTGGCACCGCTGCACACCGGTACTGCTGTAGGCATCTACTATATAATTGTCTACTTCTGTCTATTTGTCTGTAACGCAAATCCTGCTTGCTGATTGGTCAGGCAAGCCGCCCACAACCAATCTGCAACAGGGACAGTCCGTCCGCAAATTGGCGAGGGATTTCAACCACACTTCGCTGATTTGTTACGCATGGCCGGTTACCAGCAATCAGCGATATTGGCGCAGGATTTAAACCCAGCTTCACTTTCCATTATTCTTAAATCTTCATAAATAAACTACATACATATTCTAGAATACCCGATGCCTTAGAATCAAGCCACCATCTAGTATTCTAATAATGATTTACTTTTCCTTAGAATGCCATCACATACGGAGGAATTAGATCCAACTGAATCACTGCACCATATACGGTTCTGCACAAAATCTACAACTTAACCAAATAAGTAGTAAGACACATTTTAAGAAAGAAATTCCAACAATAAACACACACCACAATTAATACCGTGTTTTCCCGATAGTAAGACCCCCCCGAAAGTAAGACAGGGGGGGGGGGGACGGGGGGTCTGCTAATGTAAGACCCCCCCCCGAATGTAAGGCAGGGTAGGGGGTAGGGGGGGGGTCTTACTATCGAGGAAACACGGGGGGGAGTGGTGTACATACATACATACATACACACATACAGACACAAGCATACACATATATACACACCATACACACCACACACACATAGCACCGCTTCTTACCGGGTCCGGTGTGGGGTCCCCGATGGTCCTGTGCCGTCCTCTGTGCTCCGGTCCGGTCCTCGAGATGATCCGCTGCCGTCCGCCGTGTTCCGGTGTCGTTTTGCACCGGTATTGCCGGTCCTAGGCTCCATGGTCCCTGCTCTTCCGGAGTTCAGGCCGCAGCTCCGCCCAGGTCATAGTGTGGGCCAATCAGCATAGCGCCACTGATGTCAGAGGCAAGCGCCCGATGACGCTTGCTTCTGACGTGAGCGCCGCTATGCTGATTGGCCCACACTATGACCTGGACGGAGCTGCGGCCTGAACTCCGGAAGAGCAGGGACCATGGAGCCTAGGACGGCAATACCGGTGCAAAATGGCACCGGAACACGGCGGACAGCAGCGGATCATCTCGGGACCGGACCGGAGCACAGAGGACGGCACAGGACCATCGGGGACCCCACACCGGACCCGGTAAGAAGCGGTGCTATGTGTGTGTGTGACTGTGTGTGTGATGTGTATGGTGTGTATATATGTGTATGCATGTGTCTGTATGTGTGGGAATGTGTGGATGGATGGCTGCAGTGTGTGGATGGATGGATGGTGGGGCCTCCAATGTAAGGCCCCCCCCCGAAAGTAAGACAGGGGGCCACTTTTGGCCCCAAAAAAATGTAATACAGGGTCTTACTTTCGGGAAAACACGGTAGGAGGTAACATAACTACCAGCACGATAAAAGGTCTGAAAAATCTACTATACATCAGGAGGTAAGAATGAAATCTCCTAAATAAGGACATTTTTACACAAAGAAATTAATAACACAGTAAAGACACTCATATAATATCACCACTTTGTTTATAGATTGTGGGGGGGGGCTGGGGTTTAGATCAGTGCTGCTGAAATAATGCCGATCTCCATTTTTTTTCTCCTGACCGCATATACAGTGGGGCGGTGCAGGCTGTCAGCCAATCACACACACACAGCAAAGTGCATTTTTTGCACACAAGCAAGGGCATATGTCATTGGCTGTGTATGTCACATTTCCTTGCCCTATAGGACCCAGCCATTTTCCCCATCACCGCCATTACCTCAGTGCTGCAGTTGTGTGTCAGTCAGGCACCGCTACTACTGCAGGTGCTATAATGTGTGACTTAGGCTGCTTTTACATCTGGGGTTTTTGAAAAGCATAACAGCATTACAGCATAACGGCCGCACGTGCTGCACACTTGCGGCAAGCCCCATGCATTGTCTATGGGGCTTGTGGTAAGTGTGCGGCAGGTGCGGCAAGTGCGGTTCCGGTAGCTGCGGCAGTTGCGCCGCGAAAAAAAAAACGCCGCTGGTCGCGGTTTTTTTGGTGGTCGCATCTGCCGCAACTACCGAACCGCACTTGCCGCACACTTACCACAAGCCCCATAGACAATGCATGGGGCTTGCCGCAAGTGTGCCGCAAGTGCAGCCATTATGCAGTAAGTGTGGCAGATGCGTTTTTTTTACAGCAACTGACGCATTTTTAAAAAAACCCAGATGTGTAAGCAGCCTTAGGCCTCTTTCACATCAGCAGTTTTTGCCGATCGCGGCAGATGCGGTGAAAAAGCCGCATCTGCCGTGATTACCGCATAACCGCTGCACTTGCGGCACAGTTGCGGCAAGCCCCATGCAATGTCTATGGGGCTTGCGGTAAGTGTGCGGCAGGTGCGGCAAATGCGGTTTCGGCACTTGCGGCAGGTGCAGCCGCAAAAAAAACCGCGGTCAGCCGCGTTTTTTTTGCGGCCGCACCTGCCGCAAGTTCCGATACCGCACTTGCCACACCTGCCGCAAGCCCGCATAGACATTGAATGGGGCTTGCCGCACTGTGCCGCAAGTGCAGCGGTTATGCGGTAATCGTGGCAGATGCGGTTTTTTCACCGCATCTGCCGCGATCGGCAAAAAACGCTGATGTGAAAGCAGCCTTAGACAGATAGTGAGCGAATATTAAGTTAGATAGACAGATAGGTTTAGGGAGTAGGGACTAGTTGGGCTTGGAATATCAGCCCTTTTGAGCGCTATTTCATAGAAGTAGGGACTAGTTGTAATTTCAGCCATTTTGATGGCTAGGTTAGAGCAGTTCCTATTAGTTTTTGCCAGGCAGGTGTTGCCAGTGCTGTGCAATTGTTTTTCCCAGCATTTGGCCAAATCTAGCTCAGGCAATCGTTTTGGGCAGGTAGTGTAGCACTGCTGTGAAGAAAGCTGCACCACCTGTGTATCTAAAAACAATTTATTGCATCTAACCCAGGCAATCTTTTGGGCTAGAAGCAGTGTCTGGTAGTCAGTGGAGTAGCCCAGATGTGAAGCAAGCTACACCGCCTGTCTATTTCATACAAATTTTTAACTGCATCTAGCCCAGGTAATAGTTTGGCCCTAGTAGAAGTGTCTGTTAGTCAGTGGTGTAGCCCACTTGTGAACCAAGGTACACCGCCTGTCTATTTCATACTAATTTATAATTGCATCTAGCCCAGGTAATAGTTTGGTTCTAGTAGCATTGTTTGGCCACGCAGCTCTGCTCAATTTCCATCCAAATTTTTTTTTGCCAACTACTGCAGAGTTGCATATTTGTTCACATACAAAATGAGTGGCATAAGACCTGCTGCTGGTGGAAAGGGGAATAGGCGTGGTCGAAAGGGAAAAATTTTGTGTACGTGGGGTACGTATTAAAGCAACAGTAACATCTGCTGAAGAAAGACCATCTACTGTCTACTTCTTTCCATGGACAATCTGATATAATCTCTTTCTTACAGAGTCACACGATGATCGCTACCAATTGTAGATGAGGCAAAATAAAGCAGGCACTTGAATGGACAGCAAGCGCTTCATTAAGTGGGCTCTCCTCCACCTCAAGTTCAACATCTCACATACACCAGTCCACAGAGGTGTCACCCCAATTGCACTTGCTTCCTCACAGCTCCCAAGTCTCCAGCTGCCCGTCTGAGTATGGGGTAAGACAGATGGTTGAGTATGCAGAGATGTTCACTCATACTATAGCCTGGGAATCAGAGGTCTGCTCCAAAGCTTCTGTGAGTCCAGATGAGGAAATGATCTGCACTGGTGCCCAGAAGCTTTGTGAGTTGGATCCAGGCCTAGATGAAGAAGGTTCTGAGTAAGTTTAATGTAGACCCTCATTCCCAAACTGTAAGTCCTGTTGGAGACAATGAGGAAGATGCTGATGAGACTGAGATCCCTGATTTTAACGACAACTTGACTTTTCAATCAGGGCAGGAAGAGGTTGACTCTGAGGACTACGGGTGTGAGAGCACACAGGGTGATGATGAGGTTCGAGATCCCACTTACTGTCAACCCACAGTCAGCCAGTCGATGAGAGTCAGCAGAGGAGGTGGAGGAGGATGCTAGTGATGATGAGGTTAGGTTGCACCTTCCTGGACAGAGACAGAGCACTGGAAGCACGTCAACAACTGCATCCTCAACCACAACTCTGGCTCTGAGCAGAAGTCATGGTGACTCTTCTTCAGGACGCATGGGCTCTCAGACTTGCCTAGCCTGGACCTTTTTTGAGATCGCAAAGGATGACCCAACTCAGGATGACACAGGAGTAGAAAAGTCCTTGTGGACGCATGACTTCTTCATCTTGATGAACGTTAGTCTGTCTACATTGTCACTGGACACAGCAGCGTGCGCTAATTGTCAGCACACCACCAGCAGCGCTGAAGACATGTTCCGAGAGAACACTGACTGCAGGGCACGACATGATTCCCAAGGCGTGAGTGGTGAACTCAGGCCAATTTTCCAGATTGGAAGCCCAAAATGAGCAAGGGTCCAGTTCCACAGTCATGGCATCGATGTTCACTTGGAGATACTCCTGTGAGATTCACTATGTGCACCACTGGTATTCTGTGGAAAAGCAGATCTAAGCTACTGTAACAGCTTCTGCTGATACTCCTGCATGAGTGAATCCCTTTCTATGGCAGTGTGGCAGTCCAGTAGTTGGCATTACTTCAAATTCTGACAATCCGAGGGTCATGTTGCAGGTAGTGCAGCAAGAAGGTACTCATGTGTCTTGCGCATCCAGGAGGCCCAAGTCCTTGTTGTGTTGGTGACGGCGAGGTAAGAATCATGCTTCCTTCCTCTGCCCTCTACTCCCAACCTCGCACAACAGAAATGTGATCAAGGTCTCCCTCATCTGATGAGTCTTCCATGCCTATCGCCAGTTTGTCCTCCATTTGTTCCTCGGCTCCTGCACCTTCCTCAGCAGTTTGGCTGCTACCATGGGCCCTTGTTAATCCCTCTCCCCCACCCTCACATGCCTGCCACCTTGGTGCTGCCGACCAACTGGACCTTGGAGATCCTGTTATCCCTTCCGCATACGACTCCTCCTGTACTTCCTCCCCCTCCTCTTGTCCCACCACCTGACTCCGAATACTGTTTAAAGCGTGCTCCAGCATGTAAATGACCAAAATAGTCATGCTTATAATGGCATCGTCATCATTAAACATCTTCGTCGCCATTTCAAAACTGTGCAGAATGGTGCATAGGTCCTTGATCTGAGACCACTCCAGCAGCGTGATTTTTGCCACCTCTGGAACTCGTTGGCCCAGGTTATATGTCATAATGTATTGCACCAGGGCTCGTCCGTGCTGACACAGTTGCTGCAACATGTGCAGAGTTGAATTCCATCGTGTTGGCACATCGCATTTCAGCCGGTGAACTGGCAGGCTGAACGACTTCTGTAGAGATGCAAGTCGTTGGGTTGTGGGATGCGAACAGCGGAAGTGAGCACACAGTGACTGTGCCCTCTGCAGAAGCCCATCTAGGCCGGGATAGTGGGCTAAAAATTGCTAGACAACCAGGTTCAAGACGTGAGCCATACAAGGCACGTGTGTCACTTTGCCCCGGCGAAGGGCCGCACCCAGCATTGCAGCATTGTCGCACATGGCCTTCCCTGGCTGCAGGTTCAGTGCAGACAACCATTGATGAAACTCGGTCTCCACAGCTGATCACAACTCCTCAGCTGTGTGACTCACATTTCCCCGACATTTCAAGGTAAACACCACCTGATGCCGTTGAGCCCTGCTGCCAGCATAGTATGGAGGTGTGCAGGATTCCTTCTACGCAGTTAGAACGCGGGTGGCATTACCAGACAGGCTTTGGGTGCAGGTGCAGGACCGAGATGAGGTTGAGGAGGCAGAAGCAGTGGAGGAACTTCTACATACAGAGGACTGACGCACAACTCATGGGGATGGCAAGACTTGGATAGCAGCCCCTTCTCCTGCTGTAACCATAGTTATCCAGTGCCCAGTCAGTGACATATAATGCCCCTGTCCATGCTTACTGGTCCAAGTGTCTGTGGTGAAATGCACCCTGTCACAGAGTTTCTCAAGGAAGTGGTGACGTTGTGTGCGACAAGCTGGTGTAGCACAGGCACAACTTTCTTTGAGAAGTAGTGGCGACTGGGCATCTGGTACTGGGGCACTGCGTCGGACATAAGGTCTCGAAAATCCTCTGTGTCCATCAGGCGGAAAGGCAGCATTTCTGTAGCCAACAGCTTGCAGATGGTGAAATTCAACCTCTTATGGTGGGTTTACACACACCAATCATTGTATCCAATCTCTGAACCAATCTCTGGTTGCAGTGAAATCATGGACACATAGTTCCATTTTGTGGCTGTGTACAACATGGAGCAATCTGTCCATGATTTCACTGCAACCAGAGATTGGTTCAGAGATTGGATACAATGATTGGTGTGTGTAAACCCACCATTACAGTAGCTTCCTCATGGCTAGGAGGAAATGGTCTTTTACTTGTCCATATCTGAAGGACCGAGGGCTGGCTGCTGTGCTGAGACGGGATTGAGTAGGGTGTCCCCGAAAACTGCTGGTCTGTGAGGAAGGTGCAAGCGGAGATATTACATTGCCTTCATCCAAAGGTGGTGCTCTCAATGTCTGACAGCGCTCAACATCAGCAGGTGTTTCCACTTCCAAAAGAACTGATACCTGCCAATCACACTGGCTGTTGCGGGTAAAGAGGTGGAAGGTCTGCATCCAAAAGCATGTGTGACTGCTGTCCCCACAGTCACAGAGGATGAAGAGGCTGCGGATGCACTTGATGGGGCAGACGGTGGTTGGTCCGGCCTGCTAGGCTGCATTGTAGTACAGTGAGCTTCCCACTGCGACTTTTGCTTCATATCCATGTGACGGTTCATGCATGAAGTACTCAAACTATTGATTTTTCGGCCTCTACTTAGATTTTGGTGACAAATCTTTCAGATAACATGGGGAGACTAGAGGCTTGTGGATTTTTGAATGTGCTGCATGAAGGTCACCTCACCAACCATTTTAAGCTTGCAACTGTGGGGCAATTGAAGCCACTTAAGTGGTGTCTGTGCCCAAATTTTTGGAAAAATTGGAGACTCTTGTTGGAGTCCCCTTGTGTTTTACATGATTTTAGAAAGGCATGACATGCCTATATCTGTGTCTCCTCCTTTTACTCGTCCAGCTCTTTTCGCATTTTTATAAGTACTTGTCAATTTTCCATGTGTTTGTTGTGTCTTCAGAGTAGTTTGTCACCTTTTGGACACCTTAGAAGGTGTTTTCTATGTGTTTGCATTTGCCTGCCATTGTTTTCAAAGGTGTTCGACGAACACACCCCCAATTTGACGAATCAAATCGAATTCGAACACTATGGTGGTGGCTCATCTATCTATTCTATCTGAGGCCCCTCACAAAAATCAGGTTTCTCTACACCTGCTGGCCCTCTGAAAGTGAGGGCCGAAAAATAAAATGGAGGTGGTGTTGGAGGATGAGGGGATTAAACCCCAAAATACCAATGGGCATGTTGTAGCTGGCATTGTAAAGTGCTGCGGAATCTACTATATAATTGTCTAATCTTGTCTGTCTGTCACGGAAATCGCGTGCCAGACAGAGGCGGGCACCAAGGAGCGCAGACTATGCAAATAGGCGCGAGAATTCAAAGTTCGAATTTCGCGCCAATTTGCAGCCCGGCGACAGCGGTGCATTAGAGCCGCTGTCGCTGGGATACACAGGTCCATCCGACGGTGGCTACAGCGCGAGCCAGCCGGGAGATGACCGGCGTCACACAGTGTATTTGAAATTCGGCGCCTTGGTGAGCGCCGCTATTCTGATTGGTCGGAGCTGAACATGGTGAGCAATCAGAGGAGCGGCATTCAAACCGTGCGCCAAGCCGCACATTGTATTTCAAATATGGCGCCATGGTGCGCACCGCTATTATGATATCATCCTTTCCAGGAAGACAACGGAATTGAGCGGCTGTGAGTGTCCCCACAGCGTGCAGGTTCCTCACTGTCTCCTCTATCCCCTCAGCCTGCCCATCCTCACAGCCTCCCCATCCTCACAGCCTCCTCCATCCTCACAGCCTCCTCCATCCTCACAAGCTCCTCCATCCTCACAACCTCCCCATCCTCACAGCCTCCCCATCCTCACAGCTCCTCCATTCCCTCAGCCTCCCCCATCCCCTCAGCCTCCCGCATCCCCTCAGCCTCCTCCATCCCCACAGCCTCCTTCATCCTCACAGCCTACTTCATCCCCTCAGCCTCCTCATCCTCACAGCCTCCTCCATCCCTTCAGTCTCCTCCATCCTCACAGCCTCCTCCAACCCCTCAGCCTCCCCATCCTCACTGCCTCCTCCATCCTCACAGCCTCCTTCATCCCCTCAGCCTCCTCATCCTCACAGCCTCCTCCATCCTTTCAGTCTCCTTCATCCTCACAGCCTCCCCATCCTCACTGCCTCCCCATCCTCACAGCCTCCTCCATTCTCACAGCCTCCTCCATCCTCACAGCCTCCTCCATCCTCACAGCCTCCTCCATCCCCTCAGCCTCCTCCATTCCCTCAGCCTCCTCCATCCCCTCAGCCTCCTCCATCCTCACAGCCTCTCCTATCCTCACATCCTCTCCGATCTTCACAGCATCCTCACAGCCTCCTCCATCCTCACAGCCTCCTCCATCCTCACTCCTTACTCCTGTCTATAAGGTCTGTCAGTCAGTGTGACGCAGTTTACTCCTGTCTACAAGGTCTGTCAGTCAGTGTCACGAACTTCACTCCTGTCTACACGGCTGTCAGTCAGTGTCACAACTTCACTCCTGTCTACAAAGCTGTCAGTCAGTGTGACATCCTTCACTTCTGTCTACAAGGCTGTCAATCAGTGTGACGAACTTCACTCCTGTCTACAAGGCTGTCAGTCAGTGTGACGCAGTTCACTCCTGTCTACAAGGCTGTCAGTCAGTGTGACGAACTTCACTCCTGTCTGCAAGGCTGTCAGTCAGTGTGATGCAGTTCACTCCTGTTTACAAGGTATTCTTACCCGATGCGTTAGAATCGGGCCACTATCTAGTATCTAAATAAAAATTATGTATGAGAGAGGGACCTGTAAAATGTATAAGTCAGGGCACTCCCAATTGTAAAGGGATAAAAAGCAAAATGCTACGTGTGAACAAACGGTACAGGGGATATTCATGTCTCTTCTTTATTTAGCATTATATTAGTGATTTTGCTGGAAAAATTGTTTCTTGACATTTTTTCACAGTAAAATGCAATTTAGGTTTGGTGTGGTAGGTATTCTTGTGAATCCTTTAAAATGGGGTAGTACTCGGACAACATTATTCCCAGAAATCATATCTGTGCGTAGTGTGATATACAGAATATTATTAACCAGTTCACTATAGCTATACAGATTGTTATAGTCTAGGCTACCTTTTGCTTATGTACGTAAGTACTTTTGTATTGCGGTACTGATGAATAGGCAGTCGGGACGCCTTATCTGTGTTTGTTGTTGGTCTTGTCTAGTTTCTAGTGTGGTATCACTTATCCCCGTTTTTAGCGATTGACTAATAAAAAATCCTTAAAAGTGGCATAATACTCTGACAACATTATTCCTGGAAACCACATATGAGTCATAAATGCATGCATTTTCTAAAAATGTGAGACAAAAATGTGCATAGGGTCTTATCTCAAGGCAGAGTGGGGCAATAGCCCGATGAAATCTGCTCACCTTGTCCGGTTGTGTAAACCCACAAAAAAGTATTAGCGCTCATACAGCTTCTTGAGGGACCCTCAAGAAGAAGCTAGTTGCGAAACACGTCAGGATGACCTTGCATCCCTCCTTGGACCGATAATATTCTCCACTGAGCAATTGATCTTGTGTGCCAGGCGTATGCCATATTAGTTTGGCTGCAAGGATCACTCATTTATCTGAGACAGGCTGGTTTATTGATCTTTTGATCTTTTAGCAGCATAGCAGGCTGGTTACTCTTACTGTACCCAGGGGCGTTGCTAGGGTCAAAAAACATTCGGGGCTCGGGCCCACTGAGCTGCATTTTTCGGAATAAATTTAAATAAAACCCAAGTAAAATGTACTTTAATAACCAGTGACACTCTACATATATAATATTAACAGTTTTAATGCTTTAAAACATTATAAATATTGCCAACATGCACTCAATAAATACACAAAATATAACAGTACTAGGCCAACATCCAAGCAATCCTAAGGCTTCTTTCACATGAGCGCTTTTCTGGCGTTAATACCGTGATTTTAAAGTGCATGAATTTCGCTGTCAAAAAACGCCATTAAAGAACATGTTCTATAATGACGGTTTTTTAGCAGTGGCTTCTTGACCCCATTGACGTGAATGGGGCGTGCTCCCGGCGAAAATTGGGTGCTTTAAAAGCACGCGATTAGTGTTCGGGGAGAAGCACTTATCTGAATAAGCCCTAAAGCTTGTTCCACTGTTAGCGGCAGCTGCAAGGGTGGGATTCATATTTTTAACAGGTTCCCGCCTGTCCTTACCACTAGAGGTGGTTGAGGGTCCGGTGGGTCCTTCCTGTGAGCCCTTGTGGCCACTGTGCCCCTGGCTGGCCCCCTGCACTGCTGCCTGTGCCCCTGTGGCACGTCTGTGGCCACTGGCCCCTATGTCCTGCCCCAGGTGCCCCCTGTTCTTACCTCAATAAGGCAGGTCGGCAGGTCCCAGCAGGTTGCATTGAGCTGGGAGCCCCCCTCTTCCGAACTGGCAGCCAGCCCAGAGCACAACAATTAATTCTCCAGAGTCTGACTCTGCTGACCTGGTCGTGACGTCATCGGTCACGTGCAGCCAGGTCATGTGAGTGGCACTGGGCGGGACTCCAGCGGCGACGGCTCTCTGTGAGCTATGGTACTGTGTGTCTGTGTGAGAGCTGTGCCGCCGCACAGCGAGAGAGAGCAGACACGTCGGGCATGTCTGCACTTTCTCCTCTGCCCTGACAGCGCGATTCAGGGATCTATGCAGGGGTGGTGACGGCTGAGCTACTGTGCGAGAGCCGTGCCGAGCAGACACGTTGACGGCGGGCATGTCTGCACTTTCTCCTCTGTCCTGACTGCCGGCGAGATTCGGGGCTCTATGCGTAAGAATCGGGGCTGCAGCCCCGATTCTTAATGCATAGCGTCGTCCCTGACTGTACCTTATAATATCGTCATCTTATATCTGCTTATTTTAACCTTTATTCTCACTGGTGTATTTTTTGCATGGTCTTCCACGAATGGTTGTGTGGCATTATTCTGATATCTAGAGACACCTTTCTTCATAGGCGGACCTACTGTGGTGCAGCTGGTTCAGCTGCACCAGGGCCCCGACCGGGTAGGGGGCCCTCAAACCTGCAGGGGGGGCCCAGCCGACCCCCATGTCCCTGTGTCAGAGGAGAGGGGAGTTAACTGAGGGAAGCTTCCTGCTTCCCTCAGCCGATCCCGCCCTTCCTCTCCTCTCCAGCCCCGGCACACCACACAGATCTACAATGCGGCGCAGGTAAGAGCCGCACGCTGCCCTCACCCGACCCTGCCAGCACCCCCCTTCCCTCATCATGGTTCTGATACATGCTTGAAAGCCTTGTTGCGGCGCCATGGGGAGATGGAAAAGAGGGCACGATTGATTCAAAAGAGGCTTCAGCTAGTCCAAGCAAAGCAGGTTGAACAGCATCTCCATGAACAGCTTGGAGGTGTGGTCGGGGCAGCTTTTGGTCAGGGTCCAGATACTCCACGCAATCGCCTGACTGTGGTGACAAGGAAAGCTGATACCCTGCATAGAGGAGAAGTAGGATGTGCCAGTGTGGATGCTCTTTATTTGAGGGGAACTGCCGGTGAACTAGAGAGGCTGAGCTTCTCGGGGTCTGCAGCTCTACAAGCTTGCGAGCGAGGATTTGACTCTGATGACCGACCCTGCCAGCACCCCCCCGGTCCTCGCCCAACCCGCCATCACCCCCGGTCCTTTCCTACACCTGCACCAGGGCCCCGCAAGCTGTAGGTCCGCCACTGCCTTTCTTAGTACACTATATCTAGCAATTTCTGTTAGTTGTGTCACTTTTGCATCATATGTTTAGCACTGTTTGGCACTTTTAGTAGCAACATTGTTGCACACATGTTTTAATGCTGTATATACACAACTAGAAAAAAATTCTCTGCTGCACTCAGCTACCACCAATGATGTACAAATGCTAACAAGCTATATGTATATGAGAAAAAAGTTTAAAAACTTACGTTTTTTTCAAAAAACTCAAAATTCTTATCTTTTTATTTCTGAAGTTCTTAGTGCACACATTGGCCAATGTCTGCTTGCTCATCAACTGCGACAAAGTGACTTCAGGTCTGATGAGTCCTACCGCTGACATCCCTGTCCTCCTTGTCCTCCCTACCCCACTACTAAGTGGGCAGACACCATCTAGACCCTAGATCACCTGTAGGCGATGAGGGTGCAAATTGCAGAAATGGAGCCAGCAACTCCACACGATACAATAATGTCATGCCTTTCTTAGAAATACGTGCATTTAGTTTGCTTGAGACAATATATTGTTTGCTTGTCAGCGATGACTTATCCCATAGCGCCATCTGTTGACAATGTTCCCACATTACATTAAGTTTACTGCATAGTCTAATTTTGGTCCCTCCATGCCTATGTAATCCCATGAGGCCGTGCTCTAGACTCTGCCCCTTCTCCTCCAGAAGCCATTACAGCCTCAAACAAGCTGACATCCTGGTGTGCTGACAGTTCTCTCTCTGGATTTCAGCTTATCTGCATGTTTCCCTCAACATATCACAGTCGGTGAGTTTAATATGCTACTGACCACCTAAATGTACAATGTAGCTACACTGTTGATTATCATCTTATCATTCTTCCGCCATTATACATATTGCGTATTCGCCGTATCGTGCAATCACATTGTGTGACCTGTAACAATGTAATGTTTTGCACTTCATGTATACTTATGTTGTACTGAGAATTTCTATTTGTTTTTTCTAGTTTTACACTTAACCCATTAATAAAAGTTGAAAAGGACCCCCAGCGTCCATGTCAATGCATTGATGGGAAAGAGTTTACCTGTCTGTCAACTCGTTCTTCAGGAGTACAGAGCGAGGGTGCCAGAACAAATAGAGAAAAAAAAAAAACTGCACAGCACTCACAGACATGCTTGTTAGCATTTGTACATCATTGGTAGTAGCTGAGTGCTGCAGAGAATTTTTTTCTAGTATGAACCAGCATCCCTGCTGGCACAAGTTCACATTGTCTGTGAGTGCTGTGCAGTTTTTTTTTTTTTCTCTATTGTATCGTGTGGAGTTTCTGGCTCCATTTCTGCAATTTGCACCCTCATCGCTTGTTATATCATTGGTAGTAGCTGAGTGCTGCAGAGATTTTTTTTCTAGTTGTTTGAACCAGCGTCCCTACTGGCACCAGTTCACATTGTCTGTGAGTGCTGTGGAGTTTTTGTTTTTTCTCTGCTGTATATACACAGTTAGAAGACCTCCTTCTTTCTTTAGGTGTTGTGTTTTGCATTATTTTTTTTTTGTTATTTTTTGGTGGTTGATATATCATCACTGGTTCATCCACCTATTGTACACTGTGTAGTGTATATAGCACTTTTTAAATCAAGCTTTTATTAAAATATTTACCTTTTGTTTTTTTATTGCAGATATTGACATAGATTAATCTAGATTGTAAATAACTACTGTGCCTATTGTCCTGTCTATTTGCTCTGCTGGATTAAATATACATGGATACGTATATCATGGCATGCCATTGTTGTTTTCTGTAATGTGAATTTTTTTTAATTTTAATGTCAAAACATCTAATATTGTATTAATAAAGTGATATTTTGTACCATGATTTGGGCTATAAACTCATTTTTATAGCTAATATAAAAAAGGGTTTTGCACAACACGGGGTATCAAACCATTTTGATAGAATCCACAGCAGAGACCCCAATCTGCTCAAAATTACAGCTATCGATCACGTACCTAAAAATACTGGCAATAGAATTGAAGCTCTTAATAAAAGAGAAAAAAATTTGGATTTATAAATTGGACACCCTGAAACCTAGAGGTCTGCTCCTTCCTCAGGGATTATCAAGCTTAATTTATTGATTTTTATTAGCTTGATAATCCCTGAGGAAGGAGCAGAGGCTGTTCTGAAACGCATCGGAATAAAGTTACACCATTGCACCAGAATTCTTGGGTCCTGGTTTTTCCATCCAGCAGTGCGCATCACCAGCACTTCATCCTGTTTCCATAAATACATGCAGGCATATTCTCCAGGCAGGCCCAATTCAGTTTCTCCAGTTCCCTAACCATTTCAGCCTTTTCCTCATGCCCCCAGACCTCTTTGTTGGGTCCAGCAGATATTTACTTGCAAATTTGTGCCGAATAGCCAGTCCAATGCAAGTCAATGGGTAACGCAAGTATTACAAACTACTCATTATGATTCTCCCAAATCTGTGTATTTCACTATTCGCTCATCACTAGCTACAAGCTCTTCACAGATGACAATATATGCAGACTACGGGCAGATTGCCGGGGTCTGCACTGTTTGGGTGGCAGCCACATCTATCTGGCTGCCATCCCTGTTATCCCCCCAAGTGTACAAAGCCTGCAGCATATACTGCTGAACAATGCACCGGGCACTTTCGAACTTAGGAGCATGTCTTCACAGTGACCTTGAGGGCAAACTTTGTTGGCGGGGAAAGCGTACTATGGTCCCATTTGGCAAGAGGAGTTGCTGCCAGAGCATTCACAGGGCTGTCTGTGTTCCACAGCTTTGTGCCTTCCAGTGATCTCTGTGCCCCAAACTATGTTCCTCCTGGTGATCTCTGTGCCCCCCCAGATATCTTTCTCTTGGTGATCTCTGTGCCTCCCTGCAAGTTCCTCTCATTGAGTTCCTTACCACCCAACTTTGTGCCATTGGGTGATCTCTGTGGCCCCCAGCTTTGTGCCTCCCAATGATCTATGTGCTCCCCGGTGGTCTCTTTGCCCCCCCAGGTATGTGCCCCTGGTGGGCCCTGTGCCTCCCTACTATGTGACACCCGGGTGAGCTCTGTGACCCCGCAGTGATCTCTGTATCCCCCCAGTGATCTCTGTCCTCCAGGTGATCTATATGCCACCAGTGCTGTGTATCCCCACCAGTGCTGTATATCTCCTATATCCCCCTGCCTTAGTCATGTATATCCCACCCCAATTACAGTTGTGGCCAAAAGTATTGACACCCCTGCAATTCTGTCAGATAATACTCAGTTTCTTCCTGAAAATGATTGCAATCACAAATTCGTTGGTATTATTATCTTCATTTAATTTGTCTTCAATGAAAAAACACAAAAAGAATTGTCCTAAAGCCAAATTGGATATAATTCCACACCAAACATAAAAAAGGGGGTGAACAAAAGTATTGGCACTGTTAGCAAAATCATGTGATGTTTCTCTAATTTGTGTAATTAACAGCACCTGTAACTTACCTGTGGCACCTAACAGGTGTTGGCAATAACTAAATCACACTTGCAGCCAGTTGACATGGATTAAAGTTGACTCAACCTCTGTCCTGTGTCCTTGTGTGTACCACATTGAGCATGGAGAAAAGAAAGAAGACCAAAGAACTGTCTGAGGACTTGAGAAACCAAATTGTGAGTAAGCAACAGCAATCTCAAGGCTACAAGTCCATCTCCAAAGACCTGAATGTTCCTGTGTCTACTGTGCGCAGTGTCATCAAGAAGTTTACATACCATGGCACTGTGGCTAACCTCCCTAGATGTGGTCAGAAAAGAAAAATTGATGAGAGATTTCAACGCAAGATTGTGCGGATGGTGGATAAAGAAACTCGACTAACATCCAAACGAGTTCAAGCTGCCCTGCAGTCCGAGGGTACAACAGTGTCAACCCGTACTATCCTTCGGCGTCTGAATGAAAAGGGACTGTATGGTAGGATACCCAGAAAGACCTTATGTGGCGCCCCGCAACGAGTGCGTCACAAGAGGGTATTGCAGCCATAAATGCAGCCGCAATATTCTCTGACACAGCAGTGACCTAGTTAACTTTGAGATCCAACCCTGCATGCATCACCTAGAACAGAGGGCCAATCCAGGGTCCTGGTGGGCGGAGTGCTAGGGAAGTGTGTAGGGAGAACAGACACTTTAGTTAACAGTAGTCTAGAACAGAGGACTTGGAGTAGGAGCGGGGGCTCCGCACCCGTGCAGCCCCCGGGCCGTCACCGGTCGGGTGTCAGCACCTGAGGCCTCAACAACCGGGATCGGGCATCATAACCACGGGTTCCAAAATACCCCCGTGCCCAACTCACAGCCGGTTCACTGGTACCGAAGCAGCAGGAGTTCACCTCTGCCATGCGAACCAGAAGCGTGGAGGAGCAGCTTCACAGGAGCACCCCACCACCAGCCAACTTCCAGTCGTCTAACCAGCGGTGTACCCACTGAGGGATCCAAGGCTCCCCAAAACATCCACAACGTACAACTTGGATAGGGCATTGAAGCAGCTTCCCTGTACCCGATCTGGTATTCCTGGGCGACAATGGCGAAACACTTAGCTAGAATGGAGGAACACTTGCGGATCTCTGAGGGACACTATCACTGCTGAGTCCACCCGGTCTACTACCCGTAAACTGTATACCATGTACTGCCTGCTGGTTACAGTAAAGACCCTTGCAGAGACTTTCTGTGTCCGTGCTTCCTTATGAACTGTCCGTCCGCACTACAAGGTAACCGCAGCTGCCGCACAACATCTTAAGCAGCTCCAGCCTCCGGGGATCACCGCTCAACCTGTGGGGAGCGTTCCATCTTGCTGCTGTCCATCCCCCGGAGGTTCCGCAGCGTCGGTAACGATTACCGAAACTACTCATAGGCGGCGTCACGAAAAAATTAAACCCCTTTAATCTGTTCCCTACAAGACGTCTTCAACTTTTGATCTGCACTCCACCGGGCCCCACTACCGGCAGGCGCGGCCCACCCGTGACAAGGAGGAAGGAGCTTCAGCCTGTCTAAACCGGAGTCCCGGCCACGATGAGTCACTTACTTCTTACCCCGAGACATAAAAAAGCCAGGCTAGAGTTTGCCAAAACTTACCTGAGAAAGCCTAAAATGTTTTGGAAGAATGTTCTCTGGTCAGATGAGACAAAAGTAGAGCTTTTTGGGCAAAGGCATCAACATAGAGTTTACAGGAGAAAAAAAGAGGCATTCAAAGAAAAGAACACGGTCCCTACAGTCAAACATGGCGGAGGTTCCCTGATGTTTTGGGGTTGCTTTGCTGCCTCTGGCACTGGACTGCTTGACCGTGTGCATGGCATTGTGAAGTCTGAAGACTACCAACAAATTTTGCAGGATAATGTAGGACCCAGTGTGAGAAAGCTGGTTCTCCCTCAGAGGTCATGGGTCTTCCAGCAGGACAATTACCCAAAATACACTTCAAAAAGCACTAGAAAATAGTTTGAGAGAAAGCACTGGAAACTTCTAAGGTGCCCAGCAATGAGTCCAGACCTGAATCCCATAGAACACCTGTGAAGAGATCTAAAAATGGCAGTTTGGAGAAGGCACCCTTCAAATATCAGGGACCTGGAGCAGTTTGTCAAAGAAGAATGGTCTAAAATTCCAGCAGAGCATTGTAAGAAACTCATTGATGGTTACCGGAAGCAGTTGATAGCAGTTATTTTGGCTAAAGGTTGTGCAACCAAGTATTAGGCTGAGGGTGCCATTACTTTTGTCCGGACCATTTTTGGAGTTTTATGTGAAATGATCAATGTTTTGCTTTTTGCTTCATTCTCTTTTGTGTTTTTTCATTGAAGTCAAATTGAATGAAGATAATGATACCAAAGAATTTGTGATTGCAATCATTTTCAGGAAGAAACTGAGTATTATCTGACAGAATTGCAGGGGTGTCAATACTTTTGGCCACAACTGTATGTATATTCCCCCAAGGCTGTATATGCCCCCTCAAGTGCTGCATGTTGACCCCCCATGCTGAAGATCTTCTCCAGTGCTGTATATCATCCCCTGGGGCTGTATATATTCCCCAGTGCTGTATACACCCCCCACTATATACACCCCTAAGCTCTGTATATCTCCCACAGAGCTGTATATTCCCCACAGTGCTGTATATCTCCAGAGTGCTGTTTATCCCCCCTAATGCTATTCATCCCCCAATGCTGTATGTGCCCCTCAGTGCTGTATGTGCCCCCAAGTGATGTATACAACTCCTAGTGGTGTATGTAACCCACTAGTGCTGGATATTGCCCAAAGGGCTTTATGTGGACCTTAAGTGAGTGCTGTATATCTTCCCCAGTGATGTATAACTCCCTTTAAAGAGGACCTGTCACCCCCCTGGTGCAAAGCAATCTAAATGCACCACTGAATGCAGCATGCCTGCTGCATTCAGGGAAAGGGTCCCCCATGGCTTCAGCCCCTCTGTGCACTGAGAAATACACTTTATAAATCTTACATATAGTAAGTCCGGAGAGCATTCCTTCTTATGGAGTCAGCGCTGGCATGCAGTTTTTTCCCTGCCTCCGGCCACTCTGGGCCACCTCCGGCTGTTCCTCCTCCTTATTGTGTCCACCTCCCTCACTGTACTCAGGCTACTCGGCGAGCATCGAGTAATCTCGCGATACTCGTGCTGTGCTCGTGGTCCTCATCCCTGCATGTTGGCGCTCTTTAGAGAGCCAGCCCACATGCAGGGATTGGCTGGCAGACCACTGCAATGCCATAGCCCTGTTAGTTGTGGCATTGCAGTGATTGGCCGGCCTGCACAGCGTGACCGAGCCTTTATAAGACCCGGCCGCGCTGTGCTCTGCACACAGGCATCCAGACAGTGAGTGTAGGGACAGTGTCTGCTGCTGCTTAGGGACAGATTTGCGGCCCTCATAGGTAGATCCGGAGCAGGGCTGCAAACTGCTGCTGACCACAACAGTCCTTCTCAGGACTAATATAGGAGGATATAGGCAGGGTGATCCAGATCGGAATCCAAGCTTTTCTGTGACCATAACAGTCACCAGACTGTTGTATTTACTACCTTAATACAGGTTAGGGACTAAAATCCTTCTCTCCTGTGACCATTACAGTCACCAGACTGGTGTACCTACTACCTTAATACAGGTTAGGGACTAAAATCCTACTGTCCTGTGACCATTACAGTCACCAGACTGGTGTACTTACTACCTTAATACAGGTTAGGGACTAAAATCCTACTGTCCTGTGACCATTACAGTCACGAGACTGGTGTACTTACTACCTTAATACAGGTTAGGGACTAAAATCCTTCTCTCCTGTGACCATTACAGTCACCAGACTGGTGTACTTACTACCTTAATACAGGTTAGGGACTAAAATCCTACTGTCCTGTGACCATTACAGTCACCAGACTGGTGTACTTACTACCTTAATACAGGTTAGGGACTAAAATCCTACTGTCCTGTGACCATTACAGTCACAAGACTGGTGTACTTACTACCTTAATACAGGTTAGGGACTAAAATCCTTCTCTCCTGTGACCATTACAGTCACCAGACTGGTGTACTTACTACCTTAATACAGGTTAGGGACTAAAATCCTACTGTCCTGTGACCATTACAGTCATCAGACTGGTGTACTTACTACCTTAATACAGGTTAGGGACTAAAATCCTTCTCTCCTGTGACCATTACAGTCACCAGACTGGTGTACTTACTACCTTAATACAGGTTAGGGACTAAAATCCTACTGTCCTGTGACCATTACAGTCACCAGACTGGTGTACTTACTACCTTAATACAGGTTAGGGACTAAAATCCTACTGTCCTGTGACCATTACAGTCACCAGACTGGTGTACTTACTACCTTAATACAGGTTAGGGACTAAAATCCTTCTTTCCTGTGACCATTACAGTCACCAGACTGTTGTCGCTGTATACAAGCAAAATGCGCAAGGGTGTTGGCAAGGAACAAGGAAGTGAACGTGATGGTGGTGCAGGCAGAGGCCGAGGTCGTGTGCAAGCACTAATTTCGCAACAACAAACGGGCACATCTACTCGCTCACACGTCCTGTCCCAAATTCTTGGGGCCCGCTGCAGTACACCGCTCTTGAACCAACACCAGTGTCAACAGGTTGTTACTTGGATAGCGGATAATGCTTCAAGTCAGATTGGCACCTCCACAAACACCCTGTCTTCCACACGCTCAAGTGTCAGTAGCCGTGATACTGCACCGCACATTTCCCAACCTGATCCTCCTTCCTACCACCAGGCCGAGTACACGTCCACGGACATTACTAATCACACACTTGGACACTCGGAAGTCCAGAAGTGTGTACCCATGGGTGAGTGGAGGTACATGGCAAATTCCCATAACAAAATTTAAATTCAGTTGTCATTTGTTGGTGGTGTGGTGAAGTCTGGCCCAATCCAACCCTTGTTCATTTTCATCAGAGTCAGCCTGTCAGCATTTTCAGTTGACAGGCAGGTGCGTTTATCAGTAATGATTCCACCTGCGGCATTGAAAACACGCTCTGACAAAACGCTAGCGGCAGGGCAGGCCAGGACTTCCAAGGCGTAGAGAGCCAATTCATGCCACGTGTACAGCTTGGAGACCCAATAATTGTAAGGCACAGAGGAATCTCGCAGTACAGTTGTTCGATCTGCAAGGTACTCCTTCAGCATCTGGCCAAACTTAGCATTTCTTGTGGCACTACCCCGCACCTGAGTGGTTGTGGTACGTGAGGGGCTGAGAAAACTGTCCCACATCGTAAAGACTGCTCCCCTACCTCTGGCGGATTGGACTTGTGCCCCTCTTGGCCGTACACCTTGGTTGTCCACCGATTCCTGACCTATGCCGCTAGCGTTTTGTGAGGGGAATGATTTGCCTACTTCCGTGACTATGGCCTTCTGGAACTGCTGCATTTTGGCTGACCTCTCGCCTCAGGAATGAGAGACATAACGTTCTCCTTGTAGCGTGGGTCTAACAGTGTTGCCAACCAGTACTGATTGTCGGCCAAGATGTTCTGAACGCGAGGGTCACGAGCCAGGCAGCTTACCATAAAGTCAGCCATATGCGCCAGACTCTTAACAGCCATCACTTCAGTATCCAGACCAACACGATGACTGAACATGCTGTCCTCCTCCTCCTCCTCCTCCTCATCTCCCCTGTCCTCTGGCCAGCCACGCTGAATCGAGGGTATGACTGGTGTGCATGTCATATCCTCAATTTGGCCAGAGAGTTGCTCCATGTCTTCATCCTCCTCCTCCTAGTCATAGTCCTCCACTGCACGTTGTGATGAGATGAGGCTGAGCTGTGTGTTTTCACCCACACCCACTACTGTTTGTTGCTCCAAGTCATCGCGCTCTGCCTGCAATGCATCCTCTTTGTTTTTCAGCACAGACCGTTTTAGAAGGCAGAGTAGTAGTATGGTGACGCCAATAATGGCGTCATCGCCGCTCACCATTTGGTGGAGTCCTCAAAGTTTTGGAGGACGGTACATAGGTCGGACATCCATCTCCACTCCTCAGGTGTTATGTGTGGAGTTTGACCATTTCCCGACGGCTTAGGTGATGCAGGTAGTCAACAACTGCCCTCTTCTGCTCACATATCCTGACCAACATGTGCAGAGTTGAATTCCAACGCGTGGGGACATCACACACCAGTCTGTCGGCCGGAAGACGCAAACGGCGCTGAAAGCCGGCAAGGCCGACTGAAGCAGCAGGTGACTTGCGAAAATGTGCAGACAGACGACGAACTTTTACCAGCAGTTCAGACAGCTCTGGGTATGACTTTAGAAACCGCTGAACCACCAGGTTGAGCACATGGCCTACGCATGGAACATGCGTCAGCTGGCCTCACCTCAAAGCTGCCACAAGGTTCCGGCCATTGTCACACACGACCTTTCCTGGCTTTAGGTTCAGAGGTGTGAGCCAGTGATCTGCCTGCTGTTTCAGAGCTGTCCACACCTCTTCTGCATTGTGGGGTTTGTCACCTATGCAGACTAGCTTCAGCACAGCCTGTTGCCGCTTCGCAGAGGCAGTGCTGCAGTGCTTCCAGCTTGGGACTGGTGTGGAGGGTACAGTGGATGAGGATGCACAGGAGGAGGAGGAGGAGGCTGAAGAGCATGACATTCCGGAGCTGTAGAGTGTCGGTGAAACCCTGACTGAGGTAGGGCCTGCTATCCTTGGTGTGGGAAGGACGTGTTCCGTCCCTCGCTCAGACTGGGTCCCAGCCTCCACAATATTAACCCAGGCCTTCATGTACGTCTCTTCTCAGGGACATTGGAGTGCCGCACAATGTTTTCACGTGAAATCTTTCATGTTATAACAAAAAGTAACATACACCAGCTGTATCTCACTATTGGGTATGTGCCCTTAACATTTCCACCCTAAATATTCATTTTGGTGTCATTTTGGAAGGTTTTCTGGTGACTCCGTAAAATTGGCGTGAAACTCGGACAAGATTGTTCACAGCTGTGACTTTTGAGTGAGAAATGCTTCCAGGGGTCTTCCCCATGGTGTTGCCATGTCATTTCAGCACTCTTCTGAGACTTTTGTGACATTTTTAGGGTTTCTACATGCTGCCGGCAGTCATTTCATAAAAATACTCGGGTCTCCCATAGGATAACATTGGGCTCGGTACTCGGGCCGAGTACACGAGTATCTCGGGAGGCTCGGCCCGAGCTTTGAGCACCCGAGCATTTTAGTACTCGCTCATCACTATTTATGAGGTAATAACTCTGGAATGCTTCAATAGATTCCAAAGATTCTACAATAGTTTTTTTGACATACTGGACTTCATGTTAGTGGTAAATTTAGGATGATATTTTTTTGTGTTTGTGAAAAAATTGAATTTTGGCAAAAATTTAAAAAAATTAGCAATTTTGAACTTTTGAATTTTTACACTGTTAAGGCAGAGAGTTATATGAAACAAATCAATTCTTAAATTACATTTCCCACATGTCTATTTTACATCAGCACAATTTTAGAAATATTTTTTTTGTTAGGAAGTTAGAATGGTTTAAATTTCACCAGTAATTCCTCATTTTGACATCAAAATTTACAAAATCATTTTTTTAGGGATCACATCACATTTCAAGTGACTTGGATGGGCCTACATGACAGAAAATACCCAAAAGTGACACCATTCTAAAAACTGCACCCCTCAGACTACTCAATAACGCATATAAGAAGCTTAGCAACCCCTCAGGTGCTTCAAAGGAATGAAAGCAAAGTGGAATGAAAAAATAATTTTAGATGCATAAAAATATTACTTTAGTCTCAATTTATTTACTTTTACAAGTGATAGCATGACAAATTGGACCGTAAAATTTGTTACCCAGGTTCATCTGAGCACGGGATACCCCACATGTGATCAGAAACACCTGTTTAGACAAATGGGAAAGCTCTGAAGGGAAGAAGCACTGTTTGAAATTTGAACCATAAATTTGGCTGAAATAGATTGCAGGCACCATGTTGCATTTCAAGGGCCTCTAAAGTACTTTTGTAGACTAGAGCCAAGGAGCCAAAAGTCAAACGGTAAAGAACTAAAGTCTTTCCATTACGACTTCATGTAAACTCAAGTGCACATATACAAAGGTCTCAACCTCCTTAACCTAGAGAAATATAATCTGTCCATACTACAGCATTCTACGTACCGTAAATAGTACATTAAAGCCAGTTTGTAAGGCAAAAATGAAATGACACATCTTACAACTTCCATTAATCAGAAAGAGGATTGCATTGTTAATTTACAGGCTTTACCAGAACACTATTTGTGTTGTCCCTTCTACTAAATTTCTGTACTGAAAAAAAGGCCATACTTGTCTGGCCCCACTTTTATTATGTTTTAGACACTATTTATGCCTTGTTAAATACTGTGTAAATAAGGTTTTGCATGAAATGCAATACTATGTGCAAAGATTGGGCAATACGTTTTCAGAGAAGTCTATCGAGGACTTTAAACACATTTTCTGGCATAATATAGAAAAATTACAAAGTTTGTCATGCATAGTTTTTGTACAAAATTCATATTTTGCAATATTACACTGCTTTTGCCACTTTTGACATATACAGTACATAGGGTAAATTAATTGAATCTTACAGAAAAGTCGCAATTTCCATTCATAGAATCATAGAATGGTAGAGTTGGTGGAGACCTCAAGGTCCATTGGGTCCATCTCCCTGCGAGTTTTCATAGGAAGGTGGAGTAAAAATTGGAGAATTAGCTTTAGCAGAATCAGTTATAGCTAAAGATTTGCCAAATTTTTAAAACCTTGAGTGATGCGATGATAAATTTTGGTCAAATAACAGCTATGCAGCATCAAAGAAAACGGACTTCAAACATTCCTTTTAATGAATTTACTCATAGCATGTACCACATAACATCCTTGTATCATGGCTTGAGAATCTAAGCTCCAGGAAAATTAAGTATATTACACTACTGCAACCAATCACTGAGTTCAATGGCTTGTGCCATGTACACCAACAGATTTGCTGAGTGCAGCGGTTAGCTGCAGCTGTGAGTGCACAGTAGTCATTATCGACTAGAGATGAGCAAACGTTTTCATAACATATTTGCCTATTTAAAATTTGGCAAGAACATAGTTTATTCAGTTGGGTGATCGCAAACCCCAACACTTTCCCAAAAATTTGGCTAAACATGACTTTCTTCGGGAAATAGATTGAAATTTAAAATGGCCTTTAAACTTTACCTGTTTATTTGGGGCTCGCCTGAAGACCAGTTGGATGGGGACTACACCTAACCTATGGTTAGAAGTGTCCCCAGCCATCAAGTCTACCAGCTTGTGTTAAGCTGTAAAATTTTGGGGAATCTTTTAAAAAAAATGTTAAGCTTCCTGGAGTTTGCAGGTGTTTTGACACCTGCAGGGTCTGAATTCTGTTAACAGTGCCGGATGTGGCAACAGCTGTGAAGTCAAGGAAGCTTACAATGTCCTTAAAACATTAGTTTAAGAGAGCTTTACATTTTTAAGGGATTTTTAAAAAATATTTTTTAAATAATAATTTTTTTTTTTACTTGAATTATTTTTTGGAGCGCAAACCTTTATTGTTGCAGAGGGTCAGTAGCATGTGAGGCCATTTCTTCTGCACTTATGTAATAGCAACTCGTATAAAAATAGCATATGTCATTATATGCTTCACATCCATGATCTTATAAGTCTGGTCACACTGATGAAACCCCATAGTATGAGCTATTGTGTCTTGAAAATGTGCAATCACTTTTTAATTTCATAGTAATGCTACTACCACTACTAATATGTATTCATTAGTGATGAGCGAGTATGCTTGTGACTACTCGTTACTCGCACGAGTATCACTGTACTCGGGCTACTCGGTGAGTACCGAGTAATCTCGCGATACTCGTGCTCATCCCTGCATGTTGGCGCTCTTTAGAGAGCCAGCCCACATGCAGGGATTGGTTGGCAGTCACTGCAATACCACAGCCCTGTTAGTTGTGGCATTGCAGTGATTGGCCGGCCCGCACAGCATGACCGAGCCTTTATAAGACCCGGCCATGATGTGCTCTGCACACAGCCATCCAGACAGTGAGTGTAGGGAGAGTGTCTGCTGCTGCTTAGGGACAGATTTGCGGCCCTCATAGGTAGATCTGGATCAGGGCTGCAAACTACTGCTGACCACAACCTTCTCAGGACTAATCTAGGAGGATATAGGCAGGGTGATCCAGATCACAGTCCAAGCTTTACAGTGGCCAGAACAGTCCTCAGGAGACTGTTGGAGCTGACTAGCTTTATACAGGCAGGGTCTAAAATCCAGCTTTCCTGTGACCAGAACAGTCACCAGACTGTAGTACTTGACTAGCTGTATACAGGCAGGGTCTAAAATCCAGCTTTCCTGTGACCAGAACAGTCACCAGACTGTTGTACTTGACTAGCTCTATACAGGCAGGGTCTAAAATCCAGCTTTCCTGTGACCAGAACAGTCAGCAGACTGTTGTACTTGACTAGCTGTATACAGGCAGGGTCTAAAATCCAGCTTTCCTGTGACCAGAACAATCACCAGACTGTTGTAGCTGTATACAGGAAAAATGCGCAAGGGTGTTGGCAAAGGACAAGGAAGTGGACGTGATGGTGGTGCAGGCAGAGGCCGAGGTCGTGTGCAAGCACTAATTTCGCAACAACAAAGTGCCACATCTACTCGCTCGCATGTCCTGTCCCAAATTCTTGGGGCCCGCAGCAGTACACCGCTCTTGAACCAAGACCAGTGTCAACAGGTTGTTACTTGGATAGCTACTTGGATAGTTACTTCAAGTCAGATGGGCACCTCCACAAACACCCTGTCTTCCACACGGTCAAGTGTCAGTAGCCGTGATACTGCACCGCACATTTCCCAACCTGATCCTCCTTCCTACCATCAGGCCGAGTACACGTCCACGGACATTACTGATCCCACACTAGGACACTCGGAAGAGCTGTTCACGTATCCATTCGCAGAATCTGGCCTCTCTGTTGAAGTGGGTGATGAGATGGTATGTACAGATGCCCAAATATTTGAGCAGCCACGTTCTCACGAAGGGAACATTGGCAACGTGTCTCAACAAGGGGTGGATGATAATGAGACACAATTGCCAGGAAGTCAGGAGGAGGATCAGGGTGCGGAAGAGGAAGACGACGTGGAGGATGATCCAGTAGCTGACCCAACCTGGCAGGAGGATATGCAGAGCGAGGACAGCAGTGCACAGGGGGAGGGAGGCGTAGCATCCCAACAGGCAGTAAGAAAAGGGGTCGTGTCCGCAGGCAGAAGGCAGGCAACCGTTCCCCGGAACAACAACACGACACAAGGTGCCTGTGCAAATGTTAGGTCTTCCCGAGTCTGGCAGTTTTTAAGTTGGCTCCAGATGACTCTATAAAGGCCATTTGCAACACCTGCCATGAAAGCATCAGCAAGGGTATGAAAACTAGCAGCCTGACCACCACCAGCATGATCAGGCACATGTCAGCCAAGCACCCGACTTTGTGGAAAGTACAACAGAGTCGAGGAGCGGTGCTTGCTGATGTCACTGCTACGTCTTCGCGTGTTGTGCGTGCGAGCCAATCCCCTGTCCATGCTGGCCTCGATCAAGCCTCCGGCCCTGCACCTGACGTTGCCCACGCACAAATAACACCACCATCAAGCACGTCCTTGTCCCAGCGCAGCGTTCAATTATCCATTCAGCAAACCTTTGAACGCAGACGCAAATACACTGCCAACGCCCCACATGCCACAGTCCTAAATTATCACATTTCGCGACTGCTTGCGCTAGAAATGTTACCTGTCTTGCTGGTGGAGACAGAAGCATTCCGCGACCTGATGGTGGCTGCTGTCCCACTTACTCGGTCCCCAGCCGCCACTATTTCTCCACATGTGCTGTCCCCGCATTGCATAACCACGTGTCACAAAGCATCACACGTGCCCTGAACAACGCTGTTTCAGCCAAAGTCCACCTAACCACAGACACGTGGACAAGTGCTTGTAGGCAAGGCCGCTACATCTCCTTGACGGCACACTGGGTTAATATTGTGGAAGCTGGGACCCAGTCTGAGCAAGGGACGGAACACATCCTTCCCACACCAAGGATTGCAGGCCCTACCTCAGTCATGGTTTCACGCAGACTCTACAGCTCCGGAATGTCATGCTCCTCAGCCTCCTCCTCCTGCGCATCCTCATCCACTTTACCCTCCACACCAGTCCCAAGCTGGAAGCACTGCAGCACTGCCTCTGCGAAGCGGCAACAGGCTGTGCTGAAGCTAATATGCATAGGTGACAAACCCCACAATGCAGAAGAGGTGTGGACAGCTCTGAAACAGCAGGCAGATCACTGGCTCACACCTCTGAACCTAAAGCCAGGAAAGGTCGTGTGTGACAATGGCCGGAACCTGGTGGCAGCTTTGAGGCGAGGCCAGCTGACGCATATTCCATGCGTGGCCCATGTGCTCAACCTGGTGGTTCAGTGGTTTATAAAGTCATACCCAGAGCTGTCTGATCTGCTGGTAAAAGTTCGCCACCTGTCTGCACATTTTCGCAAGTCACCTGCTGCTTCAGCCGGCCTTGCCGGCTTTCAGCGCCGTTTGCGTCTTCCGGCCCACAGACTGGTGTGTGATGTCCCCACGCGTTGGAATTCAACTCTGCACATGTTGGTCAGGATATGTGAGCAGAAGAGTACCTGCATCACCGAAGCCTTCGGGAAATGGGTCAAACTCCACACATAACACCTGAGGAGTGGAGATGGATGTTGGACCTATGTACCGTCCTCCAAAACTGTGAGGACTCCACCAAGATGGTGAGCGGCGATGATGCCATTATTAGCGTCACCATACCGCTACTCTGCCTTCTAAAACGGTCTCTGCTGAAAAACAAAGAGGATGCGTTGCACGCGGAGCGCGATGAGTTTGAGCAAGAAACAGTGGTGGGTGTGGGTGATAACACACAGCCCAGCCTCATCTCATCACAACCTGCAGTGGAGGACTATGATGAGGAGGAGGAGGAGGAGGAGGATGAAGACATGGAGCAACTCTCTGGCCAAATTGAGGATATGACATGCACACCAGTCATACCCTCGCTTCAGCGAGGCTGGCCAGAGGATAGGGGAGATGAGGAGGAGGAGGAGGACAGCATGTTCAGTCATCGTGTTGGTCTGGATACTGAAGTGATGGCTGTTAAGAGTCTGGCGCACATGGCTGACTTTATGGTAAGCTGCCTGGCTCGTGACCCTCGCGTTCAGAACATCTTGGCCGACAATCAGTACTGGTTGGCAACACTCTTAGACCCACGCAACAAGGATAACTTTATGTCTCTCATTCCTGAGGCGGAGAGGTCAGCCAAAATGCAGCAGTTCCAGAAGGCCATAGTCACGGAAGTAGGCAAAGCATTCCCCCACAAAACGCTAGCGGCATAGGTCAGGAATCGGTGGACAACCAAGGCGCACGACCGAGAGGGGCACAAGTCCAATCCGCCAGAGGTAGGGGAACAGTCTTTACGATGTGGGACAGTTTTCTCAGCCCCTCACGTACCACATCCCCTGAGGTGCGGGGTAGTGCCACAAGAAATGCTAAGTTTGGCCAGATGCTGAAGGAGTACCTTGCAGATCGAACAACTGTACTGCGACATTCCTCTGTGCCTTACAATTATTGGGTCTCCAAGCTGGACACGTGGCATGAATTGGTTCTCTACGCCTTAGAAGTCCTGGCCTGCCCCACCGCTAACGTTTTGTCAAAACATGTTTTCAGTGCAGCAGGTGGAATCATTACTGATTAAACGCACCCGCCTGTCAACTGAAAATGCTGACAGGCTGACTCTGATCAAGATGAACAAGGCTTTATTCAGTATTACACATGAATTGGTGGTGAATGGTGACTTGAATAAACTTATTTATTTTCATCATTATGTTTCCTTCAAAGATGTCATGCTTCAATATTGATTGCACCTAACCGCATACCGCAACCCAGTTGTTTTACCTTGTGGCATCGCATAGAGGAGTTAATTAGGAACTAGGCATTAGTCAATAATAGTGTGCAAACATTCAACTCTGGTACTGATTGCTTGAATCTGAACCATGTCACTGAATGGAAGAGACGGGCCCCTTAGGGAAAGAAAACACACCCAAACCGCGGAACTGTGTCTGCATTTCCCTGCCATCTTAACTATTCCTTTCCAGTGACACGCAGGTACACTGTTTGCTACTACTGTTCAACTTGGTCCGTATTGGCATTGCACAGTGATTCCCAGATGGATCCTCTGCAAGGCCATGGTGGCATGGGTGACCTGGACTTGGAGGATCTCATCCTCCTAACCACCCCAGAAGATGGGTCAGCAGAACCAGACCCAGAGTGGCAATCTGCTTAGGAGATGGAGATATATGACAGCAGGAACTCCACCACACTTCCCAGTTTGGACCTCATCTACAATGAGGTGCGAATCCAAACCTCCAATGCTTCAATGCTAGAAGCGGACCTGAGGAGTGAGTCGCAGCAGTCAGATGACACTTACACTATGGCATCCGGGATCAGGAACACCACATGTCACCACTGGACATGATGATCAGGCAGAATGCGTGGCTAGATTCCAGCTGCAGCCGGTGTTGCAGCTACTGGATCCCATTCCTCATTACTACAAGGACCAGGACCATTATGAGGAGGCCAAGGAAGAGGAGCACCTAGAAGGCACAGTTTACCAGCTGTGTGGATCACCCTCACCTCCCCTAAAGGCATTCAACCGGACAATGCCAATTGGGGTCCCCTACCCCCACCAAGCAACTATCCAACAAAGCATCAACCTCCCCATCCTGTGTCATTTGTTGAGAAGATTTGGCTTGTGGGTGCCATCACTTGGGACTGGCTGCATGGGTCTAAGGCTAATGACGTCCTCAACCAATGCACCCAAGGCAAGGTGGTGGCATTCCTGCAGGATTAGGAGATTTGGGTTCGTAGTGGAATATGGCACTAAACATCGCTGCTACATCAGCCACTCTACCCTGCAGTGTGACAATCTTCCCCAAAGACTATGTACCATCTTTGTCAGGGATGAAGTCACTTTGATGAAGGTGTGTGGCAGGAATGGGTGGTTTGCACTTGGTGTATGTTGGGTAAGCACTGCTGAGGACTCCAAGAAGTGGCAGGAGGAGGCCAATCTGGAGAAATTGGCATTGGGTGCAGCCAAAGTGTCTGTTGGTTTTCCATCCTGATGAACCCAAACCCACAGGGCATGTCAATGTTTCCCAATATCGTCCTTGTCCTGTCTGTCAAAGATTACGTGGTCGTCTCCTAGTTCCTTTATCATCCTCTCCAGTGGTAGCCAGGATGGAGTGTGCTGGGGGCAGGTGGTGGCAAAGAATACACCTAGAGATGTAGTCCTTGCAACTCCTCAAGAACGTCCGGCAGCAGAGTACCATGAGAAACTGTGACAGCCATCCTGGGCATGGCTGAAAATGCTGAGGGACAAAGTCAGTGGACCTTCATAAAGGCATGTTGGTGGGTCGGTGACACAGTGACCCATCCGTTAGTTGGCATTTTGGCCAGAGAATGACTTTTGAGACTTGTTTTTTTCCGGTTCTTCGTTGTCCTTCATCAAGGCCTGTGTTTTTGTTAAGGTTTTAGTTAAACCATCCAACATTTAGCGCCATTGGCGCTTACCTCTACTGGACATGCATGCAGCCTTATTGGTTCAACTGAAAGACCTTAAAGGGATCCTGTCACCTCCAAAACGCCTCCTAAGCTAGCAAAACATGTCCCTGCACCATCCTATCACTAATTTCACACTTCTTTTGTCTCCTAAAAGCATCCTGTGAAAGTGCATAAAATCGTTTTAATACTCACTCATTAGTGATTATAATTAGCAGTGACTATATTCTTTAGTCACCAAGGCGGGCTGTTTTGCAGCTCCAAGATCCACCCTGTCTCTGTGTGTTCTGCTGTGATGTGCAAGCATTGCCCTCCCCCCTCTCTATCACTCACAGAATGCAAATCATTAGTCCTGCCTTCAGTTTCAGTTTCACAGGAGCACAGACAGAGAGAGGGTGGATCCTGGAGCTGCAAAAGGAACACCCCCTGGTGACTAAAGAATATGGCTCCTGCTAATTAAAATCACTAATGAGTAAGTATTAAAACGTTTTTATGCACCTTCACAGGATGCTTTTAGGAGACAAAAGGAGTGTGAGATTAGTGATAATATGCTGCAGGGACATATTTTGATTGCTTAGGAGGCGTTTTGGAGGTGATAGGATCCCTTTAATGGACGCTGCTTCATGGCTTTCCACCCCTTTAACAGTCTGTGTGCTGCTGCTGATCCCTGTGGGACTTTTGTTATATTTATATACTATGTATATGTGTTATGTTTTTTCGTTTGAGACTTATAGTCTGTCTGTGTGTTACAGTAAAGTTTTCTGAGTTCACTCCTTGTATGCTGGACTGTTTCTGCAAACAAGTGGTCTGATACTGCCCTACAGAGACTGGTGAAAAGGTTTCAGGCCTCTGGCCTGAAGGTGTTAGATAGGGAACTGCAAAACACTACACCCACTCCAGTAGAACAGGGCTGGCCAAGTGCAGTTCTCAAGCGCCTCAAATACTGCATGTTTTCACGATTTTCCTAGCATTGTACAAGGTGCTGAAATCACCCATCACCACTGCAGGTGAAGTATTTTGTACAATGCTAAGGAAATCCTGAAAACTTGCATGCATTGTTTTCAGAACTTGAGGACTGTAGTTGGCCTCCTCTGCCCTAGACGTCTTTGTGGAAGTAGCCAGGGGGCAAGAGGAATCCTTGAGCCCTTTCACCACAACTGCGGCACTTACTGGACATTCTTAGGCTCTGTGCCCATGTTGCATTGTTTGATGGTTTTGTTACGCAGATTGAGAATCTGAATCAAAATCTGCAAGTCTATTCAGAGGCCAGCACAGTCTAGGACAGGTCAGAAGTGCTCTGCCCATGTTACTTTTTTGTTTCCTTCCACATGTGGTTCAGATTTTTTTTTTCTGCCCCAAAATCTGCACCAAATCTGAAAGAAAAAAACACATTGGCAGAGCACTTCTCTCATAGACTTTGCTCGCTTAAGGATAGACATGCAGATTCTCAAAAATCTGTTAAAAAAAAAAACATTGAACAAAATGGCAGGGCCACGGTGGGATTCAATACTGCGTGATGATGACTGTGTAACTTGACACAACCTCTGAAATGGCATGAGGTTGTCTGAGGTTCATGAGCAGGCCCGCAAGCATGCTGAGTGTGACAGTGTTACTGAAGCTTGCTAAGTAATAGTGTAATAAGTAATAGTGTAATAAGATTACTCCTTTTTGCATGGAGCAAAGACATAGTAGTGTACTGTAGTGTAGTGTAATAAGTAATAGTGTAGTGTAGTGTAGTGTAATAAGTAATAGTGTAATAAGATTACTCCTTTTTGCATGGAGCAAAGACACAACTGAACACAGTTTATAGGTGAAAAAGTCTATATTTAACACATGGTGATAGACAAAGTGCAGAGGAAAACTCAAAGTCCATAAACACACAATGATGATATTAAATGAAGCCTTAATGGAAAAGTCTCTTGAAAAATCTTACAGGAAACTGCAATCAGCAGTGCTGACTTTAAAACTCAGTTGACCCTAGGAGAAGCTGTAAAAAGGAAAGTCAATGGCAAGTTTAAGCAGGGGATGTTAAAGGGAACCTGACCCCTCCAAATCACCCCAACCCTATGTATACCTGTCCTTTTTTGTAAAAAATGAGTGGGGTAACATTGCCAAAAAGACCTTTATCCACCTAGAAATCTGCGACTTCTTCTCCTTGAATAAGTCTCACATGGCATTCCCTGTGAGACTCTAAGCCTGCCTGAGCCACTCATTATCACGCCCCGATGGGCATGATAAATAATCCTTCTCCTCCTTGCCCCGCTGTATGGGCGTAATAGCAGGTGTGACGCTATTTGGGATTTTGCAACATGGCCTTATCACGGTACATTACCACTTCCCTGTGTTTCTCCTGATTTGTAACTCCAACTGTAATCAATGTTACTCATACTGCAATATTGTTGTTCCGGACCATATGGTTTTTAAATGTTTTTAACTCTTGGGGCTCTGTGTAGCCTGCACTGTTTTTGAATACATTTTCACACTTACATGATAACCTTGGTTGTGCTCTTCCTATACAGAAGTCATTTTTCTCCTTCCTCCAGTTACTTTTACTTCTGTGTTGTAGCACCCAGAACACTGTATGCCTGGGCAGTTGCACCTCAACTCCCCTTTTCATTGATTTTTGCCTAATTCCTGGTTGCATGGGACCAGGCCTGGACTAATAGGCGGGAGGAGTGGGACTTTTCCCTATGGGCCTCCCTGGTGTGGGCTGCGGGGGCTGCCCGCTCCTCCAGCCGCAGGCCTCATTTGCCACTGAGCGGCTGCAATATTCAAGGGGTGAGGTCACAGACATGAAGGGGCAGGGCCATTTCCCCAAAACAGGGCCCCACTCAGACCAATTAGAATCGTTAAGTGCAGATCCTGGACCCTCACACTAAGTTCTTCATGTCACTGATTCCTCTCTGAGCTGATTATGTGACCCCTGATGCCTCCTCTCCATGTGTGTTCATCACAGGTTCTGTGCCACAGTGCTAGTGAGTATGATATGTGTGTCTGTCTGAGTATTTCTGTCTGTATGTTTGACAGTGTCCGTCTTTGTTAAATACAATTCCATACAATCTATAAAGTGGGATCAAATGCCCACCAACTCACAAGCAATGAAATCACGGAAGACAAAGAGAGAAGGTGTGCACAAAATTTAAATATATGGACCACAACACAGGTGCTGGTCCTATGAGGACAGAGGTGGGACAGCAGATACAGGGCAAATAAAGCAAAACATGCGGTATAATTACATAGGTTTTACAAAAACAAAGATTTGGTGGAACAGGGCGTTCCTGAATAAGTACATAGAGAAAGACCTGATCCCTCGTGGATTGAGAATTCAGGGTTTTCCATTATTTCCGGTCATCAGTGACTCTTTCAGAGAGAGATGGGAGGAAATTGCCAATGAGTGTTCAACAGGGTTCCTGACTTTGCTCAGTGAACTAAATACTGATTTTATTAATGAGATGGAACAAGAGTTGGAGGAATTGATGGCGAAAATTAAAGACCTATTATCTGATGATGTTCTGTCTAAATTCAACACTGATGTTGAATCTGATTTACAAAAAATGGAAAAGAACGTAAAGGCATATAAACTAAAAAAGTTTCAATATGACCAAAACGATGTTCGAATGAACCGAGTATATAAATGGTAAAACAGTGATAAACGGGGACGACCTAGACCTCGTCCTGACTTTAGACCAAAAAAACCTCCACAGGTACCAACGTCACCCAAGGATGATGTTGGTAGTTCAATCCCGTCTGGAACGGATGAATTTGACTCGGATTTATCGAGCATCGGTGTGGTCACACACTATAAATTTAAATCAGCACTGCCTAAAGTCCCTCAAAAGATTACTCAGAACAAAAACGACAGGACACCACAGGTGATAAATTTATCTGACATGTCTTTCACCTATACAAAATTTTGTATTATCAAAAGGGTTATCTTTCTCGCCGTCTAATTCTTTCCATCTCTTTACAGCAGTAAAAGATTTACATTTATTCTCCTGTTAACTGGTATTTAAGAAATTACATCAGAAAAAGATTTTCACCCCTGGTGCCATTGAACTATTTGAAGCTGAAGCCTTGAATAACTTGAAGGATCTTGCCCAAGAGGCTCAAATAGATCAACCAGGTAAGTTCCCCCCTTATATTAGGGCCAGATCCACGAGGTTCCCACCCTTGTCTGTCTGTCTGGCTGTTGATATTTTTACGAAGTTGGTAATGGAAGATCTTTCAAAGTTGTCAGCACAGAGGAGGCGTGACAACTTGACACATGAACAATTCCTATTGGAATTGGAAAATCTAAAAGAGGTTGTTATTAAGCCGGCAGACAAGGGTGGGAATATCGTGGTCTGGCCTACGACAATGTATGAAAGTCAGTTACGTGATCGAAATCCGTATAAAAAACTATGCTCCAGTCCTGTGGCCTCTTTCTCTGTGGAACTCCAGGCCATCTTGGAGGATGCATGTGAGCGGGGAATCATTACCAAACAAATTTTGGAGGGATTGACTATTCGATTCCCAAAAGTCCCTACGTTCTACTTATTGCCTAAAGTCCACAAGGATCCCCTTGCTCCACCTATTGTGTCCGGGATAGGAGGGCTATACGAACCTATTTGTAAGTTTATAGACTTTTATTTAAAACCGCTAGTGGAGACCTTTCCCTCTTATATCCGTGACACTATGGATGTCCTGTCGAGAGTTGATGGGATCCTTGTGGAATCTGATGTATTGAGTCCCTATACACATGTATCCGCCATTCCAATGTTTGGAGGCCATTAAATTCTTTTTGGAAGCTGCCGGTCGGGACGGCGCGATGAATGATCTAATACTTGAGCTGCTCCACTTTATCCTGACCCACAAGTTTTTTGTATTTAAGCACGTTTATTATGTACAGCAGCGGGGCACTGCCATGGCTGCAGCCTGCGTGCCCTCATAAGCCAACCTCTTCCTGGGGTTCTGGGAACAATGGCTTTTTGGTGGCGAGGGTGGCGTGGTCTGCACCCATGTGCAGTGCTGGTACTGCTATATTGATTATTTACTTTTTTTGTGGCAGGGTACAGCGGAGCAGCTTGACTATTTTATGGGCAGATTGGGTATTAACCCTTTTAATATTAAACTCACTTATAAATATGATACAGAGGTAGTAGAGTTTCTAGATATCTCGATTAGGGTGGGGTTAGACCGTATGATATCTACTGATGTCTTCCGGAAGCCCACTGCGGTTAATGCCCTATTACATGCATCATCTGCCCATAATATATAAACAATTTGCGCCGTCCCGATTGGCCAGTTCCTGTGGATTAGATGCATCTGCTCCTCAGACTTTACTTTCGAGGAGCAGGCCCGAGATTTGGCATCACTTTTCAGGGAGAAGGGCTACAGCAACCGGAGCATCAAAAAAGCGTATCTAAGAGCCAAACATACATCCAGGGCTGAACTTCTATGTGTCAGACGTGGTACCAGGGAATTAAGGACTGATCAAGGTCATCAAGTCCGTTATATAACCACCTTTAATCAGGAATGGGAGAACATGCGGTCCATCTTTAAACGCCATTGGTCAATTCTCCGAACCGACCCTCATCTGAGAGATTCACTGTCAGAATTTCCTCTGATAACAGCTCGTAAAGCACCTAATTTGTGTAATAAACTTGTCAGGAGCCATTATGTACCCTGTTCCCCATCTTTGTTTGAGTCAAAAAGACCTCTAAGGGGCTGTTTTCAGTGTGGACACTGTGCAGCCTGCAGCAATGTTCTTCGCACTGCTTCCTTTGTGTCTGCTGATGGTTTGAGGACATATGATATACGAGAATATATCAATTGCGACACCAGTTATGTGGTATATTATGCCACATGCGGGTGCGGACTCATCTATGTAGGTCTAACGTCAAGTGAACTGCGCAAGACGTGTAAGGGAGCATGTGCTGGACATTGCTGGGGCCGCTACAGTGGAGGATCTTACTACTTTAAAGACATTGCCCCGCCATTTTAGGATCCACCATGGCTGCGACCCGGTCTCCCTGAAGGTTAGGGGGATCGACGTTGTTCATGGTGGTATCCGTGGAGGCAATATTAAAAAGATCCTGGCCCAGTACGAAACTCGTTGGATCATGACTTTGGGGACAATGTCCCCTAATGGTCTTAATGAGACACTCAGTTATGCTCCTTTTCTGTAGTCTCTGCCCCCTTTAAGCCTTCTGTATTTGTACCTTATTTATTGATTTTTTCTTAAAAATCTTTTTATTGTAGATCATCCACTTTTGATGTTTTTTCTTGGTAACACCGGTCACCCCCTCCACAACTTGGGAATCTGCGCTCCAGTTGTGTCTCATGATCCATCTGTTTCTGACCATTGTGCATGGACAAAGATCTGAATCTATCCAGCTTATGTTTATTGTTAATATATGACTGAGGCTACTTAGTAACTACTTTATTGAGTTTGTTATTTAAGCTGTATAAGTTCTATAATACTTTGATAATGGCAGTTTTTGTGGATTCATGTTCCACACCTATGGGATTAATGCTCTTTTCCCTGTGGCGTCTTTGCAAGGTCTATATGCACTCGTACTTGTTTTGCCCCCTCCCTCCGGTGGTGTGTGTGGCGTCTTATCCGCTGATGCGCATGCCCGGGAGCCATGGTGACGCATCACTGGCTCCCGGGATGTGCACGTCGCATTGGCGGTGACGTCAACGCACATCCGGCCAAGAGGGGGCGGGACCGGAAGTGCGTGAGTGCCGCTGAATGTGCGGCTGCATGGCTGTAATTACCGCTAATTACTGGGGCATTTATAGAGGTCTAACCAGGGGACACATCACCCCCCCGATGAAGCTTGTAACAGCCTAACAAGAGGAAACGTACGTCGGGGTCCAGATCTGGGTGTCCTCAATTCCACTGCAGGGTAAATGAGCTTTCATGTAATCTGACTTTCTCTCTTCTGGCCACAGAGGGTTAAGGATTACTTCACCATAAGACATCTGGCTTTAACATGCTATTTTTGCTGGTCAGGTTAACTTTGGACAATGTTTTAATGTTGCACTATGCACTTTACTGTGTGATTCATGCATTTCTATGTATATGCTGGATATGTCCATGTTAAATAATGTTCTGCCCAGTGATATCTGTGTAGTCAATTTATATTTTTGATGTTTTTGTTGGTGTTTTTTTGCAAAACCTATGTAATTATACCACATGTTTTGCTTTATTTGCCCTGTATCTGCTGTCCCACCTCTGTCCTCATAGGACCAGCACCTGTGTTGTGGTCCATTATATTAAATTTTGTGCACACCTTCTCTCTTTGTCCTCCGTGATTTCAGTGTCCGTCTTTGTGTCTGTCTGTCTGTCTCTACACAACACTATACAGTATATACAGGTCCACACTACATGCTATATTAGCGTGCCTATATACTGTAAGTATATAGTGTGGACCAGTATATACAGTATAGTCCTGTGTATACCAGATATACACCAGCACTCTCAGATGTGTATACAACCAGTAATCCCATATGTGTTTGCAGCCCACAGGCTGTGATGTGTATACAGCCAGCAATCTGTAATGTGTATACAGCCCACAGTCTGTAATGTGTATACAACCGGCAGTCTGTAATGTGTCTATAGACCGCAGTCTGTAATGTGTATACAGCCCGCAGTCTGTAATGTGCATACAGCCCGAAGTCTCTAATGTGTTTACAGTCCGCAGTCTCTAATGTGCATACAGCCCACAGTCTGTAATGTGCATAGTGCCCACAGTCTGTAATGTGTATACAGCCCGCAGCCCTCAATGTGTATACAGCAGGCAGTCTGTGTTGTGTATACAGCCCGCAGTCTGTAATGTGCAGCATCAGAAAGTTTTCCTGCGAGCAGAGTTTGCGCTCTGTTCTTCCCGGTGCCTCCATGGATTCTGTTCCTCTCTGCACCCAGTACTGGACATTCTGCCGCCACTTTTCATCTTTCCCCATCTTCAGGATATGGCTGAGTCTTGGCGATCTATATACCACAGCCTCCTATCTATATAACACAGCCTCCTGGGTATGCTGGGTATAAGTCTCCTGCCCTGTATACTGGGTGTAATCCTCAGTATCATATTATTCTTTATATATATACTGCACCATACCACTTCTTCTGTCCTGTACGCTGGGTGTAATCCTCAGTATATTATTCTTTACAGTGCTGTGCAAATTAATTGGGACAAAGCTTGTTTTTCTTGCATTAGTTTTACTAATTCTGATAAGTGTTTTATCAGTTCTTGGTGTCGTTTTCCTTTTTCTTCCACATTTCCCTTTTCGTTTTGGAGAAAACGATTCAGTTTCATTGTGTGTAAGAATTATTCTTGAAACGGTAGATTTTTCAATACCAACGGTGGAAGCGATTTCTCTTACAGTCAGACTTGTATGTTCATTTAAGAGTAATAATTCTAAACCTCTTCCATGGAGTAACATCCATTTTTACAGGCACGAATCACACTGAGAGAAAAAGTACACTAAACCACTCCTCACAGAAACAAGCTCTCAACTGTGGTTTAGTGTACTTTTTCTCTCAGTGTGATTCGTGCCTGTAAAAATAACATCTAGCTGCCCCCAACCCAGCCAAACCACATGTTGTTACTCAAGGTTGTACACTCACACCTGTTCAAAGCAGTTAAAACTGGTTTGAATCACTGACTGGTAACCAATTTATGATTTTACTTAAAAAAAATGCTTTGTCACAATTAATTTGCGCAGCACTGTATATATACACTGCACAGTACCACTTCTCCTGTCTTGTATACTGGGTGTAATCCTCGGCATCTGTATTATTCTGTATGTATACACTGCACAGTACCACTTCTCCTGTCCTGTGTACTGGTTGTAATCCTCAGTATCTGTATTATTCTGTGTATATACACTGCACAGTACCACTTCTCCTGTCCTGTATACTGGGTGTAATCCTCAGAAAACAGGAAATGTCCAGCTCCATGTCTTTCTTATAAATCCAAAGGTTTATTAGCGTTTATTAAAATTCCATCAGTATTGACATGTTTCTACCATTGTGCTGGTCTTAATCATAATACTAAGGAAAAATAGAAACAAGACCATTTTATGACCACCTCCAGACTTAAGGCCTCGTCACACACTATGATATCGCTAACAATATTGTTGAAACATCATGGGTTTTCAGTCGTTCAAACGACGTTGTAATGACGTCGTTCAGCGTGACATGTACATCCGATCAACGATAATCAGGCAGATCGTTGATGGGAGGTTTGTGAACTGGACCTTAAACCAAATTATGAGCATTCATTCAACCTGCAGCATGGGTGTGAGTGACACCTCGGTAATGATGTTGTTAACGACCTCGCCTATTGAGAAGTGAAGGACATAGGCGAGCTAATGACATCAAGTATCGTTTTCTTGTTGCAGAATCGTCGCTGCGTCGTTAATGATATCTATACGTGTGACATTTCACTAGTGATCATTGAACGTTGTTCAAGCGATCTAGGTCAAGTCGGAACGTTCATCAGATCGTTCGACCATTGAAGCATGAGACGGGGCCTTTAGGGCGGTGACCCACATAATGACTCCACAATTCCAGCTGGTCACACTATGTCAATTAGACAGCTTAGTTAAAAAACAAAAATATACAAAAGGTATGTAGAAAAGAGTTGCGTTTACAATGTTTTTAAGGAACTTTAGAAAGGAAAAATCATTTAATCTCAAAATATCAGTAATTCACAAAGAATGTTAAACATGATTAGAATATCCATGCAAAACATTCAGCATAACACCAGTGCATTGTGGCTTACAGGAGTGAAATGTGGAGTCATTATGTGAGTCACCGCCCTATGACCATTCAGCTGGATGTCTGGCCAGTTACCATGATCTACATCGGGTATCCAGGGACAGCGTTGAGCGGCAGCGGTGCTGCATAGCGCATATGCGTTGCTGAAAAAATGACTACGTTTTTTAGCGGATGAAAACGGTAGTCTGACCCTGGCCTGTGTCTAGAGGTGGACATAAAATGGTCTTGTTTCTATTTTTCCTTAGTATTATGATTAAGACCAGCACAATGGTCGAAACATGTCAATACTGATGGAATTTTAATACATTCTAATAAACCTTTGGATTTTAAAGAAGACGTGGAGCTGGTCATTTACTATTTTCTGAGTTGAAAATTGCCCTGCCTGCAATGAGTCATTTGCTCCGTCTAAAGAATGCTGCACTCTAATGGTACCTTTACACGCCGCAACAGAGGGTAGCAACAGGTAGGCACCGCACGTTCACGCGCGCGTTTGCAACGGTTGCTAATGGTACCTGATGCCGCAAATACACGCCGCCACAAAGTGCTCCACAGAAGGTATTTTCGTTCCCCGGAAGTGCCGACGGGTGCCGCAGGTTACGTTCTGTGGAGCACCTTCCCGGATTTACACGCCGCTAGCACAAGGGAATATGGGCGTACATATTGTGCGCCGTAACTACATAGGCGTGACAGAGTTGTGTATTATGTGACGCTCGTACGGTGATTGGACAATGCAATAGCATCATGATTGGCCAGCCAGCGCAGGGAGGCTGGCTAATACATGATGCTATTGCAAATGTGTATTGTGACTGGTCAGCTTGTTAAATATGCCGCCCTGTGCAGGGACAGCCAATGGGTACACAGTAGCCCCCACCAAAGATAGCTGATGGGGCGTGGTATACATGACGCTGTGGCATGCCCCAGTAAACTCAAATACCGTGCCTGTGCCCCGATTACACGCCGCCACCATACGGATTATGCCTGCTTGTTTTTGAGCACAGCTCAAACACAGGTATCCAAAGACACAGGAAGGAACTACCTGAATTACACGCCGCCACTTTGCGGTGTTTACAAGGTATCAGGCACAATTGTGTCCGATACCTGGCGGTTTCTACCTCTCCTGTGGCGGCGTGTAAAGGTACCATAAGAGCTATTGATCGGTGAGATGGACACTATCACTTATGCTTTCCACACATGGATGTAATCCTCAGTATCTGTATTATTCTGTATATATACAGTGCACAGTACCACTTCTCCTGTCCTGTATAGTGGGTGTAATCCTGAGTATCTGTATTATCCTGTTTATTTACACTGCACAGTGCCACTTCTCCTGTCCTATATACAGGGTGTAATCCTCAGTATCTGTATTATTCTGTATATATACACTGCACAGTACCACTTCTCCTGTCCTGTATGCTGGGTGAAATTCTCAGTATCTGTATTATTCTGTACATATACACTGGACAGTACCACTTCTCCTGTTTTGTTGTAAGAGAGGTGGTATTGGACTTTTCAGCATTTAACTGTTGTTTAAATTGACTATCTCCAATATGGAAGTCATCACTTCTCTTCTGTATAGGTGATGACTTGCCCTTCGCTCTGGATCTGACCGCTGGGACCCCACAATCCTGAGAAAGAAGAGTAACATGTAAATGGAGCTGTGGTTTATTATTCCCTCTGCTGCACCATTCACATGTGGCTCTTCAGATAACTCCTTTGAGAAAGTCATGAGGCAATGACAACGTAAAAGCAAATTTCACTTATCGGGGTTGATGGGTGATATAGTATGTGGCTGGTGGGACTTGTTTTCCAGGGCTACGTTTTGGTCCCAGTCCAGCCATGCATGGGACAGACTGGGGATTAGTGCTTTGGACAATTTATTTGATACAGACCAATTGCCGCCCTTTAAAAACCTAGTCGATAAATTTGCTCTCCACAATTCCAGTTTCTACCAATATCTCCAGGTAAGACACTTCATTAACTTATGTCGTCTTCCTAATTGGAGACAATATTCAGTTTTCAGTCCTCTGCAAAATTTGATTAAAGCGGAGTATCCTAATCAACATGGCTTGTCTACAATTTACAAGGTATTAAATACCCCTGAGGAGCACTATAAGCTCTGTAATATGAAACTTTGGGAAGAAGCTTTTTCATTCACTTCATCACCAGAGCAATGGTGACAAGACTCTAGATATATTCTGAAATTCTCCTCCTGTGTTAATCATTTGGAGCAATAAAAAAAATACATTTAAACTGGTATCTAACTCCCTAGAAAATCTCTTGCGTTCATAATTATTATTCTCCGCTATGCTGGAAAAGTTGTCTTCAAAAAGACGATATGGGTCATTTGCAGTAGTTCTGCTCAAAGGTACAAACTTTCTTGGAATCCAGTAGCTACTATTACACTGTTTTTGGTTAAGATTCCCATCCACATAGATAGCTCCTTGGCAATATTGGGTATTGCTCTGGAATTCCCTTCAACCAATTTGATCCCTTGATCTCTCGTATATTAATGGCAGCGCGTCAGTGTCTCACTAAATATTGGAAATCTACATCCATGCCATCTAGAGAGTAACTAATTGGTAAAATTAATTCTCACCATCAATATGAACTGATAATGGTTTCGGATTTCAAAAGTAAAAATTAGGTTGCTGACCAATGGGACCCTTGGGTCACTTCTGGCTTATGGTCTCCCCTTTTGCTCCATGACCTACTTAATTGTATGCTATGGACCAATTTTTATAATTCAACCTGTGCCTTAGGGTAATTTAAGTGGCTATTTGAATTGTTTATTAGTGCTCCCAGTACTACGGTGTTCCACTACTATGTTTTATGCTGTTTTGTTTTCCCCATCCCCAATGTTTCCTTTGTCTCCTCCCTACCTTTCCTGATGTCATATTCATACTTATACTTTACTAGATGGCGACCCAATTCTAAAGAATCGTTTATTCTAGACTATGTACAGTATGTAGTTTATTTATGAAGATTTAAGAATAATGCAAAGTGAAGCTGGGTTTACATCCTGTGACAATATCTTTGATTGCTTGCAAGAGGGCACAGCGGGCGGGTGCGGGCAGGAGCAAGCTGTGGAAGAGCAGGCGGATGCGGACAGGAGGGGGCTGGGGAACAACAGCCAGGTTCGGGCAGGAGGGAGACAGGGAACCGCAGTGGGGGGTGGCAAGAGGGGGCCAGACCCCTCTGGTACTATACACACAGGCGACAGTGCTGCTGGTACAATACACACAGGTGACAGTGCTGATGCTGGTGGTACTATACACACAGGTGACAATGCTGCTGGTACAATACACACAGGTGACAGTGCTGGTGGTACTATACACACAGGTGACCGTGCTGATGCTGGTGGTAGTATACACACAGGTGACAGTGCGGTTAGTACAATACACACAGAGGTGACAGTGCTGCTGGTACTATATACACACAGAGGTGACAATGGTGCTGCTGGTAGTATATACACAGAGGTGACAATGGTGCTGCAGGTACTATACACACAGAGGTGACAATCGTGCTGCAGGTACTATACACACAGAGGTGACAATGGTGCTGCAGGTACTATACACACAGAGGTGACAATGGTGCTGCAGGTACTATACGCACAGAGGTGACAATGGTGCTGCAGGTACTATACACATAGAGGTGACAATGGTGCTGCAAGTACTATACACATAGAGGTGACAATGGTACTGCAGGTATTATACACACAGAGGTGACAATGGTGCTGGTACTATACACACAGAGGTGACAATGGTGCTGCAGGTACTATACACATAGAGGTGACAATGGTGCTGCAGGTACTATGCACACAGAGGTGACAATGGTACTGCAGGTACTATGCACACAGAGGTGAGAGTGCTGCTCTCCCCCTTGCAGGCCCCGGTGCTCCCCTCTCCCCCTCCTCTCTTCCAGACTGCAGGGGTTAAAAATAGCTAAGCATCTTTTATTCTCACCTCTCCGGGCTCCAGCGGCGCGATCCAGCTCTATCCTCCTCTGCCGCCATGTCGCCACCCCCTGAGGACTGGATCCAATATGGCGTCTGGGAAGTCTCGCGAGACTTCCCAGACGCCATCTTGGAGAAAGTATGTCGCCGCCCCTGGAGCTCTGGATCCAATATGGCGTCCGGGAAGTCTCGCGAGACTTCCCGGACGCCATATTGGATCCAGTTCTCCAGGGGCGGCGACATGTCAGCGGCGGAGACGACGGAGGAGAGGTGGTAAGTATAGCCGACTGTGTGTGTGTGTGGTGTGTGCGTTGTGTGTGTGGTGGTGTGTGTGTGTGTGTTAGGGGCGGCCGTAAGCGTAGCGGGCTCTATGAGTCCCGCTCCGGCTTATGGCCGCCATCTTGGCTCACCCTGAGCGGGTGTAGGGCTCCAGTGACGTCACGTAGCCGAGACAAAGTGACGGAAGTCCTGTGCAAAGTGACGGAAGTGAGCTTTGGCTTTTATATATTAGATGATATATACTTTGGACCCTGCATGGTCAGGTGATGTAAATTCGTATGACAATTTATTCAATAAAAATCTATTGGTTAAAAAAAAAAGTATTTGATCACCTACTAACGTGCAAGAATTCTGACTCTCACACAACTGTTAATTTTTCTTTAAGAAATCCTCCTACTTTGCACTAATTACGTGTATTAATTGTACCTGTTTGTCTCTCATTGTTGAAGTGTACCTATGATAAAAATGACAGATCTCTCTCAATCTTTGTAAGTGAGAAAACTTGCAAAATCGGTAGTGTTTCAATTAGTGTTATTTTCCTCACTGTACTTCATTTACCTGGATCAACCCTTAATACAAGTACTTTAGGTGGTACCTGCTATGGAAAATTTCATTATTAGGGAATTTGATAAGTTTGTTTTGATTGATGCTACATTTGCTGTTATTTTAGCCAAATTTATCAAAGTGTCATACTCTAGTATAAATTTGACACAACTTTAGATGTTAAATTTTTAAATGAACAAAAGCTTAAATAAACATGGTATTTTTCAAAAATATCCCGCAACTTATTCTACAATATAAAATTTGTAAAAGTACATCCTATCCAAGGAAGGAAGTGAAAGGGTTAATTCTTGTTCTTTTCAGGCAGCACAAGAATTAACCCTTTTGGTTCAATCCTTGGATGGTTTCTTGCCTTGTGGGTCTGCAGCAGCCTAAATCAAAGTGCTTTAAAAGTTGTGTTAATACAACCTTTCCATGTGAGCATTTCCCTGTATTTTTTCCACTATATACTTGAGAAGACCATTTTGCCCTACTGTCATTCACTTCACCTCTGCTCCGTGGTATCAGCTGAGGAGCTGCGTGAAAGCCATCAGCTGATTGCACAGAGCAGAGTGATGTGAATGGAGAGCAGTCCGATAAGATCTCACAAGATCTGTGTGCTGACAGCCTGAGCTCAGCACTGCCCCTGCCTGAGGTAAAGTGAATAGTGATGAGTGAGCAGTAAAATGCTCGGGTACTCGATGCTCGGGTCGAGCATATCAAGATGCTCGGGTGCTTGACCCGAGTACCAAACCCAATGTTATCCTATGGGAAACCTGAGCATTTTTCCAGCGGCACCCCCGACAGCCTTGATAAACCCTAAAAAAGTCAAAAATGTATAAGAGTAGTGTTCAAATGACATGGGAACAGCTGGGTAAGACACTTTAATATTTCTGACTCCCAGGTCACTGCTGTGAGCAATGTTGTCTGAGTATTACGCCACTTTCACAGACTCACAATAAAACATCTAAAAACTAAACCAAAATTGGTTTTCCTGGGGAAAATATTAAGGGCTGAAACTCACTTGTGATACAGTGTTGGTGTATTATACTTTTTTTTATTACATTAAAGATTTTTTTTTAAAAATTGGCAGGCACTCCGATGCCCCTTTTAAGAGACATGGATGAGGGCCTCATTAAATATTATATGTTCCCATTATTAGGAAGTGGGTCTCCCAAAGTGTTGCCCTATACAGACTGCCAAAAATTGGGAGGCACTCCGATTCCCTTTTGAAGACACGTGGAGGAGGGCCTCCTTAAATAATGCTCCCATTATTAAGAAGTGGGTCTCCCATAGTGTTTGATCCTCCTTCCTCCCACCATGCCGAGTGCCCAGACAAAACTGATCCCACACCTGCACTTGGACACTCTGAAGAACTGTTCAGTTTTCCATTTATAGATTTGGGCCTCTCGCCTGCTCCACTTGAAGTGAGGCAAAAGGAGATCGTATATAACGATGCCCCAATATTTGAGCAGCCACAGTCGCACAAAGTCGATGGTGGGAAAGTGTCACAAGAGGTGGACGATGATGGCACACAATTGCCAGAAAGTCAAGAGTAGGACTAGGGTGCAGAAGTGGAAAACAACGTGGTGGATGATATAGTAACTGACCCAACCTGGCAGGAGGACATGCAGGGCGAGGACAGCTGTGCAAAGGGTGAGGCATAGCACCCCAACAGGCAGGAAGAAGCAGTCTGGTGGCTGCAGACAGAAGGAGGTCAACCGTTCCCCAAAATACCAACACGATAGAAGTTGCCAGTACAACTGTTAGGTCTTCCTGAGTTTGGCTGTTTTTTAACCTCCCTGGCGGTATGATTATGTCAGGAATTTTGTGCTAAAAGCGGGTACCATTTTTTGGCATGGAAATTTGGTGTTATGTACAGTAGGCCTGCAATTCTTAGTAATTACCTGATCAAAGAAGACTCTAGCCTTCCTAGCGGTATTCCCGAGCCTGATTTGGGGTTAACATTCACTGCCAGAAGCGGTAACCCCGAGTCAAGCTCGGGCTTACCCGCGGTCGCGGCAGATGCGGTGAAAAAAACGCATCTGCCGCGATTGCCGCATAGCCGCCGCATAACCGCTGCACTTGCGGCGCGGTTGCGGTAATCGCCATAGTAAGTATAGGGGGACTTGCGGCAGGTGCGGCAAGTGCAGTTTTTTTCGCGGCCGCACCTGCCGCAAGTGCAAAACCGCACTTGCCGCACCTGCCGCAAGTCCCCCTATACTTACTATGGCGATTACCGCAACCGTGCCGCAAGTGCAGCGGCTATGCGGCAATCGCGGCAGATGCGTTTTTTTCACCGCATCTGCCGCGACCGCGGGTAAGCCCGAGCTTGACTCGGGGTTACCGCTTCTGGCAGTGAATGTTAACCCCGAGTCAGGCTCGGGATTACCGCTAGGAAGGTTAAGGACTCTGCCAATAATTTCAAAAAGGCCATTTGCACCACCTGCCATACCAGTGTGGCCCCCTGCGGCTAGGCGCCACAGAGTGGTATTGCACTTTATTATAAAAATGTAATATTCTTTGTAAGTTGCTAGTTTGGGGTTTAAACCTTATGGAGTCGGTTTCTACACTCACTTAGGACCACACCACTTAGCGTAAGGGGAACCAGTACTTGGTAGGTCCCAGGAGGGTGGGGGTGAAGCCTAGGATAGAGGAAGAGTGACAGTTGACAGTTTACCTCAGACGGTGCTGGGAAGGCAGACAGCGTGGTCAGGCCTGGCAGCCCTGCTGAGAGGAGGGTACCCATCTTTAAGTTGGGACCCAGGACAGAAGGCAACGGGCCAGGACTGGTAGAAGCCGGCTGGTCACGTTGAGGGAGTACCGGCGACACGGACAGCCAAGGCAGGCAGGAGTTCAACCCTGACTGCAAAGCCGACGAGCTGCAGGCCCAACAGGACCGGGTTGCTGACAGCCCCACAAAGGTACCTCACCCCTCAAGCCCAAAAGACGGTTCTACACTAGAGGTGGAAGATTGAATCCTGGTGTCAGGTGGGAAACTTGTGCATTCCTGTTGTTCCCATTTGGACCGGTACCAGTCTAGATATACATACTAGATACAGACTGCAGGACAGGCGGGTGAGCTCTGCAAGGGTGGGAACGATTGAGAGACAGAAAGGAAGAAGTAAACCCTGAAAGACAAAGAGAGGACATCTAGAGACTCCATAGGGGAAACCCTGAGCTGGCAACATCCACCCTGTAAACCAAACTGTACCGTGTCTTGTTATGCCATCAGCCGGTACCGAGTAAAGCAGAGTTAAACTTGAACTGGTTTCTGTTATTCTTCCCACGCAGTCCGGAGGGCTCAACATCATCAGCAGCTCAGCAGAGGGGTAAGAATTGCAGCACCATTATTACCATCAATGTCCTCCCTCTCCATCTCACTACAATAGATGCCCTGAGGTAAAGCTCCACCTGTGGGGAGCTGTACCACACTTTGCTGCCTCAACTATCACCTCAGCGGCCGGCTGGCAGCGCTGGTACCATCTTACTGGACACTACAGGTGGCGTCACGATCCCCTGTAAATAACCCCTTTAACCCCCATCATCAATATCAACATCTACTCTAATTGATTACCAGGGCACGGCACTGGGGTCCCGACCATCCGTGACTCCCTACACAGCAGCCCCAGTGTCCGAGTACCCCATCCCTTAGCTCTGGTTGAATCACCAGCATCAGCAAGGGTAGCAAAACTACCAGCCTGACCATTACCAGCATGATCAGGCACATGGCAGCAAAGGACCCGACTTTGTGGGCTGAAGCCCAGGGTCCAGGTGCAGTGTTTGATGGTGACACCACTGTTCTTCCACTGTTGTGCGTGCAAGACAATCCCCTGTCCATAGTGCATGTGACTCACTGTAAGCCGGGTTCTCAGGTCTCAGGCGCTGGCTGTGGTCATGGTTCTGTGCCTGAGGTTGTGGAGGCCCGGTGGTCAATGAAGGGTAAAATAAGGTTAATAGGAATAAAGTTTGTTATTTCGTGACGCCACCTGTAGAGGTCTGGTGATAGCACCAGCGCTGCTTTGGACCTCCAGGGGATGGGCTGCAGCAAGATGGATCCACTCCCTACAGGACGAGCGGGAGTCCCTGGAGTCAGGAGCTGGGATGATGGAATACGGCAGCTCGGTTGATTCTGTAGATGAATTGGTTAACAACAGTTCTGAAAGAAGGCTCGGACACGATGCTCCTCTGCACGGGTCTTTACTTAGTTCACACACGGCACACTGGATAACGGTTTCACTTTCAGGTAACGGACCGGGTGGTGCCTGTGATGAACAGTGTCCCTCCAAGGCTCCACAGTGTCACTCTTAAACTGACTGTCCTTTGTTACTCTTCGCTGGCTTCATGCACCAGGTTAAGATAAAGAGGAACTTCTATTGGGCACCCAGGCCGTTGGCCAGACGGCTCCCGAAGGGTCCCTGGTACCTCAGTGGTGAGTACCCCTCCTGGTACAGCTGCAGTGATGGTGGTTTTTGTGATGCGCTCCTATGAAGCCGTCTATCACCCCGGTTCTATAGAGCAGCAATGGACGTCTGCTCTACCTCGGAGCCGGTACTCCGGGTTGGACTGGGATCGGGTCGTCTTTTTACCCGTTACTTCTTTATTTGGCCCCCTTCATTTCTGGTTACCGCTCCTCAGTGCCCTCTCTGTTAGCTGTACTGTCACGACATCTATTCTTGCTCTTGTCTCTCCCACTTTTTAACTCTTTCTGCTCTTTCCCCACTGTTACACATCTCCCTTTCCTCCCACCAGGACCTGATTGGTCCTCTGTCTCTAGATGTTGCATGTGGTGTATGGAGCCTTGGGATTAACTTGTTCATCACTGAGACGGAGAATACTGCACCTTCGGTCAGGGATGCAGTACCCTCCTATGACGCACTCGTTGCGGTGCGCCACACATGCAAAGATGCCTCCTGTCCTGCACCTGTCATTGCACAATCACAAATACCGCCATCAGCAACCATGTCCACGTCCTTGTCCCAGCACAGCGTTCAGTTGTCCATACTCCAGTCTTTGGAACGCAAGTGCAAATACGCAGCCAATGCCCCACAGGCCACACTACTCAATTTGCACATTTTGCGACTGCTTACGCTCGAAATGTTGCCTTTTAGGCTAGTAGAGACAGTAGCATTCCGCAACCTGATGGCAGCGGTCGTCCCTCGTTACTTGGTCCCCAGCCACCACTATTTCTCCCAGTGTACCATCCCCGCATTACACAAGCACGTGTCCCAAAACATCAGTCGTGCCATTAATAAAGTAGTTAGGAAAGTCCACCTAACCACGGACACGTGGACAAGTGCTTGTGGGTAGGGACGGAACCTCTCGCTGATGGCACACTAGGTTAACATAGTGGAAGCCAGGAAACATTCTCCTGACATCCTCTCGACGCCAAGGATAGTGGGCCCTAACTCAATCAGTGTGGAAGCACTGCAGCACTGCCTCGGCCAAGCGGCAACAGGGTGTGCTGAAGCTAATATGCGTTGGTGACAAACCACACAATGCTGAAGAGTTGTGGACAGCTCTGAAATGGCAGGCAGATCTGTGGCTCACACCGCTGAACCTACAGCCAGGCATGGTCATGTGTGACAATGGTCGGAACCTGATGGCGGCTCTGAGGCGTGGCGAGCTTACATATGTCCCATGCCTGGCCCATGTGCTCAACCTCGTGGTTCAGCGGTTTCTTAAATCCTATGCGGAGCTGTCAGATCTGCTCATCAAAGTATGCCACCTGTGTGTCCGTTTTAGAAAGTCACCTACTGCTTCGGCCACCCTTGATGGGTTTCAGCAGCATTTGCAGCTTCTGGCTCAAAGACTAGTGTGTGATTTCCCCATGCATTTAAATTCAAAACTGCGGATGTTGGTCATTATTTGTGAGCAAAAGAGGGCAGTTGTTGACTACCAGCATCAACAAGGCCATCGGTATTCAATTCAGACTCCACACGTAAGACATCAGGAGTGGACATGGACATTCGTAAGATGTACCTTTTTCCAAAACTTTGAGGACTCCACCAAGATGGTGAGCAGCAATGATGCCATCATTAACAGCACCATCCCACTTCTTTGTCTTCTGAAACGCTCCCTGCTCAAAATCAAAGAGGATGCATTGCAGGCGGAGCACGATGAGATGGAGCAAGGAACCATACAGGGTGATTACACACAGCCCAGCCTCATCTCATCCCAACGTGGTTTGAGGTACAATGAAGAGGAGGAGGAAGAACAGGAGTTAGTTTCATGTGCTATAGATAGTACTACCTGCACAACTATCATACCATCTGTTCAGCATGGAGGGCCAGAGGACAGGGAGGAGGAAGAGAGTCAGTCATCCTCTTGGTAAGGACACGGAAGTCTTGCCTGTTACCAGTCTGGCGCGCATGACTGACTTTATGTTACGCTGCCTGTTCTGTGACCCTCGCGTTATGAAAATTTGGGTTGACACTCATTACTGGTTGGTGACACTTTTAGACCCACGCTACAAGGAGAACTTTATATCTTAATTCTCAAAGCAGAGAGGTCTATAAAAATGGGGCAGTACCAGGAAGCCCTTGTTGTGGAATTATATAAAAAATTCCCTTCTGGAAAAGCTGGCGGCAGAGGTCACAGTTCGGTGGACAACCAAGGAGTACAGGTTAGAGAGACACGACTCCAGTCCAGCAGAGGCAGGGGAACACTGTCAAAGTTCTGGGAGAGTTTTTTCATCCCCTCCAATGGCACAGGTCTGAGGCACGGGGTACTCGCATAAGGAGTGCAAAGTTTGGGAAGATGCTGAAGGAGTACCATGCCGACCATACCAATGTCCTCCGTGATTCCTCTGTCCGTTATAATTATTGGGTATCCAAGCTGGACACGTTGCATGAAGTGGCTCTCTGCGCCTTTGAAGTCCGGGCCTGTCCTGCCACTAGCGTTTTGTCAGAGCGGGTTTTTAGTGCCGCAGGGAGAATTATTACTGATAAGCGCACCTGCCTGTCAACTGAAAATGCTGACAGGCTGACTCTTTTTAAAATGAACAAGGGCTGGATTGGGCCAGACTTTTCAACACCACCAAATGATAGCAGAGTAATTTAAACTCAAAGCCAGTGTCTTTTTTGGCGTGGTATATTCCCACGCTCCTATTCACCCCCACACATGAGTATAAACTTCCTGATGTTGGCTATTTGCTATAGTTCTTCTCCTTCTCCTCATCCTCCACCACCACATCACCAGGGTGACCATGGGCAATGATGCAACACCCATATAATATTTGTAAAGGGTGTTTCTGATGTCCGTTACAAAAAAAAGCAATACAGTATATTCATGTATACCCCCCAGGGGTAAATATTTCTCAGTCCATACTTTGTACATGGGCATTACAAGAATAGGACTTCCGCAACTTTGTAATGGGAACATTCTTTTTATGAGGCCCTCCTCCACGTCTCTTCCAAGAGCCATCGGAGTGCATACCAATTTTTGGCAGCCCTGCATAGGGTGGGTGAGGAATGTGCAGTCCAGACTCACAGCTACTGAGACTTGACCGTGTGAAAGACAGGGTGGTTGTGGTGGTGGCAAACTGACTGGAAGCATTATCCGCTATCCAACCAACAACCTTTTGACACTGGTCTGGGTTTAATAGTTTCCTGAAAAGGAATATACACTGCAGTCTGCTATATACCCTGCCTGTGTACAGCTACATTAATCCTGAAAAGGAATATACACCGCAGTCTGCTTTATACCCTACCTGTATACAGCTACATAATCCTGAAAAGAAATATACACCGCAGTCTGCTATATACCCTGCCTGTATACAGCTACATTAATCCTGAAAAGAAGTTTACACACCGCAGTCTGCTATATATCCTGCCTGTATACAGCACAGTCTGCTATATACCCTGCCTGCCTGTATACATAGAAATTAATCCTAAAAAAGACTGTTGTTTTGATGGAGATAGATATTAGAAGCCTGTACACCAGCCCCAGATGTGCTGACTAGTATACAGGGCGAGCACCGAGTATCGGCGAACATGCTCACTCATCCCTAATTGTGAACTCTGTGTAGGCCATGCCTCCCACCCTTGTATGGCCATATTCATGTGTGGAGATGAAGATGAATTTCCCAGACATCAAGAATATGTCAGGTTTAGAAAAAGCCTAGTGAGGACATCTTCTGAAAGGTTTTTGAAAGGTTTTCTTCCAGATTTCTCTTATGAATTATATTTGAAAGTTTATTGTAATCACTTGCTCTACATCAATATTATTAAAAAAAACATTGAAATGACAGTTATACTATAAAAAAATGTAGGTGATTGAGAGGTCCTGTCAATCTTCTCAAGCAGATGAGGGAAAAACGGGCTGTGGTTGGAGCAGGACTAGTGTAATCTTTAGCTATGGTCCCTGACTGGATCTTATAACTAAAAGCTTTTCAGGGAAAACTGTACCATGTCTGCAATGTGCAGTCAGGCTCTGATTTATACTGCCCATGGTATGGGCAACATGAATCAAGTTACAGGTTACCTTTAAATGTTGAATACTATGTTTCTTGTAGAGATGTACAGTGGCTGGCACAGCTCTTTCCAATCACTAAGTTTATAACACATTTATTAGTGTTGAGAGAATAGTGAATTTGTACCGAATAGCCAGGCCAATGCAAGTCGAAGGGAAACAAGAGTAATTTTCTGCTGGACCCAACAAAGAGTGGTCTAGGAAACTGAGAAAAAGGTTGAAATGGATGGGAATGTGATGAAACTAAATGAGACCAGCCAGAAGAATATGCCTGCATGCATTTCTGACTCGTATATAATTTCTGGGAATAATGTTATCCGAGTACAACACCACTTTTACAGATTTACAAGAACACCTACCAAACCTAACCTAAATTGCATTTTACTGTGAAAAATGTTAAGAAACAGTTTTTACTGCATAGTCACTTGTATATAAGGTTAAATAAAGAAGAGTAAAAAAAAAATCCCCTTTACCGTTTGTTCACATGTAGTGTTTTTTGTTTTACAATTCTGAGGACTCTCACTTACATATTTTGTTGGTCTGTCCCTCATAAATAGTTTTTATTTAGAAATTCCCCAGCACTTTACAATGGCAGCTATAACATGCTTGGTGGTGTGTTGGGCTTTATCTTCCTCCTCATCCTCCAGCATCACTTCCATGTCATTCTGCGGCCCTCAGTTCCAAGTTTTCAGAGGGCCAGCAGATGTAAGGAAACCTGAGTTTTGTGAGGGGCCCTAGGTGGCCCTTTACCATACATTTGGGAGCGACCGCTGTTACTCATACATTAGAGCAGTCCCTCCCTCATTGTTACTCAGGTAGTGGAATATATATTTCACAGCATTTTACAATGCCAGCTACAATGTGGACTTTGGTATGTTGGGCTTCACCCTCCTCCTCCTTCTCCAACACCACCTCCATGTGATTCTGTGGCCTTCAACTCCAATTTTCAGAGAGCCAGCAGGTGTAAGGAAACCTGAGATTTCTGAAGGGCTTTAAGTGGCCCTGTACTATACCTTTGGGAGCACCTTCCTCTATTCATTTGGCAGTGCCCTCCTCTATACATTTGGGAGTGCTGTCCTCTACAAATTTGGGAGGGCTGTCTTCTATACATTTGCAAGGGCTGTTCTCTATACATTTGGGAGGCCCACCTCTATATATTTGGGAGGGCCCTCCTTTATTCATTTAGGATTGTACTCCTTTATACATTTGGAAGGGCCCTCACATATTCATATTGGAGAATTCTCACTCATTTTGGAGGTCCCACAATGGGTCCTCTACAATAAATTGCACACCCTCTCCTCCTCCCTGGTCTGCAGCGCATTACCGATCAGAACAGTGCCAAGCCAGAAGCACTGCTGCAGTGCCGCTATTAAGCATCAACAGGCTCAGCTTAAACTAATTTTTCTACTTTGTTTGATAAACTGCTCATCACAGCAATAATGTCCACAGCCAACATCAGCAGTCACCTAATTTTGGCAGGGGCATCAGCCAGCCTTCAAATGAATTTTTGGAAGGCCATCAGGTGGTCAGAAACGGTCACTGTAAATTTCTATTCAATACGTAGGCCTTATCTAAGTAACAATGTGGGACAACGGAGGAATGTTTTTTGGCAGCAGCAAGTGAAGTCAACAGAGGCTTTGCATATTCATGGTATTCATGAAGGCGTATTGCAGATGAGGCCATCCTCGAACTTTGCAAATACGATATTGAACCACGCTTCAAGCCCAGTTCCTTACCATGTTCCAGTAGATGTAAGGCTGTGACCTTACTAGCTCTCCAGAGCGTATTACCGCAAGGATAGTCACTGGTCAGGGCCGGACTGGGACCAAAAAGCAGCCCTGGAAAACAAGCCCCAGCAGCCCACATACTATATCACCCATCAGCCGTGATCAGTGAAGTTTGCTTTTACATTGTCGTGGCCTCATCACTTTCTTAAAGGAGTTATCTGAAGAGCCACATGTGAATGGTGCAGCAAAGGGAAATCAACCGCAGCTCCATTTACATGGTGCTCTACAAAGCCACGTTTCTCGGGATTGTGGGGTCCCAGCGGTCAGATCCAGAGCGAAGGGAAAGTCATCACCTATACAGAAGAGAAGTGATGACTTCCATATTGGGGATAATTAATTTAAACACCATTTAAATGCTGAAAATAACAAAGTCCAATACTGCCTCTCTGACAACAGGACAGGAGAAGTGGTACTGTGCAGTGTATATACAGAATAATACAGATACTGAGGATTACACCCAGTATACAGGACAGGAGAAGTGGTACTGTGCAGTGTATATATACAGAATACTACAGATACTGAGGATTACACCCAGTATACAGGACAGGAGAAGTGGTACTGTGCAGTATATATATACAGAATAATACAGATACTGAGGATTACACCCTGTATACTGGACAGGAGAAGTGGTACTGTGCAGGGTATATATACAGAATAATACAGATACTGAGGATTATACCCAGTATACAGGACAGGAGAAGTGGTACTGTGCAGGGTATATATACAGAATAATAGACACTGAGGATTACACTCAGTATACAGGACAGGAGAAGTGGTACTGTTCAGGGTATATATACAGAATAATAGACACTGAGGATTACATCCAGTATACAGGACAGGAGAAGTGGTACTGTGCAGGGTTATATACAGAATAATACAGATACTGAGGATTATACCCAGTATACAGGACAGGAGAAGTGGTACTGTGCAGGGTATATATACAGAATAATACACACTGAGGATTACACCGAGTATACAGGACAGGAGAAGTGGTACTGTGCAGTGTCCAACACACACATCCAGATGTACACATATACAGTATGAGCCTTTTCATATCTGCGTTTTGGCTGTGTTTGCCTTCATTTGCGGTTGTATGTGTTTTTACCCCTAAAAACACATTCCAAAACGCACCCATAGGGTTTAATGCAAAAGCAATGCAAAACGCAAAACACATGTGCACTTTGCAAGTGCAGCCAAAGTGGTCTGCAACGCTTTGGGCTGCAGTTGCAAAAACACATGCGTTTTGCATTAAATTAGGCCAAACACAGCCAAAACGCAGATGTGAACTGGGCCTATATATATATATATATGTGTATATATATATATGCACATACATTCATATGACACACACACACATCCATATGTACACACATACATTATATATACGCACACATCCGTATGTACACACACAGTATATGTGTATATGCAGACACATCCATTTGTACACACATACGGTATACATTATATATATATTTTTTATATATATACATATACACATCCATATGTACATACACACATTCATGTATACACACACATCCATATGTACACACACATCCATGTATACACACACATCCATATGTACACACACACATCCATGTATACACACACATCCGTATGTACACACACACATCCATGTTATACACACATCCATATGTACACACACACACATCCATGTATACACATACATCCATGTGCACACACAGACACATGTACACACAGACACATGTACACACTCACATCCATATGTACACACACATCCATGTATACACACATACATCCATATGTACACACACAGACACACATCCATGTATACAGACACACATCCATATGTACACACACATCAATATGTACACAGACACATCTATATGTACACACATACTTCCATATGTACACACAGACACACATCCATGTATATCACAAAGTATTCACTGATCTCAGGGAGACCAGTCCAAGAAAACACTGCGGGCAGCTGGCTAAAGCGCTCAACACAGTGAATTCCTAGGCGCATTGCCTCCTGGGAATTATGAATATGCAAATAAGTCTGTGGAGCCTCGGTTAGGAGTCTCAAACACAGGACTAGCCAGATATCCTTCCAGTGAAGGACCCAGTCAAGGGGTGGCTCCTTGCGGGAGAACACCATAACCACCATGTTAAGTGGCCCTTTTAGTCAATATCCAGCTCTTTTACAAGCTTAGAGATATGACAAGGGAATACCAAGACCAGGTATCCATCCACAGACAGCTGTTTCGGGGTATTGCCCCTCATCAGTGTGGAGTAGGATTCTGGCTAGGTGGAAGCAAGGCCTAGTAGACCAACATCACAAAGTATTCACTGATCTCAGGGAGACCAGTCCAAGAAAACACTGCGGGCAGCTGGCTAAAGCGCTCAACACAGTGAATTCCTAGGCGCATTGCCTCCTGGGAATTATGAATATGCAAATAAGTCTGTGGAGCCTCGGTTAGGAGTCTCAAACACAGGATAGCCAGATATCCTTCCAGTGAAGGACCCAGTCAAGGGGTGGCTCCTTGCGGAGAACACCATAACCACCATGTTAAGTGGCCTTTTTAGTCAATATCCAGCTCTTTTACAAGCTTAGAGATATGACAAGGGAATACCAAGACCAGGTATCCATCCACAGACAGCTGTTTCGGGGTATTGCCCCTCATCAGTGTGGAGTAGGATTCTGGTTAGGTGGAAGCAAGGCCTAGTAGACCAACATCACAAAGTATTCACTGATCTCAGGGAGACCAGTCCAAGAAAACACTGCGGGCAGCTGGCTAAAGCGCTCAACACAGTGAATTCCTAGGCGCATTGCCTCCTGGGAATTATGAATATGCAAATAAGTCTGTGGAGCCTCGGTTAGGAGTCTCAAACACAGGTATAGCCAGATATCCTTCCAGTGAAGGACCCAGTCAAGGGGTGGCTCCTTGCGGAGAACACCATAACCACCATGTTAAGTGGCCCTTTTAGTCAATATCCAGCTCTTTTACAAGCTTAGAGATATGACAAGGGAATACCAAGACCAGGTATCCATCCACAGACAGCTGTTTCGGGGTATTGCCCTCATCATGTGTGGAGTAGGATTCTGGCTAGGTGGAAGCAAGGCCTAGTAGACCAACATCACAAAGTATTCACTGATCTCAGGGAGACCAGTCCAAGAAAACACTGCGGGCAGCTGGCTAAAGCGCTCAAACACGTGAATTCCTAGGCGCATTGCCTCCTGGGAATTATGAATATGCAAATAAGTCTGTGGAGCCTCGGTTAGGAGTCTCAAACACAGGTATAGCCAGATATCCTTCCAGTGAAGGACCCAGTCAAGGGGTGGCTCCTTGCGGAGAACACCATAACCACCATGTTAAGTGGGCCTTTTAGTCAATATCCAGCTCTTTTACAAGCTTAGAGATATGACAAGGGAATACCAAGACCAGGTATCCATCCACAGACAGCTGTTTCGGGGTATTGCCCCTCATCAGTGTGGAGTAGGATTCTGGCTAGGTGGAAGCAAGGCCTAGTAGACCAACATCACAAAGTATTCACTGATCTCAGGGAGACCAGTCCAGACCTAGCCAGAATCCTACTCCACACTGATGAGGGGCAATACCCCGAAACAGCTGTCTGTGGATGGATACCTGGTCTTGGTATTCCCTTGTCATATCTCTAAGCTTGTAAAATTTGCATACACATCCATGTATACACACACACAGACACATCCATATGTACACACACATCAATGTATACACGCACACACATCCATATGTAACACACACTTCCATATGTACACACAGACACACATCCATATGTACACACATACTTCCATATGTACACACAGACACACATCCATGTATACACACACATCCACATGTACACACAGACACACATCCATATGTACACACATACTTCCATATGTACACACAGACACACATCCATATGTACACACATATTCATGTATACACACACACATCAATATGTACACAATCATACAGTACATACACACATTTACAGTACACACACATATACATGGAGGGATATACATGGTCTTACAGTGCTGCTCTGCTGCCTGAGTCACAATTACCATGCAGGACAGGACTCTGCTCTGCGGTCCGTCGCTCTGTCTGTGGGATTGATGGCAGATATTTGACAGGTCACATATCTGGGGGGAGAGGGGGGCAAAGAAAGGTCAAACAATTGCTATAAATCCCCTGTGCCTCAGATGGACACCGCAGACACCAGACAGACATCTCACTGCAGAAACCTCCAGGCTGGAGGCATAATACTCCTTCTTACCGCCCAGGATGAAGGAGCTTGCTCAGCCCACGCAGGAGATGAAGCCAGAGGACGTGCCCGGTACCAGCCGACAGTGCAGGTACTGCAGCCAGGGCCCCAGGCCCTCCCTGGTCAGCAGGGAAATCTGAACACTGCTCTGGAACAAAAAAAAATCTACATGGTTCCTCAATTTTTGTTTTATATGTGGAACTGCATGTTGTGGGCAGGAGGCATCAGTGCTTCTTCCTGCACTGTATATTGTGAAGGATGTAAGACAGGGGAAGTGGCAATGGTTTCACACTCAGTTTTGTTGCTCATGCGTTCCAACCACATACTGGGATGTTGCATATGTCAGCTGTATGTATTGTGCATCAGCTGCATTGTGTAGAATTTCACTTTTTCAAGGGATGTGTTAACATTTGCCAACAAGCAGTATATATAGAGCATATTTATTTATTCTGATTATTCTTATGTGCAGGGTTGAGACCTGAAGAAATGTGTGGAGCATATTATTGAGGTGATGGGCAATATTAGAGGCTGGGTGAAGGACTTCATAGACCACAGCATGGCAATGGTTGTTTTCCAAACTGTCTAGCGTTGATCAAAATATCAGAAATAGGCTCTCTGATATATGCTGAAAGAGACCTTGTGTAGGGCATCAGAACATTTTTTTTTAAATGGGTAGACTACTCTATTAGTTGGGTCAGTGCAGAATGTGCATCGGCTTTCAAAAAATTAGGCCTGTGGACTGTGTCGTGCATGCAGGAAGAGACTTTGTCCAAAGAAAAATACTACATTAATGTTGTTATCAGTAGGACTACTCTAGTAGTTGGGCCTGTTTAAGAATGTGCATCAGCTTCATGTCATACACGTAGGAAGCGTCAGTGACAAGGGCCTCAGATGAAAAACATTAATAAATGTAACATTGTTAGAATGTTGACCATGAAGTAAATGTGGCAAAAGCAGGAGGAGTAGGATTTTAATTTAACCTGTTAACGACGGCCTTACGTCTACAGACGTCAGAAAAAAGGGTACTTATGCCTAGAAGACGTTTGTAGACGTAAGGCAGGAATAAGCTCTGGTGCGCAGCCCTTGGAGCTAAAATCTCCGGGGTTTCAGATACCAGGGGTAACTGAGACCCTAGAGATTAGGAATCAGCTGGTGATTTACCGACACCAGTAAAGTGATGACCGGTAAGTACCGTTTACCGGTCATGACATTACACAAAATGTCACCGCTGGTAAAAAGTACTTTCACTTTGGTCAGATCAGATCGCATGGAGATGCCATACCTGGGGGTCCCCTCAGTGGACCCCCAATGTCATTCCCCCCTACCCCTCCTCCCTGATCCCCTCCGCAGTTACTCCCCTCCCCCTCATCCCTGCTCCATGCTCCCCACGCCTCCTCCATTAACTCCATCCGATCTGATCAAACGTCAGATCGGATGGAGTTTTCCCAAACCCCCCCAGTCCTCACCCCTCTGGGCACCCCCGCTGCCCCCTTCCCTGCCTCTCATACTCACCTGCCTTTGGTCCCAGTCGTCCTCTGCGTCTTCTCTCTGCCTCTGTCCCAGCGCCTCTGCTCTGTGTGCGTGCACCGGGACAGAGGCAGAGTTAACCCCTGAATGACCACACAGGGTTAATGATCTGCAGTAAACCCCTGTGTGGTCACTCAGAGATTTACTGTCTGCTGATCACCCCTGTATTGTAACACAGGGGTTAACTGCTGATCAGTTAACCCCTGAATGACCACACAGGGGTTAACTACAGATCATCATCCCTGTGGGGTCATTCAGGAGTTAACTGATCTGCAGTTAACCCCTGTGTGAAAACACAGGGGTGATCTTCAGTTAAACCCTGAGTGACCACACAGGGGTTAACTGCAGATCATCATCCCTGTGTGGTCATTCAGAGGTTAACTGCAGATCAGTTAACCCCTGAGTGACCACACAGGGATGAAGATCTGCAGTTAACCCCTGAGTGACCACACAGCGATTAACTGCAGATCATGCTGAATGAGAATTGTCGCGGGACCTCCCACTGGACTACGTCGGACCTTCCCACTTGACTACGTCAGACCTTCCCACTGGAATACGTTGGACATCGCAGTAATAAAGATGGGGTCTAAATATGTGTTTGTGGTTTTTTTTCCAATAAAAATATTTTTCTCTGTGTTGTGTCTTCTTTACAATTTACTAGAGATTCTTAATGTCCCGGTCTAATATTGGCCAGACGTTATGAATATCGGACTTAGTGCCAGCTGCCAAAAAGCTGGCATTAACCCCTTATTACCCAGTCTGCCACCGCTACACAGCAGCTGGAAGAGCTGATACAGCGCCAGAAAATGGCACTTCTGTGAATGCGCCATTTTCTGGGGTAGCTGTGGACTGTAATTTGCAGCAGGGGGGACCCAGAAAGCTTGGGCCTCCCTACGCTGAGGTTTCCAGCCCCCAGCTACCTAATTGTGTGAAAAAAAGAAAATGTTCAATATGACGTTATCTAACTCTGTGAAGTAGCTGTAGGTTCCAAATGCTCACTATACCCCTAGACATAATCCTTGGGGCGTCTAGTTACCAAAACGGGGTTACTTGTGGGGGAGCTCCAAAGTTTAGCCACACAGGGGCTCTCCATACGCGACATAGTGTCCGCTAACAATTGGAGCTAACTTTCCATTCAAATTGTTAGTGGACACCATGTATGGAGAGCCCCTGTGTGCCTAAACATTGAAGCTCCCTCACAAGTGACCCCATTTTGGAAACTAGACCCCCAAAGAAACTTATCTAGAGCATAGTGAGCACTGTCAACCCCCAGGTGCTTCACAAATTAATCTGTAAAAAGGTAAAAAGATTTTTGTGAAAAAAAAGTAATTTTTCATTTTTACGGATCAGTTTGTGAAGCACCTGGGGGATCAAAATGCTCACTATGCATCTAGATAAGTTCCTTGGGGCATCTAGTATACAAAATGGGGTCACTTGTGGGGGAGCCCCAATGTTTAGGCACATAGGGACTCTCCATACATGACATGGTGTCCACTAACCATTGGAATTGTAAGCGGATACCATGTCGTGTATGGAGAGACCCTGTGCCTAAACATTGGAGCTCCCCTGCAAGTGACCCCATTTTGGAAATTAGACACCACAAGGAACATATTTAGATGCATTATGAGCACTTTGAACCCCTAAGTGGTTCACAAATTGATCTGTAAAAATGAAAAAGTACTTTTTTTCCCACAAAAATTTTCTTTTTTCATTTTACAGATTCACTTGTGAAGCACCTGGGGGTTCAAAGTGCTCAGTATGCATCTAGATAAGTTCCTTGGGGGGTCTAGTTTCCAAAATGGGGTCACTTGTGGGGGAGCTCCAATGTTTAGGCACACAGAGGCTCTCCATACACAATATGATGTCCGCTAACAATTGGAGCTAATTTTCCATTCAAATTGTTAGCGGACACCATGTTGAGTATGGAGAGCCTCTGTGTGCCTAAACATTGGAGCTCCCCCACAAGTGACCCCATTTTGGAAACTAGACCCCCAAGGAACTTATCTAGATGCATAGTGAGCTCTTTGAACCCTCAGGTGCTTTACAAATTGAGCCGTAAAAATGAAAAAGTACTTTTTTTTTTTCACATAAAGTTTCTTTTGGACTCAATTTTTTCATTTTCACATGAGCAACAGGATAAAATGCATCCTAAATTTTGTTATGCAATTTCTCCTGAGTACAACAATACCTCATATGTGGTCATAGAGCACTGTTTGGGCGCACGGCAGGGCTCAAAAGGGAAGGAGCGCCATTTGACTTTTTGAATGGAAAATTAGCTCCAAAAGTCAAATAGTGCTCCTTCCCTTCTGAGCCCTGCCGTGCGCCCAAACAGTGGTTTATGACCACATATGAGGTATCGGTGTACTCAGGAGAAATTGACCAAGAAATTGTAGGATGCATTTTTATCTTGTTGCCCATGTGAAAATTAAAAAATTGAGGCTAAAAGAACAATTTTGTTGGAAAAATTAAAATGTAAATTTTTTTTTTCCACTTTGCTTTAGTTCCTGAGAAGCACCTGAATGGTTAATAATCTTCTTCAATGTAGTTTTGAGTAGCTTGAGGGGTGCAGTTTTTGGAATGGTGTTACTTTTGGGTGTTTTCTGTCATGTACGCCCCTCAATGGACTTCAAATGTGATGTGGTCACTAAAAAAATGGTTTTTAAATTTTGCTGGAAAAATGAGAAATTGCTGATGAACTTTGAACCCTTACAACTTCCTAACCCCCAAATTTTTTTATTTCCAAAATTGTGCTGATGTGAATTAGACATGTGGTAAATGTTATTTATTAACTATTTAGTGTCACATAACTCTTTGGTTTATCAGAATAAAAATTAAAAATTTGAAAATTGCTACATTTTCAAAATTTTTGCCAAATTTTTTATTTTTTCACAAATAATCGCAAAAATTATCGACCTAAATTTACCACTAACATGAAGCCCAATATTTCACAAAAAAACAATCTCAGAAACGCTAGGATCCGTTGAAGCGTTCCAGAGATATTACCTCATAAAGAGACACGGGTCAGAATTACAAAAAACGGTCCGGACATTAAGGTGGAAATTGGCTCCATCACTAAGGGGTTAAGAAGAACGAAATGGGTTTATTCGAGAAGGGATACATTAGGACAACTTGCAGAAATGAACATTTTGGGTGAATTTAGGTTGGGTTGGGTCATCTGGAGGGCTTACAAAGTCTGACGAAACCAGCCCTTGTTGAATTTTATGAGAGTAAGCCCGCCTGCATTTTCCGTTGAGAAGTGTGTGCGCCTATCTGTTATGATTGCCCTGGCAGGACTTGAAACACACTCAGACAACACACTGTTAGCAGGGTAGGCCAGCATCTCCAAGACATATAAGGAAAGATCAGGCCAAGTGCGCGGCTTGGAAATTCAATAATTAAATGAGCTGATGTATCAGGAAGGACACTAATATGGTCACTTAAGTACTCGGTGACCATGTTGGTAAACTTCCCCTTCCTTGTCATTGTTACACCCACCGATAGCCCTTGTTGATGTGACGGTTTGTTGAAACTGGCCGAGTTTTTCACATTTTACCCTCACCTCTGTTGCACCTGGTGTGCATGTCCCTCCCCTGTACTTCAAAATAGTGGTGGTTGGGAACTGAGTATTGTGAGGCAGCCACAGCCAAAAGGTCATATAAAGGCTCTGTTCCCACAACCTGCAACTGCACCATTTCCAGGACTAGCAATCTAGCAATGTGGGCGTTTAGTATTTTGGCCTGTGGGTGTGTGGCTTAGTATTTATACTTCCTTTCCAACATACAGTATGTTGCATGGTTAACTGCACGCTTCACTGGCACAACAAAGAGGACATGTTTGTGTGGCACCCCTGTCGTCTGGTCGCCACAGAGGGTATTGCACATAATCCACAGGTGTAGTATTCCTGTTTTCAGTAAACGGGATAGTAAGTCCGGACATCCGCAAAAGCACCCAACACACCCGGTTCTTGAGACCACGGGCAGACCCGATAGAGGGAGGGCTCAGGTAGTCAGTGGGACGGCGGGGAGAGAGGTGGAGGGTTGAAAGTTAGGAAGAGCAGTCAGGAAATGGAAGAGGACAGAAAAGGGAAAGACAACAGGAAGTTGGAGGTCAGTCGAGAGAGGAGTCAATTGAGGAGAGAAGCAGAATGTGAGAGCAGTGAAAGGAGAAGGACTCAAAGGACTTGAGCGGAGATGCGGCTCGTGCCAGGTCCCAGAACAGCAGACTGCAAAGAGACCAAGGTAGCCCTAGGGGTGCAGGAAGTGAGTGATCCACCCATGCATCCGAATCTGAAGTGAAGCGGAGGGGCAGGTTGCAGACCAGGGACCAGCCCTGAAGGTGGTGAGGAGACTCTACGCTCCACCCACAGAACCAGAGGCCACGAGATCTAGAGGAGCCATGGCCAACTCCCGACACATCTGCCAAAAAGACAGCCGTACTAAAGTCAGGGGACTTGGTCGACCACCCATGAAGGCCCGATGGCTGTTGGCTTGGGGCACTGTGTGTGGAGGCGTGAGCAGGAGTTAGGCGAATAGGCAGGGCTGAGGAAGAGAACAACCCGAGAAGGAAGGAACATAAAGGGAGTGCCTTGGTCGAGTTTTCCTTGTTGCTGAGGACTATGCAGACTGCAACTGAACCAGAACTCTGCCCTGTGGTGCCAGCAGAGAAAAGCTAAGTAAACTGGTTTGGCACTTAGAAATATGTGTGAGACTGTTAATTTCCTGCCTGAGGAGCGGTAGATTGATAACCTGCGCAAGCCGCAGGGCCCTGCATATGAGCCACTCTGATCCTTCCTTGCAGCCAGATCAGCCCCGCTGGCTATTCCATTAGCCAAATTTCTCTACATCGGATGCCCTGGGGATCCACTCCACCTGTGGGGAGCAAAGCCATCACAGCTTCCATCCCATCATCCCCAGAGGTTCCGGACCGCAGTGTCGGCCATCCAAATCTGAACACCATGGGTGGCGTCACATCAAACCAATCCCTAAAACCCGTTCTCCTCTTCTCCATGAATTCCCCTTTTTATTGACCGCTTCGGAGCCACGGGCCGGGTCCAGTCACCGTGACATACCATCCCCCAATGACAACGTCGGGCCCGATTCCGAGTATCCCCACAGCCCCACACGGGGCGAGTCATTTGCTGTCGATTGCTGTGTTTGTTCAACCGCAGGTTGTGGGTAGGATGTATGAGAGCTTGCTTCTTGGACAGAAGATTGGGAATGATATAGCACAAGGGAAGTAGCAGTGGTGTCACCTACAGACACAGATTTTGTACCCAGGTGTCCCACCCATCTACTGGGGTGCTTAGCTTCCATGTGCTTAAGCATACTCCTGGTGCTCAGGATAGAATTCTTCTTGCCTTTGATCATCTTGGTATGGTAGCTGCTACAAGTTACACTTATTTTCTCTAAAGGGCTATCAAAAAACTGCCATAAAGTGGAAGAACATCCCTTTGGCCTAAGATCTGATTGAATAGGGGTGGTCTTGAGAACAGTTGACCCAGTTCTCACTGTGGTCAAACCTCTACCTACTCCTGCCTGTTTTGGTGCTACAGATTCATTCCCCTCTGGACTGCTTTGCTTGCTATGTGTGCCACTAGTGTAGGTTGGATCAGTGGCCTCAACCAACTCATGGCCTCAACCAAATCATCTTCCAATTCCTCAATCTGATCCTCCTTCCGAGTAGAGATTTTAGGCTCACCTGATGACAACTGTGTCTCATCATCATCATTCTCCACCTCTTGAGACAGAAATATTGTTACTCAAAGTTGCTTTCTCCTGGCCGTGGCTGCTCAAATATTTGCACATCAATGCACCCCACCATCCCACATCCCTCTTCAATGCTGCACAATGAGAACCGAGAGACAACAAGGAATCGTACAAAAGAAATCCTTGCAGTGCCCAAGTTTGGGGTCATATGTCTAATGCGACTCATGATGGACTAGGTTGACGATTGGGTGGCCTAGCCACTTGGCTACTGAGATTGGGCTATGTGGAAGATTTAGTGGTATTGCTTGTGAACTGACTAGAGGCATTGTCTGCCATCCAACCCAGAACCTGCTCGTGCACTTCTGGCTTCAACACGGCTTTATGATGTGGACTGGAAAATTGTGACAGGCACATAAAAGTAAATACATCAATCTTCTTCTGATCTGTTTCACTGATATTGTAGGCAACACTGTGAACACAAAACTCACATCTGCATCGCTGTCCCTTAACTCAGGCTTTGGCATATTGATTTTTTTGGACGTATATCATATATATCTCAGGTAGCAAGAACAATGTAAGCCTAAACTTAGCGTACAAAGGTCACAGTAATTACAGAACATCAAAATATGGTAGTACTGTATCAGACAGTGTTTGAAAAGTTCACTAGGACAATGTTAATATTTTGGACTTTTTGGTGCAGATCAATAAAAATTTTACCCTAAAAATTAGAGGTGGCAGAAGAATTAGTGTTTTTTAATGGACACCAGAAAATGCAAGTATTCTATTTGAATGGATTTACATAGCTCAGTAGGAAACTGTTAATTTTTTTTTTACTTTATGGTGCAGGCCAAGCAAAATGTGACCCCAAAAATTAGAGGTCGTAGAAGGACCATTGTTTTTTAAAGCACACCAGAAAATGGAATTACTTTATTACATAATAGTACGCAATATGTGGTGAAAATTTAGCTCTAAATAGAAATGTTGGTCTAATATGGAGGTAATGGAACACTACTCTGCTTTCTCTAAAGGTACCGTTACACAGTACAACATTGCTGCGATGTCGGAAGCGATGCCGCGGGTGCACGCTCGCTTCCGACATCGCTGCCTAGCTGTCACACAGGCAGATGTTGCCTGGGACGCGGCAGCGATGTTGCCGCAGCGATCGCTTGCTGGGCTGGGAACATCCCAGCGAGCGATACGCTGCAATGTAAAGAATAGGCTGAATTGCTGGCAACATCGCTGTTGTGGTTTTACACAACAATATGCCGCCAAATCGCTGGTGCAACATCGCCAGGTTTCAGGACAATGTCCTGAAACCTGGCAACTTGCAACCAGCGGTTATCACGCTGTCACACAGCACGATGCTTCTGCAATTTTGCTGCAACTTCGTTGACACAGCAAAATTTCAGCAAAGTTGCAGGCAACATTGCAGCAGGTAACGCTACCTTTAAACTGTCCCTACACTATTCTGAGCCGGTAGAGACTCAATGTAGCTTATGCAGAAAAAGCACTCTCTCTATAGGCTGCTGGTCCTGTCCCTATGCTCACACTATGCTATTTCCGGATGCAATGTATGCAAGATGGTGGCGGCAGGGGTTATATAGACCCTATGATGCTAGGTGGCCAGCCAATCATAGCAATGTCACAACAAAGATGGCTACAGCATTAGTGTGATTGGCAAGCAAGCCCAGCATGTTTATTGGTTGAAAATCAGGCGCTAAACATGCTGGGCAGGACACTCGAATCTCCCGAGGTGAGCACACAAATACTTGGTGAGAAGTGAGTAGTCCAAATACCGTAATATCCGTGCGAGAACAGAACAGTAATGAGTAGATTCACTCATCACTAACATTTATATGATTTCCCCTTTCATACAAGGATTTTCTTTCTGTTGCAGTGACTGTATTGAAAGTCATTCTCCCATTCAAAACCAGCACAAAGCTTCCAAGGACTCAAAGCTAAAACGGTAAAACTTTGTATGAATGGCAATAGTTGTATCAACAAATTCAATAAGGCCTGTTTCATTATGACTGTTGTGCATGCTAGACTTATTAAAGGAAGTACTGGAGTAAGTTGTTCCTAATTCATTAAGAGGGGAATGCACCTTAAAGAATTAGGCAAATCTTTGAACTACTTTATACCCGCAATAAAAATATTACTCCAGTCATGGGATGATGTACATTAACAGCTAATACCAGATAGGATAGGATAGGTCATCAATGTCTGATCGATGGAGGTGAGACACCTGGCTTCCCCACCAATAAGCTTAACCCGGTGGTGCAGGCATCCAAAACTACTCATTTGCTGAGCTACACATCACAGCTCAATCAACTGCATAGTGGTCACAGCTAGGTAATGCATATCCAATAAGGTACCTTTACATGCTGCAACCGCGGCTGGCGATATGAGACGATCTAACATGCGCGTGCATGTTTTTCATGGTCGCCTCAGATCGCCGATGGGGGAATTACACGCCGCAATCTCGCCGTGAAAGAAAATCGGTGTGTCGCCTCGGAAATCGCCTCACCCACAGCGGAACCAATCCGGTTGAATTCCCTACCCGCTTCACACGCTGCAATCACAAAGGCAATGTGGGCATACATGTTCAGCGTGGCGAGAAGATAGGCGTGGCACAGTGGTTTACACCGCTCCCCATACCCGCTCATTGGACAACACAACAGCGTTACGATTGGGCAGCCTGCTCTGGAAGGCTGGCTAATACATGATGCCATTGCCATTGTGTGGTGCTGGACGGACAGCTCTTCATATATCGTGCCCCGTCAACTGACTTCCAATGGGAACACAGTAGCCACCACCAATCATCGCAGATGGGGCGCGGACTAGGGATGAGCGAGTCCTAAATTACTCGGAATCGCTAGACCCGCACGAGTCCGAGCCCAGGACTCGCTACTCGTTGCGAGTCTAGCGAGTCCAATGTTAATGAATAGGGAACCGAGTAATAACGAATAATGCTATTTCCAAATCGCTGATGTGTCTCTGAAAGTGTGCGAGTCCAAACTCGCAGGTTTTTCTCTTATTTGGAGCCGATGATGGGAGGGGGAAGCGATTCTCGGGCACACACCATGCTGTAAAAGCAAACATTTTATAATTTCTGGTGGCTTTCTGAGGGCTTGTAAAACAAGTAGCAGGTACTATTTCGTGAAAGGTACACACTAGAGGCTTAGGGCCCTTTCACATCTGCGTTTTTCGTAATTCGCGGCAGATGCGGTGAAAAAACCGCATCTGCCGCGTTTACCGCATAATCGTTCCACTTGCGGCGCGGTTGCGGTTTTTTCTATGCAAAGTATAGGCATACTTGCGGCAGGTGCGGCAAGTGCGGTTTTTTTCGCGGCCGCACCTGCCGCAAGTGCAAAACCGCACTTGCCGCACCTGCCGCAAGTATGCCTATACTTTGCATAGAAAAAACCGCAACCGCGCCGCAAGTGGAACGGTTATGCGGTAAACGCGGCAGATGCGGTTTTTTCACCGCATCTGCCGCGAATTACGAAAAACGCAGATGTGAAAGCACCCTGCGATATTTTAAGACAGATGGAAGGTACCGTGCGAGCTGCAGGCAGGACACCGTACAGCAACGCACTGGCACAGGAAAAAATTGTTTAGTACGCAGAACCAGGCACTGTTAGGCTGCGGTGCTGGCTGCGTGCAAGTTTACAAGTACCGTGCGAGCTGCAGGCAGGACACCGCACAGCAACGCACTGGCACAGGAAAAAATTGTTTAGTACGCAGAACCAGGCACTGTTAGGCTGCGGTGCTGGCTGCGTGCAAGTTTACAAGTACCGTGCGAGCTGCAGGCAGGACACCGTACAGCAACGCACTGGCACAGGAAAAAATTGTTTAGTACGCAGAACCAGGCACTGTTAGGCTGCGGTGCTGGCTGCGTGCAAGTTTACAAGTACCGTGCGAGCTGCAGGCAGGACACCGTACAGCAACGCACTGGCACAGGAAAAAATTGTTTAGTACGCAGAACCAGGCACTGTTAGGCTGCGGTGCTGGCTGCGTAAAATGTTACAAGTACCGTGCGAGCTGCAGGCAGGACACCGTACAGCAACGCACTGGCACAGGAAATTTTTTGTGGAAAAATGGCACCAAAATTATTTGGTAGACTAGTGCCAAAAATAAGAAAAAGCTTAGGATTACAGCTCTGCGGAAAGCTGGGTGAACTAAGCTCTGAGGATGGTGCTGGATTCACTGTAAGGCTGCTCCTATCTCCCTTCCTTACAGTCCTGTACAGCAATCCTCCGTCCTGGTAGTTCTGAAAAGAACTTTTGGGTTATGTGTGACTCCTACACTGCCTAACTGTCCCTAGATCTGCTCCAAGTCTCCCTGCACTAGGTCAGCTCTTCTCAGGAATGTGCCCAAAATGGCGGGGGCAAGCCTTATATACTGCCTTGCCTGTCATAGATGACATAGGCATCACGATGGACAGCAGCCAATCATAGTCCTGACACAACCAAAGCTGCTATGGCATTACTGACTATGATTGGCTAAGATGCTTGTCCTTCTTCACAAGTTTTCTGACCTAACACGCAATGCTGACTAGTAACATAAAAGATTCTGGATTCGCGAGTCCCGAATAGAGAATACAGGACTCGGAATCGCAGACTCGCTAGGATTCGGACTCGTAGACTCGCTCAGACTCGCTGCTGTTTGGGGAGATTCAAGCTATATAGTGATGTGATAGAGCGAGTCTAGCGAGTCTAGCGAGTGAGATAAAGTAAACTCTGACAAAACTAAGATTGCCATTGACTTGCATTGGACTCGTTACTGAGCGAGTATTCGCTAAAAGACTCGCCGATTACCGAGTCCAGCGAGTCCCTTAAGAATCGCCGAGTAACGAGTCCTAGCGAGTAGACTCGCTCATCCCTAGCGCGGACTCCAGTACACTGTGGCACGCCTACGGGAAATCAGTAGGCAACGCATATTCCATCACTATCGCCCTATCACACGCCAAAACCCAGAAATCTTGCCTTCATTATTGCTTCTGATTTTAGAGCAGTGCTCAGGAATCAGGCAACAGGCGAGAGGTGATTTAACGCCGCAAAATTCCCCAATCACACGCCGCAACTGTGAGGCAATTTCACGGCGATTGTTTCGGGGCGACATATTGCCTTTAAGATTCCCTGCCGAAATTGCGGCGTGTGGTGTGTAGGGTGTGTATATGCAATACCCAGCCATTATACTATTCCATGGATGGCGTTGTGCTTTGCAGCCCCACGATGGAGCAGTTCCGGATGCTGCTGGCATTGGGAGCAGCTCATCAGTGGAGGTGCTGGGCATTGCATCCCCACCGATTAGACCATGATGATTTATCCTAAGGATAAACAATCAATGTTAAAGTCTCCCATTTAATGTGAGGATTACTTTCACTTTCCAATTAACTTAGACAGGACAAAAAAGATGTGTTTTTGAAGCTGATTGCTGGCTGCACAGCAGTTTATTAATCACTGCTGACAGAGGCAGGAAGAGACAGCTAAAGCAGGAGAATGCTACGCTCACAAACGCATTGAACATGTCCTGTATTTATTCTTGCTTCTGTTGTGCATTCAGACTAATATTCTTTTTTGAACAAAGGGACTATCCCCATTTGTAACGAATCTGAAGGTACCGTCACGGGGCGATGTTGCCTGCAACATCGCTGAAAAGTCCCGGGTTCAGCGATGTTGCAGCGACATGGCAGGTGTGTGTGCCGTATAACAGCACAATGCAACTGCGATAAATCGCTGGATCACAGTTGACAGGTTTACCAATATGTTGGTAAAACTGGCGATGTTGCTACAGTGATCTGCAAACATCGCTCCGTATGACACGGCTATAGCGATGTTGCCTGCGATTTCACCTTTTGGCAACATTGATGCGTATTGCTCGCTGGGTTGTGCACATCGTGGCGGTGTCGCTGGCAACATATCCCCGTGTGACACCTAATGCAGCGATGTCAGACGCGAGCATGCACTCGTGGAATCGCATCTGACATCGCTGCAATGTTATACCGTCTGACGGTGCCTTAACATAGGTCAGGAGAGCCTTAATGACAGTTTTACAAATTTATTATCTACACAATGTCCTCATAAAATGAGTATATTTTACTATATGATAATAGCTGCAATATAATATGGTAAGCAAGTACTAGAAACAGAATGTTCAGTAGTGCTGGTGGACACAGACGGAAAAGGGCCCCTGTGCAAGAATAGTAAATGGGCCCTTTTGCAGTTCCATAGCTCATAATATTGCACAATCCCACCTGCTTTGGAGGTGTAAATGAGCCCCCTAACCTCTTGGTCCCCTGTGTGGCTGCACAGACTGCACCAATGATATGTCCGCCACTGTTCAGTACATGTGCAGTGAACAGCAACTAAATATGCTTCCCAAACTACTGATTTTTAATGATCTATGATTCTATGATCCATATAAAATCATTTCTAAAAATACAAAGAAAGTTGATTTATTTTCACTATGCATCCATTAGTATTAAGTTATTTACAATGGCAAACTGATTGAAATGCTGATATGAAAAGCTGTTAATGAAATTTCGGACTGCTATCAAATCTGATTGGCATATTGATATCATCTTCACAGAAGTCATTCAACTGATGTTCAATCTTCATCCCATATCTCTAAGAAGCTAGAAAGGTGAGACTCTGTATAAGGCCTCATGTACATGGGTATAATACAGCTTTGAACAACTTTAGGCTTCTGGCACCCCATCACATTATATTTTACCAACATATGTCATAATTTTATACAGACACATTTTACAGCACATGACATGATGACATGTTCTATGGGTATTCCCTTCAAGCACAGTATATGGAGGAGAATAGCTCTAAAGGTACCGTTACATGGGGAAACATCTCCAGCAACATCGCCAGCAACTCACGGGAGCACTGGCCAAGATTGGAGGTGAGCTGTCAGACGAGGAGACATCGCCGGCAATGCAGCGGCGATGTTGAAAGCAACTATCGCTGCCTGTGTTAAATTCAACCCTGGCAGCGATCCTTAACATTGGACTCAATGGGGGAAGTTGCTTGTGATGTCAGACAGGGCAATTCAGGCAGATTGCTTGAGCAACATCGCCGTTGTCCTGAAACCCGGTGATGTTGCTGAAGCAACTATCGCTGTTGATATCACCCTGTTACAATGGACAACTCTCCAGTGATGTCACTTCAAAATGGCAATGCCCCTGAGTTGCCAGCGATGTTGCCGGAGATGTTTCCTCGTGTAACGGTACCTTTACATAGTGACATATGGAAACACAGGAGGAGACACAGACAGAATAGTCAGGAATAATTTATGGGCCCTTTGCAGTCCAATAACTCATCATAATGCACAGTCCACCTGCTTTGAAGGCACAAGTGGATCACCTCACCTCTGATCATCTGTAGTATGTCCACCCCTTGATGACACACAGTCATTAGAACTCTGTATGCAGTTGCACAGTGTTACGGTACATAGCAGAGCCAAGGCATTCGAATATGTCAATGCCATATAAAGTGAACTATTCTTACTAATGATTTCTATGTCTTTAATAGGCGACTCTCTTTAAACACTTTATTGCCTTCATCATCTGGTTCAAAAAATTCCAGTAACAAAAAAGAGGAAAGGTAAAAATGTTATGTTACCTAATGGGTGTGTTAAAGAGGACTGGCAACCAGGTCAAAAGAGGCAAATTTTTGCTTTTATTTTCTTTTTGTTGCTCTCTTGAATGTCGTTTTGTGTTTGTTCTAAAATCTGCCTTTTAATTGTGTGTATTTTTTGATCTAAAGATACAGCCTAAAGATGTGTCCTCAGAAAATCCTATGACCCATGACCCCTTAGTAAAAACTAGAGATTGACTGATCTGAAACAATTAAAATTCAACAAGTTGCACAGAAATTCTTGTGAAATTTAAAGTGAAGTTATTTTCCGTGAATTGAATGTTTCATATTATGCTCTGGGGTTTTTCCAGACCCAACCACGTAATAAGCAATGATGTAAACACTAAAGAAAATACTTATACTTATCTTTCCTCCTGCCTCTCCACTCTTCACTGTCATCCATCTGGTCCCCAGCACATCTTCTTATCACTGAAGGTCTGAATCCTTGGCCCTGTTCACACAAGGTCAATACTTACTGCTCTGCTTAGGCCCAGAGCATTTCTGTGAAAAAGTGCATATGGAAGCAAAGTTGTGACTTCACAATATGCGCTGTGACCTTGTTACCTTGTGCGCGCATGTGCAGAAGTGTCCCAGATTGGTTAGATTGGTAAGAGAAGTGAGCGGTATGGTAAGTATAAGCATTTGTTTAATTTTTGATGGACCTTTGTTGTTCAGTCAAATGCCAGCAGCTGGCCGCCATTATGCTGGATCAGTGCAAAAAAAAAAGCGAATTATCAAAAATCGGAAGTGCAAATGTTTGTAATATTTGAGAAGAATTCAATTGCAATTGAATGTATTGATTTCTAGGATAGATCATAAACATTAGTACTAAATGAAAAGATCCTTATGTCTAGAACTGTAATGAGGTATTTTATAAAAATATTAGACTCTGGAAATAAAACTAGCAAAAACTGGCCACTTTTGACCTGGTGATAGGTCCTGTTTAAGGAATATCTTCATCCAGCCTCATAGTAATGAAGGCATATCTTACATTCTTATCTTTGTAGAAGACAGTCTATGTCTTCGCCAACTCCATCAAGTCACAATGAATCCAGCAAACCTTCTACAAACTCAAAGGAAGAAAGGTGATAATAACTTTAAAGAGACAAAATATTCATTTACCTTAGTATATATTCGGGTTGTAGTAAAACTTTGGTATTTTTCTCTATCCAGTGTTCCATTGGCTTGCTCTCCCACTTGTAGTAGTCCACTTTCATCTGCTTTTCTATCACCCTGTTATGTGACAGGTGATTCTGTGAGAGACAAGTGTGTAGAGATGATAACATCTGCTCTAAAGACTGATGGTAAGGTTTAACAATTTAACTTTTTATGTTTGTTAGCTTGACTAGTGCATTATTTGTAGATTTGCAAAGTCAACCATTAGTACCCATTTTCTCCAAAATTAAGACTGCATCTTATATTATTTTGGATCTAAACAAAAGATGCGCTATGAGGGATGTCTTGTATGTGGTATTGGAGTCAGTTATTGGGAAATTTTTAATGAAAAATGAATATTTACCTCTTCCCCCACCCATAATCCCACTAACACCTCTGCCGATGTCAGTGATAGTGAAAAAATAAATAATCACCTCCCTCCACCACCTACCCCTCAGGGCCATTGTCAGTGATTCATTCAGACTGCTATATTACTGCCTGAAGACTGCAGTGGAGTGCTCACACTGGTAGGCAGCTCTTCTGACCTGACTACCTTTGTCAGTGTGTATTTCTATGCCACTGTCATGTTCAAATGAGGAGAGCCGCTGGCTGGTGTGATCATTGCGCTGCAGCAGTCTGACTGAATCACTGATGCTGGTATAGAGGGGTGAGTTAGGGATGGATTGAATATTCCTTTTTTTCCAATCACTGAAGCCCCCATGGGGATGGGCTAGATTATAGGCAAGTGAATGGGGTGAATATTCATTCCATTAACTAGCTAGTTTGTGACTATAAACTTTGGTCCTTCCAGCAATACAACAGGGCAATATACACCAACAACAGTTACATATTCTGAAAGGGCTGCCAAAGCCCTATTTCAGGATACCATCAGTATTATGATCTGCAACTAGGACTTATTTATGTAGGGCTTATATTTTAATCATTCTCCAAAAATATCTGAAAAATCCTGCCAGAACAAATGTTTGAGGCAGGCCTTATTTTCAGGGAAACATAGTAGTATGTACAAAGCATAGAATGGAATACAAAAAAGAGCCCATCTCTACCGGGGTCCCAATACAAGGGGACATGCTGTGATGAGCTTATAAGTGTAATATCCTAGCAAAACATTTGCCGCTTCATTGATGTAATAAATTGATAAATTCAAGAACCCAGCTAAACAATGTAGGAAAGCAATGCTCACATCTAGTAGATAGGAAATAGATTGCAAAAATTATCAGAGCACAGATTGTACATTCCTGGACTAAGAATGTAATGGTCACTGATTTATAAAATCATAAATACCAGAAAGGCAAATTTGCTAGTGCAACCACATAGAAAAAAAACTGTTCTCAGAGCAAATATAACCTAATGTGCAAAGGCATAATACAATAGGTGCATGGGTTGCAATCGCACCCGGGCCCTGGAGACTAGGTGCCCCAAGTCCCTTTGGTCTATAGAAAAAGACTAATGCTATTAAAGATTTGCAATAATTGGGGGTCCTGTTGGTGTTTTAGTATTGGGGCCAATGAACTTCAAGTTACGCCACTGCTAATGTGAGTTACTGAATATGTCTACATGACCAATATAAAGCTAGTTTATCATGGTAATTTCATCATTGGTAGGCAGTGTTTCAAATACTCCTTATTGAGAAATCAAATAAGGCTGTTGGTTCAAAGACTGAGTGTGCTTGCCTATGTGGTGATAAGGGGGTGTATGGCTATCTTAACACAAATAAGCTAAGGCACTGTATTTATATGTAGTTAACATTTTGTCACATGTCTGATTTCAGATGACTTTAAAACTTTTGGCGTTAACTGTGAGAAAATTGCATGGGAAATAGAAGAAAATATCCTTTCAGGATCTAGGTGTTGCAGCTCATTATGCAATTTAATCAATTACAGTAGATCAAAATTTCTTTTTATTTACTTTAGTGTACTTTTTATTCTTATAAAAGCTTTTTTGATTGACACAAGGTTTTTTATTGACAATTGTGGCTTTAGGCTAGGGCCACACTTAAGAATGCACTTACGTTTAGCGGATCCAGTTACAGCAGAGCCCAGCCTGCTGTAACGCACGCCATTAACATCGGGTACTGTGTGGAAATGCTACTCCATGGTAACCCGATGTTTACCATGGATGCAGCTTTTGGGGGTGCCACTGCTATGGACAGTAAGAGAAGCGTTGCCACTTAAGAAATCCCTGCCTGTGTTGGACAGTAAGAAACACGCTGCCACTTTAAGAGACAGAAACCCCCCCAGGTGTGGGATGATGGTATGTCCTGTTTTCCCCTTCGGAGAGTGTGTTTTGAGAGCAGCCGATGAACTTGTGAAGAGAAACACCCCGTCTGTGTGTCTGAGAAAGGACAGGAGTTTTTCTTGTGAACTGAAAGTGAGCCAAGCCTGGGATCCAGTGATACACAGACAAGCCTGGGATCCAGTGAGACACAGGACAAGCCTGGGATCCAGTGAGACACAGACAAGCCTGGGATCCAGTAGGGCCTGACGCAAGGAGAAGATTTGCAGCCCCAGGACTGCATCCAAATCCCAGCATCACTGTGAGTTGAATATTGTGCACCTTTCAGGGTTTAGAATAGGCTTCAGTAGGTAGAACACGGAAGCCGTATGGCCTGTGTAGCGAGGCCAGAAAGGTTACACGTAGCGTAGCATTTTACCTTGCTTTTGTGCATTTACCTATGTGATTTTAACTTGTGATAGCTGGAGAACCGTACTATTGAGCGGACCAGCTAGAGAAAACGAAGACTTTGTTAAATCTCTTTTGCCACTGTTTACCCCTGCTTGAACCTGCCTTCTTCACATCCTTACCCGCCTGTTAATAAATTCACCCTTGTGATTTGCACTCCCATCTTGTGTACCGTACATTATTCTGCACTGCGGTGGTCCTCTCAGCCACCGCTACACAGCCACACAGGAAGCCCCAGGAACTGCGCTTTTGCAGGGAGAACAAGAAAACGTTGTCAGACTATAAACTCTACTCTTAAACACCCAAAGAGAATACTATGGGAACAAAATGCCTCTTAACACTAGAAAGTGAGTGTGGAGTTCCAATAATGGTGACATACAAAGACTATCTACTTGTCAATAATCCAAATCAAAGCCGTCATCACATTGGAGGCAGCAGTATCTGCATCATGGTGACATACCCACTCCAGGGTCGGGGGTACTCGTTACCAGGCCAGTTCTTACGGTTCTTTTCTTGGGGAATGTCAAGGTGGCCCCCCGACTCCATGACCCTGGAGATGTCATTTAAATAATGGGAATTGACAGGGAAGACAGGGAAAAGGGGCCATGGGCAGCCACTGCTGCTTCAGAACTACTGGGGATGGTGATCGGCAGCTTGGATGGTTCCGCTCCCCGCAGGTGGATTGCAGTCCCCAGAGCAGCTGGAAAGAGGGTTCAGTTCGTACCTTGGCAGATGTTCATTAGGTCATCAGTACCCCAGTGTTTTCATACTGCCCCTGTGGCCGGTGGTCGCTGTTAAAGAAAGTCTCACAACCACAGCTGGAGTTCTGTAACTTTTACTTAGTTGTTTCAGCACAGCCGCCGGGTGCTTCCCCTTACCAACCTCCGGCTCAGCGTTGTCTCCAGAACCGGGACAGTGCAGTCAAGTCTCTTTAGGTGTTCCTCTCTCTCTCTCTTACTGGGTGCCTCATTCTCTGGTGGTCTCGCAGCACTATAAGGTATTCTCTCCGCTCCTCTCAGTGCTTTCGCACACAGAACTCAGGTACCGACAGCCACGGGTGCTCAGTTGTACCACTTCCTGATACTGCTCCCTAGTTTTGCTGCCTTCTCCAAGTTGTGTCGGGTGTATGGCCGCAGCTCCCATTAGGAACTCTTGGCCTCTGGTTTCAATGGTTTGGGCCTACAGCATCCGCGCCGTGTTTAGGGTTTTTGTTAAGATGAAAAAATGAAGGGCAGCACTTCCTTTAGTGTATCCATGTGGGTTTATTTGTCCTAGGACTGCGACGTTTCGGCACAAAGCCTTTCTCAAGCAGTGCTTGAGAAAGGCTGTGTGCCGAAACGTCGCAGTCCTAGGACAAATAAACCCACATGGATACACTAAAGGAAGTGCTGCCCTTCATTTTTTCATCTTACTATTTAAACTGGCTTTCAAGGTCTTACTTTATGGGTAAGGGCCGCTTGCCCACAAACGATCCTTCCCACTCGAAAGTCCAACTGGCTCTGCATATGGGGTTAGAGGCTGCAGGATCTTGTACACCCACATCGCATCCCATACACCGGGTGTAACCGACCTCTTCTCTGGGGTAGAGGTCACGACCGGGTGTCCTTTTGGGAGATACAACACGACATCCCGTCTGTTGAGAAAGACCTCTTGCTCCAAGCCATACTCCTTTATGAACCCCCAGCCGTCTCAGAGGTGGAAGTCCACATCTACTCCTCGGCTCCTCTCTGCTGGGTCAGGTACTAAAGTCTTTCGTACATAAACTTTCTCTTCCAGGTTAGCCTCCTGCTGCTGCCAGCAGTTTCAGAGCTTTCATCACTTTTCTTCTTCAACAGCTTGTCCTCAAGCCCAGTAGTCACCGCATCTGCTCTCTACCTTGCTCACCGCCTGGGCGCAATCTGGCACCCGTCGGTTAGACTTTCATAGGAAATAGCATGAGGTTTCAAACTTTGGCACTTAGATGCCGGCATTTGACCTGCGCTGTGACTTCCGTCACCCATGGAAATGAATTGGCAGCGTTAGAATTTGGCAACATTGACGCAGTGTTACCATAATGGTAACGCTGCCAATTCATTCCTATGGGTGACAGAAGCCACAGTGCAGGTCAAACGCCGGCATGTAAGTATTGGAGTTTGAAACCTTGCGCTATTTCCAAGCGCATCACATGACTCGTGTCTTCTTTTTATCGGAACCCACCTGAACGCAGGCAAAAGCACTAGTGTGACCCTGGCCTTAGTGAGAGAAGCGCTCCCTTTACAGCTGGCCTCCGGGAGCCAACTAGCATGTGAAAAGTTATCCCAGTTCACGTTCATCCGTAAACTGGGATAATCCCAGCATCACTTGGCACTCGGCGGCCACATTGCCGCCTTCAGAGCATGTGCAGTTCACATGATGAAGCCGGCGATGGGCACCTAACTAGATTGCACAATGCGCAGGACCGAAAAGGATGTCCGGCCAGCGAGTCATACTCGAAAAGAGGAGGCGGGAAGTTCAAATCAGGAGCACACCAGAGAATGAATTCTCACACCCACCAAGATGTGCTAACCACAACGAGGAGGGGGAAACAGAGCCCTGGAGACCGCCCAGTCAGATTACGGACCATACTGAAAATGTAAGTATCAAAGTCGTTTTTCACAGCCTTTATAGAACATTTTTAGGTCAGACAGGGATGATTAGGGATGTGCTAGGAAGGTGTAAGGATGGGTAGGGGTAGGTTAGGAGGTAAATAGACCTGAAAGGTTCCCTTTAACATAGCAAGAGCCAATAAAATGCAAAAAAAAACAAACAAACAGGCTTGTAGGTCAACATGCATTATAAAATATTTGAAGAAATAAGTTGAACTTACAGAAACAGGGAACAAACACAATAAGATAAATGAGATGATACATGAATCGGGACAGCAGGAATGGGGTTACTTGGAACCGGGATGGCGGAGGAGGGAATCACGGCTTGTCGGTTCCCAGTTCAGTGCCCTGGGCACTCAATGGCAGATGGGGGTGATGATGATGGGGGAAGTACATGTGACACCACCTGTGGTACTTGGTAATGTGGTTACCAGCGCTGCAGCCGGCTGCTGAGGTGATGGTGACGCAGCAGTGATAGTACAGCTCCCCACAAGTGGAGCTTTACCTCAGGGCAGCTGGGTGGATGAGAGGAGTAGTAGTTTTCAGCTCTGTGTAGGAGCTGCAGGCGGTGGCGGTGAATCAGGCACACACACAATAGTCTCTGTTTCGGTACCTTTTTACTCAGGGGCAGACACAGACTGTATTGGGCCCCTGTGCAAGAAATTTTTCGAGCCCCCGCCCCTCATAGTGCTACAAAGTCATGTACTATTAAATATGCAACATGTAAGTTAGAGTGCCTTCACATAGGCGAGTTTTTTGTATCCAGTGAAATCAGGCGAAAACTGCATCTGATTTGATGCGTTTTTCGCCACTAGCAGCAGATCCGGCAGATTTCTGCACCTCTGTCGCCTAACGGGCGACTTGTGGCACCGATCCGGCAAGCCCCATTCATTCTATATGGGGCTTGCGGCCAGCCATGGCAAGTGCAGTTGTACTAGACCTGCGTTGCATGGTGCCACTAAAATATACAGCGGATATGATGTGTTTTTTAGTGCGGGGAAATCAGCACCATGTCAATTTTTGCTGCGGATTTTCCCACCGTAAATGTACTGTACAACTAATATTAAGGCTATGCAGGGCTGGATATAATATCTGGAGGGTGCTGCTGGGCTGTATATATTATTTGCCAGTTGCAGCCTCCGAATTATATATACAGGCCAGCACAGCCTCCAAATAACATATATAGCCCACTAGCCCAGCATTGCCTCTAGTTAATATATACAGCCCAGCATAGCCTCCAAATAAATGTGAAGTAGAAACCACCTGTGCTTGTCTTCTTAATTCTTTTTATTATTTGAAGATTATAATAAAAGCATTCAGCGTGCTAGCTGGGCGCTAGACGCGTTTCGGAAGAACAACTTCCTTAATAATTAGGCTAATGATTAAGGAAGTTGTTCTTCCGAAATGCGTCTAGCGCTCAGCTAGCATGCTGAATGATTTTATTATAATTTGAAATAATAAAGAGAATTAAGAAGACAAACAGAGGTGTTTTCTACTTGACATTTGCTTCTTGGGCAGTTGCCAAACTGCCACACCAGGTGCGGGAATCCAGGAGGTTAATGGGCGGTGTAGCGGCCTCCCCCTTCCCCCTTTCCATTTGAATGATAGCCTCCAAATAAAATATACAGCCTAGCATAGCCTTCAGCTAATATATACAGCCCAACAAAGCATCCAAATAACATATACAGCCCAGCATAGCCTCCAGTTAATATATACAGTCCAGCATAGCCTCCAGTTAATTTATATAGCCCAGCACAGCCTTCAGGTAATATATACAGCCCAGCACAGCCTTCAGGTAATATATACAGCCCACCACAGCCTCCAGGTGATATTTACAGCCCAGCAGAGCTTCCAGGTAATAGATACAGTTCAGCATAGCCTTCAGGTAATATACACAGCCCAAAACAGCCTCCAGGTAATATATACAGCCCAGCATAGCCTCTACATAACATATATAGCCCAAGACAGCCTCCAGGTAATATATATAGGCACCCCCGTTTCCCTTTGTTTCATAATGCTCTCCCCCATATGCGGTCCACTTTTAGCATAGTGCTTCTAGCCCTATGTGGCCCCCCAGTTTATGCTGCTTCTTCCCATGTGGCCCCCCAGTTTATGCTGCTTCTCCCCCTATGTGGGCCCCCGATTCATGTTTCTTCTCCCCTCATGAGCCGACTCATTAATGAGCAGCCAAGCTTCTCCCCCAGGGTCCCCCCCCATTCATGAGCAGCCGTGTTCTCCCCAGGGGCCCCCCATTCATGAGCAGCCAGGCCATGCTTCTCCCCAGGCCAGAGACCCCCCCACATTCATGAGCAGCCAGGCCATGCTTCAGTTCTCCCCCAGGATGGAGACCCCCAAATCATGCCTGCCATGCTTCAGATCTCCCCCAGGAGCCCCCCAAAATCATGCCTGCTGGTCCCAGTCCCTCAGTCCTGATCAGCTCCGTTACTCTTACCTGGAGCAGGCCAGACCAAGAGAATCATCAATCCACTGTCCACACATGAGCTGCAGCGTTATGGGGCACAGTCAGTGTGTGACTTCACAGACACACACACACTGACGCTGGCACTGCGGCTGCAGCCACCGTCCGGCCGGATCCACATGCACAGTGAGTGACAATATTATCACTCAATGTGTCTCCTCCTCTCCTCCTCCACAGCAGCAGGCCGGCAGCGCAGCACCGCACTGATGCTGATGGTGAGCTCACCTCAGGGCTGGCTCCTCGGCACCGACACTTGCACAGTCACACTCGTCTCTCTCTCTTGACCCACTCCCGCCGCCTCCCGCAGCACTGCTCTCTTCCTTATGCCTCGGTGCTCCACGTGGCTAATTTAAATAGGTAAATAATTAACCATGTGGTGCTGGAGGCTGGAGGGGCCCCCTCTCCCTCGGGGCCCTCTCCCTCGGCCTTCAATGAACGGGCTGCATAGGCAGTAAGTACACCCTGCTTTTACGTGGCCGGTGCAGTTTGGGACGTCCACCTTAGAGAGTTGTGAGGCCTCCTCTGCCAGTGTGTGCGATTGTTGGGGTGAGATCTGCCTGAAGCTTGATCTGCCGCTCTTTCTCCTCATGAGTCTGCTCCAAAAGCTGCAATTAAGGACCTTCTCTTGGGATCCCTGTTTTCTCTAGGGCCCTGATCCTTCAACCGGTCTAACTCGAGCCTTTACTTTCTCCTGAGCTCAGGGGATTAAATCCTCCTGTCTGTCCGGGATTTCTCTGCTACAACTAGAGATATAGCAGGTACGGACTCCGGTGTCTGGGTGTACTTTAAGGGTAACTAGCTATATTCCCTTCTTCTTTGTCTTCCCAACTCTGCCACTGGTCTCCATCCCTCTCCCTAGGGAATTGCACAGCTTGGATTAGTCTTTCCTGGTTCTGGGCCTGGCTTGGTCCCAGCAACCAGCTCCTTTCAGTTCCTTACTGAATTCCTGGCTTAACTGCCCTTAACTGATCTGACTGACTGCCTTGATTGACTGAACTAACTCCTCCCTCAAACATGGATCTTTTTAGGGGTTCTTGCTTAAGGCAGCAAGTAGAGCTCCGACTTCAAGCCTGGGGTGAAAGTTGTTGTATGCTGTGTGTGCCAAGGTGTACATACTTCCCTGCATCGGTGGATCTTGTGGCAATCCCTGCAGGGGTGCCACACTACATGCTAGAAAGATGGGTTACACACAGCAAATGAATGGAATGAATACCTGCATGAAGAGAAAAGAGATTAGCGCTGATGCACCTAGATAAAATCTGAACAAGTCCCCCTTCACTGATGCCTTTCCCTTACCTGTATGTGATTTGGACAAATTTGTTAACATTATTTAAGAAGAAAATACCTTTGTGTACATAGATTAGATCTTTGAGTTCAGCTCATGAAAAATTTCTGTTTCTCTTATATTTTTGTTCAATATGTATACTTAATTAACGAAGATGTCATCTCTAGCCCCTTCAGGACCCAGCTTATTTTGACCCCAAAGACCTTGGCATTTTTGTCAATTCTGATCAGTGTCCCTTTATGAGGTAATAACTCTGGAACGCTCCACCTTAGCGATTCTGAGATAGTTTTTTCATGACATATTGGGCTTCATGCTAGTATTAAATTTAGGTCAATAATTTTTGTGATTATTTGTGAAAAAATCAAAAATTTGGCAAAAATGTAGAAAATTTTGAATTTTAATTCTGCTAAACTAGAGAGTTTTAGGTGACACAAAATAGTTAATAAATAACATTTCCCACATGTCTACTTCACATCAGCACAATTTTGGAAAAAATAAATTTGGGGGGGTAGGAAGTTATAAGAGTTCAAATTCAACAGCAATTTTTCATTTTTCCAGCAAAATTAACAAAAAAATTTTTTTAGTGACCACGTCACGTTTGAAGTCCCTTTGAGGGGCGTACATGACAGAAAACACCCAAAAGTTACACCACTCCAAAAACTGCGCCCCTCAAGCTACTCAAAACTATATTCAAGAACATTATTAACCCTTCAAGTGCTTCACAGGAACTAAAGCAACGTGGAAAGAAAAAAATGTTCTTTTAGCCCCAATTCTTTCATTTTCACATGTGCAACAGGATAAAATGGATCCTAAAATTTGTTGGGCAATTTCTCCTGAGTACACGATACCTCATAAGTGGTCATAAACCACTCAGGGCTCAGAAGGGAAGGAGCGCAATTTGACTTTTGGAGTTAATTTTCCATTCAAAAAGTGAAATGGCGCTCCTTCACTTCTGAGCCCTGCCGTGCGCCCAAACAGTGGTTTATGACCACATATGAGGTATTTGTGTACTCAGAAGAAATTGCCCAACAAATTTTAGGATGCATTTTATCTTATTGCCCATGTGAAAATGAAAAAAGTTAGGCTAAAAGAAAATTTTTGTGAAACAAAAAGTACTTTTTCATCATTACAGATCAATTTGGGAAACATCTGGGGGTTCAAAGTGCTCACCACCCATCTAGATAAGTTCCCTGGGGGGGTCTAGTTTCCAAAATGGGGTCACTTGTGGGGGAGTTCCAATGTTTAGCTACACAGGGGCTCTCCAAATGCGACATGGTGTCCGCTAATAATTTGAGCAAATTTTCCATTCAAATTGTTAGTGGAAGTCAAAAATTGATCCATAAAAATGAAAAAGTACTTTTTTTTCCCACAAATTTTTTAATTTTTACGGATTAATTTGTGAAGCACCTGGGGGTTCAAAGTGCTCACTATGCATCTAGATATGTTCCTTGGGGGGGGATCTAGTTTCCAAAATGGGGTCACTTGTGGGGGAGCTTCAATGTTCAGGCACACAGGGAGGGGCTCTCCATACGTGACATGGTTTCCGCTAATAATTGGATCTAATTTTTTCATTGAAATTGTTAGCGGACACCATGTCGTGTATGCAGGGCCGCCATTAGGGGGTTACAGGTCATGATGAGTAAGAGCCCCGGGGTCTGACTGCAGGGGGCGTGGCCATTGGATGAGGGGCAGGGGGGCTCGGCCATGAGTCAGAGACTGCAGGGGTGTGACCTCTACCCCAGGCCCTGCCCCCTCACCTCTTGAGCAGGCTCTGTCCATCACCAAAAGTCACAGGGCCTAGAGGAGAGGTGAGGGGGCGGGCCCTGATCTACTCACCTAGTCTGACTCTTCAGCAGCTGCGGCCCAGCTGCAGGCATCGGCAGAATGCAAGACTGCACTGAAGTCACAGAGCCTCAGCTGCTGCTGGTGAGTATCCTCCTCTGTCTGTCTATCTCTCTGTCTCTCTCTGACTCTCTGTCTGTCTCTATGACTGTCTGTCTCTGATTGTCTCTCTCTCTGACTGTCTCTCTCTGACTGTGTGGCGCCCCGCAATGAGTGCGTCACAGGAGTGTATTGCATCCCTGACTGCAGATGCAATATTCTCTGACTAAGCAATGACATGGTTAAAACTCAGAGCTCCATACCCTACATGCACATCAGAATAGAGGGCCAATAAGGTCCTGGTGGGCGGAGTGTAGGAGTAAAATGTTGAAGGAGAATGTAGGAGAAGGAGAAGGAAGTGGTCGGGAGGAACGTAGGAAAGGGGGCTCTGCACTGTCCCGTGCAGCCCCTAGACCACCTACCGGTTGGCGCCATTATCCGGTGCCTCGACAACCGGACTCTGGGCGAACATCTACGGGTCAAAATACACCCGCGCCCATCTACAACTGGATTACTGGTTCCGAAGCAAGCAAGTTGTTCATCACTGCTTAGCAAACCAGGAGTGGAGGGACCGCTCTACAGGAGTACCCCACCGCCGCCGCAAACAGAGCCATCTTGCCAGCGGAGTACCCACCAAAAGGACCCAGGTTACCCCTCACACCGGAACGTACACACCGGAACAAGTGGCCCCTTGTACCCGAACTTGGCACACAAAGGCGACATCGGCAACTCACCTAGAACAAGCTTACATTGGAGGAACACCACGGAGCTCTGAGACAACACCGGTCATTGCTAAGTCCACCCAGTCCGTTACCGGTTACCTGTATACCATGTATCGCTTGCTGGTTACAGTAAAAGACCCATTACAGAGACTATTGGTGTCCGTGTTTCTTCAGAACTGTTTAACTCCGCAGACTAAGAGTAACTAAGCTGCTTCACAACATCAAGTGCAGTTTCTGGCTCCGGGGACTCATGCTCGTCCTGTGGGGAGCGTCCCATCTTGCTGCATTCCATCCCCCGGTGGCCCAAGCAGCGCCGGTGAAATCACCGGAACTCCCGCAGGTGGCGTCACGACAAGAATTAACCCCTTACCTGTTCAGCCAACTTTATTGATCTGGACCACCTGGCCCACACAGCCTTGGGGCGCGGTACCGTGACAGGGAGCAGCGACAGCCCGAGACTTGCGCACCCCGGCTACGGTGAGACAGAGTTTGGCGTCACAAACAGGATACGAGCAGGCCCGTCCCTTAATAGGTATTGTGTTCTTAAAGAACTTTTTATTTCATCAAAAAGGACTTTGTTCGTCCAAAAACGAACTATTCCCACCTTTTCTCTATTGGGCCAAGATGGCGACCAAGATGGCGGTCACCGCCATGTGAACCACCACGTGCAGGCCCAGGGGTGAGCCTCCGCCCCTCTTCGTTGGAGGGCCAAGGCAGAGGCGCCAAAATCATTGTCCGCCCCGATTGCTGGAAACAACCATGGGGGCGGGCCAAAGACTTCAGCCCACCTATGGACTACAAAAGCTACAAGGAAGTAGGTGTGGCAAGGCTTTTCCAACAGCTCTTCTAAGACCAACATGAATTTCTAGTAAAGTGTTTAAAAAAAACACAACACAGAAAAAAACTTTTACGGGAAAAAAAAAAAACAACAACACTTAGAGACTACATCTTTATTAAAAAATAATCTTCTGCTTCTGCCTAACGTAGTCCAAATGTGAAGGAATCTCAGCACTGCTACATCACTCTGCCGTCGCACCGTGTGACGGTACCCTAAGACTAATTTCAGGGATGTTAGATTAGAAGCATCATTGCAGCTCTGAAAAATAAAAATACTGCAGTGGTGCTTTAAAATTGTACATGTAATATGTCGATCTGAATGAGCCATAAAGAAGTGCCAAATTCATTAAAGTGTGTGCTTCTAAATTGATTTAGCACTAGTCTTATGGGCCTTTACACACTCTAGAAGATCTGGAAACAACCGGATTTTTACAGGATTCATTTTTTTGCCCATTCACTTTAATGATTTCAGGTAGAATCTTGTTGCTTCAGGTTTTTTCCTGAAATCATTAAAGTGAACTGGCAAAAAAATGAATCCAGTAAGGGCCATTTTACACACACCAACTTATCTGTCCAACTTCTGTCCAACTTAGGCGGCCGTCACACGCTGAGATATCTCTAGCGATATTGTAAGCGATCACGTGCACGCGCAATCGCTTACAATATCGCTCACATCGCTGGTGAGATGTCACACAGACAGACTCACCAGCGATGTGGAGCCGCGATCTCGCTGGTAACTATGGTACACATCGGGTAACTAGGCGCCGCGCGTCGCTTAGTAACCCGACGTGTACCATAGTTACCATCTCCCAGCATAGGCTCTGCCGCTGGGAGATCGCTCATCGTGGTGTTATACACCACGATGAGACAGATAGTCAAATCGCTCATCGCTAGATCTGAGAACCGGACCTCAGATCAGCGATGTCACGATCAAGCGATTTACCATCGTAAATCGCTTGATTACATGCAACGATTTCTTGCCCGATATCGCTTAAGCGATCAAAAAGGAGATCGCTTAAACGATATCGGGCAAGAAATCGTTCCGTGTGACGGCCGCCTTACTGGTTGCAGTGAAATCATGGACACATTGCTCCATTTTGTGGCTGTGTTCAAATGATACAATGTGTCCATGATTTCACTGCAACCAGAGATCTGTTCAGATATTGAACAGATAAATTGGTGTGTGTAAACCCACCATAAGAATCAGTTTTTTACCTGATCTTCCAGATCAGGAAAAAACCGCAAGTGTGAAAGGCCCCTTAATGAATTCTCCCTTGTGTGGAAAATTAGAGGCATATAGATAGACTTTGATGGTGGGTTTAAGCGGCCGTCACACGCTACGATATCTTGAAAGATATCGCTTGAACGCGCCAGATTAAACATCGCTTGAACGATAAATGATAAAATCGCAAAATCGAGATCTGAGCTCCGGAGCTCAGATCTTGCGATGAACGATTAAACAATCTGCTTCATCGTGGTGTATAACACCACGATGAACGATCTCCCAGCGGCAGAGGCTATGCTGGGAGATGGTAACTATGGTACACGTCGGGTTACTAAGCGCCGCGCCTAGCAACCCGATGTGTACCATAGTTACCAGCGATCTCGCTGGCCCACATCGCTGGTGAGTCTGTCTGTGTGACAGCTCACCAGCGATGTGAGCGATATTGTTAGCGATCGCGCGTGCACGTGATCGCTAACAATATCGCTCACGATGTCGACATGTGTGACGGCCGCTTTAAACACACCAACTTATCTGTCCAACTTCTGACCAACTTGCTGGTTGCAGTGAAATCATGGACACATTGTTCCATTGTACACAGTCACAAAATGGAGAAATGTGTCCATGATTTCACTGCAACCAGCAAGTTGGTCAGAAGTTGGACAGATAAGTTGGTGTGTGTAAACCCACCATAAAGGGGACCTGTCAGGAGCCCTGGGCATACAGAACAATGAGCAGTTCTGGGGGCATAACTCAAATCCCTGTCTGATAGTCCCAGCATGTAGTAGCATACATAAACAGAACTTTAAAAAAAGTGTTTCTAAAGTTTATTAATTAGATGCTAATTAGGGCTTTTACTAGTTGAGGGGGAATTAATTCCCCCAACGAGTTGGACCCTTAGCATGTTGTTCTGTCCCGTTTGGGCATACTAACATGCTTTACGCCCCACAAGGTCACTTGCATCACCATACAAAACTGCGCTTGTGTGCGGCTTTGTATCCCTCACCATTAAGCTTCTCTAACATCGGAAGAATGCACCCCTTGCTTCAGGGAGGCTCACTACATCGTCTGGACTTTCGGTCATGCGCACTCTGCAGCAGATGCTGCTGCTATAGAAAGCATGTTATCACATCTACAGGGGCGGAATAACATGGTAAGGAGCTGACTACTTGGGGGAACTAATGCCCCCTCACTAGTCAAAGCCCTAATTAGTATCTAATAAACAGACTTTATAAATTATTTTTCTAAAGATCTGTTTATGTTTGCTAGTACATGTGTCAAGCTCCCGGCCCTGGGATACTCGGGTATCAGACTCGGAGGTGTCACGGGATGCAAGTGCAGCCTGAGCCCGTGGCCTGGGTGACACTTCAATAAGGGGTTATGTACAGGAGATAAGAGTTATTGTCACGTGACGCCATCTGTAGTACCTGGTGAGGGATCACCAGCGCCGCCACAGTCCTCTGGAGGGCGATGGTATTGCGGCAAGGATGGCAAAGCTCCCTACAGGTGGAGCTGAGCCTCCAGGCAGCGTTCCTATAAGCAAACAGGTTGAATTCTGCAGCACAAAGACACGGAGGCAAAGTCACTCTCCCGGGTACTTTACTATAAACAGTCATCAACATACAAAATTGTTAAAGAAACAGGTAGCTCTACGGGTGGCTGCAAGTGGATGCCAGGTGGTATAGTGGTACCCATGGTGTACCTTAGTTCCTTAGTTGATGAACCCGTGTCCTTTCTTCCCCCCTAGGATGAGTTTATACCCAATGGCTCCTTGAAGGTAGACTTGAGGCTTCCCTCCCTCGTGGTGAGGAAGAACGCAGACCACTCCGTCTGGCAGGGTGCTGCAGCTAGTGAACAGACTACAGCAGCCAGTTGACGACTTCAGAGGTAGACTCTGGCCGTTTCCTCGGGTCCGGCATTCCCATGGTGGACTGGAGAATTCCTTGGAGTATGGCCGCTCCACGCTAGAGTTCCCCCTTTCTCTCTCGGGCCCAAACTCACGTGTCAAGCACCCTCTCTCAGGATCCCCTCAGGATCCCCTTTCATCTTCCCTCCAGATCAGCGTAGAGCGTAGAGGTAAACCTTCCGCCTCGCTCCACACTCCTCCTCGACTCCTCTCCAACTCCCTTCTCCTCACTCTCTGTTCCGACCCTCTACTCCCCCTAGAGGTGAACATATCTCCCTCCCAGGAGTAACTTCCCACTTCTATTCTAATGGGGGAGTGCAGGAATGGGTCCCACCCACCAGCCTAGCATCCACCTGCAGTTGGGGAAGATTACACCTCTTTTACGATTGCAATACTGTGGCGCCCCTGCGTCCAGGAGGCCACAAAAGGGAACTGCAGCCAGGCAGGTAGGACATTGTTGCACAACAACACCCTCACAGTCCACACAACCCACGTGTCAGGAGGTTACATCCAGCCCTGAGATTAGAAACTATATGAGATCGGAGGGGTGGTGGATTCAGAGGAGTGGGTTGGGCACACCAGAGGTCAGGTGACTGACAGTATATAGTGAGGGGGAGGAGTGAAGGAAAGTAGTAGGCCACAGTAGGCTGAGATGTAAAGACTGAAGGACAATCACACTTCTGTGAGTGCAAGGCTAGGAGCGCAGAATCCGTACTGAGCCAGTGCGAGCCAGAGGGGAGAGAAAGCCCGTCCGACGCTGATGCCACCAGGAGTGTGACAGAACAGAGAAGGGACGGTGTAACCCGGGCCCTAGACAGCAGCTGAAGCCACTGACTGCAGGCAGAGAAGTCCCTCCTAGGATACTGAAAGGAACAGAAGGAGAGAGCCTGGTAGAGCCTCAGGCTTGAGGACTACTGGAGGCTGGGCTAAGTAGAGTGTCGACTCTAGAGGGGACCGTAGTTCACCCGGCATCCCCAGACAACACGATGAGGGGTCTGAGTTCCAGATTGAGATCCCTAACCCAAAGGACAGGCAGCTCAGTGACGCACTTAGGACTCACAGGAGCCCGAGTCACCGCCATACTGTCCAGTGTCGCACAACACAGAGTAAAGAGAACGCAACAGCCCGGAAAGGGACACTAAAGACTGTGTGAGGGGTCACAGAGAGGGAGAGGCCTGGCTGCAGAGAAAAGAGAACCCAGAGAGGGAGAATGCACCCGTGTGTTGAGAACTGTAACTGTGCTGTAAGAACTGCAAATGACTTGTAACTTGCTGGAAGGAAACGAAGAGTAAAGCTTTGGAAAACCCTGAATTGCCTCTCTTGTCTGCCTCTATCTGCACACCATTCTCCCTCATACAGATCCAGCCTGTCAGCACCAGCCAGGAGGAGAGATCCCTGCAGTACCTGCAAGTAAGTGTGCTACAACTACACACAATAGACTTAAGCCTTACTGCCCCGGGGGATACAGTTCTCCCCACTGGAACTATACCATCTCCGCTGCCATTCCATCACCCCCGGAGGTTCTACAGCAGCGGCGGCCCCATCGCTGGCCGCATCAAGTGGGTGGCGTCACCCGTGACATTTCCCCTGTAAATAATTCCCCTTAATTGTCGAGCCAGGGACACGGTCCGGACCAAGCCACCCGTGACTTCCCCACTACCATCCGGTCCGGTACCGAGTACCCCCGTCCCGTGGGGCTCCACAATACCCCACTGTGACGCCTAACCATGTGGGGCGCCACACATGCTGGGACTGTAAGGTAAGAATTATTGATATAGGCAGAGTACTGCTTGTGGTTCTGGGTGCCCAGGGGACCTGACAGGTTTCCTTTAATGGATGTCACATTATGGATTTGTGCAACTCTGTTCACTCTGCGGTAGTATGCAAACTATTAAACTAATAATGCTATATTTAGTACTACTTCATACTAACATTTGCACTGTTTTTTCTCAATTTGCCATTTACAGGTTTAATCAAGTAAATATTTGATATACCTAATTCCTTTATATGCCGTTCTCTGATTTTTCAATATGATCATAAAAAACATTGGGTTATGATTCTTAACATTCCTACGCATATACAAAGAAATGAAAGCTACGGATATGAAGTACAGAAACAGGATCAGGAGTCGAATTAGTAACCTGAAAGATTCGAAGAATCCCAATCTGAGATGTAACGTCCTCTGTGGAGTTGTATCACCGCAAAACATAGCTGTAATGACTGCTGAGGTAAGCATATTTTATAAATCAAGTCAATAAACAGTCAAGACAGAATTCATCATCTTTCCCCCTAACAACCCTCCCCTCTTCCTGACCTATCCATCACCGTCAATGACTGCACTCTCTCACCCGTCCCCCACGCCAAATGTCCCTCTCCTTCAAGCCCCACATCCAAGCCCTCGTCACCGCCTGCCGACTATAACTAAAAAACATTGCCCGCATCCGCTCCTTCCTTGACCGCAACACGGCTAAGACACTTGTCCACGCCCTCATCATCTCTCACCTGGACTACTGCAACTTCGTGTTCACCGGCCTTCCTGCCTCCTCCCTTGCACCTCTCCACACCATCCTCAACTCTGCTACCCGACTCATCCACCTATCTCCCCACTACTCCCCTGCCTCCCCTCTCCGCCGAGCCCTCCACTGGCTCCCCATCCCCCAGCGATCTCGCTTCAAAACCCTAACCCTGACATACAAGGCCATACTCAACCTGTCCCCTCCCTACATCTCCGACCTAGACTCCCGCTACCTTCCCTCACGCAACTTGCGCTCCTCCCAAGAACTCCTTCTCTCAACCCCCCGCATCTCCACCTCCCACAACCGCACACAAGACTTTCTCGTGCTTCTGCCAGACTCTGGAACTCCCTCCCCCATCACATCAGACACTCCCCGACCCTGGGAACCTTCAAGAAAAACCTGAAGACCCACCTCTTCCTACAAGCCTATAACACACACTGAGACCCAATCCACTGCACCATCTCACCTCTCCCCCTCCTACTGTCTCCCTCCCCACCCCCTCTAGACTGTGAGCCCTCGCGGACAGGATCCCCAGCCCTATTGTACCCATATGATTAATTGTGGATTTGTCGTCGTTTTGTCGTCGTTTGTGGTCGACCACTTGTCTTTGTCTACCCTCTAAATTGTAAAGCGCCATGTATCTAATAGCGCTATATAAGTACACAATAATAATAATAAATTAAATACAAATACATATAGCTATAACACACAAAAGTACCCTACACGTTTGACCTCAAATATCTCAAGATGAGTGGTGCGATATGACCAGCACTCAAAAATAAATAATGTTCCACATTCTGTCCGAAGAAAAAGAAACAAACTCTCTTTGGATTCGGATGGCTGCTGCAGTCACATGATGTTTACTGGCATAGTAAAGAGCTTGGTACCATAGTCCAGAGTATGGAGGAGGAGCTTTTCTCTGGAAATTGAGTATCAATTATTTTGTTTTGTTTTCCCCAAACCCTGGACCCATATAGAATATGTATTAATGCAGTGTACAACCGTTTTACATCTTACGTGTTTCATTAGACAGGTCTGTTTTTTCACACCTGTTTTATTACTCTGAGTTGAATATTTGGAGCTGCAAGACTGTCAAATATTAATTACAGTGTTGAATAAAATATTTGGTAAAAGAAAAAGTGCCAATGGCATTGGATAGGTCCGGGTCAGTGGCTTAACTAGAGTCAGGTGGGCTCCAGGGAAAAATTTGGACGTGGCCCCCTCCCACCCACATATTGATCTGATATATGGGCCCCCTGTAGCATTTTAAAACTGATAAAGACCTATGAATTGCTCCCTCACCCCCTTCATCTTGTATTAATGGCATATGTGTTCACATCCTTGCATATATATTCCCCTTCCTGGTGTATAAGAAGGAACACACCTGGGAGGCTGAGCAATTCTGTGCTCTCCCCAGAGGAAAGGGGCATAGAGCGGACACCGGAGTCCAAGACTGTGCAGGATCTCACGTCCCGGCAGTCAGTTCCGGAAAGTGGGGATTCCAGATTCTCCATCTACACTGTACCGGAGGCACATCAACACCGTGTGAGTTTAGCAGCATACACCTGAGATCAGGGTAAAGAAAGGACTTGAGTTGCCTGTCATACCAGTATCTCGCAGGAAGAGACAGGGCCGGCAGCCTACCTTATGCAAGTGCAGAAGTCAGTAAACAGCACAGTAAGGGAGCCAAAGACCCAGCCGGATGGGAAGAAACCCCGAGTTGCTCTCAATAGACCTGTGGACAGCTATATCCAGTAAAGGACTGAGAAACTACAAAAACAGTGTGTCTGCCTATTCCTTGTGCCCATCATCCTGCGTCTCACACATAGACTATTTACAGTGCCCCAGGGATTGGCTTTACCCGTGGAGAGCCGTTTCATCTCAGCTGCCCATTCATCACCCCGGAGGTTCTGCAGCAGTGGTGGCCATCCCTAGCCACACACCATGGGTGGCATCACGAAACCTCCTCAGTATATAACCCCTTTTCCAACTGAAATCCAGGGCATGGAACTGGGTCACGACCCCCATGACTATCCCCAGAGACAGCAGCAGCTAGGCCAGGTCCCGAGTATCCCATCGCTCTGGGGGCACCTCAGAACAATGAGAGGAAAAGTGTAATTGAAACATGCATTTTTTTTGCATTTTGTACACACTCCTGGTCTTGGCTTATTTACACTGAGGTAAAAAGCTATTATTATTTATTATTATAGCGCCATTTATTCTATGACACTTTACATTTGAAAAGGGGTATAAATAGACAAGTACTATAATTATGAATGCTACATGGCACACACAGGTATAGGAGGAGAAATGACCCTGCCCACGAGGGCTCACATTCTACAAGGGATGGGTGAGGATACACTAGGAAAGAGCTGGTTGTGCGGAGGTTTGTTGGACTATCATTGCAGGTTGTAGAATTGTCGGAAGAGATGGGTCTTCAGGTTCCTTTTGAAAGTTTCCATGGTAGACGAGAGTCTGATGTGTTGGGGCAGAGAGCTCCAGAGTGTGGGGGCCGCACAGGAGAAATCTTGTATGCGGATGTGGGAAGAAGAGATAAGAGGGGAATAGAGAAGGAGGTTTTGAGAGGATTGCAGGTTATGTGTAGGTGAGTACTGGAAGACCATGTCACAGGTATATGGAGGGGACAGGTTGTGAATGGCTTTGTATGTCAAGGTTAGAATTTTAAATGGAGTCTCTGGGCAATGAGAAGCCAGTGAAGGAATTGGCAGCTAGGAGAGGCTGAGAAGTAGAGGGGAGACAGTTAGGCTCAGTTGGTGGATTACTTAAGCTGCAGAGTTTAGGATAGATTGGAGGGATGCAAGAGTGCTAGAGGGGAGGCAAGAGACCAGGAGGTTGCAGTAATCAAGGTGGGAAATGATAAGGGCATGCACAAATGTTTTTGCAGTTTCTTGGTCAAGGAATGTATGGATCCGGAAAATATTTTGAACTGTAGTTGGCAGGAGGTGGCACGGGCATGGAAATGTGACATGAAGGAGAAGGGCAGAGTCGAGAATTACCCCCAGGCAGCGAGCATGCAGGACTAGGGAAAAATGAGAAGCCATTTACTTTGATGGATAGGCCTGGTGGTATGGTAGAGTGAGATGAGGGAAAGATGATGAATTCTGTTTTGTCCATGCTCAGTTTTAGAAAGCAAGCAGAAAAGAAAAATGAGATAGTAGGCAGACATTGTGGGACTTTGGTTAGTAAGGAGATGAAGATGCTGACATGAAAAAACGCATGAGTTTTGTTAAATCACTAAAAAAAACGCCTAAGGCTGTGGTCACAGTTGCCATGCGTTTTTTTAGTGATTTAACAAAACTCATGCGTTTTTTCATGTCAGCATGAGTTTTTTAAGGTGTGTGATGGCTCCTTGCGTTTTTGGCTGCGTTTTTGAATCTGCACCTAAAAATAGTGCTTGTAGTATTTTTTTGTGCGTTTTGAAAAACGCATGCGTTTTTATAACATGGGCCTCTATGGAAAACGCAAGCAAAAACGCATTGTACATTAGTAACTTTTAGTGCCATTCAAAAACGCATGCGTTTCGCATAGGAGCCCATGTTAAAAAAACGCATGCGTTTTCTGAAACGCATGCGTTTTTTTAACATGGGCTCCTATGGGAAACGCATGCGTTTTTGAATGGCACTAATTGTACATGCGTTTTTGCATGCGTTTCCCATAAGGCCCCATATTAAAAAACGCATGCGTTTTTGGAAAAGCTCCAAAAACGCATGGGACTGTCACACATGCTTTTTGGCTATTAGGGCATGCGTTTTTTAACATGGGGGCCTATGGGTGCGTTTTTTACATGTGTTTTTGAAAACGCAGGTCTCCAAAAACGCATGTGAAAAGTGGTACTGTGACCACAGCCTGACAGAGGATTTTTATATTTTTATAACAGACATGAAAATTACACTTTTATTAAAGAAACAGGTAAACATTCGCTTTGTTGTTGCAAGCAAAAAGAACAGGTTAACACATTGCGCAGACCCGGCGGGCGGTCGGTTGTCCTTAGTAAGAGTTCAGGCTGTAGCCGCCAAGTCACGGTGTTATTTGCAAAACAGAAAGAAGTCTCTTGGCAAAAAGTTCAAACAACAAAGTCACTTGTGGAGGGCAGTGTTCCGGACCCATATAGCGAACCACCCATCACAGCATACATATCGCTCATAGGTTACAATGTCCCCTCTATACAAATCACGGTTTGGATGCCCTCGCGGTAGGTGCGATTCCACATCACGGTGCCCCACAAACACTTCCGTACACACACCCTCCTCCCTTATGAATCCCCACCTGGTGGATAAGTTGAAGGTGCTCACCCGTCGGGTTTTACGGAACTCATCAGGCAATGGAGATTGGCAGCGGGCTTCAGCGCGGGCCTGCATGTTGGCGCGCAGACGAGCCTGTCACTCCTCCCTTCGGATGCGACGTAGCTCTTCGTCGGAGCGGTGCGGCGTGTGGATACAGTCACTACGGCGTGATGGTTGTTGAACAGCTGGAGTCTGGTGGGCAGTCTGGAGTGGAACCCGGTTGAACGGAACCGGAGAAGATGTTGCTGCGGCACCCGACCAGCGTACCCAAGCAGATCGCCCGGCAGAAGGATCCTTGGTGTCTCTCCAGGCGAACCCGGTGTAGAGGTCCTCAGCTAGGCTGTAGGTCTCGTCGTCATCATCCTCGATCTCTCCCTCGATAACCACGTCGGGCTGCTCAGCTAACGGAGACGTTGTAATGGGGTCCTCTGGGTCGATGGGTGGCTGTGCTGCAAAGTTCTCCTCGAGGTCGTCTTGCAGGGCTTCCAGGCTGCCTGCCTCTTCTTCTGTAGCAGCGAGTAAGGGTGTTTCGATCCCGGTCACCAGGTAGACCTCGGTAATTGCAGAGGAGACCTCCGGTTCAGGGGAGAAACAGGCGACAGTCTCGGTAGTGGAGAAACTAGTCGCAGGTTCCGCAAGTGGAACCAGGTAAGTGTTCGGTTCTTCCTTGGAGCGAGTTGCAAGCTCCGGCTCTAACACGGTTTCAGTTCCAGGCTTTGGAGCGGGATAAGCGGTGGCCTCAACCGGGATGACACAGTCTATCGGCTCTGGAGATGAGGCTGGACAAGTGGTCGGCGTGGGTGAGGCGGTGCTGAAACTCGAGATGTCGTCCGGCCCTGGAGTGGTTGCACCCGAGCGGCTCTGCTGCATCGCACGATGTAGTCTGCTGCCCAAGCTCGCGCTCCAACTGCGGATCGTCCATTCAACGGTTTCTAGGAGCTGTACCCGGAGGTCTTGCAGAGCTTCTTGCCAGAAGTCGGGGCTGCCGTCGATATTAAGGACAGGACCCGGACCCGGATGGCCTATTGCTGCTCTGGTCTCGGCTTCCACTTCTTGCATCAGGTCTCTCAGTCTTAAGCTGGTCATGTTTCTTGGAGGAGCCACACCCGTCTCTACCCGGTAGCTGTACTGGTGAAGAGCTGGTGAAGAACGGTCTGTCTCACACTCCCATTTCCTTGGGACTTTTGTAGTCCAATCGTGGGAAAAGTCTTTGGGGTCCGCCCCCATGGTTGATTCGAGCAATCAGGGCGGACAAAGAGTTTGGCGCCTTTACCTTTAGCCCTCCCACGATGAGGGGCGGTGGCTCACCCCTGGGCTTGCACGTGGCGGTTCTTCATGGCGGGGACGCCATCTTGGGCGCCATCTTGGCCCAATGGTGAAAAGGCGGGAAAAGTTCATTTTAGGACGAACAAAGTCCAAATTGTTGACATAAAGTCATTTTAAAGCACATGATACCCGTTAGGTAACGGGCCTGCTCGTATCCTGTTCATGACGCCAAATTCTGACTCACCGTGGCCGGGACTCCGGTTTAGACAGGCAGTAGCTTCTTCCTCCTTGTCACGGGTGGACCGCGCCTGCCGGTAGTGGGGCCCAGTTGAGTGCAGATCAAAAAGAAGAGACGTCTTGTGGGAACAGATTAAGGGGTTAATTGTTTCGTGACGCCACCTATGAGTAGTTCGGTAACTTTACCGACGCTGCGAGGCCTCCGGGGGATGGATAGCAGCAAGATGGAACGCTCCCCACAGGCTGAGCGGTGATCCCCGGAGACTGGAGCTGCTTAAGATGTTGTGCGGCAGCTGCGGTTACCTTGTGTGCAGACGGACGTAGTCATAAGGAAGCACGGACACTGGAAGTCTCTGTAACTGGTTCTTTACTGTAGCCAGCAAGCAGTACATGGTATACAGTTGTAGGTAGCAGACCGGGTGGACTCAGCAGTGATAGGTGTCCCTCAGAGATCCGCGGTGTTCCTCCATTCTAACTAAGTAGGTTGCCGTTGTCGCCCAGGAATACCAAGTCGGGTACAGGGAGGCTGCTTGAATGCCCTATCCAAAGTATACGTGATGGATGTTTTGGGGAGCCTTGGGTCCCTTGGTGGGTACACCGCTGGTTAGACGACTGGATTTGGCGATAGTGGGGTGCTCCTGTAGAGCTGCTCCTCCACTCTTCTGGTTCGCATAGCAGAGCTGAACTGCTGCTAGCTTCGGTACCAGCACACCGGCTGTATAAGGGCGCGGGGTGGTTTTGGAGCCGCATATTGATGCCCAAGTTCGGTTGGTAATGCACCGGGAGTAATGGTGCTCAACCGTGGTGAAAGTGAGGAGATGGCCGGTAGAAGGTGGCCAGGGGGCTGCACCGACTGCACAACCCCCTCTCCTAGGTTGCAGAGCTGGGAATCTGCAGAGGTCTTCTAAGTTGCTGTTACTTCTCCAGACCCGAGACTAGAACTCTCTAAGCTGGACTAAACTTCCACTACACACTACCCTTGCACTCCGCCCACCAGGACCTTGATTGGCCCTCTATGCTAAGTGAGGCATGCAGAGTATGGATCTCTGAGTTAACCACATAACTGCTGGGTCAGAGAATATTGCTGCTGCATTTACGGCTGCAATACCCTCCTGTGACGCACTCGTTGCGGGGCACCACAAGAGAATCTGTCACAAGAGGAAATGGTCCAAAGTTTCAAAGGTGGAAGAGAGGTCCAGTAGGAGGAGGATAGAGTAGTGTCAATTGTTTAGTGGCAGTTAGTGGGTCATTGGTAACTTTAGTAGGGGGCACTTTTGGTTCTGTGATGCAGTCGGAATCCAGATTGTAACTGGTCAAAGAGGGAGCAGGAGGAGGGGAGGGAGGACAGTTTGAGATGTACATACTGCAACAGAAATTTTGAGGCATAAGGGAGAAGTAATATGGGGCTATAGCTTGACGCAGAGGATGGGTTGAGGAAGGGCTTTTTGAGGATGGGTGTGATCGAGGCATGCTTAAAAGATGAGGGGAAGACACCGGTTGTTAGTGAAAGGTTGAAGAGATGTGTTAGGATTGGGATAAAGATGGTGGTGAGGTTGGGGATGAGGTGGGATGGGATCAGGTCAAGCATGCATGTGGTGAGACATGAACTTTACATTGGAGAGGAGAGCTAATCTTCTGTCATGGTGGAGAAGCTGGTCTTGGAAGAAGAGGGCTGAGCAGCTATTAGGAGCTCTGAGTATTGCAGGCCAAAGCTTTCTCTGATGGTCTCAATCTTCTGCTTGAAAATAGAGGCAAGGTCTAAAGCTGCGATGAGAGGAGAGGGAGGAGGTGTTGGAAACAGAGAAGAGAATTGAAAGTATTGAATAGCTGTTTAGGGTTGTGAGACAGAGAGGATATGAGAAATAAGTTGTACTGTAAATTTGTTTTGCAGCAGTGAGCATGGACTTGAAGTTCGGCAAAGGACTGCAAGTATGCAAGAAGTGCACCAAATAGCTCAACAAATACTAAATGTGTACACATGATTCAGACTTCTGTTTGGGCATCTAGGCTATAGGAGTGTGGAAAGGTTAATATGATATGATCTGACATTCCAGAGAAATCCATGTTTTTGTAACATGTAAATGAGCTGTTTTAGGCAAAGGGGTGGATACTGATTTCTGACTCCAGAGGTATTTTTTTTAAAAAGGATACATTACAAATGTAAGTCATGTAACTTACACAAAACAGTACTGAACTATGTCTAAAAAACACATTTGCTGCAGCTCTCACAGCTCTGCTGTATTGCAACAAGATTGCAAAACAGGCTGCCTGTGAGATGAAAGCTGAAGCCTGAAAGGACACCTGCCAATGTGTCAAACTGGTAACTTTGTCAATCTGACAGCTGCTTAGAAAAGCTGCATGCGTGCCGACTCCCAGAAATCAATTGTGCTCGCATCTGACTCTCGACACTTCTTGGTCAGGGCGACATCAGCAGTGTGATCAATTCAGCTGATCACACTGCTGACGTCAATGATCAGCCGCAGAAGGTTGATGATAAGCACACCAATGGAGGTTAAAACACAGACGATTTACTGTAATTAGGGGGAGGGAGGGAATGTATGTGGACATAGTATGGGGAGCAATGGAGAAGGGGGAAATTTGAGGACACAGAATATGGAACAAGGGGGTGATGGGTGCAGACATAGTATGAGGCGGACAGTATGGGGTGCAAGGGGATACATTTGAGAATTCAATATGAAGAGTGATGGGAAATTGGTGTGGACACAGTATGTGGAGTGAAGAGGGATGGCTGCCAACACAGTATCTGTCATGAAGGGGAATGGGGGTGGACATAGTATGAGGAGAGGGGGAGATGGCTGCTGATACAGTACGTGGAGTGAGGGGGGATGACTGCAGACACAGTATGTGGAGGGAGAGGGATGGCTGCAGACACAGTATGGGAGGGGGAGACAGCTCCAGACACAGTATGTGGAGTAAGGGGAATGGGTCTGGGCACAGTATGACGAGAGAGAGGGGATGATTGCCGACACAGTATGTAGAATGGGGGGATGGGTGTGGGCACAGTTTGTGGAGAGAGGGGGGATTGGTGTGAGGGGCGGAATGAGGTAATGTTGGAATATGTTTAGTGCAACAACTCCATTCCTGTATTTGTAAGTGTTCTATTGCTAGGTTTGTGTATTGTCTGTAAAGTTAGATACAAAAAAAGCAAACAAAAAAACACTCCCAGAGGCTCCCACACAGGAAAGACTATGTGACTGTACCCAGTTTACTGTGTTTGTGCATGAGAGAAGAAGCAGCCTGCTGACACTGCACAGAGGCACTTAAGGTATGTATATTTCTGATTCCACAAAGCCTATCATATCTGTACCTGTTTATTGCTAATTAAAGCTCTATTCTGTTGTCGACATGCTTGAGAATATCCTGAATGATCCGCTGCCAACAGGTTATGGCCCCTGGCTGAAACAGAATCCCAGGAGTGACACAGAACTCCCGGAGTGACACATAGCACAGAGTGACACAGAAGAGTAATACAGCAACAGAAACCCAAAGCAAAAGCAGCATAGAGCCAACAGAGAAGATGTCCACAAACAGGGATCACTGCAAGTTCTCAGTGCAAAGTCTCATCAATCAGAATTATCAATCCTGGAATTTCAGGGTGAAGATACGTGGAAATATACACAGGAAGAAGGGCCTCATCCATTACCAGATGATAGGCTAGAGAAGGATCAGAAAGCACAAAGCACTATCTCCCTCAGTGTAGATGATGATTAGATTGTGTATATGCAAGTGTGCAACTGCAAAAGAGATGTGGGATGAATTACAGTAAGTGCATGAAAGATGCAATCTCAGCAATAAGCTTTATCTCATGAGAAAGCTGTACCAGTCTAAGCTAAGTGATGGCCAGAATATGCAGGACTATATAAAAAACGCCCTAGAGGTTGTGGAAAGCCTCAGGGGTATTGGAGAAGAAATTAAAGATTTCTATGTTGCTGCACTACTATTAAGTGGTCTTCCACAAAGTTATGACACACTTGTCACTGCACTAGATGCACGGCTAGATGATAAGCTCACACTAGAATATGTCAAAGGCAAGCTTGTAGACTAATTCAAGCGGAACATCGCACAATGTAAGCAACAGTAATGAATCCAGAGCAAAAGCAGCATTAAAGACACCGGACTTTCCTAAAAATAAGAGAAACTTGTGAATGTTTTGTCTGTAAAAAGCCCGGCCATCTTAAAGCAGACTGCAGAATTTGGAAAGCAAGAATGAGTCAGCTTAAAAAGCAGACAGTGATCAAAAGGTGAAAACAGATGTGAAGTAAAATTCTGCATGTGTTAAAGCTGCATTTAATACCAGTACAGGCTCATCTGCAAAGCATATATGGTGTATAGACTCTGGTGCTAGCAGCCATTTGACGAACATCAAGGATTTCTTCACTGACCTTAATTAAAGCAAGTCAGAAAATGTCATCTTAGCTAATGGTAAATATATGACTTCAGAAGGAGTATGAGATGGCTACCTCCACTGTCCAGTTTCCTCAGCAAAAAGTAGAAAGATCCCAGTAAAGGATGTTCTCTATGTTCCCAGTCTTGAAAGCAATCTTCTGTGAGTTAAGAAGCTTACACAAAAATGGAATGTGGCTACTTTAAAGACAAGAGCTGCATTATATCAAAGAAGAGTCACACTCTTCCAGAAGGAAAATCCAAAATTAACTTTATCAGCTAAAATCCAAAGAGTGTACAGTGCTAGACAAGATTTGCTTAAGAACTGTATCCATGTATGGCACAGATGTCTTGGGCACAGAGACCCAGAAGTGGTAAGGAAGCAAGGTCAACTTGCAAATGGTGTTTAAATCAAGCAATGTAGTCAAATGCTGAAGTGCCCTAGCTGTCTTAAAGGGAAAATGTCCTGAAAATCCTTTCTTAAAGTAAGCACCGCTAGATCTGCACAGCCACTGGATTTGATACACACAGATGTTTGCGGTCCAATGAGTGTTCAAACACCAAGCAAAAAGAGATATTTCCTCACATATATTGATAACTACTCCAGATATACAGTTGCCTACCTGCTTCACAGTAAGAATGAAGTTCCACAGAAACTTGAAGAATATCCAGAAAACTCCAGCAATGAAAATTGCAGACAAGTGGTGGGGGCACATCTGTATATGAGGACAACCAAGGATGTAATAAACTTGACAGCAGTGAGAAGATTAGTGCAAGGACTAAGCAGATTGACATTAAACATCACCACTTACGTGACTTACTGGAACATGGTGTATTAGAGTTTGTTTGAGTCTGACAAGATGTTAGCTGATAGTATAACAAAAACATTGCCAAGAGCCAAGTTTTAGGACTTCATAACTGCAATGGGACTAACAGGATAAATAGTTGTTGAGTGGGGGTGTTGGAATTTGTTTAGTGCAGCAACTCCATTTCTGTATATGTAAGTGTTCTATTGCTAGATTTGTGTATTGTCTATAAAGGTAGATTAAAAAAACACTCCCAGGGGCTCACACACAGGAAAGACCATGTGACTGTACACAGTTTACTGTGTCTGTGCATGAGAGGAGAAGCAGCCTGCTGACGCTGCACAGAGACATTTAAGATATGTATATTCCTGATTCCACAAAGCCTATCATATCTGTGCCTTGTTAATTAAAGTTCTGTTCTGTTATCAACACGCTTGAGAGTATCCTGAATGATCCGCTGCCAACAGGTAATGAAGAAAGTATGGAATGAGAAAAATGTGAGGAGGCACAGAATAGACACTGTGCAGTGTGACAGTGTATGCAGAGGGGGCCGCATGAGGGGACATTGTGAGGCCACAGCAAAGAGGGGACAGTTTGCCGAGGAGGAGTGTGATGAGTGTGACAGTATGGAGACTGAGCATTGCAGGGGGACACAGTTTGTGAGGACAATGCGATGAGGGGTCAGAGTATGAAAAGCAAAGGGCAGTGTAGCAGATATGTGTAAATCATATTTTGTGCAACGAACAGTTAGGGGCAAATATTTATTCAGGGCGTCACGGTGGCTCAGTGGTTAGTGCTGTGGCCTTGCAGGACCTGAGGTCCTGGGTTCAAATCCTGCCAAGGACATTATCAGTAAGGAGTTTGCATGTTCTCCCTGTGTTTGTGTGGGTTTCCTCTGGGTACTCTGGTTTCCTCCCACATTGTAAAGACATACTGATAGGATGTTTAGATTATGAGCCTCAATGGGGACAGCAATACTGATGTATATAAAGTGCTATGGAATTAATAGTGCTATATAAATGAATAACTCTTATTATTATCATAGGGCAGATATTTTTTTCCAGGAGCATTTTGATCATTCTGCTATTTTTAAGAGTATCGTGCCGGGATTTGTTGCAGAAGATCAGAGAAGATGGAAGTCTGTAGAGATGAACTGTGGATGTGAAAATTCATCATGGTATCTGGACAAGATGAAGAAAAGAAACTCCGATCAGAGACAAAGTCATCAACCTTGGATATAAATGCTTATTTGTGATACTAATTCTCATTAGTACTGTGGTTCATTATGGTCCTCTGCCTGATGATGACTGATAGTACTATCTAGAATTTCCTTACCATTGTTAAGAATGTACCAGGAGATGTAGGTTCATGCAATGCAAATGAGGCTTACCTGATATTACAATTGTTTTACCACATACTGATGGTGATTCTAATGATGAATTTCTATTGATGAGGGTTGTGATGCTGTGTTTCTGTACTGATGGGGGTTATATGGGTGTATTTCTGAGCTGCTGGTGGTTCTTATGATGAATTTGCGTACTACTGATAGTTCTGAAAACTAATTTTTTTGGTGCACCTGATGATGAGTTTCTACTAATGAGGGTAGTGATGCTGTATTTATGTACTGATAAGGGTACTGGAGATGTATTTCTGTGCTGTTATTTGTATGGATCCTGTACTTAGGTAACGGTTTGTAGCTTATAAGACTACTTGATGCTTGGCAATGTTAGTATAGTGTTGTGCAATCTCAGAAGTTATTGATTAGTATGTTTTTATTTGTCAGGATCATTAAAGGAGTTGTCCAAAGTTTGTGATGAATCTGTGTTACTCTATGTGTCTGCAAATTTCTGAATTCTCACAGCACGCAAATATTATGCTGTTGGAATTATCCAACGATGAGAAAGGAAGGCAACTAACTGCAAGTATCCGATTTACACAGATGCATTCTTGTGCTGACTAGACATGTGAGGCCTCAATCAATTAATATGATCAATTGAAATTAGACAAACACATCTAATCAGAATGTGGCCAGAAGTATACAAATCACATATTTATTATAACACTAGATGGCGGCCCGATTCTGAAGAATCGGTAGTCTAGAATCCATATATAGTTTATTTACTAATAGTTAGGGAGTGCGGCGAAATGAATTGTGTGTATACAGGTGGCTCAGTGGGTAGCAGAGTATATGGTGGCTCAATGGTTAGCACTGCGCGGTGGCTCAGTGGTTAGCACTGCACGGTGGTTCAGTGGTTAGCACTGGGCGGTGGCTCAGTGGTTAGCACTGGGCGGTGGCTCAGTGGTAAGCACTGGGCGGTGGCTTAGTGGTTAGCACTGCGCGGTGGCTCAGTGGTTAGCACTGCACGGTGGCTCAGTGGTTAGCAGTGAGTGCGGTGGCTAAGTGGTTAGCATTGAGTGCAGTGGCTCAGTGGTTAGCAGTGAGTGCGGTGGCTCAGTGGTTAGCAGTGAGTGCGGTGAGATTGGTCAGCGCAGCGCCGTGGGCAGAGTGGTCAGCGCAGCGCCGTGGGCAGAGTGGTTAGCGCAGCGCCGTGGGCAGAGTGGTCAGCGCAGTGCTGTGGGCAGGGTGGTCAGCGGTGGGGCGGACAGACACTCACACACTCCAATATACTTACTGTCCCTGCTTCTTCTCTGCCTCCTGCGTCTTCCTGAGTCCTCTGTTCTGCCGACATGTCGTCGCACCCAGGACTGGATCCAATATGGCGTCCGGGAACTCTCGGTGGCCCGATTCTAACGCATCAGGTATTCTAGAATATAGAAATAGAGATTGCATGGGGAAGTCGGTGAGGGCTGAATTGGGAGGAACTTTGAAGAAGGAGCAGGGGGGAGGGCGGAGGACGAAGCGGCGGGGTGGGGGACGATGGAGCAGCACAGGCAGGGGGAGGACGGAGGATAGAGTGGAGGAGGTGAGGAGGGCAAAGGAAGGAGGAGGAAGTGGTAGGGTGGAGGAGGATGGAGTGGCACAGGCAGGGGGAGGACGGAGCGGCAGGGGGAGGACGAAGCACAGAGCGGCGGGAGGGAGGAGGATGTAGGATGAAGCGGCGGGGTGGGGGAGGACGGAGCAGCACGGGCAGGGGGAGGACGGAGGATGGAGTGGCGGAGGTAAAGAGGACAAAGGAAGGAGGAGGAAGCGGTGAGGGAGGATGGAGCGGCACAGGCAAGGGGAGAATGGAGCGGCAGGGGGAAGACAGAGCCGCAGGGGTGGGGGAGGCCAGAGCAGCACAGGCAGGGAGAGGACGGAGGATGGAGTGGCGGGGGGGGAAAGGAGGAGAAAGCGGTGGGGTGGGGGAGGACGGAGCAGCAGGGGGAGGACAGAGCGGCAGGGGGAGGACAGAGCGGCAGGGGGAGGACAGAGTGGCAGGGGGAGGACGGAGCACCGAGCGGCAGGGGGAGGAGGACAGAGGATGAAGCGGTGGGGGAGGATGGAGCAGCACAGGCAGGGGGAGGATGGAGTGGCAGGGGGAGGACAGAGTGGCAGGGGGAGGACAGAGCGGCAGGGGGAGGACAGAGTGGCAGGGGGAGGACAGAGCGGCAGGGGGAGGACAGAGCGGCAGGGGTGGGGGAGGCCAAAGCAGCACAGGCAGGGGGAGGACGGAGGATGGAATGGCGGGGGGGGAGGAGGACAAAGGAAGGAGGAGGAAGCGGTGGGGTGGGGGAGGATAGAGCGGCACAGGAAGGGGGAGGACAGAGCAGCAGGGGGAGGACAGAGCACAGAGCGGCAAGGGGAGGAGGACAGAGGACGAAGCGGTGGGGTGGGGGAGGATGGAGCAGCACAGGCAGGGGGAGGATGGAGTGGCGGAGAGGAGGCGGACAAAGGAAGGAGGAGGAAGCGGTGGAGGAGGATGGAACGGTACAGGCAGGGGGAGGACGGAGCACAGAGCGGTGGGAGGAGGAGGATGGAGGATAAAGCGGCAGGGTGAGGTAGGATGGAGCACTGTAAGGCAGCTCAGTGGTTAGCAGAGTATACAGTGGCTCAGTAGTTAGCACTGCGCGGTGCCTCAGTGGTTAGCACTGCGCGGTGGCTCAGTGGTTAGCACTGCGTGGTGGCTCAGTGGTTAGCACTGCGCGGTGGCTCAGTGGTTAGCACTGCACGGTGGCTCTGTGGTTAGCACTGCGCGGTGGCTCTGTGGTTAGCACTGCGCGGTGGCTCAGTGGTTAGGACTGCGCGGTGGCTCAGTTGTTAGCAGCGAGTGCGGTGGGCAGGGTGGGCAGGGTGGTCAGTGCAGCGGCGCTGTGTGGGCAGGGTGGTCAGCGCAGCGGCGGTGTGTGGGCAGGGTGGTCAGCGCAGCCGCGCTGTGTGGGCAGGGTGGTCAGCGCAGCGGGGCTGTGTGGGCAGGGTGGTCAGCGCAGCGGTGCTCTGTGGGCAGGGTGGTCAGCGCAGTGGCGCTGTGTGGGCAGGGTGGTCAGCGCAGCGGCGCTGTGTGGGCAAGGTGGTCAGCGCAGCGGCGCTGTGTGGGCAGGGTGGTCAGTGCAGTGGCGCTGTGTGGGCAGGGTGGTCAGCGCAGCGGCGCTGTGTGGGCAGGGTGGTCAGGGCAGCTGCGCTGTGTGGGCAGGGTGGTCAGCGCAGCAGCGATGTGTGGGCAGAGTGGTCAGCGCAGCGGCGCTGAGTGGGCAGGGTGGTCAGTGCAGCGGCGCTGTGTGGGCAGAGTGGTCAGCGCAGCGGCGCTGTGTGGGCAGGGTGGTCAGCGCAGCGATGCTGTGTGGGCAGAGTGGTCAGCGCAGGGCAGAGTGGTCAGCGGTGGGCAGAGTGGTCAGCAGTGGGCAGAGTGGTCAGCGGTGGGCAGAGTGGTCAGTGGTGAGCAGAGTGGGGCGGGTGGACGGACACATACACACACACACTCCGATATACTTACCACCATCCCTGCTTCTTCCCTGCCGCTTGCGTCTTCCTGAATCCTCTGTTCTGGCGACATGTTGCCGCCCCCGGAGGACTGGAGCCAATATGGCGTCCGGGAAGTCTCGCGAGACTTCCCAGACGCCATCTTGGAGAAAGTATGTCGCCACCCTGGAGCTGTGGATCCAATATGGCGTCCGGGAAGTCTTGCGAGACTTCCCGGATGCCATATTGGATCCAGTTCTGGCAGGGGCGGCGACATGTCGGCGGCGGAGAAGACGGAGGAGAGGTGGTAAGTATAGGCGACTGTGTATGTGTGTGTGTGTTGTGTGTGTCGTGTGTGTGTTGTGTGTGTGTGTGTTAGGGGCGGCCGTAAGCGTAGCGGGCTCTATGAGTCCCGCTCCCACTTACGGCCGCCATCTTGGCTCACCCTGAGCGGGTGTAGCTCTGCCCAGTGACCGGACGTTGGGACAAAGTGACGGATGTGACGTCACAAATCCCTCCGGGATTTATATAATAGATAACCATACAAACTTACCACTAGAATGGCAAAAGCCTGACAGCATACAGTGCACACACTGTGAGAGAACCTGGAAAATATCTTTAACTAAAAAATTAAGCAGTGTGGCAGCATAGCCAATCCTAACAGTGTGTAATATATTCACTGTCAGGATTAAACTTTGCTTCCTGGTTCCAACAGTCATCACATGAGTATACTGTGACTTGAATTCAGAGATTGGTAGTTGTCTGACAAACTGTCTTTGGCCCTTGGACCCCAAAAGAACAATACTTTCATCAGTCCACAAAATAGTTCTCCATTTCTCTTTAGGCCAGTTGATGTGTTCTTTGTGTTGACAAATTGTATCCACTTTAGTACATGTCTTTTATTGTAACAGTTCAGAATTTTTTTTTTTTTACTATTTTATTTTAACAGCAGGACTTTGTGGGGACTTCTTGCTAATAGATTAGCTTCACACAGGCATCTTCTAACTTTCATGGTACTCACCGGTAACTTGAGACTGTCTTTGATTATTTTGGAGCTGATCATTGGCTGACCTTTGCCATTCTGGCTATTCTTCAACCCATTTGAATGGTAGTCCTCAGTTTTCTTCCCTGTGTCTCTGGTAGAGATGAGCGATGTTCGATTCAAAATGTTCGCCAATCTCAAATTTGACCTGCTTTGGGCGGTGTTCGAGTCATTCGGCGAATGCGAACAATTGAACAATTAACTTCAAATTCAGCAGTCCAGGTTATGTTCGATAATGCTTCGCTCACCAAAAGCATAACGTAACTGGCTTTTCACAGTAATACTGTTATTGAATGTTAACATCCAGTTTTAGTGTGTAGTGTGTGGGGGAAGGGGGAGGGGTTTAGATCAGTGCTGCTGAAATAATGCCGATCTCCATTTTTTTTTTCTCCTAACCGCATATGCAGTGGGGCAGTACAGGCTGTCACACACACACACACACACACAGCAAAGTGCATTTTTTGCACACAAGCAAGGGCATGTGTCATTGGCTGTGTATGTCACATGTCCTTGCCCTATAAGACCCAGCCATTTTCCCCATCGCTACGATTATCTCAGTGCTGCAGTTGTGTGTCAGTCTGGCACGCTACTGCTGCTGTGGGTGCTATAAAGTGTGACTTAGACAGATAGTGAGGGAATATCAAGTTAGGCTAGGGTCACATTTCCGTTTTGACCCTAGTCTACAACAATCCGGTTTTAACTTAGAACTTTTTCCAGTACCGCATAGCGTTACCGCTATGCAGTGCTGGAAAACGCAGTCCCTAGTTACCCTATGTTTACCTTAACTACCTGTCACACAGGCAGCTGCTCGGAGTGCGCTTTACTGCGCCGCACAGGAAACGTTGCAGACAGCGTTTCCTGTGCAGCGCTGTAAAGCGCACTCCGAGCAGCTGCCTCTGTGACAGGTAGTTAAGGTAAACATAGGGTAACTAAGGGCAGCGTTTTCCAGCACCGCATAGCGGTAACGCTATGCGGTGCTGGAAAAAGTTCTAAGTTAAAGCCGGAATCCGGCAGGCTAGGGTCAAAACGGAAATGTGACCCTAGCCTTAGAGAGATAGGTTTAGGGAGTAGGGACTAGTTTGAATATCAGCCCTTTTGAGGGCTACTTCAGACAAGTAGGGACTAGTTGTAATTTCAGCCCTTTTGAGTGCTAGGTTAGAGCAGTTCCTATTAGTTTTTGCCAGGCAGGTGTGTGCCAGTGCTGTGCAAGTGTTTTTCACAGCATCTGGCCAAATCTAGCTCAGACAATCCTTTTGGGCTAGTAGTGTAGCACTGCTGTGAAGCTACACCACCTGTCTTCAGTAGCCAATTTTTTACTGCAGCTAGCCCAGTCAATACTTTTGGGCTAGTAGCAGTGTCTGGTAGTCATCGGTGTAGCCCAGTTGAGAACCAAGCTACACCACCTGTCTATTTCTTGCTAATTTTTCATTAATTTTTTTTTTAATTGCATCTAGCCCAGGTAATAGTTTGGGCCTAGTAGCAGTGTCTGTTAGTCAGTGGTGTAGCCCACTTGTGAACCAAGCTACACCGTCTGTCTATTTCATACTAATTTGTAACTGCATCTAGCCCAGGTAATAGTTTGGGCCTAGTAGCAGTGTCTGTTAGTCAGTGGTGTAGCCCACTTGTGAACCAAGCTACACCGTCTGTCTATTTCATACTAATTTGTAACTGCATCTAGTCCAGGTAATAGTTTCGGCCTAGTAGCACTGTGTGTTAGTCAGTGGAGTAGCCCAGCTGTGAAGCAAACTACATCGCCTGTAGATCTAATAACAATTTTTAACTGCATCTGACACACACAATCCTTTTTGGCTAGTAGCAATGTATGGTAGTCAGTGAAGTAGCCCAGCTGTGAAGCAAGCTGCACCGCCTGTGTATCTAATAATTCTTTACTGCATCTAACCCAAGCAATCCTTTTGGGCTAGTAGCAGTGTCTGTTAGTCAGTGGAGTAGCCCAGCTGTGAAGAAAGCTACACCGCCAGTGTATCTAATAACAATTCTTTACTGCATCTAACCCAGGCAATCCTTTGGGCCTAGTAGCACAGTTTCGCCACTCAGCTCTGCTCGGTTTCCATCCATAGTTTTTTGTGCCAACAACTACAGAGTTGTCAGTTAGTTAACCTCCAAAATGAGTGGCAAAAGGCATGCTGCTGGTAGAAAGGGGAATAGGCGTGTTGGAAAGGGAAAAAAAGTTTGTGTCCGTGGGGTAGGTGATAAAGCAACGGTAACATCTTCAGGAGAAAGACTATCTTCCAGCCAAACTAAGATGTCTACTTCTTTTCATGGACAATCTGATATGATCCCTTTCTTACGGACATGAGTCACACGATGATTTCTACCAATTGTAGATGAGGCACAAAAGAGCAGGCGCTTGAAGGGTACCTTTACACGCGGCTACATTTCTAGGGTGGCTACAGGTAACTTACTGGTTGCAGTGAAATCACCAAAGAAGAAGACTGAGGAGTTTCCCCTTCAGCGCTGCACCGGGACCCGTCCTCGTGAGATCCCCAGGCCTGCGACGTGGGAGCGACATCTTCTTCTGTGATAGACTGGTACGTGATTTTAGGGAAAGTTAGGGAAAGATACTTTCATTGTTGTGTTTTTTTCTTTTCTTGCGGCGTACCCGGAAGAAGTGAAGATCCAGAGACTGTAATATATACAAGTGCGCATATAGTTCGGTTGACTGTGATATAAACATGTTTGCCAGTAAAGAAACGTTATTATCGGTTAAACCTGAGTATGGGGATTCTGTTGAGAAAGATCATACACACACACCCGCGGCCTTACCACCGGTCGCTACACTATAGCCTGGGAATCAGAGGTCTGCTCCAAAGCTTCTGTGAGGCCAGACAAGGAAATGATCTGCACTGATGCACAGAAGTTTTGTGAGTTGGATCCAGACCCAGATGAAGAAGGTTCCGAGTAAGTATAATGTAGACCCTCATTCTCAAACTGTAAGTCCTGTTGGTGGAGACAATGAGGAAGATGCTGATGAGACTGAGATACCTGATTGAAACGACAACTTGACTTTTCGGTCTGGGCAGGAAGAGGTTTGCTCTGAGGACGACGGGTGTGAGAGCACACAGGGTGATGATGACGTTGGTGGAGATCCCACTTACTGTCAACCCACAGTCAACCAGTCGATGAGAGTCAGCAGAGGAGGACAGAAACTGAGTACTGGAAGCAAGTCAACAACTGCATCCTCAATTTCAGCTCTGCCTCTGAACAGAAGTCGTGGTGGCTCTTCTTCAGGTCATATGGGCTCTAAGACTTGCCTAGCCTGGGCCTTTTTTGAGATCTCAAAGGATGACCCAACTCAGGATTACACAGGGGTAGAAAAGTCCTTGTGGATCCATGACTTATTCATCTTGATGAACGTTAGTCTGTCTAAATTGTCACTGGACACAGCCGCGTGCGCTTATCTGTCAGCATCAACACCAGCAGCATTGAAGAAACTTTCAGAGAGAACGCTGGCTACGGGGCACGACAACATCTCCAAGGCGTGAGTGGCGACCTCAGGCCATTTTTCCAGATTGGAAGCCCAAAATGAGCAAGGGTCCAGTTCTACAGTCAGGTATCGATGTTCACTTGGGGATACTCCTGTATCATCCTCTCTAGGCATTGACTATGTGTCACACTTTTTGTCTTCTCTGGCCTTGCAAAGGATGGTGTAAAAAATTGGTGAAACGATTCTACAAAATTGCTGTTATCACCAGATACGGTGTTAACTGATACAGTTTAAGTGATGACTCGACAGTCCCACGGTTGGCAAGTTAAAACTATGAGATTCACTATGTGTACCACTGGTGTTTTGTGGAAAAGCAGATCTAAGATTCTGTAACAGTTTCTGCTGATACTCCTGCATGCGTGAATCCCTTTCTATGGCTGGAATTATTTCGCCAAATTTACTCTTGTACCGGGGATATACAGTGCCTACAAGTAGTTTTCAACCCCCTGCAGATTTAGCTGGTTGACACATGCGGAATTAACTTGGCATTGTGACATTTGGACTGTAGATCAGCCTGGAAGTGGGAAATGCACTGCAGCCAAAAAAAAATTTTCTTTTTATTTATTTATTTATTTATTTTAAAGCGTTAAAAGTTAATTCAAAGGGTCATTTATTATTCAACCCCTCAAACCACCAGCATTCTGTTTCGTCCCCCTAAAGTATTAAGACGTAGTTTAGGCACAAAGAACAATGAGCTTCCCATGTGTGGATTAATTATCTCTTTTCTGACTATTTAAGACCCTCCCCAAACTTGTGAACAGCACTCATACATGGTCAACATGGGAAAGACAAAGGAGCATTCCAAGGCCATCATAGACAAGATCGTGGAGGGTCACATGGCTGGCAAGGGGTACAAAACCCTTTCCAAGGAGTTGGGCCTACCTGTCTCCACTGTTGGGAGCATCATCCGGAAGTGGAAGGCTTATGGAACTACTGTTAGCCTTCCACGGCCTGGACAGCCTTTGAAAGTTTCCTCCCGTGCCGAGGCCAGGCTTGTCCGAAGAGTCAAGGCTAACCCAAGGACAACAAGGAAGGAGCTCCGGGAAAATCTCATGGCAGTGGGGACATTGGTTTCAGTCAATACCATAAGTAACGTACTCCACCGCAATGGTCTCCGTTCCAGACGAGCCCGTAAGGTACCTTTACATTCAAAGCGTCATGTCAAGGCTCGTCTACAGTTTGCTCATGATCACTTGGAGGACTCTGAGACAGACTGGTTCAAGGTTCTATGGTCTTATGAGACCAAGATCGAGATCTTTGGTGCCAACCACACACGTGACGTTTGGAGACTGAATGGCACTGCATACGACCCCAAGAATACCATCCCTACAGTCAAGCATGGTGGTGGCAGCATCATGCTGTGGGTCTGTTTCTCAGCCAAGGGGCCTGACCATCTGGTTCGCATCCATGGGAAGATGGATAGCACGGCCTACCTGGAGATTTTGGCCAAGAACCTCCGCTCCTCCATCAAGGATCTTAAGATGGGTCGTAATTTCATCTTCCAACAAGACAACGACCCAAAGCACACAGCCAAGAAAACCAAGGCCTGGTTCAAGAGGGAAAAAATCGAGGGGGCGTGGCCTGGCAGCTGATGGCGGAGGTCGCATAAACCAGGAGCTCCCGGACCGCAGGGCACAGAAGCGGCTATAAAGCACGACCCGGTGTACTATCGATCACCTAGTTTACTCCCGTCTTGAGTGGAAGCACCAGAGCGCTGATGGGTAAGGTGAAATCCCCCCAGCAGCCGCTCCCTAAGAGAGTGACAGACTTTTTCCAGTCAGGCCGGCAGGACACTAACACCTCTTCCAATATGGCGCCGCCTTCCCCCCGGGCGGCCAGAGCTTCCCGCCGAGAGGCCGTCTCCCAAGTCTCTGCACCTTCCTCTTTACCAGAGGAGGGCCCGGTCACGTTTGCACACATGAGAAGTCTGTTTGTAGACCTCCGTGCCTCTATACAGGAGGACATTAAGAGCGTGGTGGCAGAGCTGAGGGGAGATGTAGCGGAACTGGGCTCCCGGACGGACCATCTGGAGGCTAAAATGTCAGAGCTCGTCCAGTCACATAATGCCTTACTGGATGACCATGAACTCCTCCAACAGACAATGGTGAAGATACAAGCGAAACAATGTGACCTGGAGGACAGAAGCCGACGCAATAATGTACGTCTCAGGGGTGTAGCAGAGATAATCTCCAATGCCGAGCTGCGATCTTTCCTGCAAGACTTCATGATGGAGCTGCTCCCGGAGTTGGACCGACGGGATCTTAAAATTGACAGAATTCATCGGCTCCCTAAACCACCTAGTGTGCGAGCTGACCTACCCAGAGATGTTCTCGCAAGAGTTCATTTCTTTGAAACAAAGGAGGAATTTATGCAAGCTCTGCGCAAGAATCCTACGCTCCCAGAAAGATTTACTGGTGTGGAGGTTTTCCCTGACTTGTCACCAGGGACGCTGGAGATGCGGCGGGCCTTTAAACAGTACACCACGGTTCTCAGAGATAATGATATCTCATATGTCTGGGGGCACCCGACTAAACTGATCATCCGGAGGGACAACTCCACCCATGTCTGCCTGCTTCCCCTGCAAGCAAAGAAGCTGCTGCTGAGCTGGGGTCTCTATAAGGAGAATGCTCAACCTGCCTCCCAGCCCCTGACCCAAAGCTACCCCGTGCTCCAAAATCTGCTGGCAGAAGAAGAAGAATTGAGACGGACTGGTCTGCTACTTGAACTCTCACACCACACCGAGGTCTTAATCATTATTGCCCTGGGATCGCTTTCCTGGACTTGGTAACTGCATCCCAGATTTTATTTTGTTCCCCCTTTATTGTACTTTGCTTGCCTCTTACTATATCCTCTCTGTACTCTTTTTCCTCTTACTAATCTACCTTTACTCTCTCTTCACTTTTCCTCATTCTGCCCCTCTATCCTCCCACCCCTTCTTTGATCTTTCTCCTTCCTCTCTTAGCTCCTTTCTAGCATAATTACCCTTTTTATTATTGGGATCCTTTTGCCCCCTTGAGCGAAATTTTTTTCGCTTCCGGTTCGCCTCATTGAGGTTTGTGAACCTCCCCGTCACTAGGGGATTGTTATATAATCTTTAATTATTTTTTATTTATTTTTTTTGTTTTTCCTCTTTTGGTTTGTTGGTTTGTGTATCGGTTTTTGATTTATCATGTTTTTTCTTCCTTCCCTAAATCCTTGTCACTGCATCCAAGTTTTTAGCATAACTACGGTGAGCAACCTCTTGATAGTTTTTTCTTTTACCCATAATGCATATTTCACTATTATCCATAAATGTTAACGGGCTTAACTCCCCCCAGAGGCGGGCTTTCCTGCGAAATCAGATCAAGAAATCGCGTTCAGATATAGTGATGCTACAGGAGACGCACCTTCTGGAGGGAGATAATCGCAGAATAGCGTCCCGCTTTTATCCAGATCAGTTTTTTGCCAATGCCAGAACGAAAAAGGCGGGTGTTGCAATTTTGATACGCTCTAGCGTATCCTTTGAATTGATTGATCAGATCTCCGACCCGGAGGGTAGATTCCTGATGATCTCTTGCCGTCTGAATAATATAACCTATTCCTTGCTATCAGTCTATGCTCCCAACACCCGCCAAATTTCGTTTGTACGGGCGCTGTTTGAGGACCTTACGCCCTCTTTTAGGGGACACAGGATAGTCGCCGGTGACCTTAACGCCCCCCTAGATAAGATCTTGGACTGTTCGTCACCTGCAGACTGCAGAAAAGAGCTTGGCCTGGTGATATCTGAATATCACCTACACGATGTTTGGAGATATCACCACTCCGCCGAACGAGATTACACATTTTTCTCGCATAGACACGGCTCCTTTAGTCGTATAGATTTTATTCTAATCAGCGATTCGCTGCTCCCACACTGTCTCGGGGCTGAAATTGGTGATATCTCCTGGTCCGATCATGCCCCACTGACCATCAAATTAGAGGACTCCATGTCCCCTGCGCCCTCGTTCCACTGAGGCTGAATGACCACCTGCTTGCCTCGGCATCTACTTGTGATGCACTGGCGGCTCAGCTTCAGGAATTTTATTTGATCAATGATACAGACGGTATGGCCCCAGATACACTTTGGTATGCTCATAAGGCGGTCATGAGAGGGCATTTGATTAAAACGGCGGCTCATGCAAAGAAGATTTTTAATAGTTCTCTGACGGCGTTGCTTTCCAAAATTAAAACTCTTCAGTCGACATATACCTCCTCACCTATCCCGCCGTCCTGACCTCACTCTTACGCCATCGCAATCAACTACGCTCACTTCTCCTCTCCAGGGTGGAATATCAATTAAAAAAGACTAATTCAGCCTATTATGGCATGGGGGATAGGGCGGGGGCCCTCTTGGCCCGTAGAGTCAAGGGGGCAGAGGTTCACCGCAAAATTTCCCATCTTATAACTACCCGGGGTGAGACTATTCGAAACCCCATACAGATTGCGGATCAATTTAAAAAGTATTATGATAACTTGTACAATCTTAATATGTCCTCCTCAACTCCACAGCCCACCCCGGATGCCATTAAATCTTTTCTGGACAGAGCTAAACTCCCAACCCTTTCTCGCCTGCAACTAGAGTTTCTAAACCGTCCATTTACCCAGACTGAGATACTTCAAATTATTAGAGCCTCCAGAAAACGGTCAGCCCCAGGTCCCGATGGCTTCAGTTACCAATATTATGCTACCTTCAGCGACATACTTGCGCCCCACTTGCTTAAACTGTTTCAACATTGGCAGGCGGAGGGGGTCATCAGAGCGGAGGGTCTGGCTGCTTCTATATCGACGATCCTCAAACCAGATAAACCTCCCACGTTGGAGAGTAGCTATCGCCCGATAGCGCTGTTGAACTGTGATCTCAAGATATATTCGAAGCTGCTGGCGGAGCGCCTCAAAGTAGTCCTCCCCTCCTTGATCGCTTTAGACCAGGTGGGCTTTATCCCGGGCAGACAAGCGAGAGATGCGACAAGGAGGGCAATTGACCTCCTAGAGGTTCTGGAGGAGAGAGGGACCCCCGGTGCACTCATCTCTTTGGACGCAGAGAAAGCGTTTGATCGGGTGCACTGGGGGTACCTGGCGGCAGTGCTAGACAAATTTGCTTTTAACGGCAACATAAAGTCCGCCATAATGGCACTATACTCCCACCCTTCGGCGGTGGTGAGAGCGGGGGGATTTTGCTCCTCCTCTTTTAAAATTTCCAACGGCACACGTCAGGGTTGCCCCCTCTCTCCTCTAATCTTTGCTATGGCGATGGAACCGCTAGCAGCTATCATCCGAATGCATCCTGATTTCGCTGGTATTACAGTGGGACCCACAGAACATAAGATTTCCTTGTACGCGGATGATGTCCTCCTGACTTGCACAGACCCCCTGAAATCTATCCCGACGCTGATGAGTATTTTAGACGACTTCACTAATGCCTCGTATTATAGGCTTAATTTAACAAAATCCTCAATTTTCCCGGTGAACATCCCGCTTTCCATTCAGGAGACAATACGAGATTCCCATCCATTCCTCTGGGCACCAGAGGGTTTCCGCTATCTAGGCATCTTTCTTTCATCCTGCAAATGTATTGTGCGCATTAATTGCGATTCTTTGCTCGCCTCGCTTAAACACTCTTTCACACAATATTCTGCGACTCAGTTGTCCTGGATAGCGAGGATTCAGACCGTTAAGATGATGGCACTCCCCAAAATTCTTTATATACTCAGATGTATACCCATTCTGTTCCCCAGTAGGTGGCTCTGGGGAGATTCATATGGAGTGGCAGGCCTCATAGAATTTCTATGACCACCCTCACTTTCCCATATTCGCTGGGTGGAGTCGGTATACCTGATATACGGACATACTATACGGCAATCGTATTAGACGTTGCTAAGAGCTACTGGGCAGAGTCCCCACCATCGTTGTGGCTACAGATTGAGGCCAGTTTTGCTCCGAGTGGATCTTCCAGACTCTACCTTGAGACGAACCTGTTAAAGCGAACAATCCCGGCGACCTCACTCCAGGCAACGCGGACACTCTTAGATTTGTGGTCCAGACTCAGCAGAAGTCATTTTTCATTTCTGTATAGATACATCTCTCTTTCAGCCATAGAATCTCTCATACCGGATATTTCCTTCACCGCGTGGCGCACTAATGGACTCCACTTACTTTCGGATGTTTTACTTGACGGGAAACTAATACCTTTTACCCAATTACAAACAAAGTATGCATTGGCTCCTTCGGAGTTTTTCACTCACTTTCGCCTGGGTCATCTTTTACACTCGATCACTTTGCCCGAATGTGACCTAACCTCCATCTCTCTTCCTTTGCAGGCGCTTTTTAAGCAGTCCTCCCATTCCCCGCATGCCGTCTCCATTATCTATGATGCCCTTATGACCAGCCAAGCCACCGCCAAGCTTCCGTATATGTCCCGTTGGGAATCACGGTTCTCGTTCACTGCCTCCTTGGAACAATGGCATAATGCAGCAGGTCATGTGGCACATTTCACCTCGTGTATTAACCACCTAGAGCAGTCCAGGAAACTGTCTTTGGACTGGTATTTGACTCCTCATCGTGTCTCCAAGTTTAGAGGGCGAGGGGCTCCTTCTTCACCGAATTGTTGGAAGGGCTGTCACGTATTGGGCACAGAAGCTCACTTATGGTGGGATTGCATTGGAGTTAGGAGATTCTGGTCCGGAGTTGAGACACTTATGGTGACACTAACGGGTCTCCCGATTCGGTTAGATGCCCCCTTGGCCCTTCTTGGACTGGATCTGGAAGCATTTCCACGTACCCTGCGCCCGATCATCACTAATGTATTAATTGCGGCTCGTCTTACCATAGCTTCTCATTGGAAATCACCAAAGTCGCCAGACATCCCAGAGCTTTTGGCTAGATTAAATCAGCACTTTTCTCACGAGCTAATGCTAGCACACGATCTTAAACGTAAGACTAAGATTTTAAATTGGTGGGACCCTTGGGTCACTTCATCCTATAACGAGGTTGTACTTCATTCTTGATAGACCCAGTCAAACTTTGCCTCAAAATTTGCCTTTTGATTGATGTTTTCTATGTAGATATGCATTTTCCAGATGTATGCTCGTAATTACACGTATTGTTGGATGCTTCCCCCTCCCCTCCCCCTCCTTGAGCGCATGGCAATTAGTGCTATGCTGCTCTCCTTTCTGTTAATGGTTGTCTGATTTTTCTGTAATGATTCAATAAAAATCCAATGGTTTAAAAAAAAAAAAGAGGGAAAAAATCAAGGTGTTGGAGTGGCCTAGGCAGTCTCCTGACCTTAACCCAATTGAAAACTTGTGGAAGGAGCTCAAGATTAAAGTCCACATGAGACACCCAAAGAACCTAGATTAATTTGGAGAAGATCTGCATGGAGGAGTGGGCCAAGATAACTCCAGAGACCTGTGCCGGCCTGATCAGGTCTTATAAAAGACGATTATTAGCTGTAATTGCAAACAAGGGTTATTCCACAAAATATTAAACCTAGGGGTTGAATAATAATTGACCCACACTTTTATGTTTAAAATTTATTAAAATTCAACTGAGCAACATAACTTTTTGGTTTGTAAGATTTATGCTTCTGTTAATAAATCCTACTCTCGTTTGCAGTTTGAAGGCTCTAACTTATTTGCATCTTATCAAACCACCTAAATCTGCAGGGGGTTGAAGACTACTTGTAGGCACTGTAAGAGTGTGGCAACGCAGTTGTCAGCATTACTTTCGAATTCTGACAATCCGAGGGTCATGTTGCAGGTAGTGCAGCAAGAAGGCACTCGTGTATTGCACATCCAGGAGGCCCAAGTCTTTGTTGTGTTGGTGGCAGCAAGGTAAGAATCATGCTTCCTTCCTCTGCCCTCTCCCCCTAACCTCGCACAACAGAAATGTGATCAAGGTCTCCCTCATCTGATGAGTCTTCCATGCCTATCGCCAGTTCGTCCTCCATTTGTTTCTCGGCTCCTGCACCCTCCTCAAGAGTTTGGCTGCTACCATGCGCTCTCGTTAATCCCTCTCCCCCACCCTCCCATGCCTGCTGCCTTGGTGCTGCCGACCGTTGGACATTGGAGATTTTGTTATCCCTCCCGTATATGACTCCTCCTGTACTTCCTCCCCTTCCTCTTGTTCCACCACCTGACTCCGAATACTGTTTAAAGTGTGCTGCAACATCTAAATGACCGGAATAGTCATGCTGATAATGGCATCATCAGCACTAAACATCTTCGTCGCCATTTCAAAACTGTGCAGAAGGGTGCATAGGTCCTTGATCTGAGACCACTCCAGCTGTGTGATTTGCCCCTCCTCTGCATCTCGTTGGCACAGGCTATACGTCATAACGTATTGCACCAGGGCTCGACGGTGCTGCCACAGTCGCTACAACATGTGCAGAGTTGAATTCCATCATGTCGGCATATCGCATTTCAGCCAGTGAACTGGCAGGCTGAACAACTTCTGTAGAGATACAAGTCATTGAGCAGCGGATGCAAACGGCAGAAGTGAGCCCACAGCAACCGTGCCCTCTGCAGAAGCCCATCTAGGCCGGGATAGTGGGCTAAAAATTGCTGGACAACCAGGTTCAAGACGTGAGCCATACAAGGCATGTTTGTGACATTGCCCCGGTGAAGGACGCACCCAAGTTTGCAACATTGTCGCACAAGGCCTTCCCTGGCTGCAGGTTCAGTGCAGACAACCATTGATGAAACTCGTTCTCCACAGCTGACCACAACTCCTCAGCTGTGTGACTCACATTTCTCAGACATTTCAAAGTAAACACCACCTGATGCCGTTGAGCCCTGTTGCCAGCATAGTAAGGAGGTGTTCAGGATTCCTTCTACACAGTTAGAACGTGAGTGGCATTACCAGACAGGCTTTGGGTGCAGGTGAAGGACCGAGACAAGGTTGAGGAGGCAGAAGCAGTGGAGGAACTTGTACATACAGAGGATTGACGCACAACTCGTGGGGACGGCAAGTCTTGGACAGCATCCCCTTCTCCTGCTGTCACCATAGTAAACCTGTGCCCAGTCACCGACATGTAACGCCCCTGTTCATGCTTACTTTTCCAAGTGTCTGTGGTGAAATGCATCCTATCACACACAGAGTTTCTCAAGGAAGTGGTGATGTTGTGTGCGACATGCTGGTGTAGCATGGGCACAGCTTTCTTTGAGAAGTAGTGGCGACTGGGGCACTGCGACGGACATAAGGTCTCGAAAATCCTCTGTGTCCACCAGGCGGAAGGGCAGCATTTATGTAGCTTGCAGATGGTGAAATTCAACCTCTTAGCTTTGTCATGTCTAGGAGGAAATGGTCTTTTACTTGTCCACATCTGAGGGACCGAGGGCTGGCTGCTGTGCTGAGACCGAGTTGAGTAGGGTGTCCCCGGCAAACTGCTGGTCTATAAAGTGGGTGCAGGCAGAGATATTATGTTGCCTTCATCCAAAGGTGGTGCTCTCGATGTCGGAGAGTGCTCAACACCAGCAGGTGTTTCCACTTCCAAAAGAACTGATGACCTGCCAATCACACTGGCTGTTGCGGGTAAAGAGGTGGAAGGTCTGCGTCCAAAAGCATGTGTGACTGCTGTCCCCAGAGTCACAGAGGATGAAGAGGCAGCGGATGTACTTGATGGGGCAGACGGTGGTTGGCCCAGCCCGCTAGGCCGCATTGTAGCACAGTGAGCTTCCCACTGAGACTTATGTTTCATATCCATGTAACGGTTCATGCATGAAGTACTCAAACTATTGATTTTTTGACCTCTACTTAGATTTTGGTGACAAAACTTACATCAATATGGGGAGACTAAAGGTTTGTGGATTTTTGAATATGTTGCATGAAAGTCGCCTCACCAACCATTTTAAGCTTGCAACTGTGGGGCAATTGATGCCACTTAAGTAGTGTCTGTGCCCAAATGTTTGGAAAAAATGGAGACTTTTGTTGGAGTCCCCTTGCTGTGTTTTACATGATTTTAGAAGGGCATGACATGCCTATATCTGTGTCTCCTCCTTTTACTCGTCCAGCTCTTTTCTTTTGCATTTTTATATGTACTTGTTACTTTTCCATGTGTTTGTTGTGTCTTCTGAGTAGTTTATCACCTTTTGGACACCTTAGAAGGTGTTTTCTATGTGTTTTCTATGTGTTTGCATGTGTTTGTGTTTGCCTGTCATTGTTTTCAATGTTTTTCGACGATCATTCAACGAACATTCAACGAACACTACTCTCTAGTTTTACTTTACATTTTAAAGCATTGGATATTATTTTATCTGAACAGCCTAGCATTGCACTTCTTTACAAGTTTTACCCTCTTCAATCAACTTTTTAACCCCTTAGTGACAGAGCCAATCTCCACCTTAATGACCAGACCGTTTTTTGTAATTCTGACCAGTGTCCCTTTATTACGTAATAACTCTGGAACGCTTCAACGGATCCTAGCGATTCCGAGATTGTTTTTTCGTGACATATTGGGCTTCATGTTAGTGGTATATTTAGGTCAATAATTTTTGCTTTTATTTGTGAAAATATAAAAAAATTGGCAAAAAGTTTGAAAATTTCACAATTTTCAAATTTTTTTATTTTTATTCTGTTAAACCAGAGAGTTATGTGACACAAAATAGTTAATAAATAACATTTCCCACATGTCTACTTCACATCAGCACAATTTTGGAAAAAACATTTTTTTTCTGGTTAGGAAGTTATAAGGGTTCAAAGTTCATCAGCAATTTTTCATTTTTCCAGCAAAGTTTACAAAACCATTTTTTTTAGTGACCACATCACATTTGAAGTCCCTTTGAGGGGCGTACATGACAGAAAACACCCAAAAGTGTCACGATTCCAAAATCTGCACCCCTCAAGCTACTCAAAATGACATTCAAGAAAATTATTAACCCTTCAGGTGCTTCACAGCAACTAAAGCAAAGTGGAAACAAAAAATGGACATTTTAATTTTTCCAACAAAAATGTTCTTTTAGCCTCAATTTTTTCATTTTCACATGGGCAACAGGATAAAATGCATTGTAAAATTTGTTGGGCAATTTCTCCTGAGTACACCGATACTTCATATGTGGTCATAAACCACTATTTGGGTGTACAGCAGGGCTCAGAAGGGAAGGAGCGCAATTTGACTTTTGGAGCTAATATACAATTCAAAAAGTCATATGGCGCTCTTTCCCTTTCCCCACTGAAAGGTAGCAACTGCCTGGCATTGGGGATATTTATGCCTGTTACCATGAAAATGCTACGAAATGGCGGCGTGTAAATAGGGAAATTCCTTCCTGTGTCCTGCAATTGACTCAGATACAGTACCTGTTGCTGAGCCGTGCTCAAAAACCGAAGGCAACGGAAAGGCACAATTGCCATGGTAGTGGCGTCTAAATGGGGCACAGGCATGGATGTTGCGTCCCCTAGTGATTTCCCAAGGGCGTGACATAGGCTCATGTAGACCGCGCCCCATCAGCGATCATTGGTGGGGGCTACTGCGTTATGATTGGCTGTCCCTTCACAGGCCGCCATGTTAGATGAGCTGTCACTTCAGCACTAGACGCATCAGAGCCATCTGAACAATCCAATAACATCAATGTAATTACGCGGCCACTCAATCGCGCCATCAAAAGCATTGTGCTATTTCTGACGATATACTGTTCCCATTTTCCACACACGACACTGAATATATTAGCGTACACTACGCTTATGGCTGCTATATATTATGCCCTGCAAAGCGTGATTTGTTGGTGACGCTGAAGTGTTACTTTTGCGTCACCCATTGGTCCTACCGCGACTTTAAATTTTTGAGATGTGCGCCGCAATTGGGCGTCCTGACGTCATGACGCTTCTTTCACTTTCATTCTGCCTGCAAGGTGTCTGGTCCTCCCCTGCACATAGCACTAGCGTCATGGCCGCCACACAGCATGCAGCACCGTGGCATCATCACCACCGGCACCCACGGCTGCGCAAGTGAAGCATCCCAAGGCGCATCCAGCAGGCCCTGCTCCACAGACTGGGGGTGGAGAGGTCCTGCAAACAAATTTAAAAAAAATAGCGGACCTGAAGCATAAGTGCCCAGGCCGCATTGTGGACATCCATGCCAGGATTGCCAGGCTGCGTGGTGAGTATGTTTTGTTTCCCAACACATAACTTCACACATACATGTAGCAAACAACACATCAATGATTTTGTCTTGCCCAACAGAAACAAATGTCTCTTTGGGGGCCATGGTGATGTGTCAACAATGTGCATTGCCTTGTCACTTACCCCGAAACATGAGGATGTCTCAAACACTCATTTGTCCCACAAATGTATACGCCTACACTCAGCCTTGACCTCACTAGATTTGCCGTAATGGTGGGTCAAGAGTGTAAATGTGCGAACCATATACCAGTGCCAGGTTTAACACACACATGACACCCTGCAACACATATGTGTCACCTGACACACGGAACAATGTAGCCACACAATAATGTCCCAAATTGACACTCATTACGCCACATACACTATCTGTATGCAACCATCGTGCAAACACTAGCAGCTTAATGCCATATCTACACTTAAAAAGAATTCCCACCTACCATGTCAAGACAGGTTTGGCGACAAACATATCCACTGTAGTTGTACTCCTGTCACAAACCATAGTGGGGCCTACCAAGAGTACATGGCTACACCCTTACATTGTACACTATCTGTCATGCTTCAACTACATCTTACAACATACAGAAGGTGGCCTCCCTATGGTGTGTTCCTTTGTTTTGAAACCTATCTCATCCTGTTTTACTATACAGATGATGCTGAGTCCGCCTCAGGAGAGGAGCACCATGGCCCACCAGCACCAGGGCCCCCTACACCACCGGGCCCCGAGGGCCCACCAGCACCCTCACCACCCGGGACTCCACCATACCCTGGCCTAGAGGGTAAGCACATGCCGGCACCTGCAGTGCCTGAATCACTTCTCCCTGTCCTGGCCCCCTAGTGTCACACAGCCCCATCCAGTGGCCCCCCCAACCCCAGAGCTGTAGTAACAGCACCTCCAAGTGTGTGTAGCTCTGTGGCGAGCCGTGTTTTGCCCATGTCCCCTCATCCTCCAATTGTGCCTGCCATTGCTAGCTATGGTGTTAATTGTAGTTCTAGATGCATACGGACTTGACAATGGTTTTTGGTTTGGGGTGTGGTGACATCAATATTTGCAATTTGTGATGTGTTTGACCATTATATTACTTGCAGAGGTCGAAGGTGCACAGACTGTTGGCTGGCAGATGAGCCCATCCCCATCACCTCCACATGGGAATGCTGATGGAGAGCCAGACCGTAAGTACTATCATGTACTGTGAGTCAAAAATGCATGGCTTCCAACTGTATCAAACTAATGTATGTCTAATTTGCCCTACAGGTGTCCCTACTATACAGGACCTTGTGGTTGCCCACCAGGAGGTCGGGTACCTGCTGGAGAGGGCACACCAACGCGGGCAGCGGCATCTTGCCCGGTTGGGTGCCATGATTGCCGCCCTCCAGCAACAACATGGCGGCATGGCCTTCCAGCCACCCGACGAGGAGGACTAATGGGCCAATATTGACATGGCTCCTGTGGTCCATGTTGGACATGTTTTAAACTATATTGGCTTGTTGGCATTGGAGTTGTTATGCCCCGTTGGGCGATGTTTAATCAGTGTCCCACATTGGGACGTGAATAGTTTGAGGAGTGAGTGTTGGCTCCTTCTCAAACGAGCCACCATTGACTATGATGAGGTCCCTGTGTGGCACACATGTTGTGTGTGAATTAAAATGTTTCGCCTTAAAACCTGTGTGCTCCTTGCTGACAACACACACATGTTTTGGAGTGACCCTGCAAATGGAAATATCAGTCACACCCATAGTTGTCTTCCTGCTTGATGTTGGTACCTATTTCACCAGACAACATTATGTACCATGAATCCCGCTATTGGCCACAATGTGGGCTCAATGTGACCCAAAGTTGCCAACACATCCCCACGCCCACTGCACACACTTGTGTTGGTAACACAGAGAAGGACTTGTTTCCACATAAGATTTTTATTGTTTTTTTGCATTTTTGATGTTGAAAAAATATTTACAAGGAAAACAACATTCAAAAATAAAAATAAATGTGGTCACATCCTGGCCCTTTGATTTAGGTAGCCAAAAAACCCCACAAGTTCAAATTAAAGGCCTGGAGCCAGTCCATTGGGGCAATATAGTGCATTGGCTAGTAGTGTCCGATATCATCAGCATCCTCTGCTGGATCTGACAATGGCTTCTCATCCACTCTCTCATGGTAGACCCACCCTCCCTGAGAGGGTGCTTGTCGTCTGGCAGATCTTCTTGGGGGAGGTGTGGTATCCGGAGGTAGGGTACTCCTCACCCTGTGTTGGGCGGGCGCAGTGGGCAAAGGGGTGGTCTTCAGGGGGAGCGTCATCACCCCCCCCATCGCAGAGACCCATCTACGCCCGCCTCCAGGACATGAGAAATGGCCCGCTCAGCGATGTGTCTCTGCTCTGGCTCCATCCGACCCAGCAGTTCGCTGGTCATGTGGCCGGAACAGAGCCAAGTGTTCTCTCCTCGTCCAACAACACTTTTTTGGCCCAGGTACCCAGCTCCGTATTTGGTGGGGCAGGTGTTCTTCTTTGTATAATTGCAGAGCTGGGCCCTGGGGCCAGCTCCCCACCAATGGTTCCGGCCACTGGCTCTCCCGCAGATAGAGTAGGGAGAGCCTCGCCAGCTGCTGAGTCGTCATCGCTGGAGCTAGGCAGCTGAGGGGCCTGAAAAAGAAAGGAGAAAGAAAAAACTTCAAAACCATGAAGCAATAACATTCATGTCAAGCGCAAAAACCCATAACCATGCTCCACCACACAAGAGAACCTATACCACAGCAGGGAAACAACGATCTAGACCAATGTTCCAATGGGTAACACCCGCACTAGTGACGTTTACTCACTTGCGGCAGGAAACACTGTAGGAAAAGAAAAAACAACAACACCCAACCAGCTAAAAATAAACATCACGGCATGTGCCCACATGAGCTTTATGCGACCTTTTACCACCTGGGAGTCCATGCTGGGCCGCCTTACATTTTACCAAAGTAAGGAAAGTTCCGACTGCAATTTCTAAGCAATCAATGGCCCAAAGACAGGAACTCTGCCTGTGTGCCATTGTTGCTTTTTGTGCAATTGGGCTACACCAAACCAAATCAGAATTTAATTTTGGACATCTAAACACCCAAAAAAAAAAAAACATGGCTACTATAATGTGAATGAGTGGCCGAAACTCCGTTGTAGGAGCTTCACAGAATGTCTTGAAATGCCACTGTGGTCACATACCCCAAAAGCAAATAACTCCACACAATAACAATTCTAAGTTAACACCCATGGTGAAGTTTGTTTTTGAAAAGCATGCGGGGCAACACACGTGTGTGACAAACATGTTCCCCCACCCCCAAGACAATTACCCACCTCCTGCGGTGGAGATGGTTCTTAAGCCGGGCCTACAGCGGATGCGCGCCAGCGCAGGCTGCTCCGCGTTCCACGCGAGCTCTCTTGGCCCAGGGTGAAGGTGAGGAGGTCATAATACCACAAATTGGGCTTTGATACCTCCTCACCTCCAGCCCCGGACCATGCCTCGGTGTATTGTGAGCTCGCTGGAATGCGGAGCACAGGCCTTTGAGCTTATCATATATTTTGTGCGCGTCCCACCTCTTGCCGGGCCGGAGTCGTTGTGCCAGCTCAACAAGAGGCCTGTAGGCCGCAGTCCGCGCTGCCGCGTCGTGATACTCCGGCAGCGATGTTCGCCACAGGCACTCGTGCTCCTGATACAGGGCAAGGAGTTGGGTCACAAACTCTGAATACCCAGCCTTCTGTGGACAAAAAACTTATATAAACATTCCTGGCCAACACAGGGGCAGCATACATCGCACAAAACAGATGATCAAACAACACTCAGGTTGAATTAAACAAACATGTGTGGCTGATGTATGTTGGCATGTGGTACACCCTTTCTGAAGGAATGCTGTAATGGGACAAAATGCCGGATTGCCCGCGCTGCCACCAGGAATCACCAGGAAACAAAGAGTTAACTGGGCAGATGTTACTTTATTCTATCCTACGCCTTTCAGAGCCTCTATCCGAGCTCCTTCCTCAGGGAGGCTCTGAAACACGTAGGATAGAATAAAGAAACATCTGCCCAGTTAACTCTTTGTTTCCTGGTGATTCCTGGTGGCAGCGCGGGCAATCCGGCATTTTGTCCCATTACAGCATTCCTGTTTCCACGGTTATCTTGAAGGTGCGGCCCTGCAGCAGCCATTCTCTACAAGCCATCTTACAGGCGATTATACCGGTTATGGGTAACACAACCGAGCCAGGTGAGCAGTTCCTAATATACACCGCTACAACCCTTTGTTAAAAGGATAAGACCCTATGCGCATTTATCTCACGTTTACAGGTTGACCCTTTCTGAAGGAGCATTCAAAAAGCTGTGATGTGAAGTGATGTATAGCTCAGGCCTTGATTTGTTTAATTTTTATAAGGGACTAGATGGGCCAAAATCATACTCTAAACCACAAAGGCAACACAGAAGTAGCACTACACAACAATATAACAAACTGGGCAGAAACATGGCTACATAACTATTTGACAATGTGTAATGCAGAGAGTTTGCCTGGTTTAGGCTACCTTCACATTAGCATTTCCTTCGGAGGCGTAACACGGAGGTGATTCTCAATGTGGCCGCACCACCAAAAGGCAACATCTTTATAATGTGAGCCCACGGTGCAGCGCATGACTGTGCGCACCCATTCACTGCCATATGTGATGTATGTGCAGGTGGGTGGCTGCACACAAATCACCCAGTTTTGCACACCACATTAACGCGCCATGTTGCAGTTCTAGTGCAGACAAGACTGGGTGATTTGTGTGCAGGCACCCGCCTGTGCAAAGTTCACATATGGCATGGAATCTGTACGCACGGGCATGCGCTGACATTATAAAGATAGGGACTTGCGGTGCTGCTGGCACATAGTGGATCACCTACAACAAAGGATGCGGAGGGGAACATCAATGTGAATGTAGCCTTAAACACTAGTTTCCAGACATTAAACACAACTTCCACATGTCGCCACCTGATGACTTACATTGCGCCCAAGGTGCATGTACACACAGAACCAGCGTCGCAGCCAAAGTAAGAGCAGCCCCAAAACATAACCATGGCACTACACTTACCGTCAATCCAACAGAGAAAGTAATCGTAGACACCACTAGCTCAATGCACATTCCTTTCTGGACAGGGAATGGCTGACAACAGGAGAAATTTATCCCAAGCCAGACCAATCATCACACACCAATTAGGCGCATTACTTGCCAACACCTGTGTTCGCCCATGCACCTGCTGATTACGTGACGCTCAACCGTCCTGATTGGGTGCGGCTTACGTGACGCTCAACCGTCCTGATTGGGTGCGGCTTACGTGACGCTCAACCGTCCTGATTGGGTGTGGCTTACATGATGACAAAGCGTCCTGATTGGGTGGTTCCACACATAAAAAGAGGTCACGGCGGATGGGCGTCACGCTTGCTGCCCCGAGTCATTAAGTAAGTATTTGTGTGCAGACATGGAGGTATCAGCGTCTCGAAAAATAACGCCAAATAGTCTGTAACGCAATAGTGCACTGTATGTGACGCCCATGTGTTTTCTGTTTAGTTTGGGTCCAAACCAAAATAAACAAAAGCCTTTGCCAAGCCAGTTGTGCACATACATTGCCACATTTTTTTTCTCCTAAGTAATGTGTTTTTTTCCATTTGCCATACAGGATCATGGGTGCTGGATGCTTGAGTGTTTGTATGCAAAGATGGGCAAATTAGCGGACTGATTGTACTGTTTGAGGTCAACACACAGTGGGACCTAGATGGCTAGGATGAGGCATGGATTGAGGCTTGAGGCATCACAGAATGTGTACATGTGGATTTCCCCCCTTGCAAACACATGTGGGCCCACATCACTACAGGATGAGTCATGTATACTTTTCTTCGTGGCATCTGCGATTACTCACCCACAAAGGCTGTGGTACGTGCATATTTACAGACTGTAGAAGTGTAAATATATGGTGTCCTACATTGTTTGTCTACCATGTGTAGACGTTTTTTGTTGTGACACATGTAAATTTTTGATACAGATATGGCCTGATGTGTAACTCTTTCCAAAGCTAAAAAAGTGTTGAAGGATGGACGGGGCTGATCAGTGAGTTTTGTTTGTTTGTTTAATGGCCACTTGTGCTTGATGGCCTTGCAATGTAAAAAAGGATGTGAGTTGGGCAGACACTAATGTTTTTATATGCTTTTCCATAATGGACAGTGGAAGTATTGTGCCGCTTACTTAATATGCAAACATGTGACCATATAGTTCTATGTTCTGATGTTTTATGTTTATCATATACAGGTGCTGATACAGGAGATGGAGTATAGTCGTGATCGATGTGTTATCGTGGCTCTTGCGTTGGTGAAAGAGCAACTATGGCTGGAGGATAGATATGAAAGGTTGATGCGTCACAGACAACGGCGGGTGTGGAGTCGGGATTGGCTTCGCCGCCGGGACACCCGGAGCCACATGTAGCTGTTGCGTGAGCTGGAGGATCATAATCTGCATGATTTCAGGAGCTACCTCCGTATGTCCGAGGACTCTTTCACCTTCCTTTTGGAATGCGTTGGGCCAATGATAGCCCGTCAGGACACTGTCATGCGTCAATCTGTATCAGCTGAGGAGCGTTTGAAAATTAATTTGCGGTTCCTGGCTACAGGGCAGTCAAGGACTGACCTCACATACACGTCACGTGTATCCCTGTCCCTCCTGAGCCGCCTGATCCCTGAGACGTGTGAGGCCATCTGTAGTGCTCTGCTGCCATCCTACCTAAAGTTGCCTGAAACACCAGCAGAATGAATGCAAGTAGGCCAAGGCTTTGAAAGTCGGTGGAACTTCCCAAACTGCGGAGGCGCTTTGGATGGTAAGCACGTGAGGTAATCCCGCCAACTCGGGCTCTTTGTATTATAATTACAAAGGGTATTTTAATATAGTCCTCATGACCCTGGTGGATGCGAACTATGAGTTCCTCTACGTGGACGTTGGCATGAACGGGCGAATCTCAGATGGGGGGGTGTTCGCCCACTGCGACTTGGCACAAGAACTAAGGACAGGTGGGCTGAACTTCCCCTCAAATGAAGAGATAAGCCATCATCTCAACTTTACGTTTGTGTCGGATGAAGCGTTCCCTCTTCAGGCACACCTACTGCAGCCATATCCCCAGAGGACCCTTACTTCTGAGCAACGCATTTTCAATTACTGGCTATCCCGGGCCCGCCGTGTGGTTGAAAATGTGTTCGGGATCATGGCAAATACATTCCGGGTTTTTCATGCGCCTCTGCATATGAAACTGGAGTCTATTGACGCAGTAGTGCTGGCCTGTTGTGTGCTGCATAACTTCCTGCGTCGTAGGGATCGAGCATCATACACGCTGGCAAGTTATGTAGATTCTGTGGACCCCACAACAGGGGAGGTCCGTCCAGGGGCTTGGCGTGATGACGACCATGGTGTGGCGCCACTACAGCCGCTGAGCCATGGTCACACTCAGCAGGAGGCCAGGGACAGTAGAGATGCATACTTCTCCTACTTTAATGGCCCTGGGGCAGTGGCCTGGCAGAACCAGCAAGTGTAGTGGGGCTGATGCAGGGAGGAGAACAAATGGTGGCCATGGTGTACACCACAGGGTGGCTGCACCATGGTTGCTTATTTGCATATTTTTATGTGTGCACATGTTTAAGTTACTTAGTTAGTTACCGTAGTTAGTTTAGGTTTGATTTGTGTTATGTGGTTGCTGCACACTTTATCATTGTTTGCAATTTTATTATGTATTTCTGTTTCTATGTTTGATGTATGTTTACAAAGTGACATGATGTTGAAATGTCCATATTATTTCCTTTCTGTGTTTTAATTTGGTCATTTATGCGCATGTAAATAATACATTTCTTTTTGTGGATCCAATTTACTATGTGTGAGCCTGATTACTTGGGGATTGAGGGCAGCGTGATCAAGATTTGGGTTGTGCCCAGTGCTTGGACACCCATTGGCACCTATGGCTAGGTACGAGACACATTATGTGTGGGTAGGCATGAGCCATGCTAAGGTATTGGGTCAACAGGGTATGTGACAAATATGTTTACAAAACCATAGTGGTGTGGGTGTGGGCTGAGTGTCACCTGGACACAACACATTGATGCAGCACATGATATTGTGTGGCATGTAAGTTTCCGTAAGTAGTGCAGCACATGTGCAGACACACACATAGTGTAAGTCAGGGCGTGTCAGCTGCTCAATGCCGTTGACTTATGTTGGCACATATGCTAGCTGCATTGTGGCTCTATTCACACATTTATAGCCAGACGCACACATAGCAAAACACTTAGTTATTGTAACGCACTGACTGTATGACTGTGAACCGCTCCTGTGTGACGCGTGAGCGTCTCCTAAGTGGATATTGGCACACTTTGCTACGCCACAAGCGCCTATTCCATGTGACAATCCAAACAGTATTACGTCACGTATTCGCCATCCTCCCTTAGCGCCCTGATCAATCACAACGCTATTGTGTTGGCCAATGGTTGCAGTTTGGGTGCGGCGTGACGGAGTGTGGCACGCCTATGTGTTGTACCTGCTTGCACAGGTAGGCCCATATTCCTTTGTGGTAGCGGCGTGTAAAGCAGGGAAGGTATTCAAAAGGAAGTAGACCACAGGATCTGTCGGCACTTCCGGGGAACACAGATACCTTCAGTGGACAACACAATGGCGGCGTGTATATGTGGCATTGGCGATCGGTATCCACCATTAAAAAACGTGCGCGTGCACGTGCAGTGGATACCTGTTGCTAGGCACAGTGGTGGCATGTAAAGGTACCTTATCAGACAACTTTATTTCCCCTTAGCTCCACAACATGTTTCAACTGTGCTCTGACAGTCTTCCTCAGGCGGTGTACACCACCTGAGGAAGACTGTCAGAGCACAGTTGATACATGTTGTGCAGCTAAGGGGAAATAAAGTTGCCTGTTAATGAAATCCGTTTAGGTGCCTGTCATTTGAGCGCTCCCACAAAGACCGCTTTTCTTCCCTGTAATAGAATATAGCAGTTGCTACTGATGAGATTCTATGATGATAGGAGGGAGGAGCTTGATGCAGAGGAAGGAGCTAAAATCAGAGCTCCTCCCCCTCCTTCCACTTCTATCTACATAGAATCTCATCAGTAACACCTGCCATCCCCTATCTGAGTAATGGGATAATCTTCACCAGGGATGGGATTCACCCGATTCTCACCAGCTTTCCCGAACCGGATGTTAAAATCACACCCGGATCGCAGAACCATTGAGAAGCAGAGCCTCCGATCAGCTGCTGATTCTTAGTAAGCAGCACAATCCTCCTGCAGCAGGAGCAGTGACTGCACCGCTCACTGAGAAAGTGCTGACTGCAGGTTGTTAGGAGCAACCTGACAGGGCAGAGATACTGACCCGTCCTGCAGCCAGCGGTGACCAGAGCCAGGCGGCAGAGCCCTCCCCTCCATCAGCAGCACAGCAAGAGGAATGTGCGGCCGGCGACATAGAGGGGCAGGGCTAATGGAAGGGCGTGGTCATCACAAATCAGGCAACTTGTGGAGTCCTATGGAGGGGGCAGGGCTACTTGGAGGGGGCGGAGACTGAGACCGGAAGACAGAAAGATGCATGAAAAAGTGAAAACAGCCGAGAGAGAAGAGTTTGCACAAGTTCAAGAGAGACAGTGAGGTATGAGTGTGGAGCCCACTGAGACGGGGTACTCGGTACCGGACCGGGACACTGCTGGGGATATCACGGCGGTCCGGACCGTGTCCCAGGTTCCACAAGTAATGGGGGGAATATATACAGGGGAGTTTGTCGTGACGCCACCCACGGGTTGTGGTCAGCGTGACCATCGCTGCTGCAGAACCTTCGGGGATGATGTTTGGCAGCTGCAGATGTAACGGCTCTTTAAAGGAAGTTTAAGGCATAGTCCCTGGCACTCTCCTTGGGCTTTTGCTGACATCCAAAGAACCTCATTTTAGCCCGGGTATCAGCACTAGATTCAAATGCTGCTTTAAGTCCAGCTACAAGATGCTCTACAGTGTCCTTATCTGTGTCCGTCCAGGACGCTACCTCCCGCAGTGCATTGCCAGTTAATTGTCCAAAAATCATGCCGACACGCTGGGCTTCAGTCAGGGGATACATCACATAGTATGCTTGAATCTTAGTAATAAAGTCATTAAGAGTGTTAGGCTCACTGGAGTATTGGGCCAGCCACTTTGCTTCCGGAGTATACGGCATCAGGAATGGCATGATAGGTGCTGCTCCTTGCGCCGCTGCACTGCCGGGTGCTTCTCTATTGTCCGGCGCTGCAGCTCCGCCGGCTGCTCCGCCGCTGCTCGGTGCCGCTGGTTCTCCTTGCTGCGACATCCTGCGCCCCATTAGTTAAGGTCGACCCTCCTGTCTTCCGCTTCCGTCCGGATGTCTCTTGAAGGTTCCGCGGTGCACCAGGGATTCTCTTCGCCGCCAGATGTCATCAGCACCAGGGAGGAGGCAGGATTTGCGCCTCTACAGGGTACAATAACAAGCCCCCTTTCTTCCTGCACATCGCGCGCTTTGCAATGGCGTATTTTCAAAATTACAGTTCTTATGGCGCAGTTTGACAACGGTTTTCACATAAATCACGGCACACACTGCCCGGTTTACCGGGCACGGTAAATCCTGTTTGTGATGCCAAGTTGTGGAGCCCACTGGGACGGGGTACTCAGTACCGGACCGGGATACTGCTGGAGATATCACGGCGGTCTTGGTCTGGACCGTGTCCCAGGTTCCACCAGTAATGGGGGAATATTTACAGGGGAGTTTGTCATGACGCCACCCACGGGTTGTGGTCAGGGGGACCACCGCTGCTGCAGAACCTCTGGGGATGATGTTTGGCAGCTGGAGATGTAATGGCTCTCCGCAGGTGGCAGTGGCGGTCTGGTGGGGATCTCTCTGCGAAACAGCACAGTGTGGACCTGATAGGAGGCAGATATATACAGGTGAGCAATGCAGCAGTGGTTCAAATGATTACACACTGTGGGGAACCTGTGAGGACTATTGGTGCAAATAGCTGTATACCTAATAGATAAATGCCTGCACAGAGTTAGAGGAGTGAGGGTAAGGATACCTGGAAATTCACTATGTTTATTACGTGCAATTAACCTATGAAGATTCCTTGTCTGTTGTTGAGTAGAACCCACATATTATATTATATTATCACATTTTTTTTTTATATAACAAATTTTAATAAATTAAAGCTTGTAAACGGTACCTATATAAATTCTATTTAAAATAAAATTGAACAATTTGTAAAAGAAAGTTGATTCAGTTTCATATGTCATCAGGTGTACCTCAGGTGAGGCACCACGGATGATTTTGTGTATATATATTTCACAGGTAGAGCCTGGTTCCCCGGGGCAGTGATAGTTAAAGTCTATGATGGATGCTATAGTTGTTGCAGGATAGGGGTGATAGTGGAGGCGGTGGCTGGTTGTGAGGGAAAGTAGGACTTGAGTACAAGGATCACACACACTCACTGTTTTGAAGTTTTCCAAGGCTTTACTGCAGATATTCTTTAGCAGAGTACTGTCCATGGAGTCTGTACCGGGGCCGGGTTGCTCCCACCCTGTCCGGGTCCTCAGCTTCCTACTGCTGTGCTGCGTGTGTGGCCCTGCTGCTGCCTTAGCTGAGCTGCTGGCCTTGTCTCTCGTCATAGGTACCCCCTTTGCTTGGCAACTTGAGTCTTTCCGTGTGCTTCTTCCGTGTTGCTTCGCTGAGGCACAGTGTAGATCTATAATCTCCACTATCCCGGTGTTTTCTGTGCTGCGTGTTTCAGTCACAGATTCAGATCCGGTATCCGGTCTGTACGCTCCTCCGGGGCGAGTTATGAGGTAACTCAGTCTCCCAGGTGTGTTCCTCTGTTTCTCTTAATCCTTCCCTCAGACCCTGGCTAGGCCTGGAATCGAGTAGCAGACTGTAGAGAAGCCAAAAGCAGCCCCTTTACACTACAGTCTCTCTTCCTCTCTTCTACCAGGAACTGAACTAACTACTTCCTCTTGACACCAGAATATATAAGGGAGCTGCTTTAGCTCCCCTTCTGGCCTAGAGGTGATAGTGCAGTGTCAGGTGTTGTGTTGGGAGGTGAACCCAGGTTGATGTTACTGTGGCACTTAACCCCCTCGTGTGCCACATGAGCACACAACAATAGAGATAGCCAGTGAGGTAGGAGGACGCAACAAAAGAGAGAGACAGTGAGGTAGGTGGACACAAAAGAGAGAGACGGTGAGGTAGTAGGACACAAGAGAGAGAGAAGGTGAGGTAGGAGGATATAACAAGAGCTAGAGACAGTGAGGTAGGAGGACATGAGAGAGAGACAGTGATGTAGGAGGACACGAGAGAGAGACGGTGAGGTAGGAGGACACTAGAGAATGAGAGACGGTGAGGTAGGAGGACAAGAGAGAGAGACGGTGAGGAAGTAGGACACAAGAGAGAGAGAAGGTAAGGTAGGAGGATATAACAAGAGCTAGAGACAGAGAGGTAGGAGGACATGAGAGAGAGACAGTGAGGTAGGAGGACACGAGAGAGACAGTAAGATAGGAGGACACGGGAGAGAGAGACAGTGAGGTAGGAGGACACAATAGAGAGAGACGGTGAATTAGGAGGACACAAGAGAGAGACAATGAGGTAGGAGGACACAATAGAGAGAGAGACGGTGAGGTAGGAGGACAAGAGAGAGAGAGATGGTGAGGTAAGAGGACAAGAGAGAGAGACGGTGAGGTAGGAGGACACAAGAGAGAGAAAAGGTGAGGTAGGAGGATACAACAAGAGATAGAGACAGTGAGGTAGGAAGACACAAGAGAGAGACAGTGAGGTAGGAGGACACAAGAGAGAGAGACGGTGAGGGAGAACATGTGAGAGAGAGACAGTGAGGTAGGAGGACACGAGAGAGAGACAGTGAGGTAGGAGGACACGAGAGAGACAGTGAGGTAGGAGGACACAAGAGAGAGAGACAGTGAGGTGGGAGGACATAAGAGAGAGAGACAGTGAGGTAGGAGGGACACAATAGAAGAACAGTGAGACACAGAATCAGACAAGGGAGACAGATGAGAGGGCTTTGTATAAGACACCTGTCGGTCTCCAATGTCTTCCTGCTGTCGAACCCCAGGGCGTAGGGTACTTAGGTATCAGACGGCAGAGGGTTAACTTTGTCACGGGGAATGGCGGCCGCGCCTGATCCCATGTCCTGGAGGACTATTCTTTAAAAGGGGGAATTATTTACAAGGATTATGTACAAGTTTGTTGTGATGCCACCTGCAGTACCTGGTGAGATGTCACCAGCGCCGCTACAGTCCTCCGGAGGTCAGTGGTAGTGCGGCAGTGATGGTATAGTCCTCCGCAGGCAGGACTGGGGACCTCTGGGGCAGCGAACTGAGGGTGAGAAGGTTGTAGTGGAGCTGAGATTGTTAGGGAGAGTGGAACCAGTCTATGAGGGGGCTTGGTGAGTGAAGAGGAAGGATGCACACACACAGAAGCAGTCTCTTTTACCTTTTACTGATGTTGGTCAGGTAAATACATCCAGGTCACCGACGGGCCTGGGGTTCCTGGCTCCCTCTCTTGACCTTCTCTGGGAGACTGGGTAGCTGAAGCTTCCACGGTGCGACAGGGTTTTCTGTGGGCCTATAGTTCCCCACAGGTGCGGATCCCCCATCTCCAGCGTTTCCCTTGGAACAAACTCCCCTTTGAGCTACTTACTCCCTGTTCTTCTCTGGACTCCCTGCCTTCAGTCCCACTTAGGCTTGTGGGACGCTGGAGGGTCACTCCGGGTCACTGGCTTGGGCCTATACGCAGTCCCGACCACCAGGACTTCCTTGCAGCTAGTCTAGCGTCTGCACACACTCTGACTAACTCCTCCCCAGCAGCAGTATATATAGGGGATCTTGCCTAAGGACAGCAAGTGGTGCTCCCCCTACTGTGCCGGGGTCGAAGGTGTTGTTCGTAGTAGGTACCTGCTGTGGAAACCCAGCTGTGCATTAGAGAGATCTGTGGTTGCCTGCGTGAGCAGGGCGCCACACACCCCCCTAGGTAACATCACTACTCCTGTACTGAGCATTTTGTGTTAACAAAGGATAACAATAATAACAGATAACATATATACAAAGTCTGAAAATGGAAAAATTTACAAAAGACACTGAAAAATAGAAAAACGGGTACCGTATATACTCGTGTATAAGCCAAGTCTTTCAGCCCAAAAATTGGGCTGAAAAGTCCCCCCCTCGGCTTATACACGAGTCACTCGGTATGCTGTGGGGGGGGGGGGGCTGCAACGGTGGCTGGAGGAGGCAGGAGGGGGCCGCAGTGACCGCAGGCGGTCACGTGGGGCCGCCTCATTAGTGCAATGAATATGCACGGCATCCCCCCATCCAGAGGCGGGGGGATGCCGTCCATATTGCACTACACAGGCCCCCACCAGTAACACACAGCCCCCCCTCCTTAGTATGTCCCCCCCTGCTTAGTATGTCCCCCCCAGGCTGCGGCACCTGTTAAAATAACAAACTTTACTACATCACCTTCGGGCGCAGCTCCTCCGGTCCCGGCTTCTTCTTCTTGCTTCCGGTGTCATGTGACCGGGCGCAGGAGATGACGTCATTTCCTGCTCGCGGTCACAGAAGCCGGCACAAGAAGGAAGAAGAAGCCGGGAGCGGAGGAGCGGAGGAGCTGCGCCGGAAGGTGATGTATTAAAGTTTGTTATTTTAACAGGTGCCGCAGCCTGGGGGGGGGGACATACTAAGGAGGGGGGCTGTGTGTTACTGGTGGGGGTCAGTATACCACCACTGGGGGGCCTGTATACTACCACTGGGGCTGTATATACCTCTGGGGCTGCTGTATACTACCTCTGGGGCTGTATATACCTCTGGGGCTGCTGAATACTACCACTGGGGCTGTATATACCACTGGGGCTGCTGTATACTACCACTGGGGCTGTATATACCTCTGGGGCTGCTGTATACTACCACTGGGGCTGTATATACCTCTGGGTGGGGCTGCTGTGTACTACCACTGGGGCTGTATATACCTCTGGGGATGCTGGATACTACCACTGGGGCTGTATATACCTCTGGGGCTGCTGTATACTACCACTGGGGCTGTATATACCTCTGGGGCTGCTGGATACTACCACTGGGGCTGTATATACCTCTGGGGCTGCTGTATGCTACCACTGGGGCTGTATATACCTCTGAGGCTGCTGTATACTACCACTGGGGCTGTATACTACCTCTGAGGCTGCTGTATACTACCTCTGGGGCTGCTGTATACTACCTCTGGGGATGCTGTATACTACCACTGGGGCTGTATATACCTCTGGGGCTGCTGTATACTACCACCGGGGCTGTATGTACCTCTGGGGCTGCTGTATACTACCACTGGGGCTGTATATGCCTCTGGGGCTGCTGTATACTACCACTGGGGCTGTATATACCTCTGAGGCTGCTGGTACTACCACTGGGGCTGTATATACCTCTGGGGCTGCTGTATACTACCACTGGGGCTGTATATACCTCTGGGGCTGCTGGATACTACCACTGGGGCTGTATATACCTCTGGGGCTGCTGTATACTACCACTGGGGCTGTATATACCTCTGGGGCTGCTGGATACTACCACTGGGGCTGTATATACCTCTGGGGCTGCTGTATACTACGGCTGGGGCTGTATATACCTCTGGGGCTGCTGGATACTACCACTGGGGCTGTATATACCTCTGGGGCTGCTGTATACTACCACTGGGGCTGTATATACCTCTGGGGCTGCTGTATACTACCACTGGGGCTGTATACTACCTCTGGGGCTGCTGTATACTACCTCTGGGGCTGCTGTATACTACCTCTGGGGCTGCTGTATACTACCACTGGGGCTGCTGTATATACCTTTGGGGCTGCTGTATACTACCTCTGGGGATGCTGTATACTACCACTGGGGCTGCTGTATATACCCCTGGAGCTGCTGTATACTAACTACTGGAGCTGCTGCTGTATATACCACTGGAGCTGCTGCTGTATACTACCACTGGGGCTGCTGTATATACCTCTGGGGCTGCTGTATACCACACTGCTGGGGGCTGTATACCTGTTCTGGGGTCTACCCTTGGCTTATACACGAGTCAATAGGTTTTCCCAAATTTTGGGGGCAAAAGTAGGGGGGTCGGCTTATACACGGGTCGGCTTATACACGAGTATATACAGTAAATCCATATGGTGCTAGTCCATCCACCGTAGGCTTTTTTAAAGTTTGTGGCTACGTTAGTCCATTAACCGTAGTTCATTGAAATTTTTTTTTAAGAGTTCAAAGTTCAAAAGGGGAAAGGTTTCGTTCCATGAGAGTCTATACAGTAAAGTCTCTGTATGCTCTGCGTAAGAAAGGGGAAAAGTCTTTTAAAGTCCACAATTTTAACGATAAACATGGGTCCCTATGGGTATCTCGGCTTAGGAGACCTGGTACCTTCCCGCCCCAGGCACTTTCTGTTCCTAACTTAGTGTGCTAGGGACAGGGCCCAGTTCCTCCACCCTTCTGTACACTACTATTTACATGTCTGTTGTACAGTTCACTTATTTACATGTTACCTCAATGTGCGTCTAACTTATACCCACTCTCGAAACCTAGACGGGGGTTGACCTCGTCTGCTCCTATGTGACTTCCGCACTACAGGTGTCACTGTCTCAGGTGAGGTATCTAGTGTTGAGTTTGGTGCAGGTATTTCAGGTAAGCTTCTGCGTTGCCTTAAGGTACCTTTACACGTGGCAACTTTTCTAGGAATTTCACTGGCAACTTACTGGTTGCAGTGAAATCATAGAGACATTGTTCTATCTTGTTGCTGTGTACAAATGGAACAATGTCTCCATGATTTCACTGCAACCAGTATGTTGCCAGTGAAATTCCTAGAAATGTTGCCACGTGTAAAGGTACCTTTAGTCTCACTACTGGGCTAGCAGGTGTACCGATTGCAGCATCCTCAGATTCTCTAGCAACGGGTATGTCTTCCTGATTCCTGGGTATCTCTTCACGGAGTTGGGAGAAGTTTAGTACTGGCACAATGATGGCTCCATTTTGTTGAGGCCAATCTTCTGGGAAATCTCCTAAGATAGTAGAGATTACTTTCTTCTTCGGTTCTGGGATTGGACTTAATTCTGGAGTTGGCTCAAACTCTTGAATGGGCTGATTGTAGGGCTCTTGATTTTCCCAATCTGTTGGACACTTTTTTATGTGATCTCTGGATACGGTCTGTGTGATTCTTCCACCGTCTTTGCTGATGATACAGACTTTATCGATGTCATCTCCAGAGTCTAGTAGGACATAGGATTCACTTTCCACTGATCATCCAATTTATGATGAGTTCTTTTTCTTTTTAAGACCATACAGGTTCTGCTGGAGCATGTTTGTTATAATCTCTTTCTTGCTTTGCACGGGACTTCCCCAGGTTATTTTCGACATTGGTTTGAATCTTTTTGCACTGTTCTTGGCAATGGACCTTCCAGTTTGTAATGGCATGATCTGCTTCAGGATCTACTGCTCCGAGTTCCAAGTCTACGGGTAATTTTCCTGTACGAGCTCTCATCAGGAATGCTGGTGTACAGTTGGTGGAACCTACTGGAATGTGATTATACATGTCGATCAAATCAGGTAGCTTTTCCGGCCATTGGTTTCTTCCTTCCAACGGGAGGATTTTCAGCATGTCGATGACAATGTTGTTCATTTTCTCACAGAGTCCATTAGTTTGGGGATGATACAGGGTTGTTCTGATCTTTTTGCACCCATACATCTGGCAAAACTCTTGAAAGATCTCTGCTTCGAATGCTGGTCCTTGATCTGTCGGGATACGTTCTGGATATCCCAATGGTCTGCAGAAGACTTTTTCAAACGTTCTGGCAGCAGTTTCAGCTGTCAAATCCTTTACATGGGCAACCACCAAAAATCTTGAATAATGGTCTACCATGGTCAATGCGTAGGTATAGCCGAATCTACTTGGAGTCAGTTTTACATGGTCCAAGGTGACTAATTCCAGAGGCTGTTTGGTTACAATGGGATGAAGTTGGGCTTTCTGGCTCTGTACATCTTTATCTCTTAGATTACAGGCATGACAATTTCTGCACCATTTTTCTATAGATGATCGCATGCCGAGCCAAAAGAATCTATCCTTCAGTAACACCTCAAGCTTCTTCCATCCGAAATGACCGTTTTGGTTGTGGTAGGCGTCCAAGACCACGGGGACCTCTGATCTTGGCACGATGATCTGCCACGCCATCTCATGGGTTTTTGGATTTATATATCGCCGGCACAATTTATCTTGATATTGGAACAGTTTACCTCGTTCATTCCACAGGTGTTTGGCATCAGACAGGGGGTTTGTAGGCAGCTTCGCTGACTCCTGGGCTATCAGTTGATTGATTAGACCGACAGTCGGGTCTTGTTCCTGTGCCTCCCTCCAATCAAAATGGGGTAACGGGTTCACTGTCTTGACGGGTTTGCTGACATTGGGTTATTCTGACCTTTAGTTATGAAAGACGGGCAAATCTATTTCCTCCAACTCATCTTCATCTACACCATCTTCTGATAAGTGAGGCATCCTGGATAAAGCATCCGCGTTTCCATTCTGGTGCCCAGCCCGGTACTTGATGGCGAATTGGTAGTTGGAGAGTCTGGCCATCCATCTCTGCTCCATGGCTCCCAACTTCACAGTTTCCAGGTGGGTGAGCGGATTGTTATCTGTGTAGGCGGTGAATTTGCTAGAATCTAGACAGTGTTTAAACCTCTCTGTGACGGCCCAGACCAAGGCCAGAAATTCAAGCTTGAAGGAACTGTAGTTTTCCGGGTTCCTTTCTGTGGGGTGCAGCTTCCGGCTGGCGTAGGCGATCACCCTCTCCTTGCCGTCTTGCTTTTGGGAAAGGACGGCTCCGAGTCCCACATTGCTGGCGTCTGTATACAACAAGAATGGCAGGTTGTAGTCCGGGTAAGCTAGGATTTCCTCGTCTGTCAGGGCTTCCTTCATCGTCTGGGACGCTTCTTCTTGTTCTTTGCCCCATCTCCACGGAGAATCCTTTGGCTTTCCCTTCGTGGGTTGGCCTACTAGGAGGTCTTGCAGTGGAGCAGCCTTCTTGGTGTACTCCTTGATGAACCTTTGGTAGTAGCCCACCAAACCCAGGAATTGACGTACCTCTTTGATGGTCTTGGGTTCTGGCCATTCTCTGATTGCTGTCACCTTGTCTGGATCAGGGGCCACGCCTTCAGCACTGACTATGTGTCCCAGGTACTCCACTCTTGGCTTTAACAGGTGGCATTTTGATGGTTTTAGCTTCATCCCGTATTTGGCCAGAGCTTCGAACATTTCTCCTAATGTACGACATGTTCCTCGTAGGTCTTGGATTACACGATCACGTCATCCAGGTAGAGCAATACCATCTCAAAGTTCTTATGCCCCAGGCTACTCTCCATTAACCTCTGGAAGGTTCCGGGTGCATTACACAGACCGAAGGGCATGCTGTTGAATTCACATAGGCCCATAGGTTTTGCGAATGCCGTCTTCTCTCGGTCTTCTTCGGCTACGGACACCTGCCAATATCCACTAGTGAGATCTAAGGTGGAGAAGTAGTTGGCAGACTTCAACACAGCTAAAGATTCCTCTATATCTGGTAACGGGTAAGCATCTTTGTGTGTTATGTGGTTTATTTGCCTATAGTCTACACACATCCTCATCCTTTTTCCTGACTAGGTCTAATGGAGCTGCCCAGGGACTACAGCTATCTCGTATAACCCCTGCGTCTTTCATGTCCTGTAACATTTCCTTGGCTTTTTGATAATGTGCAGGTGGAATAGGCTTATACCGCTCTTTGATTGATGGATGTGTACCTGTGTGGATGTGATGTTGTACCCCTTTTATCCTACCAAAATCAAGTGGATGCTTACTAAAGACTTGTTCAAATTCCTGAACTACCCGGTACACACCTTGCTTTTTATACACAGGAGTGGTGTCAGTTCTGACATGGAGCTGCTGGCACCAGTCCTCCAATGGCTCGCTTGTTTGATCAGGTTTTGCCCCTTTTTCACGGGGTTCGGGTTGCACTGTTTGGATCTCGTTGTTGCTGACTGTGTATAATTTGGCAACGGTGGTATACCTGGGTAATTTAACCTCTTCACTGCCACAATTTAAGATGCGAACAGGTACTCTCCCGTTGTGTACATCGACCACCCCCCTGGCTGTCAACAGTGTAGGTCTGTGCTCTGTGCTGACGGGTCTCAAATAATGCTTGATAGTTCTGCCCTCTCAGACCTATAGATGCTCGACACCAAATCATCATTTCACTCATTGGGGGTATGACAATAGGCAACAAGTCTATCACCCGTGCTGTACCAATTTCACCACCTGTAATTGTTACCTGTTGTTGGTGCAGGATGGCTCTGATCTCACGCTGGATAACCTTCCTCTGACCAGGTCTGGCAGAGTCTGCAATCTGTTGAAGCAAAGACAAAACTTCCTCCATGCAATTGCTAACAACATTTGTACCCAGTATGATATAAGGATCATTTGCATTACTGGCTTTTGCTACTACAAGGACCTTTTGGTTCTGTAATTCCACCCTCCCCACCATTATGGGCACTTCTCTAACCCCCATCACAGTAAATGGTTCACCATTAGCTGCATGAAGGAAAAGGTCTATTTCAGGCAGTTTCAGTTCTGCATCAGCCCAATACTTTTTATAAAGGATATAGGGGATGGTGGTCACCTGTGACCCGATGTCCAGTAGGGCAGGTGTCGGGATGCCATCCAGTACAAAGGTGAAAGTCTTGTACCAGATGGCTGGGCCCTGTTGATCTAGTCCTGAGGTTTGGCCCCGGCCCCCAGGGACTGCCCATTTAAAGGACAGTGCCTGGCGAGGTGGCCGGTGTGGCTACATCGGCGGCAGATGGGCTCCCCAGTGGAGCTGTAGCGGTTGGTGGGTGCTCCTCTGTAGGCTGCAGCTTGCTTCCCTCGCATCCAGAGGACGTCTTCCGGGCTGTCGGCAAGTTGAATCAGCAGCTGAGGCTTGGCCTGGGGTCTTGGCGTTGGCTGTTGGCTCTGCTGTAACTGCATAGCGTCCATCAGTTTGGAGATGTTTTTGTTTATCTCCCGTATCTCAGCATGCATCTCAGCCCGCAGAGAAACATACTTGTCTGGCTGCACAGATTGTACATTGTGCGTGGCTGCAGACACGGGTACTGATTTTGGAGTAGCCAGCACCTCACCGTTGCACCACCGTTTAATTGCAGCTTCATGGGTCTCTGCCGGCTTTAACCCTTTGATGGCCATTTCTTTCAGGGTGTTAAAATCAGCATCTGGGTTGCTCAATGACCACCAGCGTACATTTTTACTGTCCTCAGGGGATAGCAGGCCCCGCGTGAGCTGTTCAATGAGGAGCTTGTTCTCATCTTGTGCACTGGCAGGCCTGACATGTATAAGGGCACGCAATGCTCCTTCCAGACGCCAGGCATAAGCGCTTATGTCATCTCCCGGCCTCTGGTAGCAGTGATGGAAGAGCATGCGTATATCAGCCTCATTGCACTCCTCAAAGGTAGCTCTCAGTTTATTGAATATAGCAGGGGCTGATCTGCGTTCAGCAGCAGACCAGGACACACTTTCTTTCTCGGCTGCGCCAGTTAACTGTCCGAGTATCACAGCAGTGCGCTGTTGGCCGGTCATAGCATACATATCCAGGACGCCATTAATCTTTCTCTTTAACTCGTCCAGCGTATCAGGGCGGCCGTCATACTGGGGCCACCACTTGGCCCCCTGGGATGTATGGAAATGACATGGGCATTATCGGGGCGACTGTACCCGGAGTGCCGGAGGCGCTGGCAGTGCTACCGGAGGCAGCCAACGATAGTCCGGTGTACTTCTGGGGGTCAGCGTATGCGGCGTCGTCATTGCTGGAGGAGGCCGACATGTTGGAGGCCCCCCTAGTGAATTACAGCCAGTCGTTGAAGGGTTAAACAGTTCGGGAGTTTCCGGACTAGGCCGCGGCGTTTGGGAATGCTCGGCTGAGCAAGGGCGGGTTTCAGTTTTGCGCTCTGCAGGTTGGCACGCCCCCTTTCTTCCCGCTCCTCAGTGCAGTAATGGCGGCGTAGTTTAAACAGTCGCTCAATACAGTCAATAAAACGGCACACAGTACCCGGTAATACCGGGCATGGGATCCTGTTCGTGATGCCAGAAAAGATATGTCAAACCCCAGGGCGTAGGGTACTCGGGTATCAGGAGGCAGAGGGTTAACTTTGTCACAGGGAATGGTGGACGCGCCTAGTCCCGTGTCCTGGGGGACTACTTTTTTAAAGGGGGAATTATTTACAAGGATTATGTACAAATTTGTCATGACGCCACCTACAGTACCTGGTGAGATGTCACCAGCGCCGCTACAATCCTCCGGAGGTCGGTGGTAGTGCGGCAGTGATGGTATAGTCCTCAGCAGGCAGGACTGGGGACCTCCGAGGCCGCGAAGTGAGGGTGAGCAGGTTGTAGTGAAGCTGAGATTGTTAGGGAGAGCGGCACCAGTCTATGAGGGGGCTCGGTGAGTGAAGAGGAAGGATGCACACACACAGAAGCAGTCTCTTTTACCTTTTATTGATGTTGGTCAGGTAAATACATCCAGGTCACCGACGGGTGAAAGGGTTGCACAGTGGGTTCCTACAGCAAGTGGGTATAAGGCCTCCTCTGCTTGGGTAGTTGCTGAAGCACAGCCTGCTGTAGCCTGACTTGTCTCCACTCTCTCTCTTGCCTGTCTTTCTCCTCCTGTGCGGTCTCCCGGAAGACCCTCTCTGGACACTGCAGTGGGCCTGCGGTTCCTGGCCCCCTCTCTTGACCTTCTCTGGGAGACCGGATATCTGAAGCTTCCACAGTGTGACAGGGTTTTCTGTGGGCCTATAGTTCCCCACAGATTTTTATCCCCAATCTCCGGTGTTTCCCTTGGAACGAACTCCCTCCGAGCTACTTGTTCCCTGTTCTTCTCTGGACTCCCTGCCTTCAGTCCCACTTAGGCTTGTGGGACGCTGAAGGGCCACTCTGGGTCACTGGCTCGGGCCTATACTCAACACCGACCACCAGGACTTCCTTGCAGCTCTTCTAGCGTCTGCACACACTCTGACTAACTACTAGCCGCAGTATATATAGGGGATCTTGCCTAAGGTCAGCAAGTGGTGCTCCCCATACTGTGGCCGGGTGGAAGGTGTTGTTCGTAGAAGGTACCTGCTGTGGAAACCCAGCTGTGCATTAGAGAGACCTGTGGTTACCTGCGTGAGCAGGGCACCACACTGCCTCATGTCTCTCTATTCTCTTCTTGTCCCTGGCTGTCTCCTAAACCAGATTTCTTAAAGAGGACCTTTCAACTTCCCCCTTCCATGGATTTGAATCTAAGTGCAGCACTGAATGCAGCAGGTATGATGTCTCCCATGTGTCTGTGTGGCTGGTAACCCGAGATATAGGCTTTGTAAAACTTACAGTTAGAAGCCATGGAGGTAGTCCCTGTTGCTGGAGCCACCTCGTTCCACAGGTGCTTTTCACGCCCCCTGCGTCTCTGTGCCGCCTTCCTCCATGTCCTCTCCGCCTCCCTCCTGACAGTCATTTCATCCTTGCCTGCGCCTCCTTTTGCTGCTTGATGCAGGTGCAGAGCAAGGTATTGCTTCTCTGCGCTCCCGGGTGCCTGTCCTGCCTCCTGCTCTGACGTCCTCTCCCCGCCCTGCTCCGTGCATAACATGGAGCAGGGTGGGCAAAGGAGCCGAATCCGCCCCTCAGAGCAGAGCAGAAAAGCCACCTCTGCTCTACTTATGCCGCTATGCTGTCCCTGGCAGGAGAGGTCTGTGACGGCTCCAACTCTGTGCCAGGGGTGAACATCGGTGAATGGTGCCGGCAACAACAGGCAGGTAGGTGACGGCTACATGCCAGTTATGCTAGGGCACTTTTTTTTAATATATTAATCCCAGATAACACTTTTAAAGGGAATTTATCAGCTTATTTACCTCCTAACCTATCACACTCTGTCCCTGCACCTTCCTAGCACATCGCTAACCATCCCTGTCTGAGCTAAAAGTGTACTATAATGGTTGTGAAAATGATTTTATGACTTACATGTCCATATGGAAATTAGTCCTCTTGAGTGTTGTATGTAGTCACACTGGGCATTCTCCACGGCGCTATCTCTCCCCCTGTGCATGTTTACACGCTCCAGTGGGCATGATCATTCATTCTGAAGCGCGATAACGATTTAAAATTCAGGGCTCCTTCTTCCGGGTATGAAGTGTCGACCATGCGTCATTTCCGGAGTGGTGCATTGTAGGGGATTATCTGGTGTATGGGCATGGGCCAGTTTCAAAATGCACACTACACATGCTCCAGAGCCAGCCTGTATGGCCAATACATCCCCCAAACTGCACAGGACCAGAGACAACGCATGGTCTACATGTCATACTTGGAAGGAGGAGCCATGAATTTTAAATCGGGAGCGCACTTCAGAATGAATGATCACGCCTACCGGGGCATGATACCACCAGCAAGGGAAGGGAGGGGGGGGGGTAAATAGTGCCATGGAGAACGCTGAGTGTAACTACATACAGCAGTCGAGAGGACTGATTATCATATAGACATGTAAGTGGAAAACTCATGTTTCACAACCATTATAGTACAATTTTAGCTCAGACAGGGATGATTAGGGAAGTAGTAGGAGGTTGCAAGGATAGGTTAGGGAGTCTAAACTATCCGACAGGTTCCCTTTAAGGGTATGTTCTCAAGATCCGGAGGCATTATGTGTGGGACGCAGCTTTTCTAGACTTGAGGACAGCCGCACGTGAGCCCAGGGAGAGTGCTCATGATCTGCGTTTGGTGTAGGGCAGCTATTATCTGCATTCATCTGCTCCCGCCTACACAGCAGGAAATTAACTTATGCTTTGGAGATGGGCAAGTCCGACAACCTGCACTTGAAAACACGCTACTGTGGGGAAAAGCATAGTGGGCATGAGATTTCGAGAAATCTAATCTCCTGTGCTTGTATTGTACAACGCAGCATTATGGATGCAGCGGCAAGATGCTGCGTCTAAAACACTGCCTTTCCTGATCGTTTGCACACTGCCTAAAAGGGGTTGTCCAGTCTAAATTTTCAAGCCTGCAGTCACTATTTGTCACATTGTGACTGCAAATCCAAATAGACGGTGTTTTTGTGATCTGTGCAAATTACGTTAAAAAAGTACCACAAGGGATAAAGGGAAATGGTGCTGTATTCTACATGTTTCAGAGCGTGTCCTCGTTCCTTGATCAGGAAAGCAACCATAATTAAATTGAAGATTATGGTAAATCTTTGTTTATTCAAGTATTTAACATTATGAATAAGAAAAACATCGCAAAATTCTCAAAGTTGTCAGAATTATACAAGTCATGGTACATTTCACATAGAGATAAATGAGTGTCATAAACATTGTTTGTCCATGACTAGAGATGAGCGAGTACTAAAATGCTCGGGTGCTCGAAGCTCGGGTTGAGCATCCCAAGATACTCGTGTACTCGGCCCGAGCACCGAGCCCAATGATATCCTATGGGAGACCCGAGTATTTTTCTGACATGACCCCCAGCAGCATGGATAAATCCTAAAAATGTCACAAATGTATCAGAACAGTGCTCAAATGACATGGGAACCGCATGGGGAAGACCCCTGTAAGCATTTCAGACCCAAGGTTACTGCTGTGAACAATGTTGTCAGACTATTACACCACTTTTACGGACTGTCAAGAAAACGTTACAAAATGAAACCAAAATGGATTTTCATGGAGAAAATATTAGGGGTTAAAACCCACTTGTGAGACAGAGTTGGTGTATGTTAGTTTTTTGGATTACATGAAAGATTTTTTTTTTAAAAAATTGTGTGGCACTCCCATGCCCCTGGGAAGAGATGTACATGAAGGCCTCTTTAATTAATGTGCCCATTTTAAGGAAGTGGGTCTTTTGTAGTATTGCCCTAAGCAAGGCAGCCAAAAATTGAGAGGCACCCCAATGCCCCTGGAAATAGACGTGCATGAGAGCCTCTTTAAATATTGTGCCCATTATAAGGAACTGGTTCTTTTGTAGTATTGCCCTAGGCAGGGCTGCTAAGTATTGGGAGACACCCCAATGCCCCTGGATAGAGGCGTGCATGAGGGCATATTTAAATAATGTGCCCTTTTTAAAGAAGTGGGTCTTTTGTAGTATTGCCCAAGGCAGGGCAGCCAAAAATTGGGAGGCACCCCAATGCCTCTAGAAAGAGACATGCATGAGAGCCTTTTTACATATTGTGCACATTATAAGGAAGTAGAAAGGTAAAGAAAACCAGTTTCAAATTGGAGCGGTGCTTCCATACTTGTCCAGGGTTTTCTTTTTTAAAAAAGAAAACCCTGGATGAGCATGGAAGCTCCGCTCCAATTTGAAACCGGTTTTCACTACCTTTCTATTTGACTGATCAGAGACACACCCTGAGTCTTTGGAATCTCCGGAGGAGTGAGCAGCAAGCCTGCAGTCCAGCAATCTATTAAGAAATACGATATACATCTTGTAAAAAGGTGAGCAATATTTCAATGACAGTAACTATTTATTGAAAAAGACTAATACACTTAGATCTGCGCCGGATCTATTCCATTTGTCTCTCCCCCCATTAGCTCTTATCCGGAGCAGAATTCTAAGCATTATAAGGAAGTGGGTCTTTTGTACTATTGCCCTAGGCAGGGCTGCCAAAAATTGGGTGGCACTCTGATGCCCCTGGATTGAGGCGTGCATGAGGGCCTCTTTAAATAATGTGCCCATTTTAAGGAAGTGGTTCTTTTGTAGTATTGCCCTTTGACTGGGCAGCCAAAAATTGTGTGGCACTCTGATGCCCCTGGATAGAGGCGTGCATGAGGGACTCTTTAAATAATGTGCCCATTTTAAGGAAGTGGGACTTTTGTAGTATTGCCCTAGGCAGGGAAGCCAAAAATTGGGAGGCACCCCAATGCCCCTGGAAAGCGACGAGCATGAGAGCCTCTTTAAATATTGTGCCCATTATAAGGAAGTGGTTCTTTTGTAGTATTGCCGTAGGCAGAGCTGCTAAACATTGGGAGGCACCCCAATGCCCCTGGAAAGAAACATGGAGGAGAGCCTCTAAATATTGTTCCCATTACAAAGGAGCGGGTCTCCTGTACTTGTAATGCCCATTCTGTAAGCATGGACTAAAACATTTACCCCTGGGGGTATACAAGAAACTACTGCCTAACCTTTGAAAGGTTAGGGTCATCATCATCATATATACTATGTAAAAAAATTATGTTTTCGTGGCATCATGAACCACGGTCGCACTCATCATATGATGGTGGCGGATGAGGAGAAGGAGGAGCAGTACAGCAAGTAGCCAAAGTCATGAAGTGTGTACCCATGTGTGGGTGTGCCAGAGGTGCATGGCAATTTACCGGCACAAAATTTAAATTCCGCTATCATTTGGTGGTGGTGTGGTGAAGTCAGGCCCTATCCAACCCTCGGTAATAAGAGAAATAAAGTTCTCCTTGTAGGGTGGGTCTAAAAGTGTCACCAACCAGTAATGAGTGTCCACCAAGATGTTCATAACTCGAGGGTCACGAGACAGGCAGCGTAACATAAAGTCAGCCATGTGCGCCAGTCTGTTAACAGGCAAGACTTCAGGGTCCTCACCAACAGCATGACTGTCCATGCTGGCCTCATCATCCTCCTCCCCCTCCTCTCTCCTGTCCTCTGGCCATCCACGCTGAACCAACGGTTTGACGGTTGTGCATGTATTACCGTCAATTCCGCATGAAAGTAGCTCTATTTCTTCACCCTCCTCGTCATAGTCCTCCAATGCACATTGGGATGAGATGAGGCTGGGCTGTGTGTAATCACCCAATATGGTTTCTTGCTCCAACTCATCATGCTCCGCCTGCAATGCATCGTCTTTGATTTTGAGAAGAGAGCGTTTTAGAAGACAGAGAAGCGGGATGGTGACGCTAATGATGGCGTCATCGCCGCTCACCATCTTGGTGGAGTCCTCAAAGTTTTGGAGGATGGTACATATGTCGGACATCCATGTCCACTCCTGAGGTCTATGTGAGGAGTTTGAACTGTATACCGATGGCCTAGTTGATGCTGGTGCTCAACAACTGCCCTATTCTGCTCACAAATCCTGACCAACATGTGCAGTGTGGAATTCCAACGTGCGGGGACATCACACACCAGTCTGTGAGCCGGAAGCTGCAAACACCGCTGAAAGCCGGCAAGGGCGGCAAAAGCAGTAGGTGACTTTCTAAAATGGGTACACAGGCGGCGTACTTTGACGAGCAGATCCGACAGCTTCGGGTAGGATTTAATAAACCACTGAAACACGAGGTTGAGCACATGGGCCACGCATGGAACATGTGTCAGCTCGCCTCAGAGCCGCCACAAAGTTCCGGCCATTATCACACACGACCATGCCTGGCTGTAGGTTCAGCGGTGTGAGCCAGTGATCTGCCTGCTGTTTCAGAGCTGTCCACAACTCTTCAGCATTGTGGGGTTTGTCACCTACGCATATTAGCTTTAGCACAGTCTGTTCCGGAGCTGTACACTGGGGGTGAAACCTTGACTGAGTTAGGGCCTGCAATCCTTGGTGTTGGAAGGACGTGTTCTGTCCCAAGCTCAGACTGGGTCCCGGCTTCCAGAATATTAACCCATTGTGCCGTCAGCGAGATGTACCGGCCCTGCCCACAAGCACTTGTCCACGTGTCCGTGGTTAGGTGGACTTTGCCTGAAACTGCGTTGTTAAGGGCACGTATGATGCTTATGTAATGCAGGGATGGCACATCGGGAAAAATAGTGGTGGCTGGGGACCGAGTAACGTGGGACAGCCGCCGACATCAGGTTGCGGAATGCTTCCATCTCCACTAGCCTGAAAGGCAACATTTCCAGCGCAAACAGTCGTAAAATGTGTTCATTTAGAACTGTGGCATGTGGGGCGTTAGCAGCGTATTTGCGCCTGCGTTCCAAAGATTGGAACTGGGACTGCTTGTGCAACTACAGGCGAAGGACAGGAGGCATCTTCGCATGCAGTATGGACAGGGGATTGTCTTGCACACACAACAGTGGAAGACGCAGCGGTGTCACCCGCAGACACTGCTCCTGGACTCTGGTGTACATCCCACAAAGTCGGGTGCTTTGCTGACATGTGCCTGATCATGCTGGTGGTGGTCGGGCTGCTAGTTTTGCTACCCCTGCTGATGCTGGCATGGCAGGTGTTGCAAATGGCCTTTTTGGAATTATCTACAGACACCTTAAAAAACAGCCAGACTCGGGAAGACGTAACAGTTGTACTGGCAACTTCTGTCGTGTTGTTGTTCCGGGGAGCGGTTGCCTGCCTTCTGCCTGCGGCCACCACCCTGCTTCTTCTGGCCTGTTGTGATGCTACGCCTAACTCCCCCTGTGCACTGCTGTCCTCGCTCTGCATGTCCTCTTGCCAGGTTGGGTCAGTTACTGGATCATCCACCACGTCGTCTTCCACTTCCGCACCCTTGTCCTGCTCCTGACTTTATAGCAATTGTGTCTCATCATCGTCCACCTCTTGTTGAGACATGTTCCCACCATTGCCTTCGTGAGACTGTGGCTACTCAAATATTTGTGCATCGGTACATACGATCTCCTCATGACCCACTTCAACTGGATAAGTGAACAGCTCTTCAGAGTGTCCAAGTGTGGGATCAGTCATGTCCATGACCGGGCACTCGGCGTGGTGGGAGGAAGGATGATCAGGGTGTGGAATGCGCGGTCCAGTCTCACGGCTACTGACACTTGACCGTGTGGAAGACAGGGTATTTGTGGTGGGGCCAAACTGCCTGGAAGCATTATCCGCTATCCAACTAACAACCTGTTGACACTGGTCTTGGTTTAATAGTGGTGTACTGCTGTGGTCCCCTAGAAATTGGGACAGGAAGGTCGAGCGAGATGATGTGGGTGTTTGTCGTGGCGCAATTCGAGCTTGCACACGGCCTCTGCCTGCACCACCATCATGTCCTGTTCCTTGTCCCTTGCCCCCGGCATTGCGCATTTTCAATGTTTTGCTGCCTGTATACAGCTAAATGAAGACGTCCAAAAGATGGTTTTTAGCTGCACACCGAGATTACAGATTACAGCGGTTTAATCCGGGCAGCTGGAATGGTCAGACACAAACGCTGACGCATATACCGTGTTTTGGCGCATACTACTTGGAGCTACAAGCCACTCCTGCTGCACTAAGGTGCTAAATTAATGCAGACAAGAGTTGGTTTTTAGCTGGACACAGAGATTAGAGATTAAATCCCAGCAGGTGTACCGGTCAGACACAAACGATGACGAGAATACAAGTGTTTTGGTGTATCCTAATTTACGCTTCAACCCACTCCTGCCTATAGAGAGCTAAATGAATGCAGACAAGAGTTGGTTTTTAGCTAGACACTGAGATTAGAGATTAAAGACCAGCAGGTGGACTGGTCAAACACAAACGCTGACGAGAATACAGTGTTTTGGTGTATCCTAATTTACAATATAACCTACTCCTGTCACACTAAGATGCTAAATGAATGCAGACAAGAGTTGGTTTTTAGCTGGACACTGAGATTAGAGATTAAAGCCCAGCAGGTGTACCGGTCAGACACAAACGCTGACGAGAATACAGAGTGTTTTGGCGTATCCTAATTTATGCTACAACCCACTCCTGCCTATAGAGAGCTAAATGAATGCAGACAAGAGTTGGTTTATAGCTGGACAATGAGATTAGAGATCAAAGCCCAGCAGGTGGACTGGTCAGACACAAACGATGATGAGAATACAGAGTGTTTTGGCGTATCCTAATTTCTGCTACAACCCACTCCTGGCGCACACAAATGATAAATGAATGCAGACAAGAGTTGGTTTTTAGCTGGACACTGAGATTAGAGATTAAAGCCCAGCAGGTGTACCGGTCAGACACAAACGCTGACGAGAATACAGAGTGTTTTGGCATATCCTAATTTATGCTACAACCCACTCCTGCCTACAGAGAGCTAAATGAATGCAGACAAGAGTTGGTTTATAGCTGGAAACTGAAATTAGAGATCAAAGCCCAGCAGGTAGACTGGTCAGACACAAACGCTGATGAGAATAGCGAGTCTTTTGGCGTATCCTAATTTACGCTACAACCCACTCCTGGCGCACACAAACGGTAAATGAATGCAGACAAGAGTTGGTTTTTAGCTGGACACTGAGTTTAGAGAGTAAAGCCCAGTAGGTGGTCTGGTCAGACACAAACGCTGACGAGAATACCGAGTGTTTTGGCGTATCCTAATTTCCACCACAACCCACTCCTGCCTATAGAGAGCTAAATTAATCCATAAAAGCACTGTTTTGGGATGGAAGAGATTTCCAGCCTGTACACCAGCCCCAGATGTGATGCAGGCTGGTATACTGGCACAACAAAGTTTGCTATATACCCTGCCTCCCTGCCTGCCTGTATACAGCTCTATTAGTCCTCAGAAGGACTGTTGTGGTAATTAGATTGTCAGCCCTGCGCCTACACTAGCTGAAAGGCCACAAATCTGTCCCTCAATCAGCAGCACCTCTCCCTATACTGACTGTCTGTGGAGCAGAGTGACGAGCACACCGCGGTCAGGTCTTATAAAGACCTGATGACGCTGTGCGGCCAGCCAATCACTGTAATGCCTCAACCAAAATGGATGTGGCATTACAGTGTCTGTCAGCCAATCCCTGCATGTGGGCTGGCTCTGAAAAGAGCGCCAACATGCAGGGAGGTGAACCCCAAGCACAGCAAGAGTATCACGAGATTACTCAGTACTCGCCGAGTACCCCGAGTACCGAGATATTCGTGCGAGTACCTAGTAGTGACAAGCATACTCGCTCATCCCTATTCTTGACATGTGTTGCCCATAGAATCATTAAAGGGATCCTGTCACCTCCAAAACACTACCTAAGCTTCAAAATCATGTCCCTGCAGCATCCTATCACTAATCTCACACTCCTTTTGTCTCAGAAAAGCATCCTGTGAAAGTGGAGAAAAGTGTTTTATAACTTACTCATTAGCGATGTTAATTAGCAGGGGCTATATTCTTTAGTCCCTATGGCGGGCCATCTTCGTCATAAGATCACGCCCTAATAGGCGTGATCTTCTATTCATATTGTATTCATCGCCTCCCTGCTCTCCTCGTCGCTGCCTGGGTTGTTATGACGCAAATCGCGTAATTTACAGCATCGGGTGACGTCAGTACTAGTGATGGGCGAGTCCTAAATTACTCGGAATCGCTTGACTCTAACGAGTCCGAGCCCAGGACTCGCTACTCGTTGCGAGTCTAGCGAGTCCAATGTTAATGAATGGGGAAGCGAGTAATAGCGAGTAATGTGCGATTTACAAATCGCAGATGTGTCTCGGAAGCTTCAGGCTCTATCTGCTACAATAGCTAAATCATGTTTAATAGGCTCCCGCTGTCACAGCACAGTTAACTCTCTGCTTACCGGCGCTGCAACAAGAAGAAGAAGGAAGACAGAAGACAGAAGAGAGAAGAAAGAAGAGAGAAGACCTGGTTCTTTGGAGGAATATGTGGTGGTAATAAAGTTGGAGTCAATAATGGTGTCTGTGTCTTTATTTTTAATAAATAATTTTTCTCTGTGTGGTGTTTTTTTTAACCCTTTATTGGAGATTCTTAGTGGCCGGGTCAAACCTGGCCTGACATTAAGAATCTCGGGCTTAATACCAGCTTGTATAACAAAGCTGGTATTAACCCCTTTATTACCCAGTGTGCCACCGCCACCAGGGCCGCTGGAAGAGCGGGGTTCAGCGCCAGAGGATGGCGCTTCAATGAACGCGCCATCTTCTGGGGTGGCTGCGCGCTGCAATTTGCAGCGGGGGGTGCCAAGAAAGCTTGGGCCTCCCTGCGCTGCGGATTCCAGCCCCCAGCTGCTTAGCTGTACCTGGCTAGACAAAGAAATTGCGTGGAGCCCCACGCATTTTTTTTATTATTTCATGAAATAATAAAAAAAAAGGGCTCCCCTATATTCTTGTGTCCGGCCAGGTACAAATAGGCACCTGGGGGTTGGGGGCAGCCCGTCACTGCCTGCTGGATCTGGCTAGTTCCAGAAATACGGCGAAGCCCACGCGCCATCTTCTGGGGCGGCTGCGGGCTGCAATTTGCAGCGGGGGGTGCCCAGAAAGCTTGGGCCTCCCTGCGCTGCGGATTCCAGCCCCCAGCTGCTTAGCTGTACCTGGCTAGACATAGAAATTGCACGGAGCCCCACGCATTTTTTTTTAATTACTTCATGAAATTCATGAAATAATTAAAAAAAAGGGCTCCCCTATATTCTTGTGTCCGGCCAGGTACAAATAGGCACCTGGGGGTTGGGGGCAGCCCGTCACTGCCTGCTGGATCCGGCTGGTTCCAGAAATACGGCGAAGCCCACGTCAAATTTTTTTCTGACAAATCCATAAAACAATGTAAATAAAAGGGACTGCATCTTTATTAACCATGGGCGAGGGGTTAATAAAGATGCAGTCCCTTTTTTAGGATTGTTTTATTGATTTTTCAGAAAAAAAATGACGTGGGCTTCGCCGTATTTCTGGAACCAGCCGGATCCAGCAGGCAGCGACGGGCTGCCCCCAACCCCCAGGTGCCTATTTGTACCTGGCCGGACACAAGAATATAGGGGAGCCCTTTTTTTTTTTTATTATTTCATGAATTTCATGAAATAATAAAAAAAAAATGCGTGGGGCACCGCGCAATTTCTATGTCTAGCCAGGTACAGCTAAGCAGCTGGGGGCTGGAATCCGCAGCGCAGGGAGACCCAAGTTTTCTGGGCACCCCCCGCTGCAAATTGCAGCCCGCAGCCGCCCCAGAAGATGGCGCGTTCATTGAAACGCCATCCTCTGGCGCTGAACCCCGCTCTTCCAGCGGCCCTGGTGGCGGTGGCACACTGGGTAATAAAGGGGTTAATACCAGCTTTGTTATACAAGCTGGTATTAAGCCCGAGATTCTTAATGTCAGGCCAGGTTTGACCCGGCCACTAAGAATCTCCAATAAAGGGTTAAAAAAAACACAACACAGAGAAAAATTTTTATTAGAAATTTAAAAAAAGCCATTAGGGACTCCATCTTTAATTAAAAAAATCCTCTTCCGTCCGACGTAGTCCAAAACGCGATGTCTTCTCTGCTACATCCCTGTGCATAGATATAGATGTCTATGCACAGGGAATGAGCAGACTGAGAACAATCTCAGCTCTGCTACATCAGGCAGCAGGCGGGCTCTAGGACCCTGGAGCTGCGGCAGCCTGCAGGACCCGAGTGAGCCCGGCACAGAGCAGACAGCTGGACTCGTTACTGTGCGAGTTTCCCTGCGATTACTTGCACAGTAACGAGTCCAATGCAAGTCAATGGCAATCCTAGTTTTGAAAGAGTCTCTGCCAAAACTAGTATTGCCATTGATTTGCATTGGACTCGTTCCTGTGCGAGTAATTGCTGGGAATCTCGCAGAGTACCGAGTCCTGCGAGTCCCTTACTACTCGCAGAGTAACGAGTCCTAGCGAGTAGACTCGCCCATCCCTAGTCAGTACACCCACACTGCTGTGCACTGCTTCAAGCACCGCATGCACAATGTGGTGCTTGGAGCCTACAGAGCGGCGCGGGTGTACTTACGTCACCCGATGCCGGAAATGACGCGATTCATGTCATTACAGCCCAGGCAGCGATGAGGAGAGCAGGGAGGCGCTGAATACAATATGAATAGAAGATCACGCCTATTAGGGCGTGAGCTAATGATGAAGAGGGCACGCCCTAAGGGCTAAAGAATATAAAGATCTTTTTTAATATAACTAACAGGACCTGGAAGCATGGAAAGTTGAGCTATTTCAGAGGGACCCCGTAGAGCATTACCTGTTACCAAGGTAAAGTTCCGAAAGACTTTGTTCCAGAAGTTACGCACCTCCACACACTCCCACCAAATGTGTGTCACTGTGCCAGTTGCTGCCTCACATCGCCAACACATATTAGAGTTTGAGGGAGAGATTTTGTGAAGTCTGTCTGGGCATAGATACCATCTGGACAAAATTTTATAATTTATTTCTTGGGCTGAACAAGGGGAGGACAGTAAATGTGAGCATAGGAAGCTCTTTTGCCACTCAGTAGTAGTAAATTCCCTGCCCAGGTCCCTTTCTCATGCTCTCTGGAAGGCCCATTTCTCCTTCATCTTCTCCATCAAGATGGCTCTATATATGTCTGAGATGGCATTAGCAGGTGGTGATTCAGTGGCAAAGTTGTTTTCCAAGGGGTTCAAGACTGCGCGGACCCTGCAGGGGTAAGTCGCTGAGGAGAGCTATGACCTAAGCTGTAAACACTTCAACTGTGATGTTGGGAACTGCTGCTGGAAATCTGAAAAAGACAGCAGCTTCGCATCCAGTGTTAACTGTCCGAGCCGAACTTCCCTCACACTCATACAGCCCAGGAAAGTCTGTCTACTAGGGATGAGCGAGTCAACTCGCTACTATTCGGTACTCGCTGAATAGTAGGCACTCGGGCTACTCGTTACTCTGCGAGTATCCTTGCAATTACTTGCAGAGTAACGAGTCCAATGTAAATCAATGGGAAATGAAATTCCTCTGCTGCTGGACCCTATAAAGAGGTCTGGCAGCAGAGGAAAAACCTGCAATTCCCCAATTCATTGTTTAAAAGCCAGCGGTAAAAAGCCACCGGCTTTTAAACAATGATGAAGCCCCTACTGGCTTCCCTGTCGCCTGACAGCAGGATCCTCAGCTCCCCCCACTGCCTCCCCACCCTATCCTAACTTAGGATCAGGTGGGGAGGCTGCGGGGGGAGCGGAGGATCCTGCTGTCAGGCAGCGGGGAACACAGAACCGACCGCGGTACAGCAGAGAGCTGTCCGCGGGCTTGAACTGAGTTAAAACCGGATTTTCCCGGATTACCCTGGTCCGTAGCAATCCGGCACCATAGAGTCCCGCCGGATTGGACCGGAATCGGTACAATCCGGGAGAATCCGGTTTGATCCGGTTTTCTCTTTTGAACGCCTTCCCGCTGGGATTTTCAAATGAACAGCTGTCTCAGGTCAGCTGTTCATTTGAAGCAGTGATGCTGGCCTGGCAGGGTTCATGTAAGTTCATGCTTGCCTGCATGAACTGACATGAACTTTCACACGCCAGAGTGCACAGCTCTGCTACATCTCTGGTGGAGGTTCTCTACCAGAGATGTAGCAGAGCTAAAGAAGAACCCTGGATTGGACTACATCAGATGGAAGAGGATTTTTTTTAATAAAGATGGAGTCCCTAAGTGTGTTTTTTTTTTTTCTTAATAATAAAAATAATTTTTCTTGGTGTTGTGTTTTTATTTAAATAATTTAATAGAAATTCATGGGGGGCATGTCTAATATTGGCGTGACCCCATGAATTTCGGGCTTAGGGCCAGCTGATAACACAAAGCTGGCCCTAACCCTTTTATTACCCAGTGAGCCACCGCACCAGGGCCCTGGAAGAGTTGTGTTCAGCGCCAGAACATGGCGCTTCAATGAATGCGCCATTTTCTGGGGAGGCTGCGGGCTGCCATTCACAGCAGGGGGTGCCCAGAAGGCTTGGGCCTCCCTGCGCTGTGGATTCCAGCCCCCAGCTGCCTAGCTGTACCTGGCTGGACATAGAAATCGCGCGGAGCCCCACACATTTTTTTTTCCATTATTTCATGAAATTCATGAAATAATAAAAAATAAGGGCTTCCCGATATTTCTGTGTCCAGGCAGGTCCAAATAGTCAGCTGGGGGTTGGGGGCAGCCCGTTGCCGCCTGCTGTATCTAGCTGGCATACAATAAGAAGGCGAAGCCCACGTCAAAATTTTTCTGAAAAATTCATTAAACAATCCTATAAAAAGGGACTGCATCTTTATTTATCCTTCGACCATGGTCGAGGGGTTAATAAAGATGCAGTCCCTTTCATTCATATTGTTTTTTGGATTTTTAAGAAAAAAATTTGATGTGGGCTTCGCCGTATTTTTGTGTCCAGCCAGATACAGTAGGCAGCGACGGGCTGCCACCAACCCCCAGGTACCTATTTGTACCTGGTCGGACACAACAATATAGGAGAGCCCCCTTTTTTTTATTGTTTCATGAATTTCATGACATAATAAAAAAAAAAATGAGTGGGACTCCGCGCTATTACTATGTCCAGTCAGGTACAGCTAGGCAGCTGGGGGCTGGAATCCGCAGCACAGGGAGGCCCAAGCTTTCTGGGCACACCCCGCTGCGAATGGCAGCCCGCAGCTGCTCCAGGAAATGGACCGTTCATTGAAGCGCCATGTTCTGGCGCTGAACCCAACTTTTCCAGGGCCCTTGTGCAGTGGCTCACTGGGTAATAAAGGGGTTAGGGCCAGCTTTGTATTATCAGCTGCCCCTAAGCCCGAAATTCATGGCAGATCAAGATGATTTTTTTTAATAAAGATGGAGTCACTAATAGTTGTTTTTGTCTTATTTCTAATAAAAAAAAATTCTCAGTGTTGTTTTTTTTTTTAAACAATTTACTAGAAATTCATGGGGGCATGTCTAATATTGGCGTGACCGCCATGAATTTCGGGCTTAGGGCCAGCTGATAACAAAAAGATGGCCCTAACCCCTTTATTACCCAGTGACCACCGCACCAGGGCCCTGATAGAGTTGGGTTCAGTGCCAGAACATGGTGCTTCAATGAACACGCCATTTTCTGGGGCAGCTGCGGGCTGCTATTCGCAGTGGGGGGGTGCCCAGAAAGCTTGGGCCTCCCTGCGCTGCAGATTCCAGCCCCCAGATGCCTAGCTGTACCTGGCTGGACATAGAAATCGCGCAGAGCCCCACGCATTTTTTTGTCATAGTTCATCTTTTTTCTTATTATTTTTTCTTATTTCTTTATAAGGTCCAGCAGCAGAGGAATTACAATACTCGCTTCCCCATTGACTTACATTGTACTCGCTAGACTCGTAACGAGTACCGAGTATCGTGACCTATTTGGTACGAGTCTAGCGAGTCCGAATATTTCAGTACTTGCTGATCCCTACCATCTACCCATGGTTGGGGGAAAAGCAGGGTTAAAAAATAGTGGTGTGAGGGAGCTAAGAGTTCCCTCAGGAGAGAAGGAGCGCTCAATAGGATGCAAAACTTTTCATGAGGCCAAGGTAAGGTCTGTGTCTAACCTTAAGCTTTTAACATCCAATGGAGCCATCCAAGGCAAGTAGCGTAGCGGCACGGAGACCCCTTCTTGTTCCACCATCACCCATTTTTTCAAGGTGCGTTTATATGGCCAATAAAGCAATCTGACAAGTGTTGCTGCCTGGTAATAAGCTTTAAAATCCGTGAGTCCTGTACCGTCACAACTCCTCATAGCTGTAAGAATTTTGAGTTTCCATTTCGGCTTCTTGCCCCCCCAGACAAATGGAGACACAATTGACTTGTGGTTAGCAAAAAAACTCCCTGGGAGAGTGGTTGGGGCTGTTTGGAAGAGATAGAGAAAATGTGGGAGATCCATTCAGATCACGTTGCCTATATGAAGCCAACTGCCCCTTCACCCTTGCTAGTAGAGCAAAGTGGTTGCAGAGACCGAGCCTGGATAAGTCACTGGGGATATGAATCCCTAAATTTTTAATGGAATCCTTTCTCCACTGAAATGGGAAAGAGGAACTGAGCTGAGAAGCTTCTCCAGATGGGAGAGATATGTTTAAAGCCTCCGATTTCGAATAGTTTACTCTGAAATTGCTCAGGGAGCCAAATGTTTAAAATTCCATTAGAATATTTGGAAACGAGACACGAGGTTGTTATACATAAAGCAGGAGGTCATCTACAAACAATGCAGTTTCGTGATGTTGTTGACCCAAATGAACTCCTGAGATATTTACATTATTGTATAAGGCCACCGCCAAATTCTCCATGACAATAACGTATAGGAGTGGGGATAAAGGGCGCAACGCCTTGTTGTATGACCAAACAACTCTCTTTGTTTCATCAGTCCACAGAACCTTCTTCCAAAATGAATTAATTATTATAAAGATCTAGCTCGACCACCGTATAGGGTGCTAATAGAAAAAATAGTCAAATAATAAAGTCTATCTTTGGCACACCTTGAAGAAAAGTTATGAGAGATAGTATCTTTGCTTGAAGTGGTTTTTATTCATGTGCAGATTTGTAGACAAAACAATCAATGTTTCGACCCAACAACGGGTCTTCGTCAGGATTGGTCTGGTGAGAACATATGTAAACCAAAGTCATAAAAAACAATAAAGTACATCAATGTGTTGTTATCCATGTGCTTAGTGTGATTTGTGTGAGTGGTGTCTATAATAAAGAACCTAAAATAAGGTGTAATAGTGAGATTACTGTGTTTTTTTTTAAATTGGATACTGCTATATGGAGTGTGCATTTAACATGTGAGTGAGAGAGTGAACCTCATCAAGTGACTTGTGTCTAAAGATGGTGAATTTGTGAAGCTACCTATAAGGATTAAGTGGTCTTAGGGCCCTTTCACATCAGCGGTATTTTCAAATCGAGGCAGATGCGGTGAAAAAAACGCATCTGCCGCGATTACCACATAACCGCGACACTTGCGGCACACTTGCGGCAAGCCCCATGCAATGTCTATGGGGCTTGCGGTAAGGGTGCGGCAGGTGCGGCAAGTGCGGTTTCGGCACTTGCGGCAAGTGCGGCCGCAAAAAAAAACGCTGCAAGCAGCGTTTTTTTTCGCGGCCACACCTGCCACAAGTGCCGAAACCGCACTTGCCGCACCCTTACCGCAAGCCCCATAGACATTGCATGGGGCTTGCCGCAAGTGTGCCGCAAGTGTCGCGGTTATGCGGTAATCGCGGCAGATGCGTTTTTTTCACCGCATCTGTCGCGATTTGAAAATACCGCTGATGTGAAAGGGCCCTAAGTCATTAGGAGTGAGCTTATAGGAAATTGAACTATATATTAAGCTTATTACAAAGGAGATTCGTCAATACCTTCCAGGGATCAATTATCCAGTGAGTCTATACAGTGGCTTTAATGCCTGAGTCCGGGGAAAAGAGGTGAGAGTATATATATATATATATATATATATATATATATTCAACCCCCTGCAGATTTAGCTGATTGACACATGCGGAATTAACTTGGCATTGTGACATTTGGACTGTAGATCAGCCTGGAAGTGGGAAATGCACTGCAGCCAAAAAGATTTGTTAATTTTTTTTTTTTTTTTTTTTTTACAGCGTTAAAAGTTAATTCAGAGGGTCATTTATTATTCAACCCCTCAAACCACCAGCATTCTGTTTGGTCCCCCTAAAGTATTAAAAAGTAGTTCAGGCACAAAGAACAATGAGCTTCACATGTGTGGATTGATTATCTCTTTTGCCAGCCTTTTCTGACTATTTAAGACCCTCCCCAAACTTGTGAACAGCACTCATACATGGTCAACATGGGAAAGACAAAGGAGCATTCCAAGGCCATCAGAGACAAGATCGTGGAGGGTCACAAGGCTGGCAAGGGGTACAAAACCCTTTCCAAGGAGTTGGGCCTACCTGTCTCCACTGTTGGAAGCATCATCCGGAAGTGGAAGGCTTATGGAACTACTGTTAGCCTTCCACGGCCTGGACAGCCTTTGAAAGTTTCCTCCCGTGCCGAGGCCAGGCTTGTCCGAAGAGTCAAGGCTAACCCAAGGACAACAAGGAAGGAGCTCTGGGAAGATCTCATGGCAGTGGGGACATTGGTTTCAGTCAATACCATAAGTAACGTACTCCACCGCAATGGTCTCCGTTCCAGACGAGCCCGTAAGGTACCTTTACTTTCAAACCATCATGTCAAGGCTCGTCTACAGTTTGCTCATGATCACTTGGAGGACTCGGAGACAGACTGGTTCAAGGTTTTATGTTCTCATGAGACCAAGATCGAGATCTTTGGTGCCAACCACACACATGACGTTTGGAGACTGGATGGCACTGCATACGACCCCAAGAATACCATCCCTACAGTCAAGCATGGTGGTGGCAGCATCATGCTGTGGGGCTGTTTCTCAGCCAAGGGGCCTGGCCATCTGGTCCGCATCCATGGGAAGATGGATAGCACGGCCTACCTGGAGATTTTGGCCAAGAAACTCCGCTCCTCCATCAAGGATCTTAAGATGGGTCGTAATTTCATCTTCCAACAAGACAACGACCCAAAGCACACAGCCAAGAAAACCAAGGTCTGGTTCAAGAGGGAAAAAATCAAGGGGATGGAGTGGCCTAGTCAGTCTCCTGACCTTAACCCAATTGAAAACTTGTGGAAGGAGCTCAAGATTAAAGTCCACATGAGACACCCAAAGAACCTAGATAACTTGGAGAAGATCTGCATGGAGGAGTGGGCCAAGATAACTCCAGAGACCTGTGCCGGCCTGATCAGGTCTTATAAAAGACGATTATTAGCTGTAATTGCAAACAAGGGTTATTCCACAAAATATTAAACCTAGGAGTTGAATAATAATTGACCAACACTTTTATGTTTAAAATTTATTAAAATTCAACTGAGCAACATAACTTTTTGGTTTGTAAGATTTATGCTTCTGTTAATAAATCCTACTCTCGTTTGCAGTTTGAAGGCTCTAACTTATTTGCATCTTATCAAACCACCTAAATCTGCAGGGGGTTGAATACTACTTGTAGGTACTGTATATATATATATATATATATATATACATATTCACACACACTTTTTGTGGATATTATGGGTTAAAAGAAGTAGTTTCAGATACTTTTCTATGGTAAAATTGTATATATACCTCAGTTAGAGGCACCTCTGATTAGCCTTGTAGCATGGATTATGGTTAGATTATGGTTCTGGGTGAGAACCCTAGAAATAGCAAAGATAAGATCCATTAGTATTGAATAGATTATAAGTTATATGCTGTTAGTAGGCAGGGTACATACCTGTATTAAACTTGGTATGTGACTCCTGCCTATGGGGTTAAAACATACAATGGCTTGAATATAAGGCAAGAAGGAGAACAGAACCTGCGTCTAGGTTATCATGGCATCTAGTTACCTTTATGTTCTGGTGCTTAATTTTGGTCCAAATGGGTAGATGAGTGCAGGAGTAATGAGTAGCGGCGTTCTGCCGCTCTTTATGCACCATTGTAGGGGCGGGATGTGTCTCTGGGCGGATACGCGTCATCCGGTTGGATGTGCGTCATTCTAGCGTCCGTGCGCATGCACGGGCGCCATTTTGTTGGTAGAAGAGTTTATGTCTAGTGCGACTTGCGCATGCGCACTGACGGGCGGGCAGTTAACAGGCGCAGAATGCGTCCGTTCGCTGGGATTTTCATATATAAGGGAACAGGGATCTATGCTATCTATGTTGTTATGCTGCTGTCGCCCTATGATAGTTTTAGATGAAAGTTAGTGTGAGCCCTAAATATCTATAATATAAAACCCGAAGGCCACTTCCGGAAAACCCGAAGGTCACTTCCGTGATGGCCTCCGGACCACGGTGGGTACGGCGCCACGGCTACAGGGACCAGAGGAGGAATGTTCCGCTCTCGGAAGGTTTCCGTCTGCCCTCAGCCTCTGCCCTTCAGCCTCTCCCTCCAGCCCTCTCCCCTCCAGCCTCTGCCCTCCAGCCTCTGCCCTCCAGCCTCTCCCCTCCAGCCTCTCCTCTCCAGCCTCTCCCCAGCCTCTCCAGCCTCCCCTCTCCCCCCACCTCCTCACCCCTCCAGCCTCTGCCCTCCAGCCCCTCCCCTCCAGCCTCTTACCTTCAGCCTCTTACCTCCAGCCTCTCCCCTCCAGCCTCTTCCCCCAGCCTCTCCTCTCCAGCCTCTGCCCTCCAGGCTCTACCCTCCAGCCTCTTCCCTCCAGCCTCTCCCCTCCAGCCTCTCCAGCCTCTGCTCTCCCCACCCCTCCTCACCCCTCCAGCCTCTGCCCTCCAGCCTCTGTCTTCCAGCCACTCCCCTCCATCCTCCTCCCGCCTCTCCAGCCTCCCCTCTCCCCACTCCTCCTCACCCCTCCATCCTCTGCCCTCCAGCCTCTCCCTTCCAGCCTCTGCCCTCCAGCCTCTGCCCTCCAGCCTCTTCCCTCCAGCCTCAGCTCTCCCCACCCCTCCTCACCCCTCCAGCCTCTGCCCTCCAGCCTCTGCCCTCCAGCCTCTGCCCTCCAGCATCTGCCCTCCAGCCTCTGCCCTCCAGCACCTGCCCTCCAGCCTCTGCCCTCCAGCCACTGCCATCCAGCCTATCCCTCCAGCCTCTGCCTCCAGCCTCTGCCCTCCAGCCTCTCCAGCCTTCGCTCTCCCCACCCCTCCTCACCCCTCCAGCCTCTGCCCTCCAGCCTCTCCCTCCAGCCTCTGCCCTCCAGCCTCTCCCTCCAGCCACTGCCCTCCAGCCTCTGCCCTCCAGCCTCTGCCCTCCAGCCTCTCCCCTCCAACCTCTCCAGCCTCCGCTCTCCCCACCCCTCCTCACCCCTCCAGTCTCTGCCCTCCAGCCTCTCCCCTCCAGCCTCTGCCCTCCAGCCTCTGCCCTCCAGCCTCTGCCCTCCAGCCTCTCCCCTCCAGCCTCTGCCCTCCAGATCTGCCCTCCAGCCTCTGCCCTCCAGCCTCTCCCCAGCCTCTCCAGCCTCTGCTCTCCCCACCCCTCCTCACCCTTCCAGCCTCTGCCCTCCAGCCTCTCTCCTTCAGCCTCTGCCCTCCAGCCTCTCTCCTTCAGCCTCTGCCCTCCAGCCTCTCCAGCCTCCGCTCTCCCCACCCCTCCTCACCCCTCCAGCTTCTGCCCTCCAGCCTCTCCCCTCCAGCCTCTGCCCTCCAGCCTCTCCCTCCAGCCTCTTCCCCTCCCTAGCCTCTGCCCTCCAGCCACTCCCTTCCAGCCTCTGCCTCCAGCCTCTCCCCTCCAGCCTCTGCCCTCCAGCCTCTGCCCTCCAGCCTCTCCCCTCCAGCCTCTCCCCTCCAGCATCTGCCCTCCAGCCTCTCCCCACCCCTCCTCACCCCTCCAGCCTCTGCCCTCCAGCCTCTCTCCTTCAGCCTCTGCCTCCAGCCTCTCTCCTTCAGCCTCTGCCCTCCAGCCTCTCCAGCCTCCGCTCTCCCCACCCCTCCTCACCCCTCCAGCTTCTGCCCTCCAGCCTCTCCCCTCCAGCCTCTGCCCTCCAGCCTCTCCCCTCCAGCCTCTCCCTCCAGCCTTCCTCCACTCCCTACCACTCCCTTCCAGCCTCTGCCCTCCAGCCTCTCCCCTCCAGCCTCTGCCCTCCAGCCTCTGCCCTCCAGCCTCTCCCCTCCAGCCTCTCCCCTCCAGCCTCTCCCTCCAGCATCTGCCCTCCAGCCTCTCCCCACCCTCCTCACCCCTCCAGCCTCTGCCCTCCAGCCTCTCCCTCCAGCCTCTGCCCTCCAGCCCTCTCCCCCACTCTCCAGCATCTGCCCTCCAGCCTCTCCCCACCCCTCCTCACCCCTCCAGCCTCTGCCCTCCAGCCTCTCCCCTCCAGCAGCCTCTGCCCTCCAGCCTCTCCCCTCCAGCTCTCCCCTCCAGCATCTGCCCTCCAGCCTCTCCCCACCCCTCCTCACCCCTCCACCTCTGCCCTCCAGCCTCTCCCTCCAGCCTCTGCCCTCCAGCCTCTCCCCTCCAGCCTCCCCTGTCTTCTGCCCTCCAGCCTCCCCTGTCCTCTGCCCTCCAGCATCCCCTGTCCTCTGCCCTCCAGCCTCCACTGTCCTCTGCCCTCTAGCCTCCCAGTGTCCTCTGCCCTCCAGCCTCCCCTGTCCTCTGCCCTCCAGCCTCCCCTGTCCTCACCCCTCCAGCCTCCCCTCTCCTCACCCCTCCAGCCTCCGCTCTCCCCACCCCTCCTCATCCCTCCAGCCTCCGCTCTCCCCACCCCTCCAGCCTCCGCTCTCCTCACCCCTTCCTCACCCTCCACCCTACACTCTCTCCTCACCTCTCCTCACCCCTCCTCACCCCTCCAGCCTCCGCTCTCCTCACCCCTCCATATGCTATGTACAGTATGTGTATATATGTGTGTATGTAGGCACTTCCGTCACTTTCTCCGCACTTCCCTCACTTTGTCCGCACTTCCCTCACTTTGTACACACACATACACACACACACTCTGCTATACTTACCACCGGCCCTGCGTCCGCCGCCTGGATCCTCAGTCGACATGTCGCCACCCCCGAACTACTGGATCCAATATAGCAAGAAGTCTCGCCAAACTTCCCGGATGCCATATTAGATCCAGTCGTCCGGGGGCGGTGACATGTCGACTCAAGATCCAGGCAGGGAAGACGCAGGGTCGGTGGTAAATATAGCGGAGTGTGTTTATGTGTGTGTGTGTATGTATGTGTGTGCTGACCACTCTGCCCACGGTGCTGTGCTGACTACTCTGCCCACGGTGCTGCGCTGACTACTCTGCCCACGGTGCTGCGCTGACCACTCTGCCCACGGCGCTGCGCTGACCACTCTGCCCACGGCGCTGCGCTGACCATTCTGCCCATGGCACTGCGCTGACCACTGTGCCCACGCGCTGCGCTGACCATCTGCCCACGGCGCTGCGCTGACCATTCTGCCATGGCACTGCGCTGACCACTGTGCCCACGGCGCTGCGCTGCCCACTCTGCCCACGGCGCTTGCGCTGCCCACTCTGCCCACGCGCTGTGCTGGACCAATCTCACCGCACTCACTGCTAACCACTGAGCCACCACACTCACTGCTAACCACTGAGCCACCGCACTCACTGCTAACCACTGAGCCACTGCACTCACTGCTAACCACTGAGCCACTGGACTCACTGCTAACCGCTGAGCCACCGCACTCACTGCTAACCGCTGAGCCACCACACTCACTGCTAAACACTGAGCCACCGCTCTCACTGCTAACCACTGAGCCACCGCGCAGTGCTAACCACTGAGCCACCGCGCAGTGCTAACCACTGAGCCACTGCGCAGTGCTAACCACAGAGCCACCGCGCAGTGCTAACCACTGAGCCACCGCGCAGTGCTAACCACTGAGCCACCGCGAACTGCTAACCACTGAGCCACCGCGCAGTGCTAACCACTGAGCCAACGCGCAGTGCTAACCACTGAGCCACCGCGCAGTTCTAACCATTGAGCCACCGCGCAGTGCTAACCACTGAGCCACCGCGCAGTGCTAACCACTGAGCCACCGTATACTCTGCTACCCACTGAGCCACCTGTATACACACAATAATTTCACCCCACTCCCCTATTAGTAAATAAACTTTATATGGATTCTAGACTACCCGATTCTTTAGAATTGGGCTGCCATCTAATAAACTATATATGGATTCTAGACTACCCGATTCTTTAGAATCGGGCCGCCATCTAGTGTGATATAAATGGCCAAATATTTGTGCAATATAGTGTTAGTGATGTTATATTATATCCAGTGATGATTTCTTGCTGAAAACCGGGTGGGGGAGGAGGTGCTCAGATTGGAACATGGGTGATTATTCATCCTTATACATTCTTTTATCTTTAAAATAGAAACAAAACATCAATTACCGTATATACTCGTGTATAAGCCGAGTTTTTCAGCCCAAAAATTTGGCTGAAAAGTCCCCCCCTCGCTTATACACGGGTTAATATGGTGGTGCGGGCTGTGTCCGGGGCTGGGGAGGCTGGAGGAGGCGGGGGGAGGCTGCTGTATGAGCGTCCCGTCACATGGGGCCGCTCATTATATATGCACTGCTTCCCCCTGTCAATCAGCGGCAGGGCGAAGCCGTGCATATCTAAATATATGGCCCCCAAATGCTGGCACTTGCCCCCCTCCGTTGTAAGGCCCCCCCTGCTGCTTAACTTACCATCCCTGGTCTTCTGCACAGCGCCGGTCTTCTGTGCTCCGTCCTCCATGCTCCCATCCTCGGCTGCATCCGGGGTCCCCGGCCGTCGCAGTAACGATGATGTCATTGATGTTGATGGACAGGGGGATGCAGTGCATATTGCATTGAACTAATGAGTGGGCCCGCGTGACCTCTCTGCTCCTACTACGGCTTTCCCTGGCTCCCCCAGCTCCCAATCACCGCCCCCCCACTCAGCCTGTACACTGTGACTCAAGTATAAGCTGAGGGGGGCACTTTTCAGCACAAAAACTGAAAAACTCGGCTTATACTCAAGTATAAATGGCACACTTTTTTTGCAGTTTCACGTGGATTTTTTTTCCATATTTATCACAGTAAACCTTATAATAAAATGGATGGTGTAACTCTAAAGTACATCTTGTCCCACAAAAAACAAACCTTTGTCAGCGCGAAAGTAAAAAAAAGTCACTGTTCTTAGAGGTGGAGGGAATATTAAACGCACAAAAGCAGAAAACTCTTTAGTCCTCAAGCATTTAAAGGTGTGGGAGGGAGGAATCACTAATTTCACCAATTTACAAGCTTTAAGGCTAGCACATGTGCATTGCCTCAGAATAAAGCTGAGCCCCACCAGAGAAGCCCCCTGACTTGACTATACACCTCGTACATCTCTATCTGGTGCATTACTAGGGTTTCCTTTCACACAACTGCGCCTAGTATTGAAACTACTGTCTCTACCTCCCATAATGTGCCGACCTCTCCGTCCACACATCAGGCCATACACATCATATGTTCCTTCCACTAGATAGGTGCTTCCCCCACCCCTCTTCCCTCCAAGTGATCTACCCCCCCTCCCTCCCAACCCAACACCCTGACTTTTGTTGTTTTTTATTAAAAGATTTGAACTGCTGCATTTACAATGACCCTTGGTACTGCCTCTTGATCCACCAAATATCAGCCCTTGCTGGCCCTGATTTAGTGCCCCCAGAGTGGGGGCTGGCATGCAGTGGGTCAGAGGGCAAGAAAAAGGGTCAGTGAGGGCTGGCATGCAGTCGGTCAGGAAGCAATAAAAAGTATCAGTGAGGGCTGGTACGCAGTGGTTCAGAAGGTGAGAAAAAGGGTCAGTGAGGGCCAGGATGCAGTGGGTCAGAAGGCTTAATGACACCCTTTGGTGCCTCCTCATCCATCACTCTGAATGCATCATTGACTCTCAGTGCTGTGTTTTGTCACCTTTTGTTTGCCTCTTTGGTGGCATGTCCTCACACATCAAATGCCTTTGTGGTCCTAGTGTTGTCTAAGGCTGGTTTCACACTGCAGTTTTTTCCCTGATCAGGCTCGATCAGGTTTGTGTGCCAAAACCAGGAGAGGAACTTGCAGAGAAAAACTATAATTGAAAGATTGACACCTGTTCTGAGTTTTGGAGACAATCCTGGTTTTGGCACACAAACCTGATCGAACCTGATCAGGGAAAAGCTGCAGAATGAAACCAGCCTAAGAGGGCTATAATTCATTGAAAAGGGCCATCTGCTATTGTATAACTCTATTTTAAATGTTCCTAATGTGTCTAATAAAAAAAGCCATACCTCCAGAGGGGGCTCCACTCTAAAGGTACCTTTACACGCCGCGATGGCAGGCTGGATACATCCCGCTACTTCACGTGCACGAGCACGCTCAAACGGTTACAAACGGTCAACGCACCCTCTTTACACGCCGCCACAAGGTGCGCTACGCCACGCTACATCTATAGCTAGCTACATCGCCGGGTGTCTCAAGTAGCCAGCTGTAGCTCATTTACACACCGCTATAACCAGCTACTATGGGCGGACCTGGTGCAGCAGGGCCAGCACATAGGCGTGCCACAATTGTGGATTACGAGCCGTCCGTAGCTGATAGGACGAAGCAATAACATCCTGATTGGCAGGCAACGCAGGAGGCTGAGTAATACAGCACACTCGAGCGATTGTGTAGTGTGACTCGTCAGCTCCTTAAATATGCCTCCCTATGCAGCGACTACCAATCGTCATGCAGCAGCTTCCACCAATGATCGCACATGGGGCGCGGTAACCCGGAGCCAGGGTCACGCCTTAGCTACATCGCAGGCTGTCCCGAGTTCCCTTCCGTTGCTTCTTTACACGCCGATACAGCTCGCTACCATCGGCGTTGTAGCCATCAGTTTTCGAGCAGAGCTAGGAAACAGATGTATCTGTTGCCAGCTGTAGCGTCACGTCTTCAGACGCCGCTACGACGGGTACATTGGCGCTACAAGCTACATTTGTAGCCTGTAGCGGGATGTATCCAGCCTGCCGTCGCGGCGTGTAAAGGTACCATAAGCCCTGTGTATACTGCAATATCACAACATTGTTCTGTCACATGAGCGCTGTAGTGTGCCACCATTCACTGATGGATAGCCACTGTTCTCAATTACTGCAATCTGGGAGAAAGATAATAAGGTATGCTTACTTTATTAGACACATTAGGGACATTGAAAGGTCTTGTCCAGGAGTGAAAAAGCGTTCTATCTGTATGGGGTGATATCCTGACTGCTCCAGCCATCCCTCAGCCATGGCGGTCAATTGCACATATTTGGCCTTTGGCTGCTGAGGCCAGAGATTGGGTGCAAGCACACAGTTGAGACGACACAGATTCTTTAATATTAATTTTCAAAAATTGTTGAAAAATCCATTAATACAATAAGCCAACCTAAGAAATGACTGTCAGTGACTGGAACAACTGGTACTTTGAAGGAGTTAATGAGACTAGTGAAGGTATAGGAAGGGTAATAAGGGAATGGTCTTTTCTCTTAAACTACCATGATTTGTATTTTCTGGCTGAGGAACGTGTTTACAAACAGAGAATGTGTTGTTTGAATCCCACCCCTGGTCTTTACCAAGTATAAATTTTACCTCGGAATTGAAAATTTTGATAATGATCAATCAATTCGGCAGAGAAAGAAGAAAGTTTGTCTGATCAGATATATAACAAAAGTTCTTGTTTTTATGTGTACTATGTATTTATTTTATTTAACTCACTGATAGAGCACCAGCAAATTGAGTTTATGTGTTGGCTTTTTAATCCTAAATCATATTGCAAAGGCTTGTTAAAGTGTTGATTTTGACTTTTAGGATTGCTACTTCAAATATGTGGTACTGAAGTTTGTCTTCTTCCTCTCTGAAAATATAAATTTGCATATTATAACACGATATTAATTCCACAACACTTTACAGATGTGATTATCAATGTCCTCATTGGGACTCACAATCTAAATATCCTATCAGTATTTCTTTGGAGTGTAGGAGGAAACCAGAGTGCCTGGAGGAAGCAAACGGGGAGAACATGCAAACTCCTTGTACATGTTGACTTTGTTGGGATTTGAATGAAGGACCCCAATGCTGAAAAACATCAGTGCTAACTACTGAGCCATCATGCTGGCCAGAATTGAGATTCATGGCAGATCAAATTGCAGTTAATCTTACTTGGAAAAAATGCCATACCTGGTCAGTTTGAATTTCAAAACTTTTCATAATAATAATAATAATAAAACTTTATTTGTATAGCGCCAACATATTCCGCAGCGCTTTACAGTACAACGGTACATATAAGAATAATATACGGTACAGAAACGTAATGCAGAACAGTAGTTACATACAAGAAACATAGAATCAACTTAGGAAATACAATAAAAAAGGCAGAGAATGAAGGTGACCCTGCTCGAAGGAGCTTACAATCTAAGAAGGGATGGGAACACAAAGTACAGGGGCTTGTAACAATGAATATCTTACGTCTAAGTGACTACTGTTTTCATCATCTCTAATGATACCCAATTATTATAATGCACTATATGTTAAGATCATGTTCACACTAGTGTTATGGTCTTGTCTTTCCAAATTAAAAAAATAAATTAAAAAATTATCAGAGACCCATAATGGGTCAATGTATTCTGTCAGCATTAATTATAGGAAAAATTAAGCCATTACATTACTGTGAACAGAGCTTAGGTTACGTTGTAATACTTAGCACAATATTGTATGCCAAGTATGTTGATTGTCTGGCTCTTCTTATATAGGAAATGGCAAGTGATGAGCTGAAAGAACTTAGAAACACATTGACTCAAGAAGCTATCAGAGAACATCAGATGGCAAAGACCGGTGGCACTCAAACGGACTTACTACAATGTGACAAGTGTAGAAAGAAGAACTGTACCTATAATCAGGCAAGTGACCTTGTATAATAAAGAAATATTGTGTGTATTAGTCATTGTAGAGGAGTTCTATTCAAATGCAGATTCCACTGATTAATATTAAACTCAAGTTTCAAAAAAAGAGACATAGGCTATAAAGACTCAGCATGGCCAATTTCAGCAGCTAAGCCAGCCCCCTTCTCTGTCACAGCAGATGCATAGTCAGAGAAGATGGCCAGTTTAGCTATTGAATGTAACTAGTTAGCCAGACCCACATGTAACATGGATGGTGTGCTAACAGAGGAATGTCTTCAGTACCGAGCAGAGGCCAATGGAATTACCGGGTCTCAGGACTGTCCTAATATCTGAATATTGGTATGAACACAGGAAGGGGAAAGGAAATTTGGAAACAGCTCACTTTCAATAAGGTTCCTGGCTCCAATGGGTCGGATTCGCACAGACTGGCCCTGATTTCGGGCTGTAAGCACAAATGAGGAAATGGATATCCATTGAGTCATCTCCATTGATGGAATGCAGGTTTATTGCAAAAATAAAAGTTTCAAATAATACAGTCAGACCTGCACATTGCCTGCCTGTATTATTTGACGCTTTTATTTTTGCAATGAACCGCATTTCCATCAACAGAGCTCAACTCGCTGGGTTTCTATTTCCTCAATATCTGAATATTGGGACAATTGCAACAGAAAATATATTAATAACTTCTATATATTCACATCAGGAACACATTTAAACACATTTTTAAAAAAGTATCATTTAATCCCTTGGTGACAGAGCCAATTTTCACCCTCCTGATCAGGCCAAATTTTAGAAATTAGACCAGTGTCACTTTATGAGACAATAACTCTCTTTTTTTCATGACATAACTATTGTGTCTGCTCATATACTGTAGTACCTAGGGAGTACCTAGGGGTTGTCCCTATGCATTTCCTCTAATCATTTATGACTGCCAGGGGCCAGCAGTGTTTAGCATAATAAGTATTAGGGACTTTTCACATCTGCAATTTTGTAAATTTGTGGCAGATCTGGCAGATTTTGCCGTACCTGCCGCATAACGGCCGACTTGCGGCAAGCTTGTGGCAAGTCTCATTCATTCCCTATGGGATTTGCGGTCAGGTGCGGCAAGTGCGGTTTTGCCAGATCCAGCAAATCCAGCACTTGCGGGAGCGGAAAACAAACGCTGCTAGCAGCGTTTTTTTTTACTTGCCGCAAGTGCAGACTCTGGCAACACCGCACTTGCTGCACCTGACCACAAATCCCATAGAGAATGAATGGGACTTGCCACAAGCTTGCCGCAAGTCGGCCGTTATGCTGCAGATATGGCAAAATCTGCCAGATCTCCTGCAAATTCACTAATTCACAGATGTGAAAGCAGCCTTACTTATGATGAAAATTTATATTGAGCTTAATAGAATCTAATAGCAAGACGCTTGGAGCGGCTCAACAAATTTACCTTTATAGATGAATACAACCCACTGTCTTCATTTTTAAGTAAGTGCCCGACTCACCAATACATAATTGCAATCTGAAGTGTGATGAATCACATCAATACCTATGGGCAACACAGCTCAAATGGATTCACCGTCCAGTCACAAATACTTATATTGAATATGTGATCATCCAATCAAAAAACAGAGCTGCATGCATCATGTATTGTTAGGAAGATGAAGAGCTATGAGATGAGTCATCAAAAGGTCCTATAACAGCATCTACTATATAATTGCCTTGTGGCCACTTCTGTCGGGGGCCGAAATCGCTAGCCGCGGCGACCAATGAGCGCAGCGTATGCAAAACAGCTGTGTGTGGAGGTCCACGGCGAGCCAGTCAGGAGATCACCGGCAACAGCCGGTCATCTCCCGGCTGGCGAGCCGCTGACCTCTGTGCAGCAGTAGCTGAGCGGCGGCTACCTGCCTCACAGAGGTCAGAGGTGAGCCATTTGGGAGGTGACCGGCGTCAGCCCGTCATCTCCCGGCTGCTCGCTGTGGTAGTACCCGAGCGGGATTCAAACTATGTGCCAAGTCACGCTACTTCACTGATTGGTCGGCGCGGCCGTAGCGACCAATCAGCGAAGCGGTGAGGCTTGGCGGGAAATATGAATCCCGCGCTGCTGATTGGTTGCCGCTCTCAGCAGCAACCAATCAGTGGTACGGGATTCATATATCCCGCCAAGCCACACCGCTTCGCTGATTGGTCGCTACGGCCGCATCGACCAATCAGAGAAGTAGCGTGGCTCGGCGCGCGGTTTGAATGCTGCGTCATAGTGTGACGCAGTTCACTCCTGTTTACAAGGCTGTCGGTTAGTGTGACGAACTTCTCTCCTGTCTACAAGGTCTGTCAGTCAGTGTGACGAACTTCACTCCTGTCTGCAAGGTTGTCAGTCAGTGTGACAAACTTCACTCCTGTCTACAAGGCTGTCAATCAGTGTGACGCAGTTCATTCTTGTCTATAAGGCTGTCAGTCAGTGTGGCAAACTTTATCCTGTTTACAAGGCTGTCAGTCAGTGTGATGAACTTCACTCCTGTCTACAAGGTTGTCAGTCAGTGTCACAAACTTTACTCCTGTTTACAAGGCTGTCGGTCAGTGTGACAAACTTCTCACCTGTCTACAAGGCTGTCAGTCTGTGTGACGAACTTCACTCCTGTCTATAAGACTGTCAGTGTGACGCAGTTCACTCCTGTCTACAAGGCTGTCAGTCAGTATGATGAACTTCACTCCTGTATACAAGGCTGTGAGTCAGTGTGACGCAGCTCACTCCTGTCTACAAGGCTGTCAATCAGTGTGACACAGTTCACTCTTGTCTATAAGGCTGTCAGTCAGTGTGACAAACTTCACTCCTATCTGCAAGGTTGTCAGTCAGTGTGACAAGCTTCACTCCTTTCTACAAGGCTGTTGGTCAGTGTGACAAACTTCACTCCTGTCTACAAGGCTGTCAGTCAGTGTGACGCAGTTCACTCCTGTCTACGAGGCTGTCAATCAGTGTGACACAGTTCACTCTTGTCTATAAGGCTGTCAGTCAGTGTGACAAACTTTACTCCTGTTTACAAGGCTGTCAGTCAGTGTGACGAACTTCACTCCTGTCTTCAAGGTTGTCAGTCAGTGTGACAAACTTCACTCGTGTCTACAAGGCTGTCAGTCAGTGTGACGCAGTTCAATCCTGTCTACAAGGTTGTTGGTCAGTGTGACGCACTTCACTCCTGTCTGCAAGGTTGTCAGTCAGTGTGACAAACTTCACTCCTTTCTACAAGGCTGTCAATCAGTGTGACGCAGTTCATTCTTGTCTATAAGGCTGTCAGTCAGTGTGACAAACTTTACTCCTGTTTACAAGGCTGTCAGTCAGTGTGATGAACTTCACTCCTGTCTACAAGGCTGTCAGTCAGTGTGATGAACTTCACTCCTGTCTACAAGGCTGTCAGTCAGTGTGACGCAGTCAATCCTGTCTACAAGGCTGTCAGTGTGACGCAGTTCACTCCTGTCTACAAGGCTGTCAGTCAGTATGATGAACTTCACTCCTGTATACAAGGCTGTGAGTCAGTGTGATGCAGTTCACTCTGGTCTATAAGGCTGTCAGTTAGTGTCACGAACTTTACTCCTGTCTACAAGGCTGTCAGTCACGTAACGCACTTTACTCCTGTCTACATGGCTGTCAGTCAGTTGGACAAACTTCACTCCTGTCTGTAAGGCTTTCAGTCAGTGTCACAAACTTTACTCCTGTGTACAAGACTCTCAGTCAGTGTGACGAACTTCAGTCAGAGTTAGTTCACACATTGTGTCAGTGACAGTCTGAAATACTTCAGTCACATTTATGCAATTGGTTTAACTGGTGGTAAGCACAAATATGCCAATGACACTGACAGAAAAGGTGCAAAAGTAGCAAGGGAACGACAAAGTCGACACCAAGAGACACCACAACAAACTGCTGTGAGACAAGCCCAGGATGCGCAATCTCACAGACGTCGTTGGCAACAGGAGACACCACAACAAACTGCTGCCAGACAAGCCCAAGATGCCAAATATCATAGACAATGTTTCCTGAATGACTTTCCAGAAGACAGGGCAAACAGACAACAACATTTATACAACACAAATGCTCTACCAAGTGAGGCAAGCCCAGGAGAATATTCAACAACTTGCATGTTACGTCACAAATGATGAAACGGCAATTATTCAACACTACTGTGGGAATATGAATGTAGTTTGCTCTACATGCAACTCTCTAAATTTTATTGATGAAAAACCATCTGACAATAAGTTTACTCAATGCTGCCAAAAAGGGAAAGTTATGCTACCGAGACCTCAGTGCTCAGATCTGTTTGAGCAATTGATGGCCTTGTTCACACATATCAGCTTTTTTGACCATCTCTGCAATTTTGGGGCTGTTAAAAAAAACGCAGATGCGTTAACGCAGGGTGCATTTGAGTGTACATGCATTTTTCAGCTCAACTTGCGTTTTTTCCCCCAGTCCAAAAAACGCTGCATGCAGTGTTTTTTGTGCTGGAAAAAAACGCAGGGGTTGCTCCCAAAAACGCAGGACACATATAGGCACCTGCGTTAACGCTAGCATTTTTAAAGGGCACATTTAGGCACCCTGCATTAACGCTAGCGTTTTTGCCTGTGTTTTTGAGGAAAAAATGACTAAGTCCAAAAACGTTTTTCAAGCTTTCAGACACACAAGGGACACTTTTTGGCACTCTTAAAAAAACGCATGTGGTTTTTGGAGTGCTAAAAAAAACGCAAATTTTGTGTGAACAAGGCCGATGACAGGAAAGTCGAAATTTTATGGAAAATATCAGAAGCATCAACAGTTCTCATGTGTTTGCTTCATTTGGTGCCAACATTGCACCGCCCCCTGGATTCGGACCGTATTGTTTTAAAATTCATGGCCAGATCTACCACCGCACAGGAACACTTTACCCAGAAATAGGAGAAGTACCAAAATTTGCACAATTATACATCTTTGATGCAAATAAGGCTACAGAAGAAAGGATGAATCTGGAAGAAAACAAAAAGTGTATTGCTGAACTGATGAATCTCATTGCTGTACATTTACAACAAATCAGCCCATTTGCTGCTGCATATCGCATGCTAAAAGACTTTGAAGCTGAGGAGCAACAGAGGACTATACAAAATGGAACTGAAATGCCTTCTATTGTCATGGCAATTAAACAAGAACGTTCACAAGATCCCCGACGTTATAACAAACCACGCATAAGTGAGGTTGCAGTTGTTTTTCAAAACGATGATTGCGAGCCTCCTTTTCAAAGGGATATATTAGTCCATCTTAAGCCAGACCTCAACAACCCTCTGTTTCCTTAGACACAGCGAATTAGCATTTTGCACAGCAACCTTGATGCTCTTTTGTATCCGCTATTCTTTCCAAGAGGTGATCATGGGTGGCATGAAAACCAACACCAGCAAGGCACTGTAAGACGAATTACACAACTGCAGTACTACAGTTTTCTTTTGTCTGTGCGCAATGACTTTAATCCTATTGTAAACGGTGGCAAACTGATGCAACAGTACTTAGTTGACGCATATGTTAAAATTGAAGCTAATCACCTAAAATTTTATATGCATGAACCAAAAACAACTTAAAGTTGAAGACTACTTACTGTGTTCTTCAAGAAAATTTGCTAAACCAATCCGTTCAAAAAAGAATTTCCATTGGAAAAACAGTAATTCTCCCGTCATCGTTTGAAGGTAGCCCCCGCAACATGCAACAGTGTTATTAAGATGCAATGGCAATAGTCACAAAATATGGAAGACCTGACATTTTTGTGACAATGACCTGTAATCCTAAATGGCCAGAAATTACTGAAAATCTAGAACTCTGGCAACAAGTGGAAAACAGGCCAGACTTAGTTGCACGTGTATTTCGACTCAAACTCACCAGCCTTTTGAAAGATATCAAAAATGGCCTTTTTGGGACAGTTGTAGCAATGGTACACGTCATTGAGTTTCAGAAACGAGGTCTCCCACATGCGCAAATACTTATCATCTTAGATGCGGATTTTAAGTTTCGCACAGAGGAAGACATCAACAACACAGAGTGGGCTGAAATTCCTAACCAAGACAATTATCCTGAACTCTATGATATTGTCATCTCTCATATGGTTCATGGTCCATGTGGTGAGGCTAATCCAAAAAGTCCATGCATGAAAACGGCAAGTGTATTAAAGGCTTTCCAAAGCAGTTACAACAGCACACTGTGAAAGACTTGGATGGCTACCCTTCATACCGGCAAGCACACATTGAGAACATTGTTCACAAAACAAAATTCTAAACAACTCATGGATAGTCCCATACAACCCGTACTTATCAAAGCGCTACAACTGTCACATGAACGTTGAAATCTGTGCGTCAATAAAAAGTGTCAAATACATTTTCAAGTATATCTACAAGGGCCATGACAAAGCTAATGTTGAAATACAACAGACAACAGTCAATTACGATGAATCATCAACTTTCCTTGACTCAGTGCTCCAGAAACTGCTTGGAGGATATTTGCATTTCCAATGTATGCAGAGTCCCCATGCTATTGTACTTTTAGCTATCCATTTACCGAATCAACATCAGGTTTATTTCCATGAAAATTGTCCAGTTGAAGACGTCTCAAAAACTTTAAGCATGACGTCAACATTAATGGAATGGTCTTTGCTGAACCAACGTGACGACAACACAAGGCAGTATTTGTATCGCGAGATTCCAGAGCATTACGTTTGGAATAAAGCTTGGAAGCCAAGACAATGAGGAGTTAGCAAAATCATTGGACGCATGTATACTGTTAGTATCAAGGATCAAGAAAGATATTGCCTTCGGCTGTTACTGCTGCATGTCATAAGATCTACAAGTTATGATTTTTTAAAAACAGTTAACAGAGTATTGCAAAATACATTTAAAGCTGCAGCTTTGGCCTTAGGACTTTTATTGGATGATACTGTTTGGACACTAGCTTTAGAAGACGCAGTTACCCTACATATGCCTAAGCAACTTCGCCAATTGTTTGCCTTCATCTGCGTATTTGGACCATCTACAAATTCCACTCAACTTTGGACAAATTTCAAGGAACATCTAATCGAGGATTACTGGTTACGTCTTCACAACAAAAGTGGAGATTGTCAAAATTGCCAATCTTATGCCCTGCGAGATGTCCAAAATGTGTTACTACTGCATGGAAAAACATTTTTTAGACTTTAATTTGCCACAGCCTGCTACTCACGTTCCACAACTTCCAGAGCATGATGAAGCTAACGAATTATTGTTGGCCACACAGAAAATAAACTATTTAAATGAACAACAACGTATTGCATACGATACTAGTGTCAGCGCTAGAGATAACCAAGCAGATGCAAGGACAAAATGTTTCTTGATTGACGGTCCAGGAGGGAGCGGTAAAACATACCTATATGAAGTTTAAATGCATCATGTTAGAGGGTTGGGAAAAGTTGTATTGCCATCGGCTACAACAGGTAATTGCAGCAAATCTGTTACGAGGAGGTCACACTATGCATTCACTGTTTGGGATACCAATTCCTGTCAACGAAATATGCATTTCCAGAATAAAACAAGACACATTTGCTGGAAAACAGTTACACAAGGAACATCTGTTGATACTTGATGACTGCACCATGGCACCCAAATATGCTTTGACCGTAATTGACAGACTTCTGCGTGAGGTCATGACTACAAATGTTGCTGGAAAGAATGAAATTCCATTTGGAGGTAAAGTTCTTGTCATTGGTGGAGATATTAGGCAATGTATTACAGTTATACCAAATGGTACAAGAACAGATGTTATTGAGTCCAGCTTAAAAATGGCTGATCTTTGGCAACAGTTTACTCAACTCCAACTCATTAACAACATGCGATCTTCAGACCCAGAGTACAGCAATTGGCTTTTTAAACTTGGGAACGGTGAACTTAGCAATGAATACAATCTTGGAGAAGATATTATTGAAATACCAGAAGACATGTGGTGTACTGCTTGCATTGTAACTGATGTGTTTGGACAACGCATTGAAATTGATGTGAACGACCAAACCAGTGTTGAGAGGGCCTCTTCCCATGCAATTCTGTGTCCCAATAACGAGGATGTGGCTCTGCTAAATTCCTGTGTGATGGATAGAATGCCTGGAGAGTATAAGCTGTACACAAGTGATGATTCGGTGGATGTAGATAATGAAGAAGAACAAGAGCATTATCCGGTTGAATTTTTAAATAGTCTTACACCATCAGGAATGCCATCCCACAGACTACAACTGAAAGTTGGAACAATTGTAATGTTGCTTCAGAATCTAAATACCAAAAATGGTCTATGTAATGGAACTCGCCTTATTGTTACTGTACTCCATTCCCACCTAATTCAAGCAAGAGTCATCAAGAGTCATCAGTGGATCAGCAAAAGGAGATGAAGTGTTCATTCCACGCATTGATTTATGTCCTTCAGACACAGGTCTTCCATTTAGGCTTCGTCGTCGGCAGTTTCCAATAAAACCAGCGTTTGCCATGACTATAAACAAGTCACAAGGTCAAACTCTACACCGTGTTGGCATATACCTACCGGAGCCAGTTTTTGGTCATGGACAACTGTACATTGCATTTTCTCGAGTTAAAATGAGATCCAGCGTCAATGTGCAAGTTCTTGCACCCCTTTGCAAGGACACTTGCTTAGAGATAGTCCAAAGGTTTTTACAAGAAATGTGGTGTACAAAAATATTTTAGGTTGATTACATTTAATGATAATGTATATATTGTACCAGAAAAATTCTGTATATTCGTTGCATTATTAGTCTGTTACATAGATCTACTATATAATTGCCTAATATTGTCTGTCTGTCACGGAAACTGTGTGACAGACAGAGGCCGCTCATTGGTGTCCGCCGATGAGAATTCAAAGTTCGAATTTACACGGTGGCCGCAGTGGCGGCTCTCCTCCCAGCCCCTTTGATCCTCCTGCCCCCGCTCCCCATGGCACTCCCGCTCTTCCTGCCCCCTCCGCTCCTCCTGCCCCTCCTGCTCCCCTCCGATCCTCGCGGCACCACTCCCCCTGCCCCCTGCTACCCGCGGCTCCCCCGCTCCTCCTGTTCCCCCCGTTCCTCAGGCCCCCCAGCTCCTCCACAGTGATAAAAATAAAAAAATCCCATAAGGTTACTTACCCTCCGCCTGATCGCTCCACCTCCGTCTTCTAGCTTCTAGAGGGCTTGAGGACCTGTTGTTGCCTGTGAGTATCCACACATCCTGCCCCCCCCCGCCGGCACCATCTTGCACCCCCTCGCCAGCTCCATCCTGTCCCCCCCATTGGCTCCATCCTGCCCCCCCTGCTGGCTCCATCCTGCCCCCACGATGGCTCCATCCTGCACCGCTTGCTCCATCCTGCCCCGCCGGCTCCATCCTGCCCCCTCACCACCATCCTGCCCCCCCGCCACCATCCTGCCCCCCTGCCACCATCCTGCCTCCCCTGCCACCATCCTGCCCCTCGCCACCATCCTGCCCCGCCGGCTGCATCCTGCCCCGCTCGCTCAATCCAGCCCCGCATGCTCCATCCTGCCCCTTTCGCTTCATCCTGCCCCTCTCGCCACCATCCTGACCCCGCTGGCTCCATCCTGCTCCGCTTGCACCATCTTGCCCCCGCCAGCTCCATCCTGCCCCGCCAGCTCCATCCTGCTCAGCTCGCTCCATCCTGCCCTGCTCCCCACCATCCTGCCCCCTCCACCACCATCCTGCCCCGCCGGCTCCATCCTGCCTCGCCGACTCCATCGTGCCCGCCAGCTCTATCCTACCCCGCTCACCACCATCCTGCTCCCCCGCCACCATCCTGCCCCCTCGCCACCATCCTGCCCGCTTGCTCCATCCTGCCCCGCTCACCACCATCCTGCCCTCCCCCCATCCTGCCCCCCCCCGCCACCATCCTGCTCCACCGGCTCCATCCTGCTCCCCCGGCTCCATCCTGCCCCACTGGCTCCATCCTGCCCCGCTTGCTCTATCCTGCCCTGCTCGCTCCATCCTGCCCCACTTGTTCCATCCTGCCCCGCTCACCTCAAGAAGCCAGCTCAGTTCTGGAAAAGTATTCTATGGACAGATGAGACAAAGATCAACCTGTACCAGAATGATGGGAAGAAAAAAGTTTGGAGAAGAAAGGGAACGGCACATGATCCAAGGCACACCACATCCTCTGTAAAACATGGTGGAGGCAACGTGATGGCATGGGCATGCATGGCTTTCAATGGCACTGGGTCACTTGTGTTTTTTGATGACATAACAGCAGACAAGAGTAGCCGGATGAATTCTGAAGTGTACCGGGATATACTTTCAGCCCAGATTCAGCCAAATGCTGCAAAGTTGATTGGACGGCGCTTCATAGTACAGATGGACAATGACCCCAAGCATACAGCCAAAGCTACCCAGGAGTTCATGAGTGCAAAAAAGTGGAACATTCTGCAATGGCCAAGTCAATCACCAGATCTTAACCCAATTGAGCATGCATTTCACTTGCTCAAATCCAGACTTAAGACGGAAAGACCCACAAACAAGCAAGACCTGAAGGCTGCGGCTGTAAAGGCCTGGCAAAGCATTAAGAAGGAGGAAACCCAGCGTTTGGTGATGTCCATGGGTTCCAGGCTTAAGGCAGTGATTGCCTCCAAAGGATTCGCAACAAAATATTGAAAATAAAAATATTTTGTTTGGGTTATGTTTATTTGTCCAATTACTTTTGACCTCCTAAAATGTGGAGTGTTTGTAAAGAAATGTGTACAATTCCTACATTTTCTATCAGATATTTTTGTTCAACCCTTCAAATTAAACGTTACAATCTGCACTTGAATTCTGTTGTAGAGGTTTCATTTCAAATCCAATGTGGTGGCATGCAGAGCCCAACTTGCGGAAATTGTGTCACTGTCCAAATATTTCTGGCCCTAACTGTACATCACTAGAGAGATTGAGGATGGGGGATAGAAATCACTGAGGAACTGGATTTCACTGGCAGGTAGTTAGCAAAATGTGTCTGCCAGCCTGAGCACAGAAGGCCCCAGGAATATGCCAGAGGGCCGCACAAAAGGTCATCGATAGGCCGCATGCGGCCCTGGGGCCTGAGGTTCCCCACCCCTAGCTTAAAGGGTATATCTGGGATTTTTTTTTAAATGTGCCCAAGTACTAACAGGCAGGTAGTTGCTACCTACCAATCTGTTGTGCTCAGCGCTGTTCATTGCTGAGACGGAGCAGTCTAAGACTGTTCCTGCCGGGGATACAATGACTTTGCCAACAGAGCAGAGGCTTATTTTCTCCTCTGCTATTTAGAAGGGGTAAAAAAAAAAGGGGGGGCTGAGGGCACCACCATTTAATGGATCAGGGATCTGCTCCTACATGTCATACAAAGCGTTTATGAACCAAAAGTAAGAAAACATGCATATAAGGAACGTTCACCAGAGGTAAAGATGAGTTCACAAGTGTCAAATTAAATTTTATTTGTAGAAAAACACCACAAACTGAGACAAAGTTAAAAACGCTTAAAAGGCGACAAGCCATATATTTCTGAGGCGTCTCCAGCAAATGCTAATGTCCACCAACCTATCTAATATATAAAGCTGAATGTGTGTGTATGTATGTGTGTATATATGTGTGTATGTCTGTATGTATATCCGGGATTGGCATCTACACTGTCGCGACTACAGCCACAAAATTTTGCACAGTCACACGTCTGGACCCCGAGAGCGTCATAGGCTATGTTGTGAGGCGAAATTTTAACCCCTCGCGTTCCAATTCACCAAACAATTTTGCCCCTATCTACATATTGGGGAAAAAGTGAAAGGAAATGTGTTGTAGGCAAACTGACAGCTACCAGATAATAATAATAATAATAATAAAAATAATAATAATAATTTTTATTTATATAGCGCCAACATATTTCGCAGCGCTTCACAATACAAACTTCACCTTTAAACAATCATAAGAAACAATTAGAAAATACAATACAATGCCAAAAGCAATACAATACAAAGCATAACATAATACAATAATTAGAGCAAAAAATGGCAGCCCTGCTCATAAGAGCTTACAATCTAACAATGATAGTATAGTTAACTTGAGGAGATGGGGAACAGATAGGAGCAGAATAAGTGGCCACAACCCGTTATATGTGATCCACTTGAGACGGAGCAGATAGGCTATGCCTAGATGATGGATTTGGGATCATGATAGGTATGCCGCCCTAAAAAGATGTGTTTTTAGGGATCGCCTAAAAGTATCTAAGTTGTAGATACACCTAATTTCTTGGGGTAGAGCATTCCAAAGAATTGGTGTGGCTCGGGAGAAGTCTTGGAGCCAGGAGTGGGAGGTTCGGATTAATGCAGAAGTGAGTCTAAAGTCACTTCCAGAGCGAAGAGAATGGGTGGGGTGATAGACAGAGATGAGGGAGGAGATGTATGGGGGTGCTGCACTGTGAAGAGCTTTGTGGGTGAGAACAAGCAGTTTGAATTGGATCCTATAGTGTATAGGCAGCCAGTGTAATGACTGCATAGAGCAGAAGCGTCTGAGTAACGATTAGCTAGATAGGTAATCCTGGCTGCTGCATTAAGGATGGACTGGAGAGAGGGGACAGTCTGGTGCGGGGGAGGCCAATTAAGAGAGAATTACAATAGTCAAGGTGGGAGTGAATCAGGGCCACTGTGAGGGTTTTTGTGGTTTCCAAGGTGAGAAAGGGACGAATTCTGGAGATGTTGTTCAGGTGCAAGCGGCAAGAGAGGGCAAGAGATTGTATATATTGGGTGAAGGAAAGATCAGAGTCAAACATAACACCCAGACAGCGATCCTGCTGACTAGGCACTATTGTGGTGCCACACACTGAGAGAGAGATGTCATATTTAGGGAGGTTAGTGGAGGGCGGGACCAGAAGTAGTTCAGTTTTGGAAAGATTAAGTTTCAGGTAGAGAGCAGATATGATATTGGAAATTGCGGTTAGACAGTCATTGGTGCTCTTTATTAGAGCGGGAGTAAGGTCAGGGGAAGAAGTGTATAGTTGTGTGTCATCAGCATAAAGATGGTACTGAAAGCAAAATCTGCTGATGGTCTGTCCAATCGGGGCTGTGTAGAGAGAGAAGAGGAGAGGGCCAAGGACTGAACCCTGAGGGACCCCAATAATGAGAGGAAGAGGGGAGGAAGTGGAGCCAGCGAATGATACACTGAAAGAGCGGTCAGAAAGATAGGAAGAGAACCACGAGAGAGCAGTGTCCTTGATGCTGATGGAGAGCAGCATGGAGAGTAGGAGATGGTGGTCAACAGTGTCAAAGGCTGCAGAGAGATCAAGAAGGATAAGCAGAGAGTGGTGACCATTACGTTTTGCCGTCAGAAGGTCACTTTGGTGAGAGCAGTTTCTGTAGAATGTAGGGGGCGGAAACCAGACTGTAATGGGTCTAGAAGAGAGTGATTGGAGAGGTAATGAGTGAGGCGGGAGTAGACCAGGCGCTCCAGGAGTTTAGAGATGAAGGGGAGATTGGAAACTGGTCTGTAGTTGTTTGTGCAGGAAGGGTCGAGAGAAGATTTCTTTAATAAAGGAGTGATGATAGAGTGTTTGAAGGAGGAGGGGAAGACGCCGGAAGGGAGGGAGAGATAGAAGATTTTGGTTAAGTGAGTGGTGACCACCGGAGAGAGAGACTGGAGTAAGTGTGAGGGGATGGGGTCAGTAGTGCATGTGGTGGGACGAGAGGAAGAGAGGAGCCTGGAGACTTCCTCTTCTGTGACCGGGTCAAAAGTAGTGAGTAAGCCGCAGGAAATATGGGGAGAGGTAGGGGTAACAGCAATTTGAGGTTGGGAGTTGATTTCCTGACGGATGTTTTCTATTTTCTCTGTGAAGTGGGAAGCCAGGTCTTCAGCACAGAGGTCAGTGATGGGGGCCTGCACTTTAGGACTGAGGAGAGAGTGAAAGGTGTCAAAGAGTTTTTTTGGGTTGTTGGATAGTGAGGAGATCAAAGTGGTGAAGTAGGTTTGTTTGTGAACAAGGGGGACTTAAAGAATGAGAGCGATGCTGCCAAAGAGTATATGCCATACAGTTGCTAAGGTGGAGCCCCGACATAGGATACTCACCACACACGAGGATATGAACACACACACAAAATGCGCCTCACACTACCACGTGCTTGAACACAAATACCACCCTCAGCACACATTTCACCACACATACACCAACCTCGCCACATAATCGCCCTAAAACACACACAAGTCTGGTATTATCCTTCAAAAATAATCATCTGATTAATAAGCAGCAAAACTACAAGAGAAACAAATGTACCATATAGGAAATACGGCAGCTGTCAGTCACATGACCTGTCTATTATGTGTATGTGTGAGCTAATATATACTGTCAGGGGGGAGGGTTTCCTGTTGCCTGGGGATTTATCAGGCTGCCAATAGCAACCAATCACAGCTCAGCTTCTATTTTGCTACTGTTAATCTGAGCTCTGATTGGTTAATGTAGACAATAAAGGACATTCTCAGTATAACAAAGCTTGTGTGAGGTAATAAGATGTCTGTGAGGTAATAGGATGTCAGTTAGGGTGTGTTGGTGGAAAGGCTGATGTCAGTCACATTACCTCTATGTGAGATGATATAGAAACTGCCAGTTACAGACTATTTTTAATACAATAATGCCTCATAAGAAAAGGAGTTCCTTGGCACGAATGTCAGCTGATGCGAAAAGAAAAGCTGCATTACGGGCCAATGAAAAATGTGAAGACCGAGAGACAAGGCTGACACACATGAGAACAGCAGCTGCTTCCTCAAGAGCCAATGAACTTTCTGAGGAGAGGGAAGCGAGGCTTGCAGACATGAAAACAAGAGCTGCTTCCTCAAGGGCCAATTAACTTTCTGAGGAGAGGGAAGTGAGGCTTGCAGACATGAAAACAAGAGCTGCTTCCTCAAGAGACAATGAACTTTCTGAGGAGAGGGAAGCGAGGCTTGCAGACATGAAAACAGGAGCTGCTTCCTGAAGGGCCAATGAACTTTCTGAGGAGAGAGAAGCGAGGCTTGCAGACATGAAAACAAGAGCTGCTTCTTCAAGAGCTAATGAACTTTCTGAGGAGAGGGAAGCGAGGCTTGCAGACAAGAGAAGAAGAGCTGCTTCCTCAAGAGCCAATGAGTCATCTCAGCAGAAAGAAGGTCGACTTTTATGCTGCCTTTTATTACCAGTCAGACATAAACTATCAGGATAATCCTAAAGTTCAGATAGTAAAAATGGATGTGGTCTGCATGTACTGCAGTGCCCTGAAATGGAAAGATGAACCGCCAGGTTTATGCTGTGCAAATGGCAAGATAAAATTTCCACCTCTCCTGTCCCCACCAGATCCCCTGAAGTCTCTGATGACAGGCACCAGTACAATATCAAAGCATTTCTTGGACAACATTAGGAAGTACACCTCCTGCTTCCAAATTACATAATTTGGTGCAACAAAAGAAATATTTACAACAGGATTTATGCCGACATGTAGCCTCCCTGGCGGTCTGTTTAGGTCTTGAATTTTTTGCTAAAAGCGGGCTACCCGCGTTCGCGGCAGATGCGCCGCACTTGCCGCATAGCTGCCGCACTTGCGCCGCACTTGCGGCGCGGTTGCGGCGCGGTTGCGGTAATCTGCATAGTAAAGGGAACCAACCACCTCGGATGACCCTCATACACTGTTAATATGTGCCCCTGCAGCCTAGTAAACCATTAGCAGCACTGTTTTAGTGTGAAAAGTGGCTGCAGTAGAAGTGAGATAATGATTTTATACACTTACATGCCTGCGTACTTGAGGGCGTCTCCCTGTGTGTGCTGGCACTTGTGGGCTGTGCTCATCATGCCTGCTCTCCCCCTCCCTTATGCACGCCCCCTCTCAGCCTGCTATACTGTGAGGCTGATTGCGTCATAAAGGGGCGGGGCTACCGGGATGCCGCGATTTAGCCCCGCCCCTTTATGACGAGATCAGCCTCACATCACTATAGCAGGCTGAGAGGGGGCGTGCATAAGGGAGGGGGAGAGCAGACATGATGAGCACAGCCCACAAGTGCCAGCACACACAGGGAGACGCCCTCAAGTACGCAGGCATGTAAGTGTATAAAATCATTATCTCACTTCTACTGCAGCCACTTTTCACACTAAAACAGTGCTGCTAATGGTTTACTAGGCTGCAGGGGCACATATTAACAGTGTATGAGGGTCATCCGAGGTGGTTGGTTCCTATGCAGATTACCGCAACGGCGCCGCAACCGCGCCGCAAGTGCGGCGCAAGTGCGGCAAGTGCGGCAGATGCGGTTTTCTCACCGCATCTGCCGCGAACGCGGGTAAGCCCGAGCCTGACTCGGGGTTAACGCTTCTGGTAGTGAATGTTAACCCCGAGTCAGGCTCGGGAATAACGCTAGGAAGGTTAAAGTTCAAGGACAGGTTTACCACTCAATAGGGTCACTGCTTCCATTACAAGGAGAAGAAGCTCAATTTCTTCTACTCTTCTTCATGGGAAATGCAGAAGCAGAGGCTCAGCGGAGATGCTCTTTAATTCATAACACTTGCTTTGATATTCTCACTATTTTGCAGCAGTTCCTTCACTCCAACAATCCATATGTTCAACTTTTCAAGACTGCACTTGAATGCAAGCCAAATGATGATTACAAGGCTGTCATTCGAGCTGATAAAACACCACAAGGTGAACATCAGCAACGTTCCTATGCTCCCACATTTGATGAGGTAGCCATCTTGATTGTAGGTAATGATTTTCAAAGCCGTGACATTGTGCTTCAGAAAAAGAACAATACTTTGCAACGAGTAGCAGAAACTCACAGGTCCTATGATGCTCAGCAATATACAATCATCTTTTGGCAGGGACAGGATGGCTATCACTTTGGAATACCTTAGACAGATCCTACAACAGGCAATCGTTCAGGAAAATAAAGTCTCTGCTATGGACTTCTATGCATATAGGATCATGAGAAGATTTGCAGAGGAAAATCACATCTTGAAATGCAGACACCTCTTCCACCAATTTATTGTTGACATGTATGCAAAGATTGAGAGTGAACGTCTTTTATATATCCGACTAAATCAAAAGAAGCTCAGGGCAGAGGAATATATTCATCTTTGAGATGCTGTTGCAAATGATGCTGATCCAAAAGAGTTGGGGAATATGGTTATTCTTCCGTCAACTGTCACTGGAAGCCCACGAGACATGCATGAATACACACAGGATGCAGGACTTATGTGAGAAAGTATGGCCATCCAGATCTTTTCATCACGTTTACTAGCAATCCTGCCTGGGAGGAAATTGGAGTGCACCTGTTGCCGGGCCAAAAAACAGTGAATCGCCATGACCTTATTGCTCGGGTTTTCAAACAGAAACTTTCAAAAATGACTAATCTCATCACAAAATCACATATTTATGGTGAGACGCAGTGCTGGATGTATTCAGTTGAATGGCAAAAAGGAGGCCTTCCTCACGCCCACATCTTGATCTGGCTGAAACAAAAAATACAGCCTACCGAAATTGACAATATCATCAGTGCCGAATTGCCAGACCCTCAGATTGACCCATTGCTGTTTGACACCATCACAAAAAGCATGATCCATGGTGCGTGTGGGAGTCTCAACAAAAATTCTCCCTGTATTATTGATGGCAGGTGTTCAAAGCATTACCCACGATCCCTGGTCCAAGAAACCCAAACAGGACAAAATGGATATCCAGTCTACTGAAGAAGAAAGCCAGGGGAAGGTGGTTTCACAGCAAAGCTCAAAATGCGTGTTGGATCATCACTCCAAGAGATAGAAATTGACAACAGGTGGGTAGTGCCTTACAACCCTTTGCTCTCAAAAATCTTCCAGGCCCACATAAATCTTGCAACTCTGTGAAATCAATCAAGTATATCTGCAAGTATGTCCACAAAGGAAGTGATCAGGCAGTTTTTGAACTTCAGAAAAATGGACCTATTATTGATGAAGTGGAGGCATTCCAGATGGACAGGTACATAAGCAGCAATGAAGCTGTTTGGAGAATACTAGGATTCTCCATTCATGAGCGCTACCCACCAGTTGTGCATTTGAGTGTGCACTTGGAAAATGGACAGAGAATTTACTTTAACCCAGCAAACTTGCAGCAGCAGCTCCTAACACCACCTAAGACCACCCTGTTGGCATTTTTTGAGCTGTGTCAACAAGACCCTTTTGCAAAAACAATTCTCTACTGTGATTTACCAAAGTACTACACTTGGAATGCCTCTAGAAAAACACTGGAACGGAGGAAACGGGGGCTTGATATTGAAGGCTATCCAGGGGTGAAAGCAACTGATACTCTTGGTCACGTCTACACTGTTCATCCGTCAAATGCAGAGTGCTTCTACCTGCGCATGTTACTTCATGTTGTCAAAGGCCCTACATCATTTTCTGACCTGAAGACCGTCGGAGGCCATGTGTGTGAAACATTCAGGGAAGCTTGCCAAAGAAAAGGACTTCTGGAAAATGATGGACACTGGGACATGACCCTCAGTGAAGCAGCAGCCACACAATCCCCAAAGCCACTAAGACACCTCTTTGCTATTATTATAACAACCTGTAGCATTTCAAATCCTCTTGAGATTTTGACAAAGTACAAAAGTGATCTCAGTGAGGACATCCTCATGCAGATTAGAAGGGAAAATCCTCAGCAACTCATCAACTTCACTGAGGAAATGTTCAATGGAACTTTAATGCTCCTTGAAGATCAGTGCATAGCAATGTCAGGAAAAGCCTTACAGTTGCTTGGTTTGCCTGCTCCAATAAGAAATCCTGAAGGCATCCAAATGTGTAGGGAGATTTTCATAGAAACAAACTACAATATTGATGAACTGACAGCCTTTGTGTCTTAGAACGAGCCAATATTGGTACCAGATGAAAGGGATGCCTATAACTACATTTTAAGTTTCAGTGAAACCAACAAAGGTGGGATTGCCTTCCTTGATGCTTCAGGTGGAACAGGAAAGACATTTCTAATCAACTTGCTCCTGACAAGATTTTGACTACAAAAAAAGATTGCCCTTGCAGTGGCATCTTCTGGAATTGCAGCTACGCTTTTAAAAGGTAGCAGGACAGCACATTCGACCTTCAAACTACCACTTAACCTGTCTCATAGTGAAAGCCCCGTGTGTAATATTGCCAAGAGATCAGGACTGGCCAAATTGCTTCAAAAATGCAGTGCCATCATTTGGGATGAATGCACCATGTCACACAAAAGGGCTCTGGTGGCAGTGGACAGACTGCTGCAAGACCTGCGTAGCAACAAATTTATCATGGGAGGAGTAGTTGTTGTTTTGGCAGGTGACTTCCGCCAAACACTACCTGTTATTCCAAGATCAACCCCTGCAGAAGAATTCAATGCCTGTCTCAAAGCATTGTACCTGTGGAGAAAAGTAAAGAAAATGTCACTGAATACAAACATGAGGGTCTACATGACAGGCGATGTGTCTGCTGGACTGTTTTCGAGCCAGCTGTTGACTATTGGAGATGGCAAGGCACCAGTAGACTCAACGACCGGACAGGTCACCTTCCCAAGCAACTTTTGTTGCATTGTGACTTCCATTGAGGAGTTGAAAGCAAAGGTTTTTCCAAACATTCTACTCCACTTCAAAAATTCTGGCTGGCTGTGTGAAAGAGCTATTCTAGCTCCCAAAAATGATAGCGTCAACAAGATCAATCTTCAAATTCTAAATCTCCTTCCAGGTGTGTGCACAACCTACAAGTCAGTGGATACAGTAATAGACCCTGCTCAAGCAGTATTTTATCCAACCGAGTTCCTCAATTCCTTGGAGCCACAAGGACTTCCTCCTCACAATCTCTTTCTAAAACCTGGAGCACCTATTCTGCTATTGAGAAATTTGGATCCACCAAAGCTGTGTAATGGAACAAGACTCTTGATTAAGAACCTGTTTCCACATGTAATTGAGGCAACCATTTTGACAGGATGTTCCACAGGAGAAGATGTTTTCATTCCAACAATTCCTCTTATTCCATCTGATTTGCCTTTTGATTGTAAATGCCTCCAGTTTCCTGTTCGACTGGCATTTGCTATGTCCATCAACAAGGTTCAGGGACAGTCTTTGAAAGTAGTTGGAATTGATTTACAATCTCCATGCTTTTCTCATGGTCAGCTTTATGTGGCCTGTTCAAGAGTTGGAACAGCCAAAAATCTGTTTGTCTTTGCACCTGAAATAAGAGGACGTAAGAGAGAGATTACTTCACATTACTTGGCCAATGTAGTTAAATCTGTGTGGAATATCTGTACTGTTGATATATATGTTGTGAAATGCTTCTATTAGCTTAGTTTTTGCCTTTTAATAATTACATTTCTATCGATTTGTTTTGTGGTTTTTGTGTGCTGAATAAATTTTTGTTAACACGTTCTATTTTGTTAACAGAAGTTATTAACCCGGGCGAAGCCGGGTAGTACAGCTAGTATCTTTATACAAATGCAAATGTACAACTTTTTAATAGACAAACCAGACTGAACAATATAACAGCATTGTCTGCATTGCTTATCCCTTCACTGGTGTCCCCCCTGCCTCTCTTCCCCAACCACATCTATTGGTAATCCAGCTTATTAGAAGAAAAGACGGCACTCACCGGTGTAGTTTACGTGCGTTTATTGCAGATCGCACATTACTTGGTGCAGGGAGGGGGACAGTGCTGAGGGGACGACGGCACCGTTTCGCGCTACAATGCGCTTCCACGGGTCATGAGTTAATGGCGTGCAGCTCGCTTCCTATATAGGAGGAGTCTGCAACGTAAATTGACCTCACCATTAACCCTTAATATGTGAGTACATATAAATCATTAAAAACAAAATTACACTTATCACTGGCTGCAAAGATGAAGGAAAGTGAGCATTACAATTTATACAATAAAAGAAACATCATTCTGTCATCATATTTAGGATGAGACATAATAATCTAGCTGAGGGAAGCGACACCGGGCAGAGTTACCAAGGAGACCAGAGCGCAGAAATAACAAAGCATAATGCTGTTAATGAATGGCTGTATAGATGCCGGTGCTGAAATGCAAGACGAGCAATTAATCATAGATCCGCAAAAAGTGCAGAAAAAGGCTCTATCCAGGTAGCTCCAAGACAGAATATGCCTACATCGTATTTTTCAATTAAAAGCAAGTTATTTTATCTGAAAGAATAATACTTTCACTTATAATATATAACAGTCAAGTATTGACTGCAGGTCCATCATGTCCTAGGGCGATACAAACCCAGCCCTCTAAAATCTACGATTGCTCGTCATCTCAGCACCCGGCTCAAGTTACATTTTTATCATTCACCCAATCGTTACTATGGTCTCCCAGACATATCCGCCTGGAGTCTGCCACCGCAGCTTTTTCTACTGGAACAGCTACAGACAACACGGCAGATGCCGAAGATTGACCGTTTGTAGAGAAAAACGACGTGCACAAAGTATAGCAAGAAACTCCAACACTAAGAAACTTCAGACAAAAGTAGGCAATTGAGGCATTATCCAAATATATATATATATATATATACACTCACCTTCTCTACACGACATGCCATCACACCTAAATTAAAAGGGGAGGGAACGACCTATAAAAATACAGCCATATCTAGCTTCTCATTTAAGCCGGCTGGACCCTGTGCATTCGAATTCAGGATCCAGTTGGCTTCAGTTTGTAGCAGCTTTTTGTGTAAATCCCCACCCCTCTTGGAGGGAAAAATTCTCTCTATGCCTGCAAACTTCAGCACTTTTGGATCACTTCCATGGTGATCCCGAATGTGCTGAACTAGTCTAGGGGACCCTTTGCCAGTGAGTACTGAGTTGAAATGCTCCCTTACTCTGACGTTCATTGAACGTATGGTCTTCCCTATGTAGTATCTTTCGCATGGACACCATATGATGTACACTACCCAGCTAGTGCGGCAATTTATGAATGCTTGCGTTTTATTAACCAAACCTCCGATTTTCACTGTGGGGCCACTCTCCAAATACTCACACCAGTTGCAGTGTGAACACTTGAAATTCCCTTTTAATGGGTGCGAATTCAACCAGGAAGCATCACCTTGTGATTTTTTAATTCTTTTCTGTACAAGGAGGTCTCCAAGATTTTTACTCCTTCTATAGGTCGTGACCAATTGTGGTGATATTTTTGAAAAGGCCTTATCATTTTCAATCACGTGCCAATGACGTTTGACTGCTGCCGTGATGGTATTGTACATGGGGCCATATTTGAAATTAAAAAAGAATTTCCTCAGCTTGCCATTATCATTGTCAGACACCAGTTCCGGTGGACCCTCCTTTCTTTTGCCTACGTACTGTTGTACTTTTACTGTAGCCCTCTTCAAAATGTCAGAGGGGTACCCTCTGTGGGACAAGTTTTTCACCAGGACCTCAGCCTGAGACAAAAACCTTCAGAAGTGTTGTTTAACCGTTTTAACCGCAATAACTGGCTGAATGGTAATGCCGCTTTTGTAAATTCAGGGTGAGAACTTCTGTAATGGAGTATGGAGTTGGTTGCTGTCTTTTTCTTAAAGACAGAACGAACCAAACCCCTATCAGTGAGATCTAATTTTACGTCAAGAAATTCCAGACTAGACCCTCCAAACACTGACGTGAACGACATATTGAAGGAATTACAATTAAGATAATCAACAAATTTTCCGAAGGTTTTTTCATCACCCTCCCAAACCACCAATACGTCGTCCACGTAGCGGATATAGTACTTAATATTTAGCAGGAAGGGGTTGTTCTCCGTGTAAATGTAACAATCTTCGAAAGCAGCCAGAAATAAATTAGCTAGGGTACATGCAACTGGAGTACCCATTGCTGTCCCTTCCTTTTGGACATACCACTGGTCTAAAAAGGTGAACGCATTATTCTCTAGAATAAGGCTAAGTGCATTAGAAATAAATACAATGATATCACTGTCTACCCTATTCCTCTCTAGCAGATCAGTAATCACCTTTACTGCCAAGGACTGTGGAATCCTTGTGTAAAGACTCTCTACGTCGATTGAAGTTAAATTAACGTTGTCACCCCAGGCTATATGATCCACTGTTCTTACAAAATCAAAAGAATCCTTTACTAAAGATGGAACTGAGGCCAAATATGGCTGTAAGAACCAATCCAAGTATTTGGAAAGTGGTTCAAATAACGATCCCACAGTGGACACAATTGGTCTGCCCGGTGGCTCTCTCTCATTTTTATGCATTTTGGGCAAATAGTACCAGTGTGGTTTTACAGGGTTTTCTGGTAATAATTTTTCCGCTTCAATCAGTGTGAGGACGTTCTTATCAACAGCTGATCTCAATAATGTTTTTAGTTTGTTCACATATTTACTCGTAGGGTCTGAAGGGACGGGAAAATAGGTGCTGATCTGATTTAATTGTCTTAATGCTTCTTTGATATAGTCAGCCCGCCTTAACACAACTATACTCCCGCCCTTGTCAGCCTTACGGAAAATAACATCCTTCCACTGGCCCATTTCTTTTAAGGCCCTTTGTTCTCCAGGAGACAGATTTTTAACAGGTTCCGGATTCTGAAGGTTTTTGTCTCAGGCTGAGGTCCTGGTGAAAAACTTGTCCCACAGAGGGTACCCCTCTGACATTTTGAAGAGGGCTACAGTAAAAGTACAACAGTACGTAGGCAAAAGAAAGGAGGGTCCACCGGAACTGGTGTCTGACAATGATAATGGCAAGCTGAGGAAATTCTTTTTTAATTTCAAATATGGCCCCATGTACAATACCATCACGGCAGCAGTCAAACGTCATTGGCACGTGATTGAAAATGATAAGGCCTTTTCAAAAATATCACCACAATTGGTCACGACCTATAGAAGGAGTAAAAATCTTGGAGACCTCCTTGTACAGAAAAGAATTAAAAAATCACAAGGTGATGCTTCCTGGTTGAATTCGCACCCATTAAAAGGGAATTTCAAGTGTTCACACTGCAACTGGTGTGAGTATTTGGAGAGTGGCCCCACAGTGAAAATCGGAGGTTTGGTTAATAAAACGCAAGCATTCATAAATTGCCGCACTAGCTGGGTAGTGTACATCATATGGTGTCCATGCGAAAGATACTACATAGGGAAGACCATACGTTCAATGAACGTCAGAGTAAGGGAGCATTTCAACTCAGTACTCACTGGCAAAGGGTCCCTAGACTAGTTCAGCACATTCAGGATCACCATGAAAGTGATCCAAAAGTGCTGAAGTTTGCAGGCATAGAGAGAATTTTTCCCTCCAAGAGGGGTGGGGATTTACACAAAAAGCTGCTACAAACTGAAGCCAACTGGATCCTGAATTCGAATGCACAGGGTCCAGCCGGCTTAAATGAGAAGCTAGATATGGCTGTATTTTTATAGGTCGTTCCCTCCCCTTTTAATTTAGGTGTGATGGCATGTCGTGTAGAGAAGGTGAGTGTATATATATATATATATATATATATTTGGATAATGCCTCAATTGCCTACTTTTGTCTGAAGTTTCTTAGTGTTGGAGTTTCTTGCTATACTTTGTGCACGTCGTTTTTCTCTACAAACGGTCAATCTTCGGCATCTGCCGTGTTGTCTGTAGCTGTTCCAGTAGAAAAAGCGGCGGTGGCAGACTCCAGGCGGATATGTCTGGGAGACCATAGTAACGATTGGGTGAATGATAAAAATGTAACTTGAGCCGGGTGCTGAGATGACGAGCAATCGTAGATTTTAGAGGGCTGGGTTTGTATCGCCCTAGGACATGATGGACCTGCAGTCAATACTTGACTGTTATATATTATAAGTGAAAGTATTATTCTTTCAGATAAAATAACTTGCTTTTAATTGAAAAATACGATGTAGGCATATTCTGTCTTGGAGCTACCTGGATAGAGCCTTTTTCTGCACTTTTTGCGGATCTATGATTAATTGCTCGTCTTGCATTTCAGCACCGGCATCTATACAGCCATTCATTAACAGCATTATGCTTTGTTATTTCTGCGCTCTGGTCTCCTTGGTAACTCTGCCCGGCGTCGCTTCCCTCAGCTAGATTATTATGTCTCATCCTAAATATGATGACAGAATGATGTTTCTTTTATTGTATAAATTGTAATGCTCACTTTCCTTCCTCTTTGCAGCCAGTGATAAGTGTAATTTTGTTTTTAATGATTTATATGTACTCACATATTAAGGGTTAATGGTGAGGTCAATTTACGTTGCAGACTCCTCCTATATAGGAAGCGAGCTGCACGCCATTAACTCATGACCCGTGGAAGCGCATTGTAGCGCGAAACGGTGCCGTCGTCCCCTCAGCACTGTCCCCCTCCCTGCACCAAGTAATGTGCGATCTGCAATAAACGCACGAAAACTACACCGGTGAGTGCCGTCTTTTCTTCTAATAAGCTGGATTTACACATTGTGCTATAAGGCTGGCACCGCCGGGTTTCTGGACTGTTACCTCCTTTTATTGCTGCGGCTCCCGGGAGATAGTACGCTCCAGTGCCCTATTCCTACTGTTCATTTACATCTATTGGTAATGTATACAGGATTGTAAACCAGCACACAGGACTACAATAAAATATCCTGGTGTTCTGACTGACCCAGTTTTCTGCTTTTACAGGTTCTTTTTTTCCTACTACATATATAGGCTGATTTGATAACCAATGCCCCTTTTTAGCCATCTGATAGGGTAATTTTCAGACCATTTGACTGGCTTTTTCACCACATTACTTTTTTGAATTGCGTATCACACGAGTTCACTACTCTAATTGTCATTTGGGTGCAGCTATCTGGCAGCTATATGTGCTACGATTACTGAAGGCATTCGCAATGTAGACGATGCTTTTATATTTTTCAGTCTGGTTTGTCTATTAAAAAGTACATTTGCATTTGTATAAAGCTATAGGTTGGTGGACGTGAACATCTGCAGGGGACGCCTCAGAAATATTTGGCTTGTCGCCTTTTAAGTGTTTTTAACTTTGTCTCAGTTTGTGGTTTTGTCTATTAATAAAATTAAATTTGATACTTGTGAACTCATCTTTACCTCTGGTGATCGTTCCTTATATGCATGTTTTCTTACTCTTGGTTCATAAACTCTTTAGAAGGGGTAGGACTGCCAACATCATGCCGGCTCCCTGCTACTTACTTTCGGGAGCAGGCTGTCAATAAGCATGACCTCAGCTGTGAAGTCCATCGCAAAGCAAAAAAGCCTCCTCTTTGTCGACGTGATGTCAGTCGAATCTGCAAAATAGGTCTTAGGCATCGTTCGCACAGTGCGCATTTTGCGTGCATTTTTGCACGCGCTTTTCCCCCCAAAGCACATCTGCGTCTGCGTTTCACAGCAAAGTGAATGGACTTTCACTTTTGCCATTCACACGCAGCGCTATTTTCGGCTGCGCTTTTATGGGAGAAAGAGCACGAGGAAAAAGAATGAACATGTTCATTCTTTCCGCCTTTTTGCACGCGCTTTCTCGCATAGGCCCCATTATAACCGCTGGAATTACGCATTGCCATTCAGATGATGCGTAATTCCAGCGGGAATACGCCGATGCTGATGTCACAGAGGGGAGGAATAATCCTGTTCCTTCTCCCCTGTGTGACATCTGTCACAGCCCCCATTTGTCAGAATGACCTCGGCGCTGTGATTTTCCCGCTCGCGGTCATGTGATATGTGCGTCACATATCACATGACCGTGAGCAGGCCAATCACAGTGCTGAACGCCGATATCATTCTGACATCATGCAGGGTCCTAGCAGGTCAATGCCTGCTCCCGACTCCTGGTTACCGATCACCCGGCGGAGGGTAAGTATAACAATCTTTATTATTTTTAATACATTTGGCTGAATTTTACATTTGATTTCGCAGTGTATAATGCACTGTGAAATCAAATGGGGCTGTGACACAGAGAGGAGGAGGAACAGGGGATTCTTCCTCCCCTCTGTGACATCACTGAAGAAGTAGCCCTGTAAAAACATGCTGTGTGAATGAACCTGCATATTTTTACAGGGCTATTTTGCGCTTTTCTGCACGGGTCAAAACGCTGGAAAAAGCGCCCGCGCAAAAAAGCGCAAAAGAAGTGCTGTGTGTGAACACAGCCTTAGACTGCTCCATTTAGGAGACGAACGACGCCTCGCACAAAAGGCAGGTATGTAGCAACTACCTATTAGTGCTCAGGCACATTGTTTTTAAACCCACATAAACAGAAACATATGATATAGACTGCACTTACTAATACATAACATAAATATAAATATATAACAAAAATGAATAATATATTATATAAAAAATAATAATAATAATAAAAATAATATATCTATTATATAATCACGAATGGGTTTTTTGCCCCTTTTGAGTCCGCTCACGCTGCGAGTCAGCGTGGTCATGTGGATACGCCCGAAGCATTGGCCGCGCAGTTCTAAGGCGACTCGCTATGCCCGCGCAGCGGGCATGGCGAGTCGCCTTAGCAGCGCGAAGCATTGGCCGCGAAGCAGCCATTGCGAGTCAGAGACTCGCTCTGCTAGAATCCCGATGCATGTGCATCGGGCACCCAGCTAGTCTATTATATAATTGCGAATGGCTTTTTTGCCCCCGGCGTGGTCATGTGGATACGCGCGAAGCATTGGCCGCGAAGCGGCCATTGCGAGTCGTGCGTGGTCATGTGGATACGCGCGAAGCATTGGCCGCGCAGCGTCCATTGCGAGCAGTTCTAAGGCGACTCGCTATGCCCGCGCAGCGGGCATGGTGAGTCGCCTTTGCAGCGCGAAGCATTGGCCGCGAAGCGGCCATTGCGAGTCAGAGACTCGCCCTTCTAGAATCCCGATGCATGTGCATCGGGCTCCCAGCTAGTAAATAATAAAGAGCAATTGTTCAAAAAATATAAGATCGTAAGTATAAACGTAGCAGATATAAAATATAGATATTGAAGATAGCATTACATAAGGGATCAATACCCCAAAGAACAAATTGCTCCTGAAGCAAATTTTATATTTTTATATATATATATACAAAGGGTGTTGTGAAAGTATTTGACCCCCTTGAAGAACTTTTCAACCTTTTGCCTCATTTCAGGCTTCAAACATAGGGATATAAATTAAAAAATTTTTGTGAAGAATCAACAAGTGGGATACAATTGTGAAGTGGAACGAAATTTATTGCATATCTTAAACTTTTTTAACAAATAAAAAACTGAAAAGTGGGGTGTGCAATATTATTCGGCCCTCTTGAATTAATACTTTGTAGCACCAACTTTTGCTGCGATTACAACTGCAAATCGCTTGGGGTATGTTTCTATCAGTTTTGAACATCGAGAGACTGAAATTCTTGCCCATTCTTACTTGCAAAACAGCTCAAGCTCAGTGAAGTTGGATGGAAAGTGTTTGTGAACAGCAGTTTTCAGCTCTTTCCACATATTCTCGATTGGATTCAGGTCTGGAGTTTGACTTGGCCATTATAACACCTGGATACGTTTATTTTTGAACCATTCCATTGTGGATTTTGCTTTATGTTTGGGATCATTATCTTGTTGGGAGATAAATCTCCATCCCAATCTCAGGTCTTTTGCAGACTCCAACAGATATATATATATATATATATATATATATATATATATATATATATATATATATATAGTGTCTGTGCGCAGGGCCGGCGTCAGCACCCGGCATACCCAGGTATGTGCCGGGGCCCTGAGCAGCTGAGGGGGCCCACTGGCCATCATGGACATGCAGCCCTGATGGTCAGGAGCCCATCAGGCAAAGGTAGCACCAACAAGAGGGGCCCATTAGTGACCCTCAGCCAGGAGCTGAGTACTCCCACAGCATGTGACGCAAATTACCCATGTACTGGCTCCAGGGAGCAGGGGAGCTTCCTCCTCTGCTGATTGCAGCAGCGTGATGAGTCATCTCCCTGTGAGCTCATCACGCTGGTGCAGCCTGCAGGAAGCACAGACCGGAGTGGAAGCATCTGAGGAGGACACAGCCCCGGGGGAGCGGAAGGAACGTGAGTATGATTCATTATTTTTTACTGTGTGCAGCACAATGGGGATTATATATACCAAGTTGTGCCCAGGGGACAGACATAGCAGGAGAACCACCATATTTTACATTATCTGGAGGCTGTTCTGGGCTGTGGAGGCTGCTGTGGGTTATAGAGGCTGTTCTGGGCTGTGGAGGCTCCAGAGGACTATAGAGGCTGTTCAGGACTGTGGAGGCTGCTTCTGGACTATATGGAGGTTGCTGAAGGGTATGGAGGCTGTTCTGGGCTATAGAAGGTGCTTCTAGGCTGTGGAGGCTGTTTTTGGACTAAATGAAGGCTGCTGCGGGCTATGAAGCCTGTGCTGAGCTATATGGAGGCTGCTGCAGGCTATGGAGTCTGTCCTGGGCTAAAGAGGCTGTTTTTGGTATAGAGGCTGCTTTCGGGCTGTGTAGGTTGCTGCTGGACTAAATGGAGGCTGCTGCGGGCTATGGAGGCTGTGCTGGGCTATAGAGGCTGCTGCTGGGAAATGGAGGCTGTTCTCCGCTATAGAGGCTGCTCCTGGGCTGCGGAGGCTGCTGCAGGCTATGGAGGCTGTGCTCAGCCATTTGGACGCTGCTGTGGGCTATGGAGGCTGTTCTGGGCTATAGAGGCTGTTCTAGACTGTAGAGGCTGCTTCTGGGCTGCGGAGGCTGCTGCAGGCTATGGAGGCTGTGCTCAGCCATTTGGACGCTGCTGTGGACTATGGAGGCTGTTCTGGGCTATAGAGGCTGTTCTAGACTGTAGAGGCTGCTTCTGGGCTGTTGCTGGACTATATTGAGGCTGCTACTTGCTATGCAGGCTGTGCTGAGCCATTTGGAGGCTGCTGCAGGATGTGGAGGCTGTTCTGGGCTATAGAGGCTGATTCTGGGCTGTGGAGGCTGTTGCTGGACTATATGGAGGCTGTTCTGGACTATAGAGGCTGCTGCTGGGCCGTGGAGGCTGTTGCTGGCTATGGAGGCTGTTCTGGGCTAAAGAAGCTGTTCTGGGCTAAAGAGGCTGCTTCTGGGCTGTGGACTATATGGAGGCTGCTACAGGCTATGGGGGCTGTGCTGAGCCATATGAGGCTGCTGCAGGCTATAGAGGATGCTGCTGGGCTATATGGAGGCTGTGCTGGGATATATGGAGGCTGTGCTGGGCTATATGGAGGCAGTGCTGGGCTATATAGAGGTTGCTGCTGGCAATAGAGTCTGTGCAGGGCTATTTAGAGGCTGCTGCTGGGCTATATGGAAGCTGTGCTGGGCTATATAGTGGTTGCTTCTGGGCTATATGGAGGCTGCTGCTGGGCTATATGGAGGGTGCTGCTGGGCTATATGGAGGTTGCTGCTGGGCTATATGGAGGCTGCTGCTGGGCTATATGGAGTCTGCTGCTGGACTATGGAGGCTGTGCTGTATATATAATATGGAGGCTATGCTGTATATATTATTTGGAGGCTGTGATGCGTATATAAAAATGGAGGCTGTGATTTATATATTATTTGGAGGCTGTGCAATATATATTATTTAGAGGTTGTGTTGTTTATATAAAATGGAGGGTGTGCCATATATATTATTTGGAGGCTGTTCTGTATATATCATTTGGAGGCTGTACAGGGCTATATATAATTATCTGGAGACTATTGCTGTGCTGTATATAGTATTTGGATGCTGTGCTTTATATATAATATGGAGGCTGTGATTTGCTGCATATATAATATTAAGGTTGTGTTTGGCTATATTTATTATTTGGAGGCTGTGCTGGACTGTATATATTATTTGGAGGCTGTTGCTGGGCTGCCACTGCCTCCAAATAATATATATAGAACAGCACAACTTCAAATATATACAGCCCAAAGCCTATATATTATATATACAGCCCAGCAGAAGCCTCTATAATAATATATATATATATAAATATATATATATATATATATATATATAACTAGAAAAAAGTACTCTGCAGCACTCAGTTACTACCAATGATGTACATATGCTAACAAGCTATATATATTTGAGAAAAAAGTAAAAAAAACTTATGTTTTTTCAAAAAACTCAAAATCTTATCTTTTTATTTCTGAAGTTCTTGGTACACACATTGGCCAATGTCTGTTTGCTCATCGACTGCGACAAAGTGACTTCAGATCCGATGAGTCCTACGCTGATATCCCTATCCTCCTTGTCCACCCCCCACTTCTCAGTGGGCAGACTCCATCTCGACCCTAGATCACCTGTAGTCAATAAGGGTGCAAATTGCAGCATGGAGCCAGCACCTCCATAAGATACAAAACAGAAAAAAAACTGCACAGCACTCCAGCACTCACAGACTAATGTGAACTGGTGCCAGCAGGGACGCTGGATCAAATAACTAGAAAAAAGTACTCTGCAGCACTCAGCTACTACCAATGATGTACATATGCTAACAAGCTACATATATTTGAGAAAAAAGTTTAAAAACTTACGTTTTTTCAAAAAACTCAAAATCTTATCTTTTTATTTCTGAAGTTCTTGGTACACACATTGGCCAATGTCTGTTTGCTCATCGACTGCGACAAAGTGACTTCAGGTCCGATGAGTCCTACGCTGATATCCCTATCCTCCTTGTCCACCCCCGCACTTCAAGGAGGATAGGGATATCAGCGTAGGACTCATCGGACCTGAAGTCACTTTGTCGCAGTCGATGAGCAAACAGACGTTGGCCAATGTGTGTATCAAGAACTTCAGAAATAAAAAGATAAGATTTTGAGTTTTTTGAAAAAAACGTAAGTTTTTAAACTTTTTTCTCAAATATATATAGCTTGTTAGCATATGTACATCATTGGTAGTAGCTGAGTGCTGCAGAGTACATTTTTCTAGTTATTTGATCCAGCGTCCCTGCTGGCACCAGTTCACATTAGTCTGTGAGTGCTGTGCAGTTTTTTTCTGTTATATATTTATATATATATATATACATATATACCGTATATACTCGTGTATAAGCCGACCCGTGTATAAGCCCACCCCCCTACTTTTGCCCCTAAAACCTGGGAAAAACCTATTGACTCATGTATAAGCCGAGGGTGAACCCCAGCACAGGTATACAGCCCCCAGCAGTGTGGTATACAGCAGCAGCCCCAGTGGTATATACAGCAGCAGCCCCAGTGGTAGTATACAGCAGCCCCAGAGGTATATACAGCAGCCCCAGTGGTAGTATACAGTAGCCCCAGAGGTAGTATTCACCAGCTCCAGAGGTAGTATACAGCAGCCCCAGAGGTATATACAGCAGCCCCAGTGGTAGTATACAGCAGCAGCCCCAGTGGTGTATACAGCAGCAGCCCCAGTGGTAGTATACAGCAGCAGCCCCAGTGGTAGTATACAGCAGCCCCAGAGGTATATACAGCAGCTCCAGTGGTAGTATACAGCAGCAGCCCCAGTGATATATACAGCAGCAGCCCCAGTGGTAGTATACAGCAGCCCCAGAGGTATATACAGCAGCCCCAGTGGTAGTATACAGCAGTGGCCCCAGTGGTTGTATACAGCAGCAGCCCCAGTGATATATCCAGCAGCAGCCCCAGTGGTAGTATACAGCAGCCCCAGAGGTATATACAGCAGCCCCAGAGGTAGTATACAGCAGCAGCCCCAGTGATATATACAGCAGCAGCCCCAGTGGTAGGTTACAGCAGCCCCAGAGGTATATACAGCAGCCTCAGTGGTAGTATACAGCAGCAGCCCCAGTGGTAGTATACAGCAGCAGCCCCAGTGGTAGTATACAGCAGCCCCAAAAGTATATACAGCAGCCCCAGTGGTAGTATACAGCAGCAGCCCCAGTGATATATACAGCAGCAGCCCCAGTGATAGTATACAGCAGCCCCAGAGGTATATACAGCAGCCCCAGTGGTAGTATACAGCAGCAGCCCCAGTGGTTGTATACAGCAGCAGCCCCAGTGATATATCCAGCAGCAGCCCCAGTGGTAGTATACAGCAGCCTCAGAGGTATACACAGCAGCCCCAGAGGTAGTATACAGCAGCCCCAAAGGTATATACAGCAGCCCCAGAGGTATATCCAGCAGCCCCCCCCCCCCATCTCAGTATACAGGCCCCCCGCTTGTGTAGCAATCCTGTAAAGGAAGAGATTAGTATACTTATCCCTGCCACTGTCCCGCCGCCACTGGGTTCATCCAGCGTCTTCTGGCTTCCTCCTCTGGCGCGCAGACAATGACGTCATTGCCTGCGCCCACTGGAGGAAGCCGGAAGAAGCCGGAAGATGCTGGATGAAGTCGGAGGAGCACGATAGTGGCAGCGGGACAGCGGCAGGGATAAGTATACTATCTCTTCCTTTACAGGATTGCTACACAAGGGGGGGGCCCTGTATACTGATGGGGGGCACTGTATACTGTATACAGTGTATACAGTATACAGTGACTCGCATATTAGCCGAGGGGGGGACTTTTCAGCCCAATTTTTGGGCTGAAAAACTCGGCTTATACGCGAGTATATACGGTATATATATACAGTCTAGCGGTTTCCATATTATATACACATCCAAGCAGCCTCCATATTTTATATATGCAGCCCTGCACAGGCTCAATATTATATATACAGCCCACCCAGGAACCTCTATATTATATATCCACAGCCCACAGCGTTTATATTAAATTCATGAATCAGGGTCTGTGTTAAAGGGGGCCATGGAGACCGTTTTGCCCGGGGCCCACAAAAACCTGGAGCCGGCACTGCCTGTGCGTCTTGGTCGCCACAGTAATGCTGCACCTAATCCACAGGTGTGGTATCATTGCTCTCAGGTAAGACAGGGGCAAAAACCTGAGACATTCACACGCCAGGCCATGACGTGTAGAGACAGCAATTTAATGGTCTGTGGAGCGCTAGGATCAGGAAGAGTCAGGGAGATGGAAATATTTGTAAAAAGGTTTTATTAACCTCTTACAAGACACAACGCGTTTCCGCTGCTATGCGCTGTCTTCATCAGATGATGCAAGAGAAATTTTGCCAGAAAGTGACTTATTTATAAAATCTTACACCATGCTATTGGTTAAACAATTAATCAATCAATGATTACACACATTGGTTACAATTAACTCTATAGACTAAATACCTGATGAAGGCAGCTCTGTGTAGATGAAACGCGTTGTGGCTTGTAAGAGGTTAATAAAACCTTTTTACAAATATCTCCATCTCCCTGACTCTTCCTGATCCTAGCGCTCCACAGACCGTTAAATTGATGTCTCCATTATCCATACCTTCGGGTAATACCATCAGGAGCAGCTCTGGGCAGGAGGAGAATCTTCATACATCGTTCCTAAACCACCGGACCTGCTGGAAGAAGCTTGCATTCACCACTGAAGGACCTGTGATGATGTATTTCTGGTTTGGTCACATGACTGCAGCATAGATCTCCAGGCTCTGTGGATACTGCCAGCTGTCCCTGCAAACACCTCCAAGCAGGAGGCATAACACTGAGGCGATACACCGCAGTTGTGCAGGGCGTGCACAACCACCTATGGTGAGTGGCCACATGGCCCCTTCCAAAAAATTTCCTTTGTTTAAACTTCCTTCACATGCATTCCCACCCCCCTTTCTTGTCTTAGGAGGTGTAGGGAGGAAGAGATCCCTTTTTGAGGGCATTCCCCATCTGCTGGCTGGAGGAGGGAGTTGTTTAGGAAGAGGGGTGGAGTCGGAGAGAGAAAAAGAAGTCGACAGGAGACTGAGGAAGAAGGAGGAAGGGAGAATAGAGTTTTAGGGAAGGCTAGATCTGGGGCCTAACTGGAATAATGGGTAGGTCATCTGAGGAAACCCTAGCCAGAGGTACCCCGAATCCACAACCGCCCTACAGGTCGTTGTTGGAGGAACTGTATAAAGTTTTAGCCCTGGCACACATCGTGTAAAAAAGAAAGAGGAAAATGGTAGTTGCTTTTCAGGTTTTTAATTTTCAGCGCAAAGTGTGTAGTTTCAAAACAAAACGATATTTCGGCTCAGGCACATGCCTTCGTCAGGAGACAATTGGAAGGCAGAATGAAGAGGGATACGATTCAATAATGGTATAGGATGAATCCTGTCGCTTTGGTGCTGTAGTAATCACAGCCCCTTCATTATGTTTGGAAACAAATTCTAGGATATACTATGTGCTTTGTTACACAGATTGCCAGATTGACTTTAAGGGGATGAGACCTATTTTTCATATGTAGCTGGAACTGTTACACCCGGGTTGCCAGACACAAGGAAGAAAAGGAATTCCTGTTTAGGGTAGAACATGAGGATTGCCTGGTAGCCTTAAATGTAGGCAGGTACTGTTGGGGCTATATTATTAGTAGTAGGATAGGTCCCAAAGATCCTTCAGGTAGTTTAGTTATCGATGGCCTGTGCTCTCTCTCTGCACCCTTTGTGTCCTTCAGCTTATTTCCCACTCCCTCCTTGCTGCATACCGCAGAACAATTACCATCACCATTATCCACATAAACTACTACTCCAAGTCCCAGGGGCCGTTCTGCCTAAGGGGAGGGTACCATCCAAGCTGCCTGCCTATCTATCCCCTAGGAACTGCACAAGCAGCACTGGTCAGCCCTGATCAGGCATCACAGGTGGCATCATGTTCAACTTTAACTCCCTTGTAAATAACCCCCTTAACTGGTTCAGTCAGGGCCACAGAGCTGGGCTACCGCCACCGTGACTACCCCAAAAGACTGTCAGCCCAGGTACCGAGTACCCCAGCCCTTTCGACCGCTCCATATATATATTTCTTATACATGTGTAAAGACAAAAGGAGAGAAAGGGGGCGCAATGGTACAATATCGCCTTAGTCTCTGTTAACTTATGGTTCTATGTCTACTAACCTCCTAGTGTTGTGCGGTCCATGCACAACACTGGTGTAAATGTGAGCGATTATGGGGGTCTCCCCCTTAAGTCAGGCTGTCTGCAAGTTGATGTAAGAAAGAGGTCTCACGCCGTGCGGCCTCCGGGCCAGTCGGCCACAGGTGTCCCCACTCACTTCCTCATATTACACAGGCTCCGCCTCCTCACGTCCCATGTGAGCGGGCGCGCTGCCGTCAGACAGGTCCTAGTGTCTCCAGTGTTAAGCCGTAGCCACGGCGATACAGGTCCTTGCGGCTAAGAACGAGCAGCTCCTGCCGTGCCCTCAGGGAGAGAGAAATACCAGTGGAACAAATAGCACGATCTCCTGCTGGGCGCTCAGAACAGGGCAAGGAATCCTAATCAGGTGAAAAGTCCTTTATTAAGAAAAACCTCCATCACCACGACATGTTTCGACGGTGTAGTGTCGTCTTTCTCAAGTGGAATGGAGGTTGAGTAACAATTAAAACTTTATATAGGACGGCCCAGAATCCCATTGGGCCAGGATAACATTAGTATACACCCTCTTTTTAACCCATTAGTCTCCCATCCAAGGTATACACATAAATTGACCATATCCAATTTTATCCTAACTATCCTAAATAAATAAAAATATGTATTTATATGTGCCCTAATATGAACAGCATTGATAAGACAATAATACAATAAAACAATAAAAATCATTACATCAAAAAATATACTATATGATCAATATATAGAAAACAGATGAGTCCTGCACACAGAGAGAACAAGTCTGTAGGAACATGTTCACACCGCCAGCATATTTGGAGACAAAAAGCTAAATGCGACCAAAAACAACAGTACACTGCAGTAAAAGTATTAAAATGCAGGTGCAGTATAAAAAATAGTATAACAAATACAGGGTACTTAGTCCATCCGTTTTTTTGCGCAAAAAAAGTTACTTCAAGCCACGTCACTAACTTCAAAGTGTACCCATCTCTGACGCGGGTCCTAACTGTTGTATTAAAAACCTGACTAGTGTGTATACTTACTAGTGAGCAGGAGCCAGCAAGACCCGTGTCTGAAATGGACTGAAGGCGACGAGGCTATATGTGTGCAGGGCCCAGAGAGGGGCGGGAGACTCCATCTCTTGCATGGCAAGAGGCAATTAATTAGAAAACAGATGAGTCCTGCACACAGAGAGAACAAGTCTGTAGGAACATGTTCACACCGCCAGCATATTTGGAGACAAAAAGCTAAATGCGACCAAAAAACAACAGTACACTGCAGTAAAAGTATTAAAATGCAGGTGCAGTATAAAAAATAGTATAACAAATACAGGGTACTTAGTCCATCCGTTTTTTTGCGCAAACAGGCGATACAGGTCCTTGCGGCTAAGAACGAGCAGCTCCTGCCGTGCCCTCAGGGAGAGAGAAATACCAGTGGAACAAATAGCACGATCTCCTGCTGGGCGCTCAGAACAGGGCAAGGAATCCTAATCAGGTGAAAAGTCCTTTATTAAGAAAAACCTCCATCACCACGACATGTTTCGACGGTGTAGTGTCGTCTTTCTCAAGTGGAATGGAGGTTGAGTAACAATTAAAACTTTATATAGGACGGCCCAGAATCCCATTGGGCCAGGATAACATTAGTATACACCCTCTTTTTAACCCATTAGTCTCCCATCCAAGGTATACACATAAATTGACCATATCCAATTTTATCCTAACTCTCCTAAATAAATAAAAATATGTATTTATATGTGCCCTAATATGAACAGCATTGATAAGACAATAATACAATAAAACAATAAAAATCATTACATCAAAAAATATACTATATGATCAATATATATATTACAAAATATATATATAAAAATATATATATATATAAAAATTATATTAAAACATTATTAAATTATTAATCATTTAATAATTTTTTTATGTTTTAATATAATTTTTATATATATATATATATATTTTATATATATATTTTGTAATATATATTGATCATATAGTATATTTTTTGATGTAATGATTTTTATTGTTTTATTGTATTACTAGATGGCAGCCCGATTCTAAAGAATCGGGTAGTCTAGAATCCATGTATAGTTTATTTACTAATAGTTAGGGTAGTGCGGTGAAATTAATTGTGTGTATACAGGCAGCTCTGTGGGTAGCAGAGTATATGGTGGCTCAGTGGCTAGCACTGCGCGCGGTGATTCAGTGACTAGCACTGCGCGCGGTGGCTCAGTGGCTAGCACTGCGCGGTGGCTCAGTGGCTAGCACTGCGCGCGGTGGCTCAGTGGCTAGCACTGCGCGCGGTGGCTCAGTGGCTAGCACTGCGCGTGGTGAGATTAGTCAGTGCAGCGGCGTGGGCAGAGTGGTCAGCGCAGCGGCGTGGGCAGAGTGGTCAGCGCAGCGGCGTGGGCAGAGTGGTCAGCGCAGCGACGTGGGCAGAGTGGTCAGCGCAACGGCGTGGGCAGAGTGGTCAGCGCAGCGGCGTGGGCAGAGTGGTCAGTGCAGCGGCATGGGCAGAGTGGTCAGCGCAGCAGCTTGGGCAGAGTGGTCAGCGCAGCGGCGTGGACAAAGTGGTCAGCGCAGCGGCGTGGGCAGAGTGGTCAGTGCAGCGGCGTGAGCAGAGTGGTCAGCGCAGGCGGCGTGGGCAGTGGTCAGCGCAGCGGCATGGGCAGAGTGGTCAGCGCAGCGGCATGGGCAGAGTGGTCAGCACATACACACACATACACACACACACTCCGCTATACTTACCACCGACCCTGCGTCTTCTCCGGCGCCTGGATCCTGAGTCAACATGTGGCCACCCCCGGACGACTGGAGAGAGGGCAGAGGACGGCTGGAGGGGGCAGGGGACGGCTGGAGAGGGCAGGGGACGGCTGGAGAGGCAGGGGACGGCTGGAGGGGGCAGGGGACAGCTGGAGGGGGCAGGGGACAGCTGGAGGGGGCAGGGGACAGCTGGAGGCGCTGGCAGAGGACAGCTGGAGGGGGCAGAGAGGGAGGCTGTGGAGGGGGCAGAGGACAGCTGGAGGGGGCAGAGGACGGCTGGAGGGGCAGAGGACGGCTGGAGTTGGCAGAGGACGGCTGGAGTTGGCAGAGGGACGGCTGGAGAGGGCAGAGGACGGCTGGAGGGGGCAGAGGACGGCTGGAGGAGGGCAGAGGATGGCTGGAGGGGGCAGAGGACAGCTGGAGAGGGCAGAGGACGGCTGGAGTCGGCAGAGGACGGCTGGAGTCGGCAGAGGACGGCTGGAGAGGGCAGGGGACGGCTGGAGAGGGCAGAGGACGGCTGGAGGGGGCAGAGGACGGCTGGAGGGGGCAGAGGATGGCTGGAGGGGGCAGAGGATGGCTGGAGGGGCAGAGGACGGCTGGAGAGGCAGAAGACGGCTGGAGTCGGCAGAGGACGGCTGGGAGTCGGCAGAGGACGGCTGGAGGGGGCAGAGGACGGCTGGAGGGGGGCAGAGCACGGCTGGAGGGGGGAGAGGACAGCTGGAGGGGGCAGAGGACGGCTGGAGGGGGCAGAGGACGGCTGGAGTCGGCAGAGGACGGCTGGAGAGGGAAGAGGACGGCTGGAGAGGGCAGAGGACGGCTGGAGGGGGCAGAGGGACGGCTGGAGTGGCAGGGACGGCTGGAGTGGCAGAGGACGGCTGGAGAGGGGCAGAGGACGGCTGGAGGGGGCAGAGGATGGCTGGAGGGGGCAGAGGACGGCTGGAGGGGGACGAGGACGGCTGGAGGGGGCAGAGGACGGCTGGAGTCGGCAGAGGACGGCTGGAGCGGGCAGAGGACTAGGATGGGCAGAGGTCAGAGGACGGTGGAGAGGCAAGGGACGGCTGGAGGGGCAGAGGACGGCTGGAGGAGGGCAAAGGACGGCTGGAGAGGGCAGGAGGACGTGCAGTGGAGAGGGGCAGAGGACGGCTGAGTGGAGAGGGCAGAGGACGGCTGCAGGCGGGAGAGGGCAGAGGGACGGCTGGAGGCTGGAGAGGACGAGGAGGGGCAGGAGGCTGGAGGGGGAGAGGACGGCTGGAGGGGGCAGAGGACGGCTGTAGGCTGGAGGGGGCAGAGGACGCTGGAGGCGAGGGGCAGAGGACGGCTGGAGGTGGGGCAGAGGACGGCTAGAGGGGGCAGAGGACGGCTGGAGGGGGCAGAGGACGGCTGGAGGGTGTAGAGGGGGGCTGTAGGCTGGAGGGGCAGAGGACGGCTGGAGAGGGCAGAGGACGGCTGCAGGCTGGAGAGGGCAGAGACGGCTGGAGAGGGCAGAGACGGCTGAGGCTGGAGAGGGCAGAGGACGGCTGGAGAGGGGCAGAGGACGGCTGGAGGCTGGAGAGGACGGTGGAGGGGGCAGAGGAGGCTGTAGGCTGGAGGGGGCAGAGGACGGCTGGAGGCTGGAGGGGTCAGAGGACGGCTGAGGCTGGAGGGGCAGAGGACGGCTGGAAGGGCAGAGGAGGCTGGAGGGGCAGAGGACGGCTGAGGGGGCAGAGGACGGCTGGAGGGGAAAGGAGGTGGAGGGGGCAGAGGGGGACTGAGGGCGGCAAGGCTGGAGGGGCAGAGGGGCTGAGGGGCAGGCGGCGGAGGAGGCAGAGGCGGCTGGAGGGGGCAGAGGCTGGAGGGGGCAGAGGGGCTAGGTGGGCACAGGCTGGAGGGGCAGAGGGACTGGGGGGCAAGGCTGGAGGGGGCGAGGGGACTGAGGGGGCAAGGCTGGAGGGGCAGAGGAGGACTGGAGGGGGAAGGCTGGAGGGGGCAGAGGGGACGAGGGGCACGGCTGGAGGGGCAGAGGGGACTGAGGGGCCAAGGCTGGAGGGGCAGAGGGGACAGAGGGGGCACAGGCTGAGGGGACTGCAGGGGCACAGGCTGGAGGGGCAGAGGGGGACTGAGGGGCACAGGCTGGAGGGGGCAGAGGGGACTGAGGGGGCAAGGCTGGAGGGGGCAGAGGGGACTGAGGGGGGCACAGGCTGGAGGGGGCAGAGGGACTTGAGGGAGGGCACAGGCTGGAGGGGGCAGAGGGGACTGAGGGGGCACAGGCTGGAGGGGGCAGAGGGACTGAGGGGGCACAGGCTGGAGGGGGCAGAGAGGGACTGAGGGGGCACAGGCTGGAGGGGGCAGAGGGGACTGAGGGGCACAGGGCTGAGGGGGCAGAGGGGACTGAGGGGGCACAGGCTGGAGGGGGCAGAGGGGACTGAGGGGCACAGGCTGGAGGGGGCAGAGGGGACTGAGGGGGGCACAGGCTGGAGGGGGCAGAGGGGACTGAGGGGGCACAGGTGGAGGGGGCAGCAGGGGACTGAGGGGGCACAGGCTGGAGGGGGCAGAGGGGACTGAGGGGGCACAGGCTGGAGGGGGCAGAGGGGACTGAGGGGGCACAGGCTGGAGGGGGCAGAGGGGACTGAGGGGCACAGGCTGGAGGGGGCAGAGGGGACTGAGGGGCACAGGCTGGAGGGGGCAGAGGGGACTGAGGGGCACAGGCTGGAGGGGGCAGAGGGACAGGGGCACAGGCTGGAGGGGACTGAGGGGGCACAGGCTGGAGGGGACTGAGGGGCCACAGGCTGGAGGGGGCAGAGGGGACTGAGGGGGCACAGGCTGGAGGGGGCACAGGCTGGAGGGGGCAGAGGGGACTGAGGGGGCACAGGCTGCAATGGGGCAGAGGGGAATGAAGGGGCACAGGCTGGAGGGGGCAGAGGGACTGAGGGGGCACAGGCTGGAGGGGGCACAGGCTGGAGGGGGCAGAGGGGACTGAGGGGGCACAGGATGGAATGGGGCAGAGGGGACTGAGGGGGCACAGGCTGGAGGGGGCAGAGGGGACTGAGGGGGCACAGGCTGGAATGGGGCAGAGGGGACTGAGGGGGCACAGGCTGGAGGGGGCACAGGCTGGAGGGGGCAGAGGGGACTGAGAGGGCACAGGCTGGAATGGGGCAGAGGGGACTGAGGGGGCACAGGCTGGAGGGGCAGAGGGGACTGAGGGGGCACAGGCTGGAGGGGGCACAGGCTGGAGGGGGCAGAGGGGACTGAGGGGGCACAGGCTGGAATGGGGCAGAGGGGACTGAAGGGGCACAGGCTGGAGGGGGCAGAGGGGACTGAGAGGGCACAGGCTGGAGGGGGCACAGACTGGAGGGGGCAGAGGGGACTGAGGGGGCACAGGCTGGAATGGGGCAGAGGGGACTGAGGGGACACAGGCTGGAGGGGGCAGAGGGGACTGAGGGGGCACAGGCTGGAGGGGGCACAGGGGACTGAGGGGGCACAGGCTGGAATGGGGCAGAGGGGACTGAGGGGGCACAGGCTGGAGGGGGCAGAGGACCGTGTGGGGCCGCAGACTCACCACGGGCCGCGCGTCTGGTGTAGGAGGAGAGGAGGGGCGGGCAGGGCTGCAGGACAGGAAGTCCCGCCCTCCCTCCTCTCCAGGCGCGCGGCGGGGGTTTGGGAGCACGGGTACCCCCAGAGGTTGTGTGGCCCCCGAGGAGGCGGGCAATGGGCCCCTCCCCTGCCCCCCCGGTATGTAGGCTAGTGGCTGGAGGGCAGAGGGTGGAGGGGAGAGGCTGTAGGGCACACGGAACTTCCGAGGTCGGAACGTTCCTGTGCCGGTGCCTGTAGCCGGGCTGTGCACTGGCTGACGTCACCAGCCCTGGCCGTAGACCATCACGGAAGTGGCCTTCGGCTTTTCCGGAAGTGGCCTTCGGCTTTTATATAATAGATTGTCTTATCAATGCTGTTCATATTAGGGCACATATAAATACATATTTTTATTTATTTAGGATAGTTAGGAAAAATTGGATATGGTAATTTTATGCGTATACCTTGGATGGGAGACTAATGGGTTAAAAAGAGGGTGTATACTAATGTTATCCTGGCCCAATGGGATTCTGGGACGTCCTATATAAAGTTTTAATTGCTACTCAACCTCCATTCCACTTGAGAAAGACGGCACTACACCGTCGAAACATGTCGTGGTGATGGAGGTTTTTCTTAATAAAAGACTTTTCACCTGATCAGGAATCCTTGCCCTGTTCTGAGCGCCCAGCAGGAGATCGTGCTATTTGTTCCACTCTTAGGGCCCTTTCACATCAGCGTTTTTCGTAATTCGCGGCAGATGCGGTGAAAAAACCGCATCTGCCGCGTTTGCCGCATAACCGTTCCACTTGCGGCACGGTTGCGGTTTTTCCCATAGGAAGTATAGGGGGACTTGCGGCAGATGCGGCAAGTGCGGTTTTGCACTTGCGGCAGGTGCGGCAGCGAAAAAAAACCGCAGCTGACCGCGGTTTTTTTCGCTGCCGCACCTGTCGCAAGTGCAATACCGCACTTGCCGCATCTGCCGCAAGTCCCCCTATACTTCCTATGGGAAAAACCGCAACCGTGCCGCAAGTGGAACGGTTATGCGGCAAACGCGGCAGATGCGGTTTTTTCACCGCATCTGCCGCGAATTACGAAAAACGCTGATGTGAAAGGGCCCTTATACATGTGTGGCACATACAATAATATATTTATTGTACTTTATATAAATTATAAAATCTAATATATAAAGCTGAATGTGTGTATGTATGTGTGTGTGTATGTGTGTATATCCGGGATTGGCATCTACACCGTCGCAACTATAGCCACAAAATTTTGCACAGTCACACGTCTCGACCCCTTGAGCGTCATAGGCTATGTTTTGAGGCGAAATTTTAACCCTGCGCATTCCAGTTCACCAAACAATTTTGGCCCTATCTACATAATGGGGAAAAAGTGAATGGAAAAATATTGGAGGAAAATCGACAGCTGTCAGCTATAGAGACAAAATTTTGCACAGTCACACGTCTGGACCCTGAGAGTGTCATAGACTATGTTTGAGGCGAAATTTTAACCCTGCACATTCCAATTCACCAAACAATTTTGCCCCTATCTACATAATGGGGAAAAAGTGACAGTTACCAGTTGACAGTTGTGAATGAGAGGGGCTTAATGATAGCGCCAAAGATTAACAGCACATACCAGCATATAGTCACTAAGGTGGGGCCCCAACATGAGATATTCACCACGCACGGGGACATGTATACACACCACACGCACACAAAGAGTAACAGCAAGTGTATAGGCGCTAAGGTGCAGCCCCAACATTGGATACTCACCATGCAACCGAACAAACACACACACCAGAAAGAGACATACACAACACAGAGACACACACAACACAGAGACACACACACACCCCCAAGGGGACACACACACACTCTATAGCGACACATGCACTCACCCCACAGGGACACACACACCACAATGAGACACACATGACACAGACACACACACCACACAGACCCCCCCACAGGGACACACACATAGCCACCCTATAGAGACACATGCACTCACCCCACAGGGACACACACACCACAAAGAGACACACACACACACACCACACAGACCCCCCACAGGGACACACACACATACACACCCTATAGGGACACATGCACTCACCCCACAGGGACACACACCACAAAGAGACACACACAACACAGATACACACACCACACAGACCCCCCCACAGGGACACACACACATACACACCCTATAGGGACACATGCACTCACCCCACAGGGACACACACACACCACAATGAGACACACATGACACAGACACACACACCACACAGACCCCCCCACAGGGACACACACATACACGCCCCAGGGACACACACACCACACAGACAGACACAGATGTGCACAAATCACCTCACACAACTCGCCTCACATGTGTGCTATCTTTATTTTCCAAACATAAACATCTGATTAAAAACAGCCAATGTGCAATACATGTGCCAGATAGGGAATTAAGGCAGATGTCAGTCACATGAGCTGTCTATTATGTGTATGTGTGAGGTAACATATACTGCCCGGCCGGGGGGAGGGTTTACTGTTGGCTGGAGATTTATTAGGCTGCCTATAGCAACCAATCAGAGCTCAGCTTCTATTTTCCTACAGGTCATTAATATGACATATTCAAATTCTATTTTGTTATAGCTAACAGCAGTTATTTATTAACCCGGGCGTAGCCGGGTACTACAGCTAGTAAATAATAAATTAACAACACAGAAAAACAGAAGGAACATGATGATCAATTTGAAAGTATGTAAGTAAAATGGCAGTATGTTCAATGTGCATATGATTAATATCTGATAGGTAAAGAGAGGCAAAATATTATGAAAATGACACCAGTTAGTGTACCTGAAATATATATGTATGATTAAAATTTAACTAAAAGAGTAAATATGGATTAATGAGATATATGAGCATATTAAATATAACAAAGGTGGGGAGGAACTAATACACAATGAGGCTTATTGCTCATGAAGTAGGAAATGGAAAGGGATTAATTCACACCATATGAATTATAAGACTTCATGCAATATATCCATCTACATTCTTTCAGTAGTAAGAGTATTTTCATACTCCTCCTCTGGCAGGCACAACCTCAATGGTCTGAAAGGAAAATTCAGAGGATTTCCCTGGGTATGAATCAAGAATCTAAACAAAGTAGTGTCTTCTTTTCTCTGACCATACCAACATAATCCAGAACTTGTTAATAAATATGCTTATCGTTGGCAGAGGCGTATTCATGAAACTCTCCAAGCATGTAACAATAGCAGCTGGTTTATTCAGCAACAATCTGAAACAAAATAATAAACTTTATAGATCAGGAATAAGTCATTTCTGTACGTCTTTCTGTATGTGTAGAATCTGCAGGCAGTTGCCTCTCTCATAGATACAGGAAACTGAGTGCAGTCACATGCGCTTTCTGTGTATGTCCTTCATGGAATTTTTTTTTTGTTCTAACTTTACTAACAGCATACAAACCTAGCAACTAAACACTCATAGACAGGAATGGAGTTATTTGCACTAACAATATTTCACTACTTATCAATATCAATAATATCAATAATTGTTTTCTATAGTGACTTTGCGTCCTAGCTAGTGATGGGCGAATCCTAAATTACTCGGAATCGCTTGACTCTAGCGAGTCCGAGTCCGGGACTCGCTACTCGTTGCGAGTCTAGCGAGTCCAATGTTAATGAATGGGGAAGCGAGCAATAGCGAGTAGTGTTCGATTTACAAATCACAGATGTGTCTCGGAAGCTTCAGCCTGAAGCAATCCTAGTTTTGTCAGAGTCTCTGCCATTGATTTGCATTGGACTCGTTAACTCTGCAAGTAATCTCGCTGGGAAACTCGCACAGATAAGAGTCCTGTCTGCTCTGTGTGCTGGCTGCCGCAGCTCCAGGTTCCTAGAGCCCGCCTGCTGCCTGATGTAGCAGAGCTGAGATTCTTCTCAGTCTGCTCATTCCCTGTGCATAGACATCTATATCTATGCACAGGGGATGTAGGAGAGAGGACATCCCGTTTTGGACTGCGTCGGACGGAAGAGGATTTTTTTAATTAAAGATGGAGTCCCTAATGGCTTTTTTTTTTATTTCTAATAAAAAATTTTCTCTGTGTTGTGTTTTTTTTAAAACAATTTAATAGAAATTCATGGCGGTCATGTGTAATATTGGCGTGACCGCCATAAATTTCGGGCTTAGAGCCAGCTGATAATACAAAACTGGCCCTAACCTCTTTATTACCCAGCGTGCCACCGCCACCAGGGCCGCTGGAAGAGCGGGGTTCAGCGCCAGAGGATGGCGCTTCAATGAACGCGCCATCTTCTGGGGCGGCTGCGGGCTGCAATTTGCAGTGGGGGATGCCCAGAAAGCTTGGGCATCCCTGCGCTGCGGATTCCAGCCCCCAGCTGCTTAGCTGTACCTGGCTAGACATAGAAATTGCGCGGAGCCCCACGCATTTTTTTTAAATTATTTCATGAAATTCATGAAATAATAAAAAAAAAGGGCTCCCCTATATTCTTGTGTCTGGCCAGGTACAAATAGGCACCTGGGGGTTGGGGGCAGCCAGTCGCTGCCTGCTGGATCCGGCTATTTCCAGAAATACGGCGAAGCCCATGTAATTTTTTTTCTGAAAAATCAATAAAACAATCCTAAAAAAGGGACTGCATCTTTATTAACCCCTCACCCATGGTCCAGGGGTTAATAAAGATGCTGTCCCTTTTATTTACATTGTTTTATTGATTTTTCAGAAAAAAAATTACATGGGCTTCGCCGTATTTCTGGAACCAGCCGGATCCAGCAGGCAGCGACGGGCTGCCCCCAACCCCCAGGTGCCTATTTGTACCTGGCCAGACACAAGAATATAGGGTAACCCTTTTTTTTAAATTATTTCATGAATTTCATGAAATAATAAAAAAAAAAATGCGTGGGGCTCCGCGCAATTTCTATGTCTAGCCAGGTACAGTTAAGCAGCTGGGGACTGGAATCCGCAGCGCAGGGAGGCCCAAGCTTTCTGGGCACCCCCCGCTGCAAATTGCAGCCCGCAGCCGCCCCAGAAGATGGCGCGTTCATTGAAGCGCCATCCTCTGGCACTGAACCCCGCTCTTCCAGCGGCCCTGGTGGCGGTGGCACGCTGGGTAATAAAGGGGTTAATACCAGCTTTGTTATACAAGCTGGTATTAAGCCCGAGATTCTTAATGTCAGGCCACGTTTGACCCAGCCACTAAGAATCTCCAATAAAGGGTTAAAAAAACACAACACAGAGAAAATTTTTTATTAGAAATAAAAAAAAAGCCATTAGGGACTCCATCTTTAATTGTAAAATCCTCTTCCGTCCGACGTAGTCCAAAACGCGATGACCTCTCTGCTACATCCCCTGTGCATAGATATAGATGTCTATGCACAGGGATGAGCAGACTGAAAACAATCTCAGCACTGCTACATCATCTCTGTGAGCAGGCGGGCTCTAGGATCCTGGAGCTGCGGCAGCCTGCACAGAGAAGAGAGCTGGACTCGGCTCGCAAAGTAACAGCAGTTGCTTTGCGAGTTTCCCTGCTATCACTGGACAAGACCCACAGAAAACCCCATCACACCGTGGAAGCTTCAGCTACCAGGTCTCCCAGGAGAGTCAAAGAGAGGGAGCCAGGAACAGCAGGTCACTGCAGTGTCCATGAGAAGGTTGTCCCCGGAGACCGCACAGGAGGAGAAAGTGACAGGAAAAAGAAAGAGAGTGAAGGCAAGTCAGGCTTTAATCGACTGTGCTTCAGCAAAATCACAAAGGAAGGAGCCTTATACCCACTTGCTGTGGGAGCCCACTGTGCAGCCCGATCTCCCGTTAGTGCCCTGTAAATACCCCTTTTTCAAGAGCATCGGCCCCAGGATACAGGATCAGGTGCGGCCGCCATTCCCCGTGACAAACTTATCTCCCCTCACTGCCGCCTGATACCCGAGTACCCCGTGCCCTGGGGCGCAACAGCCTCTTTCTGGCGTCACGAACAGGATCCCGTGCCCAGTATTACCGGGTACTGTGTGCCGTTTTATTGACTGTAACGTGCGACTGTTTAAGTTCCGCCGCCATTACTGCGCCGAAGAGCTGGAAGAAAGGGGGCGTGCCAGTCTGCAGAGCGCGAAACTGAAACCCGCCCCTTGTCCAGCCAAGCATTCCCGAGCGCTGCAGTCCGGAAACTCTCGAACTGTTTAACCCTTCAACGGCTGGCTATAGTTCACTAGGGGGACCTCCAACATGTCGTCCTCCTCCAGCGATGACGAGGTTGCGTACACTTACCCCCAGAATTACACCGGACCCTCAATGGCTGCCTCCAGTAGCACTGCTAGCACTTCCAGCACTCCAGGTACAGTCGCCCCGATAATGCCCATGTCATTTCCATACATCTCAATGGCCAAGTGGTTGCCCCAGTATGATGGCTGCCCTGATACGCTGGGTGAGTTCAGACAAAAGATTGAAGGCGTCCTGGACATGTATGCTATGACCAGCCAATAAAGCGCTATGGTGGTACTCGGACAGTTAACTGGTGCAGCAGAAAAATAAAGTGTGTCCTTGTATGTTGCTGAACACAGATCCGCCCCTGCTATATTTGATAAACTGAGAGCTACCTTTGAAGAGTGCAATGAGGCTGATATACGAATGCGCTTCTATCACTGCTACCAGAGGCTGGGAGATGACATCTGAGCTTATGCCTGGCGCCTGGAAAGAGCACTGTGCTCCCTTATACATGTCAGCCCTGCCAGTGCACGAGATGAGAACAAGCTCCTCATTGAACAGTTCACACGGGGCCTGCTATCCCCTGAGGACAGTAAAAATGTACGCTGCTGGTCATTAAGCAATCCCGATGCTGATTTTAACACCTTGAAAGAAATGGCCATTAAAGGGTTAAACCCGGTAGAGACCCATGAAGCTGCAATCAAACGGTGGTGCGACGGTGAGGTGCAGGCTACTCCAAAATCAGTACCCGTGACTGCAGCCACGCACAATGTACAATCTGCACAGCCTGACAAATATGACTCCTTGCGGGCTGAGATATGTGCTGAGATGCGCGAGATGAATAAAAACATCTCCAAATTGATGGACGATATGCAGTTACAGAAGATATGCCAGCACCAAGACCCCAAGTCAAGCCTCAGCCGCTGATCCAACTTGCCGACAGCCTGGATGACGTCCCCTGGATGCAAGGGAAGCAAGCTACAGCCTACAGAGGAAGAGCCACCGATCGCTACAGCTCCACTGGGGAGCCCATCTGCCGCAACTGTAATCGCACCGGTCACCTCGCCAGGCGCTGTCCTTTAAATGGGCAGTCCCTGGAGGCCGGGCCAAACCTCTGGACTGAATCAGCAGGGCCCAGCCACCTGGTGCAAGACCTTCATCAGACAGAGGCCGTTTCTGTCCATTGTACTGGATGGCATCCCAACACGTGCTCAACTGGACACCGGGTTGCAGGTGACCACCATCCCCTATATCCTCTATAAAAAGTATTGGGCTGATGCAGAACTGAAACAGCCTGAAATAGACATTTTCCTTCGTGCAGCAAATGGGGAACCAATTACTGTGATGGGGGTTAGAGAAGTGCCCATAAAGGTGGGGAGGGTGGAATTACAGAACCAAGGGGTGTCCTTATAGTAGCAAAAGCCAGTAATGCAAATGATCCTACTGTTATACTGGGTGCAAATGTTAGCAATTGCATGGAGGCAGTTTTGTCTTTGCTTCAACAGATTGCTGAAACTGCAAGACATGGTCAGAGGAAGGTTATCCAACGTGAGATCAGAGACATCCTACACCATCAACAGGTAACAACTACAGGTGGTGAAATTGGTACAGCATGAGTGACAGACCCGATACCTATTGTGATACCCCCAATGAGTGAAATGATGATTTGGTGTCGAGCAGCTATAGGTCTGAGAGGGCAGGACTATCAAGCGTTAGTGGAGCCCGTTAACACAGAGCACAGACCTACACTGTTGACAGCCAGGGGGGTGGTCGATGTAAACAATGGGAGAGTACCTGTTCGCATCTTAAATTGTGGCAGTGAAGAGGTTAATTACCCAGGTATACCACTGTTGTCAAATTATACGCAGTCAGTAACAACGAGATCCAAACACTGCAACTTGAACCCCATGAAAAAGGGGCAAAACTTGATCAAACAATTGGGCCACTGGAGGACTGGTGCCAGCAGCTCCATAAAATCAAGAGAAGGATTAGCTCCAACCACTTAATATTCCCATGACTCCCAGGCAAACCGGAAAGTGGCTTGGCAACCACCAGTAGCAATAGAATAAAGGTGTAGAATCCGGTGCCACAAAATTCCTTTTTATTTTCAAAAAAATTTAAAAATCACACATGCTCCAGAGGAGCTTCTGGACGCGTTTCGTGGGTCTAGCCCACTTAATCATCAGTACAATGGCAAGCGGGCCATTGGAGGACTGGTGCCAGCAGCTCCATGTCAGAACTGGCACCACTCCTGTCTATGAAAAGCAAGGTGTGTACCGGGTAGTCCAAGAATTTGAACAAGTCTGTAGTAAGCATCCACTTGATTTTGGTAGGATAAAAGGGGTACAACATCACATCCCCACAGGTACACATCCACCAATCAAGGAGCGGTACAGGCCTATTCCACCTGCACATTATCAAAAAGCCAAAGAAATGCTACAGGACATGAAAGACGCAGGGGTTATACGAGATAGTTGTAGTCCCTGGGCAGCTCCATTAGTCCTATTCAGGAAGAAGGATGGCAGTATGAGGATGTGTGTAGACTATAGGCAAATAAACTGCATAACACACAACGATGCTTACCCGTTACCACGTATAGAAGAATCTTTAGCTGCGTTGAAGTCTGCCAACTACTTCTCCACCTTAGATCTCACTAGTGGGTATTGGCAGGTGTCCGTAGCCGAAGAAGATCGAGAGAAGACGGCATTCGCAACACCTATGGGCCTATATGAGTTTAACAGCATGCCTTTCGGACTATGTAATGCACCCGGAACCTTCCAGAGGTTGATGGAGAGTTGCCTAGGACATAAAAACTTCAAGACGGTACTGCTCTACCTGGATGATGTGATTTTGTACTCCAAAACCTACGAGGAACATGTTGCCCATCTAGGAGAGGTGTTCGAAGCTCTGGCCAAATACGGGATGAAGCTAAAACCATCAAAATGCCACCTGTTAAAGCCAAGAGTGCAGTACCTGGGACACATAGTCAGTGCTGAAGGCGTGGCCCCTGATCCAGACAAGGTGACAGCAATCAGAGAATGGCCAGAACCCAAAACCATCAAGGAGGTACGTCAATTCCTGGGTTTGGTGGGCTACTACCGAAGGTTCATCAAGGAGTACACCAAGAAGGCTGCTCCCTTGCAAGACCTCCTAGTAGGCCAACCCACGAAGGGCAAGTCCAAGGATTCTCCATGGAGATGGGGCAAAGAACAAGAGGAATCGTTCCAGATGATGAAAGAAGCCCTGACCGGAGAAGAAATCCTAGCTTACCCGGACTACAACCTGCCATTCCTGCTGTATACAGACGCCAGCAATGTGGGACTCGGAGCCGTCCTTTCCCAAAAGTAAGAAGGCAAGGAGAGGGTAATTGCTTACGCCAGCCGGAAACTGCGACCCACAGAGAGGAACCCAGAAAACTACAGTTACTTCAAGCTGGAATTCCTGGCCCTGCTCTGGGCCATCACTGAGAGGTTTAAACACTATCTAGCCTCTAGTAAGTTCACAGCCTACATGGATAAGAATCCGCTCACCCACCTGGAAACGGCAAAAGTTGGGAGCCATGGAACAGAGATGGATGGGCAGACTCTCCAACTATCAATTCACCATCAAGTACCGGGCTGGGCACCAGAATGGAAATGCGGATTCTCTATCCAGGATGCCTCATTTATCCGAAGAGGGAGTAGATGAAGATGAGCTGGAAGAAGTGGAGTTACCAGCCTTCCATCATGTAAGAGTAACCCAATGCCAGCAGACCTATCAAAACTTCTCTACAGAAGCAGTGAACCTGTTACCCCACTTTGACTGGGAAAAGGCGCAGGACCAAGACCCGGCTGTCGGTCTAATCAAGCAACTGATAGAATGAGAGTCAGCGAAGCTGCCTACAGACCCTCCGTCTGATGCCAAACATCTGTGGAATGAACGAGGTAAATTGTTCCAATACCAAGATAAATTGTGCCGGCGGTATATAAATCCAAGAACCCATGAAATGGCGTGGCAGATCATCGTGCCGAAATCAGAAGTCCCCGTGGTCTTAAGTGCCTACCACAACAAAACCGGTCATTTCGGATGGAGGAAGCTCGAAGTGCTACTGAAAGACAGATTCTTTTGGCCCGATATGCGGTAATTCATAAAAAAATGGTGCAAAAATTGTCAAGCCTGTACCTTGAGAAGAAAAGATGTACAGAGCCAGAAAGCTTCACTTTATACCATCGTAACCAAGCAGCCTCTGGAATAAGTTGCCTTGGACCATTTAAAACTGACTCCAAGCAGATCCGGCTATACATACGCCTTGACAATGGTGGACCATTATTCAAGATGTTTAATGGTTGTCCATGTAAAAGACTTGACAGCTGCAACTGCTGCTAAAACCTTCCAAAAAGTCTTCTGTAGACCGTTGGGATATCCAGAACGTATTCTAACCAATCAAGGACCAGTCTTCGAAGCAGAGATGTTTCAAGAGTTTTGCCAGATGTATGGGTGCAAAAAGATCATAGCGACCCCGTATCATCCTCAAACTAATGGACTCTGTGAGAAAATGAATAACATCATCATTGACATGCTGAAAATCCTCCCGTTGGAAGAAAGAAATCAATGGCTAGAAAAACTGCCTGATTTGATCGACATGTATAACCACATTCCAGTAAGTTCCACCAATTGTACACCAGCATATCTGATGAGAGCTCTTACAGGAAAATTACCGGTAGACTTAGAACTCAGTGTAGTAGATCCTGAAGCAGATCGTGCTATTTCAAACTGGAAAATCCATTGACAAGAACAGTACAAAAGAGTTCAACAAAGTGTCGAGAATAACCTGGAGAAGTCCCATGCAAAACAAGAAAGGGATTACAACAAGCATGCTCCAGCAGAACCAATACCACCTGGAAGTATGGTCCTCAAAAGAAAGAGAACTCGTCATAAATTAGATGATAGATGGGAAAATGAACCCTATGTCCTATTAGACTCTGGAAATGACAATAACAAAGTCTGTATCATCAGTAAATATTGAGGAAGAACCAGACAAACTGTATCCAGAGATCACCTTAAAAAGTGCCCTCAAAATTGGGAAGATCAAGAAACCTACAATTGAGCCAATTCCAGATCCAATCCCAACTCCAGATCCAATTCCAGGACCAAAGAAGAAAGTAATCTCTACCATCTTAGGAGATTTCCCAGAAGATTGGCCTCAACAAAATGGAGCCATCATTGTGCTAGTATTAAACTTCTACCAACCCCGTGAAGAGATGCCTAGGAAACAGGAAGAAATACCCGTTGCTAGAGAATCCGAGGATGCTGCAATTGGTACACCTGCTAGCCCAGTAGTGAGACTAAGGCAATGCAGAAACTTACCTGAACCACCTACACCAAGTTTAACAGTAGACACCTCACCTGAGACAGTGACACCTGTGGTGCGGAAGTCACATAGAAGCACACGAGGTCAACCCCAGTCTAGGTTTGGAGAGTGGGTATAAGGTAGAGCACATTTGAAACATGTAAATAAGCAAACTGTACAAAAGGAAATGTATATAGTAGTGTACAGAAGGGTGGAGGAACTGGGCCCAGTCCCAAGCACATTAAGTTAGGAACAGAAAGTGCCTGGGGCGGAGAGGTACCAGGTCTCCTAAGCCGAGACACCAATAGGGACCCCTGTTTGTTGTTGGAACTGTGGACATTTTGAAAAGACTTTTTACCACTTTCTAATACGGAGCGTACAGAGACTTACTGTATAGACTCTTATTGAACTGAACTTCCCCTTTTTGAACCTTTGAACTTCTTTAAAATTTAAAATGGACTACGGTTAATGGACTAACGTAGCCACAAACTTTAAAAAGCCTACGGTGGATGGACTAGCACCGTATGGACTTACTCTTTTCTATTTTTCAAAAGTGTGTTAGTGTCTTTTTGTAAATTTTTCATTTTTCAGACTATGTACATATGTTCTTATTGTTCTTATTGTTGATACACAAATTGCTCAGTCCAGGAGTACTGATGTTACCTGGGGGGGGGTGGCGCCCTGCTCATGCAGGTAACCACAGATCTCTCTAATGCACAGCTGGGTTTCCACAGCAGGTACTTACTATGAACAACACCTTCCACCCCGCACAGTAGGGGGAGCTCAACTTGCTGCCCTTAGGCAAGATTCCCTATATATACTGCTGCTGGGGAGGAGCTAGTCAGATTGTGTGCAGACGCTAGAAGAGCTGTAAGAAGTCCTGGTGTTCGGTGCTGTGTATAGGCCCAAGCCAGTGCCCCGGAGTGGCCCTTCAGCGTCCCACAAGCCTAAGTGGGATTGAAGGCAGGGAGCTCAGAGCAGGAATAGAAGCAAGGAACAAGAAGTTCAACGTGAGAGTTCGTTCCAGGAGAAAGCCGGATATTGGGGATCCGCATCAGTGGGGGAAGTATAGTGCCACAGAAAACCCCATCACACCGTGGAAGCTTCAGCTACCCAGTCTCCCAGAAGAGTCAAAGAGAGGGAGCCAGGAACAGCAGGTCACTGCAGTGTCCATGAGAAGGTTGTCCCACAGACCGCACAGGAGGAGAAAGTGACAGGCAAAAGGAAGAGAGTGGAGGCAAGTCAGGCTATAATCGACTGTGCTTCAGCAAATTCACAAAGGAAGGAGGCCTTATACCCACTTGCTGTGGGAGCCCACTGTGCAGCTCGGTCACCCGTCAGTGCCCTGGATTATTTACCTGTAAAAAGGTAAACAGACTTTTTCTGTGTGTGTGCATCCTTTCCTCTCACTCACCGTGCCCCTCTACAGACTATTCTTACTCTCCCTCCACAACCTCAGCTCTGCTATAAACTGTTCACCCTCACTACGCTGCCCCGGAGGTCCCAGTCCTGCCTGCGGAGGACTATACCATCACTGCCGCAATCCACCGACCTCCGGAGGACTGTAGTGGCACTGGTGATCTCTCACCAGGTACTGAAGGTGGCGTCACAACTAATTTGTACATGATCCATGTAAATACCCCTTTTTCAAGAGCATCGGCCCCAGGATGCAGGATCAAGCGCGGCCGCCATTCCCGTGACAAAATTAACTCCTCTCACTGCCGTCTGATAACCGAGTACCCCATGCCCTGGGGAGCAACATATAGCTCAATAAGGAGACTGTTGTATGCATTTTATTGAACACTAGATGGCGGCCCGATTCTAAAGAATCGGGTAGTCTAGAATCCATATATAGTTTATTTACTAATAGTTAGGGGAGTGCGGTGAAATGAATTGTGTGTATACATGTGGCTCAGTGGGTAGCAGAGTATACGGTGGCTCAGTGGTTAGCAGTGAGTGCGGTGGCTCAGTGGTTAGCAGTGAGTGCGGTGGCTCAGTGGTTAGCAGTGAGTGCGGTGGCTCAGTGGTTAGCAGTGAGTGCGGTGGCTCAGTGGTTAGCAGTGAGTGCGGTGGCTCAGTGGTTAGCAGTGAGTAGGGTGGCTCAGTGGTTAGCAGTGAGTGCGGTGAGATTGGTCAGCACAGTGGCGTGGGCAGAGTGGGCAGGGCAGCGCCGTGGGCAGAGTGGGCAGCGCAGCGCCGTGGGCAGAGTGGTCAGCACACACATACATACATACACACACACACACATACACACACTCCGCTATAGTTAGCACCGACCCTGCATCTTCCCCGCCGGCTGGATCCTGAGTTGACATGTCGCCGCCCACGGACGACTGGATCCAATATGGCATTCGGGAAGTTTGGGGAGACTTCTTGGACGCTATATTGGATCCAGTAGTTCGGGGGTGGCGATATGTCGACTGAGGATCTAGGCGGCTGATGCAGGGCCGGTGGTAAGTATAGCGAAGTGTGTGTGTGTGTGTGTATGTGTGCGGACAAAGTGAGGGAAGTGCGGACAAAGTGAGGGAAGTGACTACATACACACATATATACACATAGTGTACATTGCATATGGAGGGGTGAGGAGAGTGGAGGCTGGAGGGGTGAGGAGGGGTGAGGAGAGCGGAGGCTGGAGGGGTGAGGAGAGGTGAGGACAGGGGAGGCTGAGGGGTGAGGAGGGGTGAGGACAGGGAAGGCTGGAGGGCAGAGGACAGGGGAGGCTGGAGGGCAGAGGACAGGGGAGGCTGGAGGACAAAGCTGAGGCGGAGAGGTCAGCCAAAATGCAGCATTTCCAGAAGGCCATAGTCATGGAAGTAGGCAAATCATTCCCCTCACAAAACGCTAGGTCAGGAATCGGTGGACAACCAAGGCGTACGGCCGAGAGGGGCACAAGTCCAATCCGCCAGAGGTAGGGGAACAGTCTTTACGATGTGGGACAGTTTTCTCAGCCCCTCACGTACCACAGCCCCTGAGGTGCGGGGTAGTGCCACAAGAAATGCTAAGTTTGGACAGATGCTGAAGGAGTACCTTGCAGATCAAACAACTGTACTGCTAGATTCCTCTGTGCCTTACAATTATTGTGTCTCCAAGCTGGACACGTGGCATGAATTGGCTCTCTACGCCTTGGAAGTCCTGGCCTGCCCTGCCACTAGCGTTTTGTCAGAGCGTGTTTTCAGAGCCGCAGGTGGAATAATTACTGATAAACGCACCCGCCTGTCAACTGAAAATGCTGACAGGCTGACTCTGATCAAGATGAACAAGGGTTGGATTGGGCCAGACTTCACCACACCACCAACAAATGACAACTGAATTTAAATTTTGTTATGGGAATTTGCCATGTACCTCCACTCACCCATGGGTACACACTTCTGGACTTCCGAGTGTCCAAGTGTGGGATCAGTAATGTCCGTGGACGTGTACTCGGCCTGGTGGTAGGAAGGAGGATCAGGATGGGAAATGTGCGGTGCAGTATCACGGCTACTGACACTTGACCGTCTGGAAGAGCATTATCCACTATCCAAGTAACAACCTGTTGACACTGGTGTTGGTTCAAGAGCGGTGTACTGCAGCGGGCCCCAAGAATTTGGGACAGGACGTGTGAGTGAGTAGATGTGCCCCTTTCTTGTTACGAAATTAGTGCTTGCACACGACCTCGGCCTCTGCCTGCACCACCATCACATTCACTTCCTTGTTCCTTGCCAACGCCCTTGCGCATTTTGCTTGTATACAGCGACAACATCGGGTGACTGTAATGGTCACAGGAGAGTAGAATTTAGTCCCTAACCTGTATCAGGGTAGTAAGTACACTAGTCTGGTGAATGTAATGGTCAGGAGAGTAGGATTTTAGTCCCTAACCTGTATCAAGGTAGTAAGTACACCAGTCTGGTGAATGTAATGGTCACAGGAGAGTAGGATTTTAGTCCCTAACCTGTATCAAGGTAGTAAGTACACCAGTCTGGTGACTGTAATGTCACAGGAGTGTAGGATTTTAGTCCCTAACCTGTATTAAGGTAGTAAGTACACCAGTCTGGTGACTGTAATAGTCACAGGAGAGTAGGATTTTAGTCCTAACCTGTATTAAGGTAGTAAGTACACCAGTCTGGTGACTGTAATGGTCACAGGAGAGTAGGAATTTAGTCCCTAACCTGTATCAAGGTAGTAAGTACACCAGTCTGGTGAATGTAATGGTCACAGGAGAGTAGGATTTTAGTCCCTAACCTGTATCAAGGTAGTAAGTACACCAGTCTGGTGACTGTAATAGTCACAGGAGTGTAGGATTTTAGTCCCTAACCTGTATTAAGGTAGTAAGTACACCAGTCTGGTGACTGTAATAGTCACAGGAGAGTAGGATTTTAGTCCCTAACCTGTATTAAGGTAGTAAGTACACCAGTCTGGTGACTGTAATGGTCACAGGAGATTAGGATTTTAGTCCCTAACCTGTATCAAGGTAGTAAATACACCAGTCTGGTGACTGCAATGGTCACAGGAGATTAGGATTTTAGTCCCTAACCTGTATTAAGGTAGTAAGTACACCAGTCTGGTGACTGTAATGGTCACAGGAGATTAGGATTTTAGTCCCTAACCTGTATCAAGGTAGTAAGTACACCAGTCTGGTGAATGTAATGGTCACAGGAGATTAGGATTTTAGTCCCTAACCTGTATTAAGGTAGTAAGTACACCAGTCTGGTGACTGTAATGGTCACAGGAGAGTAGGATTTTAGTCCCTAACCTGTATCAAGGTAGTAAGTACACCAGTCTGGTGACTGTAATGGTCACAGGAGAGTAGGATTTTAGTCCCTAACCTGTATTAAGGTAGTAAGTACACCAGTCTGGTGACTGTAATGGTCACTGGAGATTTGGATTTTAGTCCCTAACCTGGATCAAGGTAGTAAGTTCAACAGTCTGGTGACTGTTATGGTTAGTGATGAGCGAGTACTAAAATGCTCGGGTGCTCGAAGCTCGGGCCGAGCATCCCGAGATACTTGTGTACTCGGCCCGAGTAACGAGCCCAATGTTATCCTAAGGGAGACACGAGTATTTTTATGAAATGACTGCCGGCAGCATGGAAAAACCCTAAAAATGTCACAAAAGTCTCAGAAGAGTGCTGAAATGACATGGCAACACCATGGGGAAGACCCCTGGAAGCATTTCTCACTCAAAAGTCACAGCTGTGAACAATGTTATCCGAGTTTCACGCCAATTTTACGGAGTCTCCAGAAAACCTTCCAAAATGACACCAAAATGAATATTTAGGGTGGAAATGTTAAGGGCACATACCCAATAGTGAGATACAGCTGGTGTATGTCACTTTTTGTGATTACATGAAAGATTTTACGTGAAAACATTGTGCGACACTCCGATGACCCTGACAAGAGACGTACATGAAGCCCTGTCTAGAAATAAAGTGCCCATTTTGAGGAACTGGGTCTATTGTAGTATCTTCCTTTGCAAGGGCAGTCCAAAATTGGGAGGTTCACCAATGCCCCTGGATACAGAAATGCAGGATGGCCTGTAAACAAGAACTGGGTGTATTGTAGTATAGGCCTTTGGCCAGGGCAGGCAAAAATTGGGAGGTTCAACAATGAGCCATGCATACAGACATGTAGTAGGGCCTGTAACCCTCAAGTGGGTGTATTGTAGTATAGCCCTTTGGTCAGGGCAGCCAAAAATTGGGAGGTTCCTCTTTGTCCCTGCATAGAGACGTGCAGGAGGGCCTGTAACCCTCAAGTGGGTGTATTGTAGTATAGCCCTTGTGTCAGGGCAGCCAAAAATTGGGAGGCTCCTCTTTGTCCCTGCATAGAGACGTGCAGGAGGGCCTGTAACCCTCAAGTGGGTGTATTGTAGTATAGCCCTTTGGTCAGTGAAGCCAAAAATTGGGAGGCTCCTCTTTGTCCCTGCATAGAGACGTGCAGGAGGGCCTGTAACCCTCAAGTGGGTGTATTGTAGTATAGCCCTTTGGTCAGGGCAGCCAAAAATTGGGAGGCTCCTCTTTGTCCCTGGATAGAGACGTGCAGGAGGGCCTGTTAACAAGAACTGGGTGTATTGTAGTATAGCCCTTTGGTCAGGGCAGCCAAAAATTGGGAGGTTCAACAATGACCCATGCATACAGACATGTAGTAGGGCCTGTAACCCTCAACTGGGTGTATTGTAGTATAGCCCTTTGGTCAGGGCAGCCAAAAATTGGGAGGCTCCTCTTTGTCCCTGGATAGAGACGTGCAGGAGGGCCTGTAACCCTCAAGTGGGTGTATTGTAGTATAGCCCTTTGGTCAGGGCAGCCAAAAATTGGGAGGCTCCTCTTTGTCCCTGGATAGAGACGTGCAGGAGGGCCTGTAACCCTCAAGTGGGTGTATTGTAGTATAGCCCTTTGGTCAGGGCAGCCAAAAATTGGGAGGCTCCTCTTTGTCCCTGCATAGAGACGTGCAGGAGGGCCTGTAACCCTCAAGTGGGTGTATTGTAGTATAGCCCTTTGGTCAGGGCAGCCAAAAATTGGGAGGCTCCTCTATGTCCCTGCATAGAGACGTGCAGGAGGGCCTGTAACCCTCAAGTGGGTGTATTGTAGTATAGCCCTTTGGTCAGGGCAGCGAAAAATTGGGAGGCTCCTCTTTGTCCCTGCATAGAGACGTGCAGGAGGGCCTGTAACCCTCAAGTGGGTGTATTGTAGTATAGCCCTTTGGCCAGGGCAGCCAAAAATTGGGAGGTTCAACAATGACCCATGCATACAGACATGTAGTAGGGCCTGTAACCCTCAAGTGGGTGTATTGTAGTATAGCCCTTTGGCCAGGGCAGCCACATTGTCCCTGGATAGAGACATGCAGGAGGGCCTCAAAACATTTTTCACATTGAAAAGATGCGGGTATCCTGTCTTTGTAATGCCCATTCAAAAAGAATGGGCGTAAAAATTTACCACTGGGGGTATACCTGAAACAACAGCCAAACTATTGTAACGGTCATCATGGTGGCACATGAGGAGAAGGAGGAGCAGTCCAGCGATTAGCCAAGGAATAGGAAGATGACGTGGTGGATGATACAGTAGCTGACCCAACCTGGCATGAGTATATGCAGAGCGAGGACAGCAGTGCACAGGGGGAGGAAGGTGTAGCATCCCAACAGGCAGTACGAAGCAGGGTCGGGTACGCAGGCAGAAGGCAGGCAACCGTTCCCCGGAACAACAACACGACACAAGGTGCCTGTGCAAATGTTAGGTCTTCCCGAGTCTGGCAGTATTTTCAGTTGGCTCCAGATGACTCTAAAAAGGCCATTTGCAACACCTGCCATGCCAGCATCAGCAGGTGTACGAAAAGTAGCAGCCTGACCACCACCAGCATGATCAGGCACATGTCAGCCAAGCACCCGACTTTGTGGGAAGTACAACAGAGTCGAGGAGCGGTGCTTGCTGATGTCACTGCTACGTCTTCGCCTGTTGTGCGTGCGAGCCAATCCTCTGTCCATGCTGGCCGCGAACAAGCCTCCGGCCCTGCACCTGAAGTTGCCCACGCACAAATTACACCACCATCAAGCACGTCCTTGTCCTAGCGCAGCGTTCAATTATCCATTCATCAAACATTTGAACGCAGGCGCAAATACGCTGCCAACGTCCCACATGCCACAGTCCTGAATGATCACATTTCGCGACTCATACCGCTACAAATGTTGCCTTTCCGGCTGGTGGAGACGGAAGCATTCCGCGACCTGATGGCGGCTGCTGTCCCACGTTACTCGGTCCACAGCCGCCACTATTTCTCCAGATGTGCCGTCCACACATTGCATAACCACGTGTCCAACAGCATCACACGTGCCCTGAACAACGCTGTTTCAGCCAAAGTCCACCTAATAATAATAATAATACTGCTTTATTTATATAGCGCCAACATATTACACAGCGCTTTACAATGTAGGGTTAGAGTACAGAAAATATAATACAGTAAGTAATTACAGTAGAGAACAAATACAGTAGAATAATTGGATACAAAACAATAGGCATAGAATCAATGTAAAAAAGAAAATACAAAAAATAAAGCAAGAAATGAAGGTGACCCTGCTCAAAAGAGCTTACAATCTACAACTGAATAGGGGTTGCACAAGGTACAGGGGCTTATTGTTTAGTTTCAAATAGAGAGTGGACAAGATATTGGAAACTGCAGCTAGACAGTCATTGCTGTTCTTTAATACCGCAGGGGTAAGGTCAGGGGCTGAACAAGTGTATAACCACAGACACGTGGACAAGTGCTTGTGGGCAAGGCCGCTACATCTCCTTGACAAAACACTGGGTTAATATTGTGCAGGCTCTGACACAGTCTGAGCGAGGGACGGAACACGTCCTTCCCACACCAAGGATAGCAGGCCCTACCTCTGTCAGGGTTTGACCGACACTCTACAGCTCCGGAATGTCATGCTCTTCAGCCTCCTCCTCCTCCTCCTGTGCATCCTCATCCACTGTACCCTCCACACCAGTCCCAAGCTGGAAGCACTGCAGCACTGCCTCTGCGAAGCGGCAACAGGCTGTGCTGAAGCTAGTCTGCATAGGTGACAAACCCCACAATGCAGAAGAGGTGTGGACAGCTCTGAAACAGCAGGCAGATCACTGGCTCACACCTCTGAACCTAAAGCCAGGAAAGGTCGTGTGTGACAATGGCCGGAACCTGGTGGCAGCTTTGAGGCGAGGCCAGCTGACGCATGTTCCATGCGTGCCCCACGTGCTCAACCTGGTGGTTCAGAGGTTTCTAAAGTCATACACAGTCTGAACTGCTGGTAAAAGTTCGCCGTCTGTCTGCACATTTTCGCAAGTCACCTGCTGCTTCAGCCGGCCTTGGCGGATTTCAGCGCCGTTAGCGTCTTACGGCCCACAGACTGATGTGTGATGTCCCCACGCGTTGGAATTCAACTCTGCACATGTTGGTCAGGATATGTGAGCAGAAGAGGGCAGTTGTTGACTACCTGCATCACCTAAGCCGTCGGGAAATGGTTCAAACTCCACACATAACACCTGAGGAGTGGAGATGGATGTCCGACCTATGTACCATCCTCCCAAACTTAGAGGAGTCCACCAAGATGGTGAGCGGCGATGACGCCATTATTAGCGTCACCATACCACTACTCTGCCTTCTAAAATGGTCTCTGCTGAAAAACAAAGAGGATGCATTGCACGCCGAGCGCGATGACTTGGAGCAAGAAACAGTAGTGAGTGTGGGTGAAAACACACAGTCCAGCCTCATCTCATCACAACGTGCAGTGGAGGACTATGATGAAGAGGAGGAGGATGAAGACATGGAGCAACTCTCTGGCCAAATTGAGGATATGACATGAACACCAGTCATACCCTCGATTCAGCGTGGCTGGCCAGAGGACAGGGGAGATGAGGAGGAGGAGGAGGAGGAGGACAGCATGTTCAGTCATCGTGTTGGTCTGGATACTGAAGTGATGGCTGTTAAGAGTCTGGCGCACATGGCAGACTTTATGGTAAGCTGCCTGGGTCGTGACCCTCGCATTCAGAACATCTTGGCCGACAATCTGTACTGGTTGGCAACACTGTTAGACCCACGCTACAAGGAGAACTTTATGTCTGTCATTCCTGAGGCGGAGAGGTCAGCCAAAATGCAGCAGTTCCAGAAGGCCATAGTCACGGAAGTAGGCAAATCATTCCCCTCACAAAATGCTAGCGGCATAGGTCAGGAATCAGTGGACAACCAAGGCGTACGGCCGAGAGGGGCACAAGTCCAATCCGCCAAAGGTAGGGGAACATTCTTTACGAGGTGGGACAGTTTTCTCAGCCCCTCACGTATCACAGCCCCTGAGGTGTGGGGTAGTGACACAAGAAATGTTAAGTTTGGACAGATGCTGAAGGAGGACCTTGCCGATCGAACAACTGTACTGCGAGATTCCTCTGTGCCTTACAGTTATTGGGTCTTCAAGCTGGACACGTGGCATGAATTGGCTCTCTACGCCTTGGAAGTCCTGGCCTGCACTGCCGCTAGCGTTTTGTCAAAGCGTGTTTTCAGTGTCGCAGGTGGAATCATTACTGATAAACGCAACCGCCTATCAACTGAAAATGCTGACAGGCTGACTCAGATCAAGATGAACAAGGGTTGGATTGGGCCAGACTTCACCACACCACCAACAAATGACAACTGAATTTAAATTTTGTAATGGGAATTTGCCATGTACCTCCACTGACCCATGGGTACACACTTCTGGACTTCCGAGTGTCCAAGTGTAGGATCAGTAATGTCCGTGGACGTGTACTCGGCCTGTTGGTAGGAAGGAGGATCAGGTTGGGAAATGTGCGGTGCAGTATCACGGCTGCTGACACTTGACCATGTGGAAGACAGGGTGTTTGTGGAGGTGCCAATCAGACTTGAAGCATTATCTGCTATCCAAGTAACAAGCTGTTGACACTGATGTTGGTTCAAGAGCGGTGTACTGCAGCGGGCCCCAACAATTTGGGACAGGACGTGTGAGCGAGTAGATGTGCCACTTTCTTGTTGCGAAATTAGTGCTTGCACACGACCTCGGCCTCTGCCTGCACCACCATCACGTTCAACTCCTTGTTTCTTGCCAACGCCCTTGCGCATTTTGCTTGTATACAGCGACAACAGTCACAGGAGAGGATTTTAGTCCCTAACCTGTATTAAGGTAGTACGTACACCTGTCTGGTGACTGTAATGGTGTCAGGAGAGGATTTTAGTCCCTAACCTGTATTAAGGTAGTACGTACACCTGTCTGGTGACTTTAATGGTGTCAGGAGAGGATTTTAGTCCCTAACCTGTATTAAGGTAGTACGTACACCTGTCTGGTGACTTTAATGGTGTCAGGAGAGGATTTTAGTCCCTAACCTGTATTAAGGTAGTACGTACACCTGTCTGGTGACTTTAATGATTTCAGGAGAGGATTTTAGTCCCTAACCTGTATTAAGGTAGTACGTACACCTGTCTGGTGACTGTAATGGTTTCAGGAGAGGATTTTAGTCCCTAACCTGTATTAAGGTAGTATGTACACCTGTCTGGTGACTGTAATGGTGTCAGGAGGGGATTTTAGTCCCTAACCTGTATTAAGGTAGTACGTACACCTGTCTGGTGACTGTAATGGTTTCAGGAGAGGATTTTAGTCCCTAACCTGTATTAAGGTAGTACGTACACCTGTCTGGTGACTTTAATGGTTTCAGGAGAAGATTTTAGTCCCTAACCTGTATCAAGGTATGACGTACACCAGTGTGGTGACTGTTGAGATCACAAGAGATTAGGATTTTAGTTCCCTAACCTGTATCAAGGTATGACGTACACCAGTCTGGTGACTGTTGAGATCACAAGAGATTATGATTTTAGTTCCCTAACCTGTATCAAGGTATGACGTACACCAGTCTGGTGACTGTCGAGATCACAAGAGATTAGGATTTTAGTTCCCTAACCTGTATCAAGGTATGACGTACACCAGTCTGGTGACTGTTGAGATCACAAGAGATTAGGATTTTAGTTCCCTAACCTGTATCAAGGTATGACGTACACCAGTCTGGTGACTGTTGAGATCACAAGAGATTAGGATTTTAGTTCCCTAACCTGTATCAAGGTATGACGTACACCAGTCTGGTAACTGTTGAGATCACAAGAGATTAGGATTTTAGTTCCCTAACCTGTATCAAGTTATGACGTACACCAGTCTGGTGACTGTTGAGATCACAAGAGATTAGGATTTTAGTTCCCTAACCTGTATCAAGGTATGACGTTCACCAGTCTGGTGACTGTTGAGATCACAAGAGATTAGGATTTTAGTTCCCTAACCTGTATCAAGTTATGACGTACACCAGTCTGGTGACTGTTGAGATCACAAGAGATTAGGATTTTAGTTCCCTAACCTGTATCAAGGTATGACGTACACCAGTCTGGTGACTGTTGAGATCACAAGAGATTAGGATTTTAGTTCCCTAACCTGTATCAAATTATGACGTACACCAGTCTGGTGACTGTTCAGATCACAAGAGATTAGGATTTTAGTTCCCTAACCTGTATCAAGGTATGACGTACACCAGTCTGGTGACTGTTGAGATCACAAGAGATTAGGATTTTAGTTCCCTAACCTGTATCAAGTTATGACGTACACCAGTCTGGTGACTGTTCAGATCACAAGAGGTTAGGATCTTAGTTCCCTAGCCTGTATTAAGGTAGTACGTACACCTGTCTGGTGACTGTAATGCTTTCACGAGAGGATTTTAGTCCCTAACCTGTATTAAGGTAGTACGTACACCTGTCTGGTGACTGTAATGGTGTCAGGAGAGGATTTTAGTCCCTAACCTGTATTAAGGTAGTACGTACACCTGTCTGGTGACTTTAATGGTGTCAGGAGAGGATTTTAGTCCCTAACCTGTATTAAGGTAGTACGTACACCTGTCTGGTGACTTTAATGGTTTCAGGAGAGGATTTTAGTCCCTAACCTGTATTAAGGTAGTACGTACACCTGTCTGGTGACTGTAATGGTTTCAGGAGAGGATTTTAGTCCCTAACCTGTATTAAGGTAGTACGTACACCTGTCTGGTGACTTTAATGGTTTCAGGAGAGGATTTTAGTCCCTAACCTGTATTAAGGTAGTACGTACACCTGTCTGGTGACTGTAATGGTTTCACGAGAGGATTTTAGTCCCTAACCTGTATTAAGGTAGTACGTACACTTGTCTGGTGACTGTAATGGTGTCAGGAGAGGATTTTAGTCCCTAACCTGTATTAAGGTAGTACGTACACCTGTCTGGTGACTTTAATGGTGTCAGAGAGGATTTTAGTCCCTAACCTGTATTAAGGTAGTACGTACACCTGTCTGGTGACTTTAATGGTTTCAGGAGAGGATTTTAGTCCCTAACCTGTATTAAGGTAGTACGTACACCTGTCTGGTGACTGTAATGGTGTCAGGAGAGGATTTTAGTCCCTATCCTGTATTAAGGTAGTAAGTACAAGAGTGTGGTGACTCTAATGGTCACAGAAAACCTTGGATTCCAATCTGTATCACCCTGCCTATATCCTCCTAGATTAGTCCTGAGAAGGACTGTTCTGGTCACTGGAAAGCTTGGACTCCGATCTGGATCACCCTGCCTATATCCTCTTAGATTAGTCCTGAGAAGGACTGTTGTGGTCAGCAGCAGCAGTTTGCAGCCCTGCTCCGGATCTATCTATGAGGGCCGCAAACCTGTCCCTAAGCAGCAGCAGACACTCTCCCTACACTCACTGTCTGGATGGCTGTGTGCCGAGCACAGTGCGCCGGGAGTTATAAAGGCTAGGTGACGCTGTGCAGGCCGGCCAATCACTGCTATGCCACAACTAACAGGGCTGTGGCATTGCAGTGGTCTGCCAGCCAATCCCTGCACGTGGGCTGGCTCTCAAAAGAGCGCCAACATGCAGAGATGACGACCACGAGCACAGCACGAGTATCGCGAGATTACTCGGTGCTCGGCGAGTCGCCCGAGTACAGTGATACTCGTGCGAGTACTGAGTAGTGGCGAGCATGCTCGCTCATCACTAGTTATGGTCACAGAAAAGCTTGGATTCCGATCCGTATCACCCTGCCTATATCCTCCTAGATTAGTCCTGAGAAGGACTGTTGTGGTCAGCAGCAGTTTGGAGTCCTGCTCCAGATCTACCTATGAGGGCCGCAAATCTGTCCCTAAGCAGCAGCAGACACTCTCCCTACACTCACTGTCTGGATGCCTGTTTGCAGAGCACAGCGCGGCCGGGTCTTATAAAGGCTCGGTCACTCTGTGCAGGCCGGCCAATCACTGCAATGCCACAACTAACAGGGCTGTGGCATTGCAGTGGTCTGCCAGCCAATCCCTGCATGTGGGCTGGCTCTCAAAAGAGCGCCAACATGCAGAGATGACGACCACGAGCACAGCACGAGTATCGCGAGATTACTCGGTGCTCGCCGAGTAGCCCGAGTACAGTGATACTCGTGCGAGTACCGAGTAGTGGCGAGCATGCTCGCTCATCACTATAAATCACTTTTTCCAGTCAGAAATGGCTAGAAAAAAGCCCACTGAGGCTGAAACATCACAGTGTCGCCTTGAAGGCCTATTAAAGCCAGATCACACCTCTAAACCGGAGTGCTGCAGTCTTTTTTGGTGTATATTATTAGATAACAGATAGGCTGGGGTCACACACACAGATATCTGGGCAGATATTGTTCACAGATCTCTGGTTGCAGTGAAATCATGGACACATGGTTCCATTTTGTCGCTGTGTACAAATGTAACAATCTGTCCATGATTTCACTGCAACCAGAGATCTGTGACCAAAATCTGCCCAGATATCTGTGTGTGTGACCCCAGCCATAGATAGATAAATAAATACATAGATAATACATAGCTAGATAACAGATAGATATGACATAGGTATACATAAATACATAGGTGTGATAAATGTATAGATATTTTATATAGTAAGGTGAAAACACGTTAAGTACGAGAGAGGAGATATGTATCATCCAAATTGTTAAATTTGGTGATATGAACCCAGATGTAATGTTCCAGTATCATAGATGCTGAGAAACTTAATCTATATACATAATCGGCAGTTTTGCACTTCCGGCCACTGTGCCGCTATCACGCACTGGCCGGAAGCGCAAAACCCCTCTCGTCACACACCACGTACCCCCACCAATGGCCGCCGCTCCCCAGCCCCATCTTCCCGAGCCCTCACTCCAAAGCGGCACCAGCCAGGGGGAGCCGCATTAGAGATGGGGGCGGCGCCAGCATCAGCGTCCGGCTTTAGCACAGACGCCGGCAGCCCGCCCCCAGCCTCCCCAGGTAACACGTCGCCCACACTCTCTCATTGTAGGCTGCAGGCCCTGTGTCTAATGTCTCTGTATACTGTGTGTCTAATGTCTCTGTATACTCTGTGTCTAATGTCTCTGTATACTCTGTGTCTAATGTCTCTGTATACTGTGTGTCTAATGTCTCTGTATACTCTGTGTCTAATGTCTCTGTATACTCTGTGTCTAATGTCTCTGTATACTGTGTGTCTAATGTCTCTGTATACTGTGTGTCTAAGTGTACTCTGTACTTACTGTGTGTCTAATGTCTCTGTATACTGTGTATCTAATGTCTCTGTATACTGTGTCTAATGTCTCTGTATACTGTGTGTCTAATGTCTCTGTATACTGTGTGTCTAATGTCTCTGTATACTGTGTGTCTAATGTCTCTGTATACTGTGTGTCTAATGTCTCTGTATACTGTGTCTAATGTCTCTGTATACTGTGTGTTTAATGTCTCTGTATACTGTGTGTCTAATGTCTCTGTATACTGTGTGTCTAATGTCTCTCTATACTGTGTGTCTAATGTCTCTCTATACTGTGTGTCTAATGTCTCTCTATACTGTGTGTCTAATGTCTCTCAATACTGTGTGTCTAATGTCTCTCAATACTGTGTGTCTAATGTCTCTCTATACTGTGTCTAATGTCTCTGTATACTGTGTCTAATGTCTCTCTATGCTGTGTCTAATGTCTCTCTATACTGTGTCTAATGTCTCTCTATACTCTGTCTAATGTCTCTGTATACTGTGTCTAATGTCTCTGTATACTGTGTCTAATGTCTCTGTATACTGTGTCTAATTTCTCTGTATACTGTGTCTAATTTCTCTGTATACTGTGTCTAATGTCTCTCTATACTGTGTCTAATGTCTCTGTATACTGTGTCTAATGTCTCTGTATACTGTGTCTAATGTCTCTGTATACTGTGTGTCTAATGTTTCTGTATACTGTGTGTCTAATGTCTCTGTATACTGTGTCTAATGTCTCTGTATACTGTGTCTAATGTCTCGATCTAATGTCTCTATATACGTTCTCTAATGTCTCTGTATACTGTGTCTAATGTCTCTGTATACTGTGTCTAATGTCTCTGTATACTGTGTGTAATGTGTCTATACTGTCTGTAATGTCTCTATACTCTGTCTAATGTGTCTATACTGTGTGTAATCTCTGTATATTGTCTGTAATGTGTCTATGCTGTGTGTAATGTCTCTATACTCTGTGTAATGTGTGTATACTGTCTGTAATGTGCCTATACTGTGTCTAATGTGTCTATACTGTGTGTAATCTATGTATACTGTCTGTAATGTGTCTATACTGTGTGTAATGTCTCTATACTCTGTGTAATGTCTGCATAATGTCTCTAATGTGTGTATACTGTGTGTATACTGTGTGTATAATGTGTGTAATCTCTGCATACTGTGTGTCTATACAATGTCTCATGTATGCATATACTGTGTGCTTCTCACCTCACCCCTCCACCACTGAGCCGCATCTCTCCTCACCTCTCCACCACAGCCGTTTCTCTACTCTCCCCTCCACCACAGAGCCGCATCTCTCCTCACCCCTCCACCACAGAGCCGCATCTCTCCTCACCCCTCCACCACAGAGCCGCCTCTATACTCTACTACCCACAGAGCCGCCTCTATACTCTGCTACCCACAGAGCCGCCTCTATACTCTGCTACCCACAGAGCCGCCTCGATACTCTGCTACCCACAGAGCCGCCTCGATACTCTGCTACCCACAGAGCTGCCTCTATACTCTGCTACCCACAGAGCCGCCTTGATGCTCTGCTACCCACAGAGCCGCCTTGATACTCTACTACCCACTGACCCGCCTGTATACACACAATTGCATCGGGCCTTTTTACTAGTTTATCTATAATGGCCACTTTACACGCGGCTACATTTCTAGCTTATCCACAGGTAACTTACTGGCTGCAGTGAAATCATGGAGACATTATTCCATTTGTACACAGCAACAAGATAGAACCATGTCTCCATGATTTCACTGCAGCCAGTAAGTTACCTGTGGATAAGCTAGAAATGTAGCCGCGTGTAAAGTGGCCATTACAGGGCTTGGTTTTTGTGAACAGCTAAAGACATGGGCGGGACGGCTGTTCACCACATCTCCATCTCAAGGTATGGTCTATATACATAGATAGATAGATAGATAGATAGATAAAACATGCATAGAGAGATGATAAATAAATATAGCATACATAGGTGAGACACATAGGTAGATGATAGATAAATAGATAGATATTGTGTATTCATTGCATTATTCTTAAATCTTCATAAAAAAACTACATACATATTCTAGAATACCCGATGCGTTAGAATCGGGCCACCATCAAGTGTATTATAATGCATCCCATAGTCCTCTATTCATAAAGTAGGCCTCATAGTCATTCACTTATTGTAATGAACCCCCATTATTCTCCATATAATATTATGCAACCATCAACACTCTCCATCCCCCTGCACAATCCATCCCCCTGCACACTCCATCCCCCTACACTCTCCATTCTCCCTGCATCCTCTATCACCACCCTGCACCCTCCATCCACTGACTCCCTCCATCCCCCTGCAGTCTCAATCCTCCATCCCCCTGCAATCTCCATTGTCCATCCCCCTGTAGTCCCCCCCTTCTCAACATCCTCCATTCCCCTTCACTCTCCATCCTCTTCCACTCTCCTTCCTCCATCCTCTTGCACTCTCCATCCTCCTGAACTCTCTATCCTCCTGCAGTCTCTATCCTCCTTCCCCCTGCAGTCTCCATCCTCCATCCCCCTGCAGTCTCCATCCTCCATCCCCCTGCAGTCCCCCCCTTCCTTACATCCTCCATTGCCCTGCACTCTCCATCCTCTTCCATTCTCCTTCCTCCATCCTCTTGCACTCTCCATCCTCCTGAACTCTCCATCCCCCTGCAGTCTCCATCCTCCATCCCCCTGCAGTCTCCATCCTCCATCCTTCTGCAGTCTCCATCTTCCTTACATCCTCCATCCCCCTGCACTCTCCATCCTCCTGCACTCTCCATCCTCTTCCACTCTCCTTCCTCCATCCTCTTGCACTCTCCATCCTCATGAACTCTCCATCCTCCATCCTACTGCACTCTCCATCCTCCTGCATTCTCCGCCCTCCTGCACTCTCCCCCCTCCTGCGCTCTATATCTTCCCTGCACCCTCCAGCCCTCTGAAGTCTCCATCCTCCTGTACTCTCCATCCTCCTCCACTCTACTCCCTCAATCCTTCTGCAGTGTTCATCCTCCGCACTCTCCATCCTCCTCCACTCCCCTTCCTCCATTCTCCTGCACTTTCCATCCTCCCGCACTCTTCATCCTCCTGCACTCTCCATCTTCTTGCACTCTCCATCCTCCATCCTCCTACTCTATTCATCCTTCTGCACTCTCCATCCTCCTGCACTCTCCATCCTTCTGCACTCTCCATCCTTCTGCACTGTCCATCCTCCTGCATTCTACATCCTCCTGCACTATCCATTCTCCTGCACTCTCCATCCTTCTGCACTCTCCATCCTTCTGCACTTTCCATCCTCTTGCATTCTCCATCCTCCTACAGACCCCATCCTCCTGCAGTCCCCATCCTTCTGCACTCTCCATCCTCCTGCAATCTCCATCCTCCTGCAATCTTCATCCTTCTGCACTCTCCATCCTCCATCTTCCTGCACTCTCCATTCTCCATCCTCTTGCACTCCCCATCCTCCATCTTCCTGCACTCTCCATTCTCCTGCACCTACCATCCTGCTGCACTCTCCATTCTCCATCCTCTTGCATTCTCCATCCCCTGCACCACTCATCATCCATCTTCCTGCACTCTCCATCCTCTTGCACCTTCCATTCTCCTGCACACTCCATCTTCCCTACAACCTCCATCCCCCTGCAGGCTCCATCATCCATCCTTCCGCACTCTCCATCCTCCTGCACTCTCCATCCTCCTACTCTCCATCCTCCTGCACACTCTATCATCCGTCCTTCTGCACTCTCCATTCTCCTTCCTTCTGAACTCTCCATCCTCCATCCTCCTGCAGTGTCCATCCTCCATCCCCTGCAGTCTCCATCCTCCTGCACTCTCCATCCTTCTGCACTCCCCATCCTTCTGCACTTTCCATCCTCTTGCATTCTCCATCCTCCTACAGTCCCCATCCTCCTGCATTCCCCATCCTTCTGCACTCTCCATCCTCCTGCAATCTCAATCCTCCTGCAATCTCCATCCTTCTGCACTCTCCATCCTCCATCTTCCTGCACTCTCCATTCTTCATCCTCTTGCACTCCCCATCCTCCATCTTCCTGCACTCTCCATTCTCCTGCACCTACCATCCTGCTGCACTCTCCATTCTCCATCCTCTTGCATTCTCCATTCTCCTGCAGTCTCCATCCTCCTGCAGTCTCCATCCTTCTGCACTCTCCATCCTTCTGCACTCTCCATCCTTCTGCACTCTCCATCCTCCTGCACACTCCAGCCTGCTGCACACTCCATCATCCGTCCTTCTGCACTCTGCATTCTCCATCCTTCTGAACTCTCCATCCTCCATCCGCCTGCAGTGTCCATCCTCCATCCCCCTGTAGTCTCCATCCTCCTGCACTCTCCATCCTTCTGCACTCCCCATCCTCCATCCTCCTGCACTTCCCATCCTCCATTCTCTTGCACTCACCATCCTCCTGCACTCCCCTTCCTCCGGCAATCTCAATCCTCCTGCAATCTCCATCCTCCTGCACTCTACAACCTCCTGCACCCTCCATCCTTCTGCAATCTCCATCCTCCTGCACTCTCCATCCTCCTGCACTCCCCATCCTCCTGCAATATCCATCCTCCTGCAATCTCCATCCTCCTGCAATCTCCATCCTCCTGCACTCTCCATCCTCCTGCACTCTCCATCCTTCTGCAATCTCCATTCTCCTGCACTCCCCATCCTCCATCCTCTTGCACTCCCCATCCTCCTATGCTCTCCATCCTCCTGCACTCCCCATCCTCTGCACTCTCCATCCTCCTACACTCCCCATCCTCTATCCTCTTGCACTCTCCATCCTCCAGCACTCTCCATCTTCCTGCACTCACCATCCTCCTGCACTCTCCATCCTCCTGCACTCCACATCCTCCTGAACTCTCCATCCTCTATCCCTGCAGTTTTCATCCTCCAACCCCCCTGCACAGCCTGCCACTCTCTGCACCCCTCTCTCACACACCTCTTGTACCCTTGTTTATTTGGTCCCATCTTTGCTCCAGCTTCGTGTATGACATTTTGCTCCTTCACGCTGGGCAAAACTCCATGGCTCCATCCACCCGAGTCACATGCCTGTGATGTCATTGCAGATCCTGCTGCTCCATGGTATTGTCTCTTCTGCTGGGCCCTGAGTGACACTGCTAGCAATCAGAGGCTGTGCCCAGCACCCCAGGGTCCCAAGACACAGGGTCCCAGATGCAGCCGCCATCCACCGCGACCGCGTTATAACACTACACTGAGGTGAATCACCTGCAGTCTGCTGCCGCATCTGAGCTGCGGCCCACTGGTGATTCAACAATACAGTGAGGAGAGGGGCCATTCTCATCCTGCATCTGCCTTAGGCAAGTGAGAGTGCAGGGGCAGGGCCTATCGGGGCTTTAACCGGTACCCCAGCAGGTCAGACCGACACTGGACATACGTATCTATATCATGATATGTACAGAGCACATATAGGATTAGTATATATACAGAGCTGTGATGGTACTAGTGTATACACAGAGCTATGAGAGTACTGTTGTATATACAGACCTGTGATGGTACTGGTGTATATACAGAGTCGTGGAGCGTTCTAGTGTATATAAAGAGCTGTGATGGTACTAGTGTATATACAGAGCTCTCTATTTCTCTCGCTCTCTGACTCTCTTGCTCTCTGTCTCTCGCTCTCTGGCTCTTGCTCTCTGTCTCTGACTCTCTGGCTTTCTGTCTCTACACAGCACTATACTCTATACTGTATGTATTTAGTGTGGACCTGTATATACAGTAGAGTGCTGTCTGTGTATACAAAATATACAGCTGTCAGTCTCTGCATATGGCCAGCAGTCTCTGTGTATGCATCCTGCTCAGTCTCCAATGTGTATACATCCCGGAGCAGTCACTAATGTGTATACGTCTCCCAGCAGTCTCCAATGTGCATAGGTCCCGCAGCCGTCACCATTGTGCATTTGTTCCGCAGCCATCTACATTGTGCATTTGTCCTGCAGCCGTCTGCATTGTGCATTTTTCCCGCAGCCGTCTCCATTGAGCATTTGTCCCGAAGCTGTCTTCATTGTGCATTTGTCCCGCAGCCATCTCCATTGTGTATACAGGCAGCAGTAGTCTCTATTGTGTATTCACTACTGTGTGTATAGCCCGCAGCCGTCTCCATTGTGTATATGGCCAGCAGCCATATCCATTGTCTATACGGTCCTCAGCCATCTCTTTTGTGTATACAGCTAGCAGCCGTCTCTATTGTGTATTCTCTATTGTGTATGCAGCTATTGTGTATTCAGCCCACAGCAGTCTCAAGTGTGTATGTGTGTAATATATAATAGAGAGAATGTGTTTAAAAAAAAGGGAAAACAGCACAAAAATATAGAAAAAAGTGGACTTTATTGCCCAAAGGTGTGGCCAAGCATTGGGCAATAAAGTCCACTTTTCTCTATTTTCTTGTACTGTTTTTCCTTTTTTACTCTTTTTTAAGGAACCATCTGGATAGGAAAGCTTTGCACATAAATTGAGATAATTTTTGGTGTTGTTCCAATTTTTCACTAGAAATATAATGTATGTTTGGTGAAGGCGGAGCTTGGCTGGATGCAAAGCTGGGGTGGGGGCTGGGCGATGTCTCAGGGGGCCCCCAAAATTTTGGCAGTAAGGGGCCCCGAAATTCCTAGTGGCAGCCCCCCATCCTGGTACATGATCCGCCATCCTGTGATATATAACTCTTATCCTGGATATGGCCTCCTCCATCCTGGATATGGCCAGTTATCCTGCATAAGGGACCCCATCCTGGATATGGCCTCCCATCCTAGATAATGCCCCCCCCTATCCTGGTTATGGCCCCCTTATCCTGGTACATGGATTCCTCTGTCCTGCATATGGCCTACCATCCTGGATATGTTCCCCCTGCAACTCTATACGCCCCCTTGCTGGTGTACACACTAAAATAATATACAGCTGATAACTTACCCTCCGCCGCTCCCTGCCTGCAGCATCACCGCTGTCTTCCTGTGTCTGTGCCCAGCATCCGATCATGTGACCGGGACACAAAGAGATAACATCACTGTGTTGTGCTGGTTACATGATCGGATGTCAAGCACAGGCACAGGAAGATGGCAACTATGCTGCAGGTAGGGAACGGTGGAGTTATCAGCCATTTATTATTTTAGTGTGAGCACCAGTTATGGGGCATATAGAGTGATGGGGGCGCCATATCGAGGATGGGGGGGTAAGTGCAGGCTTATATAATATGTAACGCTCCCCCCGCCTACATCTTATAGTGTATATTATATGAGCATAATGAGTGGGGGCACTTGACCACCTCTGCAGCCCATGCCAGCCTCCTCCAGTCCCCGGACACTGCTCCAGAGCTGCCCCCTCCTCCTCTACAGCACAGGACAGCATGTATTTCTTTTATAAGACACACACCCCACTTTCCACAAAATTTGGGGGAACAAAAGTGCGTCTTATAATCTGAAAAATATGCTAAGTTTAATTTGATTGGTCTTCTTGTGACTCCATAAAAGTGGCTCAATACTGTAACAACAATATTCCCAGAAATCAGTTGTGAGTCAGAAATGAATGCAGGCATGTTCTCCATGCAGTTCCCATTCTGTGTTAGCACTTTTCCATCCACTGCAGCATTTTCACAGGCCCACCAGAACTCTTTGACGAGTCCAGCAGAAAAATATTCAAGTTTCCCATTGACTTGAATTGGGTTTGTTATTTGGTACAAATACACGAACAGCAAAAAAATATTTGACACAGATAATCCAAACCCGAATATTTGACTATTCGTTCATCACTAGATAACCTGTTCTTTGGCTTACTTAAGGCTGTGTTCACATGCTGCGTATTTCTCCATTTGTACAGCCGCAGCGCTGGATACGCACCCCAGCAAATGCAATGACTTTTGCTGAAATGCGTTCACACGCTGCGCTTTGTGCGCATGCGCTTTCACTGCATAATGCGTGTGCAAAATGAATCGACATGTCAATTCTTTGCGCCTTTTTCAGTGCAGTTTTCCCATAGCCCACATTATAACATGGGCTCTGGAAAGTCCCACCAAAAAAGTGCGCTGTGTGCATGCAGTTGTGCTTTTTTTGCGCAAAATGCAGGCAAAAACACGCAACTGCAAAAAAAAACGCACCTAATACGCAGCACGTATCCTAAAAACTAGTTTTTTTGCCATACAATTTGGCACATTTTAATCTTTTCAGGAGAGGTAAAAAAAAGTTTTAAACACTTAAAATTGTTTCTTATGATAAGTGCACCCAAAGTTCTCACTCATGTTGAATAGTAAATCTGCATGAATATTCTCAGTATTTTGTTTAATTCCTACAGGTGCAAACAAGGAGTGCAGATGAGCCAATGACAACTTTTGTGTTATGCAATGAGTGTGGACATCGTTGGAAGGTAAGTAATTTGCTTTGTTCAGGTGTGTTCACAGATTCATTGCAGAATGTTAACAGTTAAGTTGTCAGTTGGTGAAATTTAAAGGGGTGATAAATACTTGAAAAAAAAAAGAAATAAAAATATGCTCTGTATAAATGATAAACAGTACAGTATCCATGCCAAATATTCCCAGAATGTTCCTAGAAAAAAGGACAGTCTTCCTGGATTGCTAAAAGAGTTGACTAATCTCCCATGTGCTGCTGTCTTGTCAAAAGCAATGTTCTCTTATGCCCACTTTACACACACCAACTTATCTGTCCAACTTCTGAACAACTTACTGGTTGCAGTGAAATCATGGACACCTTGTTCCATTTGTACACAGCCACAAAATGGAGCAATGTGTCCATGATTTCACTGCAACCAGTGAGTTGTTCAGAAGTTGGACAGATAAGTTGATGTGTGTAAAGTGGCCATAAGGCCCAGTTACACACACAGATAATTGTGCAGAGATTGTTTGCAGATCTCTGGTTGCAGTGAAATCATGGACACATTGTTCTATTTTGTTGCTGTGTACAAATGGAACAATGTGTCCATGATTTCACTGCAACCAGTAAGTTGCAAGTGAAATTGCATGCAATGTTGCGACGTGTAATGGCCGCTTTACACGTCCCAACATCGTTTCGATATTGTATACAACGGCATGGGAGTGTGCACTTTTTTGGCAGAAATCCAAGATTACATAGGAGCTGTCACACAGGTCGATATCGGCAGGCAACACAACTGCCATGTCTACCCCTCCTTGTACGAGCGACCCAGGGAACGACCATTTAACATGGGAGAGTATAGGGGAAGTTGTTCTCCAAATCGTTGTTGGGTTGTCACACAGCATGATCCTGCCAGATCGTCCATCCATTATCAGGCAGTTAGAGAGCCTGATCATTTCTCCCCCCATATGGTTTTGGCATCGTTCTTGCATCGATTTGTACATTCACACCATACAACGCACGAATGATATCGTCGCCAACGCACAAACCACTTGACTTTTTATCGAAGTTTGACGACGATATCGGGACGTGTAAAGTGGCCATGAAGGTACCCTAACTGGGCCTTTAGGCTACTTTCCACTGATGAGTTTTGATGAATTTTAGGGTACCTTTACACGTTGCAACATTGCATGCAATTTCACTTGCAACTTAAGGCCACTTTACACACACAGATATCTGTGTCCAACTTCTGAACAGATCTCTGGTTGCAGTGAAATCATGGACACATTGCTCCATTTTGTGGCTGTGTAGAAATGTAACAATGTGTCCATGATTTCACTGCAACCAGTAAGTTGCAAGTGAAATTGCATGCAATGTTGCGACGTGTAAAGTTACCCTCAATGTTGAAGAATTTCTGCAACATTTTTGCACTTATTATATAAATTTGGTTGTTTGTATATTTTTCATTGCGTTTTTGAGAGTGTTTTTTCCACATGCATTTTTATTACATTTTTGAAGATGTGATTTTTGTCTTTTATTGGTGTGTCATGCGTCATGCTTTAAGTTAAGCTGTTATGTTCTTTACTAGCTGTAAGCCCGATGCAAATGCATCAGGTGTCTAGAATATTTTTAATTTTTTTTTAAGATTTTCAAATAACAATCCAATTATTCCAATGACATCTTTACATCAACTACATATATTTCTATGGTTGATATAATTTAAGGAAAATTGAACTATTATGTTGTAAGGGTCTTAGAACACAAAGTAGCAATACTTCTTAATGTGTCAATCGTTTGAATTAATGAATTAACAGTACTAATGTGAGTATCAGCCAGTTTGTGTCAGCTCACCAATCGCATCAAGATGCCCTTACGCCTGGTGAGTCCTACTCTAACTAAATCCGAATTGATATAATTTAGATATTTTTTATAGCTGGATTTTTCTTAGATTTTTTGAGGATTGTGATGTAAATAATAAAATTTTGTAAATTGATACAGAAGGAGTTACCAGCTACAGACTTGCAGCAATATCCATGCAATAACAAAAAAACTTGTAGTTAACCTACGGTAAATGGAGTTAACGTAGCTTCAGCAGGTGCATAAGATGCATCCACTAACTAACCACAGGTGACTGCAGTTGATGTGGATGAGACTGCCGCAACTATGTTGTCTGCACAAACCGCAAGTTAAGTACAAATTACATATATGCAATTATGAAAATTACTGTAAGTATGTTGTTGGTGAGTCCTTCATGATCAATTATTATCATTTAGTATATTCCTCAACAAAGTGAAAAAATCTAAGAAAAATGGCATGGTAGAATCTAATTAATAATTTATGTTTGTCCCTATCTATCTAAACATGTGGAACACACCTTGCTAATGAGATGTGTGTGAACAGCCGTCCCACCCATCTCTTAGCTGTTCACAAAAACCTCTCCCGTTAAAGAATAAGAATCAAATCTCTCAGCACGTAGAGTACTGGAGCTTTAAATAGTGGTTTCTATCACCCTGTGAGAAAATCAGAATGATACACATCTCCGATGAAATCTGTAATGTGTTTTTCCACAAATATTGTATAAACTATGTACATAAAAAACTGAAAATGTAAAGACTAAACTAATTTTTTTGTTATTTTTTTTGTTTTGTTTTAAATAGAAAAGGTAAAAAAATAAAATAGGCAAAAGTTCATCCCAAAATATTCCGATAGACAATATTTTTGGTGAAGACTTTCTCACTGTTAGGCACCAATTTGCCTTGAATGCATGAATCCACCACTTTCACCTTCACATTGCATCATCATCTCTTCACACGTGAGAAAGCCACATATAATTGTCCATGACCAAAAACAGGTTCTGGCAAATAAATCCCCACTTTCTCCAATGTTTGGCCTTGTGATTTATTTATGGTCATGGCAAAGGCAGGCTTCACGGGAAATTGTCGACGTCTTAGTTTGAAAGGCAATCCAGTCTCTGATGGACAGAGATCAATTCTTGGAATGAAGACTACATTTCCTTCATCCGAGCCAGAAATTACTTTTGCTTGTATCATGTTCTCAAACAAAGCAATAACAATCATGCGAGTCCCGTTGCAAAGTCCTTTTCTGCTGTTAAAATTACGCAAAAGCATTACAATTGTACCAACTTTTAATTTCAGGAGATGAGAAGGCATTCCTGTTGGTGTTAGTGAATTTAGAAATTCCACTGGATATTGTTCGGTATTTTCCGTCTCATCTGGATCAATGGAATCGTCGCTCATATATTCAATGTATTCTCCAGGAATACAATCCATAACTTTTGAATTGATCAAATCCACAGCGTCATTTTTGGGACAAAGAATGGCATGTGATGCAGCATTCTGAATACTTTCGTCATTATTCACATCAATGACAATGTTTTCACCAAATATATCCAAGATTAAAGAGCCAGTGCAGATCATGTCTTGCGGGATCTCAATGACATCATCACCAAGGTTGTAATCATTGGACAATTCTCCATTTCCCAGTTGAATTAACCAATTGCTATAATCAGAATCAATGGAGCGCATGTTGTTAATGAGCGGCAATTGATTGAAAAGCTGCCATTGTCGTGAATATTTAATGCAGCTCTCTACGATGTCTGTCCTTGTTCCATGAGAGATGATAGGAAGACACTGCCGAAAGTCTCCTCCCAGAACAATGACTTTCCCTCCAAAGGGTAATTTATTTTTCTTGGAGACATCAGTTGTCATGACATCCCGTAATAATTGATCAATTACATGCAAAGCGTATTTTGACAACATAGTAGACTCATCGATGATGAAGAGTTTGGTAGTCTTCAAATGTTGGGCCGCATCAGTATCATTTTTGATTCTTGAAACGGATGTCTCATTAATTGGTATTGGTATGCCATACAGTGAATGGATAGTTCTTCCTCCTCGCAATAGATTAGCAGCAATCCCTGTACTGGCTGCAGGTGAGACAACTTCTCCTTCTCCTCTCAGTTCATGAATCAATAGATGATAGAGATATGTTTTCCCACTTCCACCTGGACCATCAATGAAAAAGCACTTTGGCTTATCACTTGTATCCTCTAAAGCTTTATGGATTGCATTATAGGCCAAACGTTGTTGATCATTTAAGGTAACTTTCATTTCACGTGCTCTTACTAACTCTTCTTCTTTGTTGTATTGAGGACGAATGTGTGGTTTTCTTTTTGGGTGTGGTAGATTAAAATCATTAAAATGTTTTGCATGAAATTTTAAAACATGTTCAACATCAGTCATGGCATATCCTTCACAATGCTCACAATCATCAGTGTCGGGGTGGTAGACATGACAGTAATCTTGAACGAAGTATTGTTTAAATTCTTGCCACAACTCCAGGGGATGATTAGGAGGACCAAAGACACATATATATGCAAACATGTCACGGAGCTGTGCAGGCATATTGAGAACACAGGCATCCAATAAAGTTTTTCTCCAAACACTGTCATCGAAGAGCAATCCAAGGGCTAATGCCGCCTCTTTAAAAGTTGGGTATGTGACTTCATTAACAGTCTTTATGTTGTCAAAACTTGTAGCTCCTTTAACATGAAGTAACAACAGCCTTAAATAGTACCGTTCTTGTTCTTGAATACTAACAGTGTAGAGTCTACCAATGACTAAAGCACCTTCTCTCCTTCTAACTTCCCATGCACCTTCTTTCCAAACATAATGCTCAGGAATTTGACGATATAAGTACTCCCGAGCATTGGGATCATTCTCATTGAGGGCAAAGTAGGCCATGAGTGTTGATTGTCTGTCCATTAAATAACTGATGTTGTCCACAGAATCACCCTCGTGAAAAAAAAGTGATTGTGAATGAGGCAGATGTACTGCAAGACGAATAATGCTGTGAGATTGTCTATGCATTGGGAAAGCAAAGATTCGCCAAGCTGCCTCTGGTGCACTGACATATCTGGAATCCATGAATTTATGAGTTTCATCGTGTCTGATGTTGGTTTCACAAATTTCCACATTGGCTTTATCATGACCATTGTACACATATTTGAAGAGGTATTTTACGCTCTGAATGGAAGCACATACTTCCACATTAATATGGCACTTATATTTTAATAGAAGGAAAGGGTTATATGGAACCACCCAAGAATTATCAATCATCTTGGAATGGTGTGGAAAAGAAGGTCCTTCGTTTCTTTGATAACTTGGATATGCATCCTCAGGTATAACAGTTTTTGTTTGAAACTTTTTGGGAAAAGCTTTTTTACACTTTCCATTCTCCATACATGGAGAATTGGGATTGTGTTGTCCACAGGGGCCATGAATCATGTGTTGCATGACAATTTGATGGAGCACAGGGTAATGTGATGGATCAGGAATTTCAGCCCAAACAGTATTGTCCACTTCCACCTCAGTTCTTAGTTTTGAGTTGGCATCCAGAATAATTAGAATGTGAGCATGTGGTAGGCCTCGCTTTTGAATAGCACAAACCTTACCAAATAATCCACAATTAATATCTTTCAAAAGGGCTTCAAGTTTAATCCTGAATACACGGGCCACTAAATCCGGTCGATGTTCAGCACGCTGCCATGGCTGTAAATTGGTTGCAATTTCTCTCCATTTTGGATTACAGGTCATCGTTATAAAAAGATCTGGTCTTCCAAATTTAGTTACAATTGCCATGGCATCTTGATACCGCTGCTGCATATTTCGGGGACTTCCCTCAAAGGAAGATGGTAAAATTACTGTCTTGCCAATGGGGATTTGTTTTTCTATGGATTTTCTCAGCAAATGTTCTTGAAGGAGACAATAATCTTCCACTTTCAAATCCTTCTGGTGTTGGCGTATAACATTTAACCGATTTGCCTCGATTTTTACATAGGCATCCACCAAGTACTGCTGTGTCAGTTTACCACCATTAAGGACAGGATTGAATTCTTTCCGTACTGACAGTAAATAACAGTAATACTGCAGTTGTGTCACCCTGCGAGGATGTTGGCCTTGCTGCTTGAGTGCTTCATGCCACCCTTGCTCTCCATGAGGGAAAAACAATGGATACAGTAATGCATCCAAATTACTGTGTAAAATGCTTATTTGCTGTGTTTTGGGGGCCAACAGATTCTTTGGGTCTGGTTTTAGATGTATTAAAATGTCTCTATTAAATGGTGGCTCTCCATCAGCATTTTCAGAGACGAC